>CM066578.1:1200000-1800000 GCA_033816785.1 Picus viridis | reverse complement strand
GGAATATGATGTGTTCACCTGAGACCTTTCCGATGAAAATTAAGTAAGCCTAAGAGATGATGTCACGCTGTCCTCAAGTAAAGCGTGTGAGTCTCACACAGCTGATAACTCTCTGTCTTTTCAAAGCAGATCTCAGCTACTGCTTGCTTATCAAATAAAGCTTGGTGAATATCTAATTACTTGATTCCTGTCTAACTTCAGGAAGATGTATGTTTGTAGACACAACACAGTTATTCCCACTATCATAGTCTAATGCCTTGATGGCAACTGCTTTAAAACGTTAGATTGGTTTCTAGCCTTATTTTATAGTAGAGACATTGCTAATTAATATGGTGAATCTCTCTGATTAATCTTCACAGGCAATGAAGGATGTTAACAATATCACTGGGACTTGGGTTGCTGATTGTTTTACTTGTTTGCTTCATTATGAAGTCTTTCGGTATTCTAGGTGCAGAAATTGCCTGGTCTTGTTGAATGATATTTCAAGTCTCATGCTCTTTTTTCCCTTCTCATTATTTTTGATTCATTTTTTGTTTTGCTATCAATTCACTCCCTCCCTCCCTGCCCCCCCAGTGAATTGATATTCAGTCTTTCTGGTTTTGAGGATGTAGTGAGGGAGTTTCTTACCCCAAAAGAAACACATTTTTGCAACTAAGCTTTATACTGGCTTTTGTAATTTTCAGTTCATCATTGCAATGTGAATAGCAAACCACTTCACAGAACTATTTGTCACTATCCATAAACTCTTCGTGTCCTAATTTCTCACAAAAATGGACTTTGTGATTGAAAACCTGACAGGTACAGCCAAAACCTGTTTCTGTAACAGGCTATGACCAAAGAGCTTGTTCTAGTTTGGGGAGAACTGGCTCTTGGAACATAACAAAAGTCAGTTTAACTTCTCTGTTTCTTTAAGGACCCTCGAAGAAATGCCAACACCGTTCAAAATACTCAGTTATCTTACCTTCCAAAAATACAGCAGTGAAATTCTTGTAGTCAATGAATTTTATGGCTTGAACTTCACATGTGGTAAGTGTTAAAACGAGGGCAACTTTTAAGCCAACTGTGAATAATTTTAATGAGTTGGCAATGTTTGGTTTCCTTCTACCTTTAATCAGCAAGATAGACAAATTTTTACTCTTTTTAAATTTCCTTCAGTTTTGATCTTTCTCTTCTTCATGTCCTCTTTTAACCCCCTTTGGGGCAGTTTCAGTAGGTAGACTTTGCAACCTGCATGAGCTTTATCAGAGCAGTGTTACACAGATCAATACAATTGCACAGTACAAGATCAAAGATCAGTGCAATGAGCACTGACAGGTAACATCTGACCAGATGTTTTCTCTAGTACTCATGAAGCTTCAATTCACCTATGTTACCATGGCACATACTGAGCAGCTTGGATCTGGGAGGCTGGGCTTTGCTGGCTGTAAGCAAGATAACCAGTAAAACTTTAGAATCAATCAGGTTGGTGGCTAATTCCATCAATGGAGTATAGCTTACAACTTTGGACCTACCCTCTTTTGGGCTTTATAATCAGGTGTCTGCACTCCTCTCCAAGGCTTTATGTTCTTCATCTATTAAACTCTCCTGTCCCTCTTTATTACAAGACAGTCTCCATTTCTTGAATTCTGGAAGCACTGAACAAAAGTGAACACTAAGTCTAGAACGCTGGCCAACTTGCTTTATGAGCACACACCACCCCATTCACGCCCTCTGATAACATGTGTGCAGAGTCATAAATCATCTTTTGTTTGGCATGAACAAACCAGAAAGCTCCTAGTGACCCTTTATTCCTCTCTTCAAATACCATGACATAGATTAACTGCAGAAACATATGGCTTGTCTGTTCGTATTCCAAAATAAGAAATACACTGCTGTGGGTATAGGTCGTTCAAATAGCATTAGGATGAGGTATGTGACATACACAGAATGGTAGGGGGTGGAAGGGACCTTGAAGATCATCCAGTCCAGCCCCCAGTTAACTGTATGGGTGAGGTATTGAAGTGGATGAATTTAGATACTGAAGCTGCTAATGAAAGGAATTTCTCTTTCGACAGGTGAAGCCAATGCTTCCACTGCAACTAGTCCTGCGTGCGTTTTCTCTCATGGCATTCAGTTCATCGACAAACACTTTCCTGATGCATTGTCCTGGTTTGCAATCGATTTCCTCATACTCTATGCTTTTCTACCAGTACTTGCCATCATAGCAGTTCTGAGCTTCAAAATAAGAGAGAGAATTATTGACAGGCAATAAGCATGTAGCAGCTCTAATAATGTCTAATATTGCACTTTTAGCTTTGTTAAGTTGAGGACTTAAGGTGCTGGGTTTTAGATAGAACTTAAGTGATTATACACATAGAAACACACTCATCTTATGCTTGTTTCTTAATGGATGTTTTCCCATCTTGAGAAATAATGCTCTCTTAGGAGCGTGAATGTCTTTCTGCTGTTGGTGCTCTAACCCCACTCCACTGTAATCATCCACAGTATCACCTTTTCAAGGACTTTCAAAATTTAAAACTTAGTAAGCTGCTGTTCTCAGTTTTTCACAGTGCAGCAATGGTGCTCTGATTTGTTCCTCCCTATTTTGTTTTTTAACTATTAACAAATAGAGTGCTGACTGCAACTAGCAAACCTCATTTCCAGAATCGTGTTCTAAGTCCTACATTTTGGTTTGATACCATTCCAGGGATTTGTAGAAAGGAGACAACCAAACACATGTACATAGAGATAGAATCAACAGATCACTCCAGTCTAATCTTATGCATACTCTACAAAGAATGGGTACAGGATCTTTAAGCAGTACAAAAGTTGTCTAACACATTTTTATCTTGTAAATGATGGTAAATTAGAGAAGACAGGTATGTTATTTATATCTCTTCCTTCTTTTCATTATCAAGCTCTAAATCTCATTTTGGAAGCAGTTTGTGAATTACTGGAACGATTTTTTCTTTGTTAATAAAATGTCAATTTATCTTTAAAAAAAAATTACCCAACTTGTTTGCCAGTTCTTGGAAGTGGCGTCTTTGGAAATAATTCTCACAGGCTCACTAACAACCCAAGGAGTCTAATTTATGCATTTTATATATATAAGTACTGTGAGTACCTATACGTATTGACTACTGTGTCCAGCTCTGGGCCCCTCAGTTTAGGAAGGACATTGAGACACTTGAACGTGTCCAGAGAAGGGCAACAAGGCTGGAGAGAGGCCTTGAGCACAGCCCTGTGAGGAGAGGCTGAGGGAGCTGGGGTTGTTTAGCCTGGAGAAGAGGAGGCTCAGGGGCGACCTCATTGCTCTCTACAACTACCTGAAGGGTGGTTGTAGCCAGGAAGGGGTTGGCCTCTTCTCCCAGGCAACCAGCTCCAGAACAAGAGGACACAGTCTCAAGCTGCACCAGGGGAGGTTTAGGCTGGAGGTGAGGAGAAAGTTCTTCCCAGCAAGAGAGATTGTCCATTGGAATGTACTGCCCAGGGAGGTGTTGGAGTCACCGTCCCTGGAGGTGCTCAAGAGGGGACTGGACGTGGCACTTGGTGCCATGGTCTAGTTGTGGGGTCTGTGGTGACAGGTGGGACTCGATCATCTTCGAGGTCTCTTCCAACCTTGGTGATACTGTGATACTGCGAAGTACCTCTCAAAACTGAAAACCTAAGAAAACCAGAATTCCTAAATTTTGTAACCACGTTTTCATGTTCAGTGAAGAAATTATTCATTGCAGAGGGATACCCAGACATTTGTTTGAGGAGGTAAGTATATTTGTGTCTTGAAATTCCTCTGTAATATAATTAACTTTGATAATTTTGAGATGATGCACTTTGTAACAGGGAAATTGAAATCCTCAGGTTAACACAAGTTCCCTAAACAGGGAGGCCAATATTTTTTCCCAGTATCTTTACATATAGTTTTCTGAGATACAAATGTTATATATTATAAATAATAAGCAACTTTAAAGAGATGGCAAGACAGCAGATTAGTTTGCCTTTCCCATTTTTATGCACATGTAGGGCTGTCCATCAGGGAACATTCTTACCATCCAGTCTGCCAAGTGACTGTTCAGACATTTACTGTCTGACAACTTCTAGCTTTCACGACAGCCCCCTGGCTTTAAACAGGAGCTTGTCTTGCACAAGTGTAAGGAATAAGGGTATTAATTATTATTTGTGAAAATATGAATTGTGAAAATTAATTTTAGTAATAACCAACAATTATTAATACACTCTAAACAGTATTTCTATGCAGATCCTAGTGCACAGTCATGGAATATTTCCCATAAACTGGTACAGTTTAACAATTTTGAACCCAACTAGAAAAACACAAAATAGTTATTCAAATAGAACCAGTGTTGCAATTCTGCCGTTTGTCCACCAGACGGCGACTCAATGGGAAACTCGCAGCTGATAAATAGCTGGGTATCAGGCACAGGCAGTAAAGGAACCTTTCAAAGACACAAATCAATTTGTGATGACGAATTATGACTCTGGGCATTGCCGGGGAGGCTACTTACAAACCATAAGTTACAATACCACGTGGACTAAAGCGCAGGGATCTTAAACAGAACCAAATCTGGTGTTCGACCCAGGAACACTGGAAAAATAGAGTTTCACTTGCTTAAGCTGGTTGCTAAGCTACTGCTATGCTGGCTCCAAGGCTTGCAGGGATCCAACAGTGCTCTACCTGGTCACTGCCAAAGCTCAAGGGCTCGTGGGGACCCGATGCTGGCTCCCAGGGGCGGTCCCTTCTGGACATGTAGCGGCAGCTTCCTCCTGCGGCGGCGGCGGGGCAGAGTTGATTGGGCAGGTTCATCCAGACTGGCTCTCTGAAGCGGCTCCCTCGGCGCTGCAGTCCTGCAAAGTCCGCAGGGCGCTGGGGGGAGTGGTTCCCCTTCTGGGGCTGCTGGAGAGTGGGGTGGCGAGGAGCAGAGCAGTGCAGCTTTTTCCCCTGACTCAGCTTGAAATGAGCGAGTGTTCAGGACACTGGCTGGCAGAGATGGTGCTCTGAATCATGTGGAGGGACGCTGGCTTCTTTTCCCTCAACTCAGTGGCCGGCACATGGGATGCGGCTCAGCATGGTTCTACCTTTGTGAGCAGGCACACAAAGGCTTTGGCTCACAGGTCTGCAGCCTCGTGGCTATAGCAGACGCTGTTAGAACTTGCTGAAGGATTCAGGCTACTCCTCCCCCCGACTGGGTCAAGCTTACCAGCGGGGTTCAGTCCCTTTAAGATATGGTGGCTGCTTCTCCCTACCGGTGGGACTGGAATATGACACTAAGCTGTAGCGAAGTGAAAGCCTCTTTACAGGCTTCCAGGTAAACCGAGGTGTGCTAGTGCAAACAGGGTTGCTGGCTTCTCTCTGGATTGCAGAGGCAGAGCATGTACACAAAGGCAAAGCACATGCAATGGAGAGAACAGCACAAAAGAACTTAGTAGCAGAGAGCTTGAGCAAAGAGCAACTTGTTTACAATTTGGGAAATATTTATAATATGCTCAAAGCTTGGCTTTGGCCACTAGTCAAAGCTTGGTAAGACCTGTAACCAGTGGCAAAGCATGTGGCTAGAATTATGACCAAACCTGGAAGAACGACAAGCATCTCACAAGACGGCCACATGACCTTGTTTACCCCAGAGAAGGCAGGCTGGGTTGTCTATCCCAGCTTGGTGACACCTGGCCCTTTGTTTACTGAGCTCTGGGCTGAGTACCCACTCCAGAAAGAGGGGGAACGGGGGATGTGAGCAAAACATGTAGGCACAAATTTTGGCAATATTTGGGACATAATTCTGGGCATAGGCTCCCATCACAAGAGTATCTTCAAAACATTCAGTCCATCTCATACAGTGGGCAGTGACTGGCTGGAGAGCAACCCTGAGGAGAGAGACTTGGGGGTGCTGGTGGTCGAGAAGCTCAACAGGAGCTCTCAGTGTGCACTTGCAGCCCGGAAAGCCAATCAGCTCCTGGGCTGCATCAAGAGAAGTGTGGCCAGCCGGTCAAGGGAGGTGATTCTCCCCCTCTACTCAGCTCTGCTGAGACCCCACCTGGAGTACTGCCTCCAGTTCTGGAGCCCCTATTACAAGAGGGAAATGGAGGTGCTGGAAGGTGTCCAGAGAAGGGCCACGAGGATGATCAGAGGGCTGGAGCACCTCTCCTATGAGGACAGACTGAAGGAGTTGGGGCTGTTCAGTCTGGAGAAGAGAAGGCTCCGAGGTGACCCCATTGTGGCTTTCCAGTATCTGAAGGGGGCTACAAGAAGGCTGGGGAGGGGCTTCTCAGGCTATCAGGTAGTGATAGGACTAAGGGGAATGGAATGAAGCTGGAGGTGGGGAGATGTGAGGAGGAAGTTCTTCCCCATGAGAGTGGTGAAGCCCTGGAATGGGTTGTCCAGGGAGGTGGTTGAGGCCCCGTCCCTGGAGGTGTTTTAAGACCAGGCTGGATGAGGCTCTAGCCAGGCTGATCTAGTGTGGGGTGTCCCTGCCCATGGCAGGGGGGTTGGAACTAGATGATCCTTGTGGTCCCTTCCAACCCTGACTGATACTATGATACTAGTGAGGATCTCCATGGACTTTTTGTTTAGGCTTTAGTTTAGGCTAGCATTTTATTAGCTTAGGCTGATTGTGAATCAATTGTACTAACTAACTATGTCAGGCTGATTAGACTGACTTCCCAACATTTGCATATCTGACAGAGATGTCCCTCTTCTAAATTCTGTGCAAAGTTACTACAACATTAAACATCACAAGAAATAGTCCCTGCATGAAGCTCTATGACACTGAAATAGAGATAAAGCAAGTTTCTGAATCCAGGTGAAAGATAGTTTTAATTTCACTTATTTTGCCATGTTTTGTGGGTCTAATACATGAAACAATGATGCAAATAAATGTTTAAACTGTGCTTTGGAATGATATATGCAAAGAACTAGGAGAAGTGACTAATGCCTGTCTTCATAGTCAGACCCATCTCTGAAGAATCCAGATTTTCTTTCTCCCCACTTTTTAAAACTCTGTATCAGTGCCAAGATATACTTAAATTTGGCCTGAATGATTCAAGAGCTCTTTTTATTACAAATAATAATAGAAATGCATAATAAACCTTAATGCTGTCATTTGATATTGTACATTGCCAGCTGCACTAGATTAAATAGCTTGTATAATGTTAGAAACATTCATTGTGTCAATGTTAAACTGAAGACACCTAGAGCACTTCGTCAGAGCCAAAATCCACTTCTTTCCAGGACTTAGAGGCATTTCTTTTGTAGTGTTCAAGTTCCTAAAACAGAAAACATACACATTAAATTAATCTCTCCATTATTAGAAGTGGTAAGATACATATATTAGCCACTTTGAACATTTAAAGCACATACAGACATTTTGCCCTGCAGAGAAAAAACACAGTGTATATATATAGTTAACAAAATGACACTACAGGTGCCTTTTCTTAGGCATGCAGTTTGAGACACAAGGCTCATTACATACTGTGACAGTTTAAGAAGAGACAGTTACTGGAGCACTCTAGCTGAATGTTTTGGTGTGAAAAGGAAAACAAAACACAGTTCTAAACGGATTTCATTGGTAGATCAGTGGGAATGGAACTTTAAATTTTAGTTTTAGCTCAGTTTGTGTCCCAGTCTGTCTGTTTCAGTCTGCCTGGATGGCTGTTTCTCTTTCTGTGCTTGGCTGACCTTGGACTAATGAGGTAAGAAACTAATTCTTTTTTTCTTCCCTTACATATGCTTTGGGCTGACAGAATTTCCCCCTTAATCATTACTTTTCTCTCTCTAACCGGTTTTGGGAAAAAAGGGAGGAAGGGGGAAAAGGGGTTTTGGGGGGAGCCTCCTCCAGCGAGGGGAGGGGAAGGTTTTCTGTGTCACAGTCTTTCCTGTCTATTTTTGTGTATACTGTAAATCCTGTATATTGTGTATAGATTCCCTGGCATTTCATCCTGCTTGTACAATATAGCTTATCCATCTGCTCCTCCCACTGATGAGCCGTGGTGTCTGTGTGCGTAGGGGAGAACTGAACCTCTCACCAGCATGCAGACACATAGGCACGCAGAACTACATGTGCGTGAGAAACCAGAAACCACTGTTTCAAACACTTCAATCAAATTGCATTGGTAAGGCCTTAGGAATACCAAAAAAGGAACCAGAAGAACAAGGCCTACTTTGGGTTGGTTTATTTGGGGGTTGGTTTATTTGTTTTGGTGGTGGTTTTAAAATATTTTATTTTATTTTTGTTTTACACACAGGACTGAACTGAACTACTGTAAAGCCCACGGGTTACCAGCGGTGATAACTTACAAGAGATACCAGTGGATCTCAGAAACCCATAGAGAACACAGGCTTGCGTGTTTAGGAAGTCAGCATACAGTCTCTAGCAAGCTGTGTGGTGCAGTGGACACGCTGGAGGGAAGGGATGCCATCCAGAGGGACCTGGACAGGCTGGAGAGGTGGGCACAAGCCAACCTCATGAGCTTCAACAAGACCAAGTGCAGGGTCCTGCAGCTGGGTCGAGGCAATCCCAGGCACAAATCCAGGCTGGGCAGGGACTGGCTGGAGAGCAGCCCTGAGGAGAGAGACTTGGGGGTGCTGGTGGACAAGAAGCTCAACAGGAGCTCTCAGTGTGCACTTGCAGCCCAGAAAGCCAATCAGATCCTGGGCTGCATCAGGAGAAGTGTGGCCAGCAGGGCAAGGGAGGTGATTCTCCCCCTCTGCTCAGCCCTGGTGAGACCCCACCTGGAGTACTGCCTCCAGTTCTGGAGCCCCTATTACAAGAGGGATATGGAGGTGCTGGAAGGTGTCCAGGGAAGGGCCACAAGGACGATCAGAGGGCTGGAGCACCTCTCCTATGAGGACAGACTGAAGGAGTTGGGGCTGTTCAGTCTGGAGAAGAGAAGGCTCCGAAGTGACCTCATTGTGGCCTTCCAGTATGTGAAGGGGGCCTACAGGAAGGCTGGGGAGGGACTTCTCAGGATGTCAGGTAATGATAGGACTAGGGGGAATGGAATGAAGCTGGAGGTGGGGAGATTCAGGCTGGATGTGAGGAGGAAGTTCTTTCCCCATGAGAGTGGTGAAGCCCTGGAATGGGTTGTCCAGGGAGGTGGTTGAGGCCCTGTCCCTGGAAGTGTTTTAAACCCAGGCTGGATGAGGCTCTGGCCAGCCTGATCTAGTGTGGGGTGTCCCTGCCCATATCCAGTACCATAGATTGAATAGTATCATAGTATCAGTCAGGGTTGGAAGGGACCACAAGGATCATCTAGTTCCAACCCCCCTGCCATGAGCAGGGACACCCCACACTAGCCTGAATCTCCCCACCTCCAGCTTCATTCCATTCCCCCTAGTCCTATCACTACCTGATAGCCTGAGAAGTCCCTCCCCAGCCTTCTTGTAGGCCCTCAGCTGAGAGATTCTCTCCCCAGCCTGAAAGAAGATCCTATGAAAGAATGCATCTCAGTGCACCAAAACGCTCGCTGGCATTATGTTTTCTTTGTTTTCTGGATACTAAATGTAGGGAGCAAAGATCACATTTACAAAGAATTAATAATGGCAATTTAAATATGCTTTTGATGTGCTCCAAGTGCTTTAAGCATTATTAGCACTAGCAACTTGTCCCAGATGTCTAACAGGGGCATAAAGTGGATTTACATTTTTTTTAACCTTAATATTTCTGTGTTTGTAGAAACTCATCATCTGTCAAATGGGGACAATCACACCTAATCTCATAAAGGGATTAGGAAGACAGATTTAACTGATGTTTGTGAGGCACTAGAATAAGATAACATTATCACACATTTTCAGAGAAAAAAAAATTAATACTTTTGTGTTCACTGAAGTGTCTGAATGGCAGGTGGAGAAATAAGGTACACAAAGAATAAGGATGATGAAAAGAAATACTGAACAATTGAATTGAGACATCAGCAAAACAGTATATGATCGTGTAATTAAATACTGTAATGTCTACAAACAAGGAGGAAAAATTAAGATTATAGAAAAATCCTTAATTGTTGCATTCCCTCATTTCTGAGGGACAGATACAACTTTATTTTGCATGCAGATTCTTACTGAAAGTGCCCTCAGTCTGGAACATGGTGAAAATAACCAAGTACAAAAACAAGGATTAAAACTCTTAAGCACCTAAATTTCAGTAGGAGATTTAGTAACAGTGCTCTAATAATGCTCTTTAAATTGAGCACCTGTTCAGACATGCTTTCATGTGAAAACAAGAAAGCTGATTCTTGGCAACCAAGTAAGCATCCTAAATAATTTCTTCTCCACAATATGAAGACTAGCACTTCTCTGGAGAAAATGGAAGATCCCATCGCTCTGTTACCTGTATTAAGGTACCTGTCCTACTTCTGTGACCAGCCACACCAGTCTGACAAAGGAGGGTCATCACACAAAATGCAGTCTCTGTTTTGTTGAATGAGATTGAAATTGTCTCCTGAAGTTCTGCAATACGGTCATGACAATGAAGTTTATTTTGTTAGCCAACACAGGCACAGAGACGCTGATCTGACACCAGAATGACTTCTAGTTGTGAAACACGTGGTTAATTAGATGACTCCAGTTTCAGAGGAAACAGGAATACATTTCTTTGCATGATGATAAAGAACCTCTCTTTCTGCGTATGGCTTGTTAGTCTTGACAGTTAGGCCCTGCTCAGTGAGATCTCCTTCCACTACTTCTTGTTAGCTGACATCAAACATCATTAGACACCTACTGCTTTCTTTTTTCGCGCGTGCATGTAATATTCTTTACGGCATTGGGCTTCACCTAAAACTGCTCCTCCCTCATGTAACAAGGAACAGTCAGTGTGAACTTTGGCATGGCGTGGGACTGTCTTAAAGACGTGATTGAGAGGCTATCCAACTTTTTGAGCTCAAGGTTAGCTTTATCACTTGCTTCAGTGAATGAAGCTGCCGTCAAATGTCCAAATGAAAAAGGTCCAAGCACCTGTTTTAAGTATTAGCATGGCAGTATAACCAAGAGCTGAAGTGAAAACAAAACCTCTGGAAAAGCATCATAGCATACCTGCTTCTCTAGTAGAGAGAATTTCTAAAGAAAGTAGAGCAGACACCCCCATGTGCCATCTTCCTGCCACAAACATTAAGAAGGAACTAAGGAACAAGACTTTAATGCACTTGCAGGTGCTTACAGATGCAGGCTCTAATCACAGTACCACCAAGGTTGGAAGAGACCTCAAAGATCGAGTCCAACCTGTCACCACAGACCTAATCAACAGTATTATTTTAAAAGACCTCACTCTCACTCAGGTTACATGCCTACTTAAAATGAAATTAAGGTGACCATAAAGCATCAAAACAAAAAAGCAAAAAATGAGTAAGGGAAATAGATAACAAATTTGGCACATTGCTAACAGTTTACAGGGACTGTATGAAGAGTTAACAGCAAGATACATATTTAAGGCCGAAAAACCTTGCAAAATGAATGTTGGTCTTCAATCTTAGAATCATAGAACTGGACACAGGACTCAAGGTGTGGCCTAACCACTGTTGAGTCCCTGCTCTTGCTGGCCACACCATTCCTGGTACAGGCCAGGATGCCATTGGCCTTCTTAGCCACCTGGACACACTGCTGGCTCATGTTCAGGCAGCTGTCAACGAGTACCCCCAGGTCCCTTTCTGTTTGGCTGCCCTCCATCCACTCCGACCCCAGCCTGTAGCTCTGCATGGGGTTGTTGTGGTCAAAGTGCAGCACCTGGCACTTGGATTTCTTGAATGACATCATGTTGGACTCTGCCCATCTGTCCAGCCGGTCAAGGTCCCTCTGCAGAGCCCTTCTGCCCTCTAACAGATCAACATCTGCTCCCATCTTGGTGTCATCTGCAAATTTACTGATGACTGACTCAATCCTCTCATCCAAATCATCAATCTTAAAAGCCCTGCAAAGAGCACAAAATGCCAGTAATTCCCAGAGAGAATCTGTTAGTTAAGAAACACAGTCCCTGGTGCTGCGTTCTCTTTCTCTGAGATTAACTCCAGAGAATGAAAAGCAGTAAACAACTGCAACAGTACTGTTTGGCATAAACCTGCATGTTCTACATCTGTGGCATAAGGAAAAGAATTCTGGAAAGACCTAGTTGAGAAAGAGAGCTGTGCTCTACCCTGAGAAAAGGCACAGCGAGGAAAAGATAGCCCCAGAGACCTTTCCAGAGCAACCAGGTCTAGAAATAGAGTGGTATATCTCATAGTTAACTCCAAAAATATTAGAGGCAAAATAATCTTGTCTAAAAGAACTCACACTCATGGTAAAATGCTAATGAGAGAGGCTCTTGTACATCCAAAAAAGTGTCTCAAATACTAGCTGACAGCTAGTGCATGGGAGTCAGCCAGTGACTTTCTTGTTTCTGTACAGTTTTCCAACTGTTTTCCAATTTTGTATTTGAGAGTTCAACCTTTTACTCTAGTAGAGTACACAAACCCTAGATACAGACAAACCTTTCTCAATGAAGGTTACAAAGTCAGAATGGAGTTACTTACACTTTGAATTGCCACAGTTATCCATAAATCTGTTAAGAGTTTTATTGAGCAGTCCTGACCAAATCAGGCATGCTAGTCTATCTGACTCAGTGGCAGGGACTGTATTTTTGTTTTGTTGCTGTTTCTGTGTTTATTTTTCCTTTTAAATTATCTTTGAGATAAACAAGCAAACTAGTTATCACTTACAGAGTCCAAAGTGGCATATTAACTGACCAAAAGTAACCGAGGAAAATACTAACATGCACTTCAGTGACTGAATGTAAACTTCCATTAGGAAACTTTTGTTCTGCAAGCCTCGTGACTTCATTAGCAAAATACTGCATATTAAACATGCTAATGTACTGTTCCTCCTGCACGACAGGTATCATAAGACTTACAATGCATTTAAAATGTTGCTGTAAAACCAGCTGTTTTGTGCCACTTGAGAAGCACCTTGATCTTGAAGGTCTCTTCCAACCTGGTTTGTTCTATTCTATTCTATTTTATTTTGGTGTAACTGGGAAATCCAAAGCTGCTTCGAGAATCACTGTGACCAGAAGAGTTCTTTTCTTTTAGATGTATCTTTATGTTGCTATCTTGGTGCACTTCAAATTGAATACAATTCTCAGAGTATAAAACATTAATGTGCAAATAATCCTGTAAAAATTAAAACTCAGGACAGAGAAGTTTAGAAAATAGCTGCAGATAACACAAATAATTTTCTCTTTAATGCTCAAATTACTTGTAGTAGTTCAACTAAAACTAATGGTTTGCAATGCCCTCGAACAGATTAAGAGTCTAAAAGTCTTCCTCTTTTGTTTAAAAACAGAAAATTAATAATTTCCTGCATGATTTAATCAACACATACCACCATCTTCTTTTGCAAGACATATTATGTAAGAATAGCAAACCAAGTACACCGTAGGTACTTCGAGATACACAGGTGAACTGAGTACGAGATTAAATGATAAATTACAAAAGAAACGTGCTTTACACATTGTAATGATTTCTAAGACTGCTCTTGATGTAACAGGAATTCAGAGCTGATGCCTGCATTAACAAGATATCATAGGTAATGTGCCAGTTCAAAGACTGCAAGGGGTTCTTTAAATTGCTTTCTTCTTCTACCTTATTAATGCATTTCTTTGGATCAGGTAACTATGGGTTTACTGCCTCGTGCAATCTAACTAAACCCTACAAAAAACACAACGGCAGTGACAATCAGCTCCATTTTGCTTTCTTTTTCAAGCATGCAACAGGATGAAATTTGCCATGATACATTCAGGCTAGCTGAGATTAACTGAAATGCAGTTCAATGAAACTTCCCCTCACAAGAGTGAGGGTCTGTAGAAGCATGCAAGATCTAGATGTATACAACCCGCCACCATAAAGCGCTCTTAGAAAAGCCTCATCTAGTGACAGTAACTTGGCCCACAAGGAAGAGAAATGGTGTGCAAACAGCCCACATACTAGCTCTGAGAACAGAACAGAATGCGTCTCTGTCATGCTAGCAATGACTTTCCTGTGGAAAACAAAGGAATCTGTATCAAAGTGAGATTTTCCAGGCTGAGCATCTGATACTGCTTTCAAAAAGAAAAACACATGAATCTTGGACTGATTTTAACAGCCCCATAACTATGATATCAAGGGAGACTACACTCCTACTCACGTGATGTTATGCACTGACCTGTAAGGCAAAGTTCTGACCTTCACCTAGTTTGCCACTGGGTTTTTTTTCCCTTTAAAATTAACTCATCACAAGTGCAGGAAACACAGAAACGTCCAAATTCAATATGAAACCCAAGACATTTTCCCCCACTAGAAGTCTTTCCTGGAAGTCAGGAGTTAAGCCAAATACCTGGAATAATTCTGTTCACTCTTTAAATGTACAGAGCCCGCAAACGCAAGTCAGAAACATTATCATCTCAGCCCTTTCCCCCCCTCAAAGGAGAAAGACAAAAATTTTTAAAGTAAACAGCCCTCCATCCCAAACTGTGACACTGCTTCCTAGACTTTCTGCTAGTCAGTGCCCAAGTGAGAGCACAGGTGCAGAAATTGAGACACTGCTGCTAATAAAGCTGCACAGCTTTGCTTCAGTATTATTTTAGGGAAATACTTCTGGAAGAGAGGTGGTGGGGAAAATCTGAATTACTCATTTCTACAGAAACTACAGAGCCAAAGCTTTTGAGATGTACCAGCAGGGGAGGGGGAAAGCAAGCACCAACTAACAATTAAGCTGAAAACTAAAGCAGAAGTCATTTAAAGGCACAAAGGGGATTACAAATATATTCCACACACTAATTCAGCAATGCTGGTGGTTCTGGAATACCCGGCTGGGAGCAGCAGTTGGACGGCTACCACACACCTGTTTTTTCTGAGCTCTCATGACATCAACTTCATACTCAGCATATTGGGAATCCTGTGCAGGGTCCTTGGTACCTCGTAAGTCACAGAAAACCTGAAAGTAGTAATGACAAAATCCCAGGTGATAACATTTATCTTCTGCTCTTTTAACGGGAAAATGCCGTGTTGTTCATCTTACGGAAGTACTTTAATACAAATGTATTAAAATCTTGCATTTATGGAAGAATTTTTATGCTACAGGACACAAATTAGATTAAGAAAAATCTTAAATTGGAAAAATGATAAGAAAGTGATAGTGCAGTTAGATTTTAATGAAAGAAAATGTTCTAAGTGGGTAGCTTTTTATTATTCTCTCCTCAAAATGAAAGTATCCTCTCTGGCTCATGATGCTTGGGCATAGTTAAGGTTGCTCTTTGTAAAGCATTTAATACTTGAAACTAGAATTCAGCTCGGATTGCCAGAAACATTACTTAAATAGCTGAGAAACTGATTGCTACCTTTTTGTCAGATATCTGAATTTTAATTTACTTGAGGGAACTATAATTTTAATTCCACAGAAACGAGTACAGTAACAGAAAGAAACACTATCAAATGAAGATCCAACCGTTTTTCATGTTGTCACGCACATTTTTCCTTACTCGTAGCAAAAGGAAAGCAGTGAGAAGGCAATCTTACAAATGACACTCATTATTAGGTGAGGTGATGGAAAAACAAATGTAAAATGCATAAAAACAGCTTTAAAGTTTACAGTGTGTTTTGGAACCAAGCCACAAGACTGAAAATCTACTTGGCAAATCTGTAAATTAGATTGTACCTTAGAATGCTGTGATGGAGCTTGCAAGATGAAGAATTTATGTATTTTTCTAGCTGGCTCAAAGGGAATTCAGGAATTATTGGCAGGGGGTGGTGGTGTGGGAACCCTAAAAGGGAGTAATAATGTAATGTTTAGATGGCCTTCATGTCTGTGAGGCGCTGGAGGTGATAAGAGATGTTGTTTCTCCAAACCGTGTGTGAAAAGGATGGGAGTGAAAAATAACAGTGTTGCCTCTTTGAAAAGGACGGGAAGGCAACAGGGGAGAAGAGCACCTAAAATAAAGATAAATCAGTGGGCCTAATGAGACACTGTAGCATGCATGTATGTCTCAGTAAATAGCCACCAGCTCCACAGGTCTGGGCCATGTCATCCACCCTGTGGCAGTGGTCACTTCCTCACAGCTGGTCTATTGGTTGTATTTCTGCTCTCCACGTTGAGCCCAGCAGGTCTGGGATCAACATATTGCTCCATGCGCCCAGGAAAATCCACAGTGTGGGGTAGCAGAAATGTTTGTTTACCATGTTTTAAAAAGGAGATGAGGAAAAAGCAATATAAGAAACAACAGTTCTTTGTAGTTTCTGAAACATAAAATTTAGCCTTTATCATAGCATGCTGAGCATGGCATTGTAGTGGTAATTTGTTCTGTTACAAACAGCCTGAAATAACCGGTAGGCTTCGTCATGCAGCAGTCCAGTGAGTGGCAAAGGGTGCATTCAGACTTCTCCTCAGCAAGAATGGAGATCCACAGACTAAAAACTAGAAAAAGCCCAGTTTGTGCACCACAATTTAAGGCACAGTTTAACAGCCCTCAATTAGTGGTCTGCTCAGGCAAGCCATAGGGCAGGAAATGGCCAGGGATAGAGAACTGCGATACAGTCTAGTACTTAAGGAGAAAGCAGCAGCCTGCTTTCAAATAGGTCAAAGAGAAAAGAATTGTGATATCCTAACAACTTGGGGGTTTCCTCTGGGGACCAAAAAATTCTGAATCACTTATCACTACACTGGGTTTCTAATTACTTAACACTGCCCATAGCAAAATGACAGATTTGTGCAAAGGATTCTAAGTCTCATGCCCCAGAAGAACAAAGATCAGCAGGCTGCTGTGGCCAGGAAGAGCTCTCCTTTTGGAACATCACTGTCATCTGGTTTAGATACTAGGGGTATGTCACCTTATAGAATGCCCAAAATTTTGAGTATAGCTTGTCTCTCAATGTAATGAAAGGCAATGGTATAACTTCTGAAGAGCCAGAGGATTACATCAGTACTTTCATTATTACTAAATGCAGGAAAATGACTGAAGATTTAGAAGCTTATTAGCTTCTAATCAAAGCCCCACTATACACAAATCTGTTTAAAAATGTATGAATTAAAGCGGCTGGAAAAAGCAGAATTGCTAAGCGAGACTGAAATTCCAGTTGAAACAGTGGTATTTCCACTGTTCTGCGAGAAAAGCAGCTGTGCAACAGACATGCAAAAACCTACCTTGGGAGGAAATGCTTTCTCAAATACTTTTTTCCACAGCTCCAAAGGTGTTTTTGCATGCATCTTTCCAATATCACTGTCAGAGGCAGGCGGTGGTCCTACGGATTACAGCACGGCACCGAGTGATACATGTGCATTGTCACAACAGCAAAAGTTATCAAATCATTTTGGATAATGAGCCATCTAATTCGATATTTTATCTTCTACAGTGACATGCTGCAACAGGTTTGAAAACAATATTGCTCTCCTACCATAAAACAGACTAACTGGTACTGTAGATTTTTCTTTCAAATCTAAGCTTGTTGGTGCTTCACCATACGAGGTAGTCCTAATGCTTTATTAAGCTACCTAGCAAACCTGCACAAGTAATTCTCAATAATATAAATACTGACTTGAAATTTTAAACTTTATAAGCCACTTCCTTCAAGACTCTGTTGAAACTCAGGTGCTGTAATTCAACTTCATTGTTTTTTTCCTCATTTTCAAAAACAAATAAGCAACAAACACAATGAACAGAAAACGTCCTCACCTATTTGGCTCAGTGAATCTAGGCCTGCTGGTATAAAGAGGGGTTTGCTGTGATCCACTGATAGAGACTTGCTAAACAGAAAATGAAAAAAATATATCAAGTGAGCATTTAGCAATCAGTGAAAAATGACATTGTTCTGGCCAAGACTTGACTCTCACTGGGCCATGCTTCTGATGCATCAATTTGGGGAAAAAAACCAAGGAATTATCACTGTCCTGTGCAGACAGAATCAGCTGAGATACAGCACAATAAACCAGGTTGGAAGAGACCTTCAAGATCATCGCATCCAACCTATCAACCAATCCAACCCACCTAAACAACTAGACCATGGCACCAAGCACCCTATCAAGTCTCCTCCTGAACACCTCCAGTGATAGTGACTCCACCACCTCCCCAGGCAGCCCATTCCAATGGGCAATCACTCTCTCTGTATAGAACTTCTTCCTAACATCCAGCCTAAACCTCCCCTGGCACAGCTTGAGACTGTGTCCTCTTGTTCTGGTGCTGGCTGCCTGGGAGAAGAGACCAACCTCTGCCTGTCTACAACCTCCCTTCAGGTAGTTGTAGGGAGCAAGAAGGTCACCCCTGACTCTCCTCTTCTCCAGGCTAAGCAACCCCAGCTCCCTCAGCCTCTCCTCATAGGGCTTGTGTTCCAAACCCCTCACCAACTTCATCGCCCTTCTCTGGACACCTCCCAGCAAGTCAACATCCTTCCTCAACTGAGGGGCCCAGAACTGGACACAGGACTCAAGGCACAGCCTAACCAGTGCAGCGTACAGAGGCAGAATGACCTCCCTGCTCCTGCTGGCCACACTGTTCCTGATGCAGGCCAGGATGCCATTGGCCTTCTTGGCCGCCTGGGCACACTGCAGGCTCATGTTCAGCCTACCATCGACCAGTACCCCCAGGTCCCTCTCTGCCTGGCTGCTCTCCAGCCACTCTGACCCCAGCCTGTAGCACTGCCTGGGGTTGTTGTGGCCAATGTGCAGAACCCGGCACTTGGATGTGTTCAGTCTCCTGCCCTTGGACTCTGCCCACCTGTCCAGCCTGTCAAGGTCCCTCTGCAAAGCCTCTCTGCCCTCCAGCAGATCAACTCCTGCCCCCAGCTTGGTGTCGTCTGCAAATTTACTGCTGATGGACTCAATGCCCTCATCCAGATCATCAATAAAGATGTTAAAGAGCATGGGGCCCAGCACTGATCTGTGGGGCACACCACTGGTGCCTGGCTGCCAGCTGGATGTGGCACCATTCACCACCACTCTCTGGGCTCGGCCCTCCAGCCAGTTCCTAACCCAACGCAGTGTGCTCCTGTCCAAGCCATGGGCTGATAGCTTGGCCAGGAGTTTGCTGTTGGGGATGGTGTAAAAGGCCTTGCAGAGGTCCAGGTAGACTACATCCACAGGCCTCCCCACATCATGAGTCAAAATATATGCAAAAGAATCTCTTAGAGATCACATTATACTAATAAAAAAAAAAAAAGTGATGAAAATGTTGGTTTATTTCATGAAGTACTTTTAGATTCTGGGCAAGACATTTAACATCTGGAAAACAGTTACGTTACCTTTTATCACAGCCAAATGCCAAGTGATTAATAAGAACACGGGCTTTCAGCAGGAGAGCCTCAGATTTACTGGTAAACTAAATGAATCAGAAAACAAAATACTCATTATGATCTTCCATCATAGTAGCATTACATTATGTCATCTACACAGATGATTTCAGGTAGAGCCTGGCTAATTCATGACCTCAGCAAATTTAGTATATGTTTACTACATTTATGAGCACACAAAAAAATCTCACCCTCCCTTTCCAAAACGTTAATGTATTGGCAACTGAATATATAGATCCAGAAATGTTAATTGAAAAATAGCATAAAGACTGAAGAAGGAATTTTAACATTTGAAGCATGCACATTAAGAGACACAGTTAAGATTTTGAAATACATTGAAAATTATTCAGAAAACGACAAACATTCACAATAATAGAAATGTTCACACATCCCAAAAGCAGCTTGATAGTGGCAGAACTGGTATAGATCTATCAGAAAGATCCCAGAACATTTTCTCAAGCAGCACACTTATTCCTGTGTAAAGGCTTCTGTATCCCAACAGATTCATGTCTTCAAGAAAGAAGTCATATCCCTACTCCTTTCAAGAGGAATCAGGATTTAACAGCACAAAGAGATTTAGGACCCTGGGTTTAGGTTTTTCATTACAGTACCACTTACATACTTTCCTCAAAAAAAAAAGGGGGGGGAGGAGAGAGAAAATCAAGACAGCTGTCTTCTCAGTTAACAAAAGACGAATTCACGTGTCAAAGTAGAAGAGCTGTGGTTGTAACAATTTAAAGCAAACACAAGTAATCAAAATAAACCACTATTAAATATTGTTATAGACATGACGGCTGATAAAATTAGGACTATCTTCTGACGTAGAGAGAGACCAAGAGGCAGCTTTCTTTTTGGATTGTGTATTTGATTGTGCATGTTTCTGCCTTTGTTCAGCAGATTATCAATTTATATACCCACAAAAATACTTCATTGTCCTTAGGGTAGGCAGTTCCAGCTCACTACTGTAAATAAAACCAACCCTGCCTTTATGCTTCAACACTCTAAGAGTGATAATCTGGTATCACAGTATCACCAAGGTTGGAAGAGACCACAAAGATCGAGTCCAACCTGTATGCTTTAACTGCTGTGAGGATGAGCCCTTGGATCTCAAGTGTTTACTATCAAGGGCAATCACTTTTTCTATCCTCCTTTCTTATTAAAAAAAAAATTTAAAAATTAAAAATGTGCCAGACACACAGAAAACTGAATTTGGGAACCAACCAACAACTATTTCTAGTTAATTTTTGCTGATACTGGGAATTACACAGTTTGTTTGTCCACAGGGTGTAGCCATCCATCCCCCTCCAAAAACCTGCAACTCATTTGACTCATTAGCTCATAAAGAAGGATACTGCAAAATCAATGAAATCCCATTTTCTCCAGGAGCTTTACATTTCTTTTTTTTTTAAAGATTGTTTTGTAACACAATATTGGTCCTCTCTATCCTCAGCTAGAAAGCAAACATACACACCACTAATGATGCTCCATAATAGTGTGAAACAAATCGAAGCGTCTTGCTTATTATTTTCCTCATTTCAGAGTCAAACTCCTGAAAAAGTTAATATCAAAACATACACATAAGAAAAAAACCTCCAACATATTACAGCTAGAACTTAAATAAATTGCAATGCACTTAGGTCACAATATATAAAGCTTTCAGCTGTCAGCATAATTACATCTTGAGACAGAATCAGTAAGAGCCTACTCTGAAAATGAATGTCACAATTTACCTTTGTTTCCTTTTTACAGAGGGAGCCTAATTGAGGCAGTAGGTTAGCCCAGAAAGAGTTCCTTAATTTGGAATATGTATACAATTTTCAATTAATTTGTTTCATGTTGTTTAAAATTTTTCACAGTAGAAATACTGCCTACTAGAATAAGGATGTTTTCTTGCTGTGAAAATACCTGAATGTCAGTAAACATCTGGGGCTGTGTTCTCTAAATTCTACCACCTGCAAGATTTCAAAGGTGCATAAAAATACCTTTTCATACACATGTATCACAGTATCACCAAGGTTGGAAGAGACCTCAAAGATCATCGAGTCCAACCTGTCCCCACAGACCTCATGACTAGACCATGGCACCAAGTGCCACGTCCAGTCACCTCTTGAACACCTCCAGGGATGGTGACTCCACCACCTCCCTGGGCAGCACATCCCAATGACGAATCACTCTCTCGGTGAAGAACTTTCTCCTCACCTCCAGCCTAAACTTCCCCTGGCGCAGCATGAGACTGTGTCCTCTTGTTCTGGTGCTGGTTGCTAGAGAGAAGAGACCAACCCCCTCCTGGCTACAATCTCCCTTCAGGTAGTTGTAGAGAGCAATGAGGTCACCCCCGAGCCTCCTCTTCTCCAGGCTAAACAATCCCAGCTCCCTTAGCCTCTCCCCGTAGAGCTTGTGCTCAAGGCCTCTCCTCAGCCTTGTTGCCCTTCTCTGGACACGTTCAAGTGTCTCGATGTCCTTCCTAAACTGAGGGGCCCAGAACTGGACACAGGACTCAAGGTCTTTAGTATAAGACCATAGAGATGGCCTTCTCTGGATAAAGTGAGCTAAAGCCTGGTGTCAGTGAAGCCTGCAGGAGTCTGTCCTTGGACCCCAAGAAATTAGGTTGTTATTCTGTGCTTATTATAAGAATTGTTGCTTTTTAAAGAGGTTATGGCTCAGTATTAAAGCCTTAGTATGAAAGAAGGCCCAGTACTTAATTAACAAAGAATTAAGTAACTCAAAGTGTGAGCTGAGTATCAATGCACTAGGTAATCATCCTAGCTGAAAAACAAAGGTGCTGATCTAGCTTCTCACAATCAAGTGCTGCTTGCAAATTGAGTATGCATTTGTTTGGACTTATAATCGCCTGGGAAAGAATCCAGAACCTTTTCCTCAAATAAAAGATGCAATTACTCCTCAATAAAAACTTAAAATCCCCAAAGTTCCAGACTCTTCATGCTGCCACATCTACCAAAAAATCTGTCCAGCTGACCTGTGGGACTCCCCTTTCTCACTGTGTAAATTTACAGCTGCTGTCAGAAGGGACACATGGAGCTGCATTTCTCTCATCACAAAACAACCAACACAATTTTTTATCTTGCTTCCATCTTTGGTCTGCAGCAACTTGTATATCAACATTTTCTAAACATCAGTTTAGGAGTGTTTTGTGAAGGAATGACAGTATGCCTTCCATAATGATGTTAGCTAGGAAAAAACCTTTGTGGTAGAATGCTGACTGGCTATACTTTTGTTAAAATGATTACTATTACATGACCAAGATTTTAGTACACAGAATCATTACCAGGAATCTTTTAAATATATAAGGGGAAAAAAAGTAATTACTTACGTGAAAAATGTCGTATTTGCTTCCAATTATCAGCAAGGGCATTGGAAAAGGATCAATTAACTCATAATCCTATTAAACAGATATACATGACAGTTAAGCAGTGTAAACAAACTGTAGAAGATTGTAAGTGTTTAATAAATGTGAAAGAGGGTAAACTTAATTCACAGAAGACAAGCTCTATTTTATGTTAGATGAATGAAATTTAATGGAATACAGGCCTGGGTTTGGCTGGTATAGAGCTAATTTTCTTTCCAGTAGCTGATCAAGTGCTGTGTTTTGGGTTTAGGAATAGAAGGCCACACCTTATTCTACAATATTCTTGTTTTCATCATGAATGGTCAGAATGCTTACTGGCACAAAAGGGCTCTTATGCTATATACACCAGCTAGCATCAGATGGGAAGAGTAGAGTAGAAAAAGCTCATATATTCACAGAATAAGTGGCTTTTTGACACAATCCCCCCCTTGTATCATATCTGAAGTAATACAGACAAAAGCCTGAGAAACTTAAACTGAATTGCTTCCTTATGTCACACATTTTCCAAACATCACATTCTCCAAACCTGAAAATATTTAACATTTTCAAATGCCTGGTAAAAGCGGGAAGAGGAAATGTCACCATGAACATGCAAATCAGTACTAATGGACAAAAACAGCTCTAAGTGTCTAGACTAAACTGTTAAACAGCCTACTTATGATAAAAGTTTTAATAAATACACTACAGTAATTCTCAAGTTATCTGGAAGGTTTTCCTGTAGCTTATATAAAATGAGGCAGTCTAATTGTGTTCATGCAATTACTTATTCAAGCTGCTTTGCTTGCAGTGGAGTGAAAAAGAGATGTGCAGCAGCAGAGGCTGACCTAACTGTTCCCTTTTAAAAACAGTTATTTCCCACACAGGTTAAATGACAGCCAGTGTATTAGCAAGAAGCTGCACATACTCTGAGAAGAGAAATGATGGCGGGGGGGGGGGGAGGAAGGGAAGCTTAGTACCTAAAAAAAAAATAATTGGAGATAACATCAGAAACATTAAAACTGGCATAGTGAACCCTATTCACATTTTGGCTATGGAATGGAATTCATTTTTGGCTATGGAATGCTTTAGGTGCATCCAGCCTTTTTAAACAATACCTGAAGCTGATTTACTTAAGCTTTATGGAATATATCTACTCCTTAACAAAAAAACCCTGTAAGAACCTCAAAAATTCTTGTTTATCATAAAAATACGTTTAGCTATAAGCAGGCAAATAAAAATCTGTATAAACTGTCATTTACTTTGGCTATAGAAAGACAGTCTTTCCTCCCACAAAAGTGACATCATTTTTTCTTGAACAAGGATGAAAGTAAAAAGACAACCAAGGATTAACATAACATTTTGCTTGTGTCCTTCCTGGTTTTGACAATGAAGGCTGATTAGAAAGCCTAGTTTAGAAGATATAATTGTGTTCCCTACAGGGCAAGTATAAGAAGGCTTATCTTCATAACAATGAATAGAATAGAATAGAATAGAATAGAATAGAATAGAATAGAATAGAATAGACCAGACCAGGTTGGAAGAGACCTTCAAGATCATTGTGTCCAACCTATCAACTAATCCAACCCACCTAATCAACCAAACCATGGCACCAAGCACCCCATCAAGTCTCCTTATAGTATTACTCTTTTTCCTTCTTGAAAAAAAGCTTGCAGTTTTCTGACACATAAACCCCTATACATAAATCTGACACTGTGGCCATGATTTACTGGCAAGGGTGCTTCCTATATAGGTGGTTCCTTTTTGTAAAATTACCTTCTCTAAAATTAAAAACCAAAAATCATAATCCAGCAGGTCTCAAACTCTGCACTTGAAATCTTCTGAGTGTAGCATACATTGCTTGAAAATTCTGAGCACTTGCTGCAACCCCCTCCCCCCCCATTTTAGAGACGTCAGAGTAACTAGCTTTATGTGCCAAGTCTTTGAATTGTCGAGTGTGGTGGTTTGGGCTGGGTGCCCTCTGCTAAATGGTGTACTTCCTGTGTTCAGGAGTCCAGCCCAGTGGGTGGACACAGGAAACCAGGTATCTCCTACCATAATCCTCTGCACCACTATAAAATCCAGCGTGGGGTCTGGCACTTCCTTTCTTCCCCTTGCCGGCACCTGGTAACTGGGGGAGGCATCTCCCATCCTTGGGCATGGCTAGGCCCAAGGCCAGGGGGATGGGCGGTCTCAGGTCTGGCCAGCTGAGTGCACCCTCAGGTGGGGATGGGATGTTTCTGGGTCTGCTTTGGGGTTTCTTTTGTCACTGCTTCTGTTTCTCTGTACACATTCACTCTTTTCTATTTAAACTTTTCATCACTTCTGCAATCCGTTTGTCAGTTGTTACTTCTGCCCATGGTGGGGAGGGGGTCTGCCTCAACCCACTACATCGAGCACTTACTTATGCATTATATACACACAACATTTGCAGGGGTTTAATGCACAATGACTTTTCATTTCTATTGTGCATAATCTAGTTTAGCTTTTCCAGAGATTTAGTTAGCAATTATGTTTAAAGGACTGATGTTAACATTTCTGAAACTTTATAATTTAATTAGTTGTCAGATTATCAAAAGGCATTGAGTTTGTGATAGACATTTAAATACATGCAAAGTATATAGTCATGTTGATGGCTGTTATAACTATATTCTTTGCTTAAATTTGTACCTTCAGCTAGTCTCTTGCTAGATGACTTTTGTACATTCTAGTTTTCATCTTCATTTTAAAAAGGAGGGGAAAAAAGCCAAAATGCTACTCTAAAACTATTTCTTTTGACTGATGTAACATGCCATAACAATCACATTAGATATCTAACAAAAAGATATAAGAAACCTTCTTTCCTTGTTTCTGCTCTTATTGAATTTTTATTAAATTGCTATAATTTTCCAGTGAACAGGTTCATCTACATCAAATGGATTCTCAGTCATGCATAAAAATCTAAAAGAGTTGTTTATGATTTTCAAAAGCACTATCTTTAACTGTATAAAGGCCTGTGACATCTGGAGAAAATATTAGAAGTAACTTACTGGATGATCCTTCTGCAGAGTGTTCTGAATCCTCTGTTTAATTTCAGTAGCTACTTCAGGACTTGTCTTCTCTAGTTTGGTTAAAATTTTGTTCACGTGGTGCCTGGTGACCTGCAGAAGTTTCTCCATAGTAGTCCAGAGTTCATTAGGTTTGGACAGATCCAACACAAGAACTACAGCAAATGAGCTATTAAAAAGAGGAATTATTTGGTCAAATATTTAGTGCATGAGACAGTCAACAATTTTTATGCAACTGTACCTGCAAGTTCAAGTGCTGAAAAGCAACACAGGTGAAAATACGAATGCTAAATAGAATTACAGGTGACAGCAAAGCAAGATGGCCTTTAAGAGTTCTCTGAGCCCTGGAGAAAACCTTTTGCTTATTGTTCAGAACTATTAGTTTGGCAATTTTAAATCAGAAGTTTTAGCAGGGTTGTATATATTAAATTTTGTTTCTAGAGAGTTTGTTTCAAAATGTAAGTGTGCCAATCTCCTGAGCCTGTTTAGCTCCTTCTTCCTGTGCGACTAGGCACTTCTCCTATGATGCATACCTGCTGCCTTGGAAGTCTACAGTCCCAATGAAGCAATGTTAGCAAATGGGTTTGCAATATGAACTGGAAAAAATGGCTAAGGGCAATGCCACGGACTTTGCCAATTAGCTGGAACCTCAAATAGGTGTACGAGAAAAGTCTTCTGAAGGATAAATGAAAGAAGTGAGAATACTCAAGACATACTTAGCAATTACTATGCTTTTAAAGGCAGATTCTAAAGAGAAATGTTTTACATAAAAATTCCTCTACCTGCCTCCCAAAACTCTAGCTGCATTAAAGAAGAACATTGCAAATGCAGCCCCTGGAATGGATGCAGTCATTCTTTCACAATCCATTCTGACTCAAAAAAGGCTACTCCAGCCCAGAGCAGTATTTAAAAGACTAAAAAGCAAAGTGACTGTCCAATTTACTTTAAAATGCTGTGGGGGAAAAAGTCTGGTGAAAAGTCTCTGGGTGAAACTACATACAGTTTGTGGAACCTTTAAATAAGCAAGCTGCTTGACTACAGATGAGAAAACCAGTGAAAGGTGAAATGGTAGAATCCTTGACTAGCATATTAAAATATTGCTTTATGCACAGAAGTGGTCTGACAGAACAATGTTGCTATCCTATCAAAGGACCTTAAGAAGGTCCCCATCAGAAGATTCCTTATTAGTAAAAAGGGAAGAAAGGACTGATGGGAGGTGGACATCACTTCAGTTTATTGAGACAACAACTGAAAAATGGTAGCTGATTTTTTATCCCTAAGCTCTTCTAGAAACAAAAACCTTCATGTCAGAACTGGAGTTTTTCATTCACTCTCTCTGAAGTCTCTCACTAAATAACAGCATTATCTTAATAGCAAAACCAGTAGCAAATATACATGATAAAGACTGTACCCCTCTTTTTCTTTTTAAAGAAAAAAAACCCAACAAAAGCCAATAAACTCAGAAGTTAAAGCTCACTACTAAACAAATGAAGTGAAGCACTGTAATGCAGAATGTATCTTTTTGATCATTTTCTCCCCTTACATTTTCAACTCCATCTTCCCAAACAGGAAATACATGAAATGCACCTTCCATTACATGAACAGTTGCATAAACAAACAAGAAGGTATTCATTCTTCCTATTCTATTCCATCATTGTAATGCATTTTTAAATCTGCACTCCTGCTCCCTTTTATCTTCAAATAATCCAGTAGTTTTAGTCCCTGTCAAAATACATTCTCTCTCTTGTACAGTGGGCTTGTCATTAGATGGCTACTTCCCATCACATTTTTTGGCCTTGCTTGTCACCATAAAAATACTGCACCTTGAAGAGATGGCATCCATGTTTGCATACAAAAGCAGGAAGCAGTATTTTGTTTTTGTATGCCCCCAGGTTGCTTTCTCACTGAGCATAAAGATATTACGTCTTCTACATTTCTCATTCTATCTACCTAGAGCCAATCTATTGCCTTCATGCTATTGCTTTCTCTTGTTGTTGGAGATTGCTAAGAACTTGTCTTTTTAGGAGAAAATGCTGAAAAGAAAGATCAAAGCAAAGTATCAGTGGTATTGCAATGATTTTTAGGAAAAATATATCAATATTGTGTCTCACATTTTGAAAGAATTTTCCACAATAAAAGGTCTAGAGATTTACTTATGCTTGAAGGAAAGATGCAATTAACTTTGGAGTTGCAATATTAAAATCACTTACTTTATGTTGTTGCTAGTGATTGGTATTTGAATCAGTTCCAGTAATGACGTTCCACCACCTAGTTCCCAAAAATGAGTGATGTCTTTAGGCTGTAAAAGAGTTTCTTTATGTCAGAAATGTGTGCTTCCATGCCAACCTTCACCTGAGGTTGAGATCCCATCCCTAGAGATGTTCTACAAACTGGCATGTGACTCAGAAGAACATTCATTACTTCACTAGTATTTTCTGGAAAATGAAACCAAATAAACTCCCCATGTTCAAGAAATTCCATACAATAATTACAAAGGGCTCCTGCCATGCCTCTGACTGCCTTGATAAACGACCACAGTAAAGAAAAAAAGTCAGGAAGCAGCATGATGAATCCATTTCTTTTTACAGTTGTTTTCTTTTCTCTTTCAGATCAAGACTAAGGCTTTTTCAGGTTGCAATTGGGAAAGTAATGAATCTCTACCTTCGCATTTGGTTTCAGGGAAAAGTTTTAAGTGATTTTTATCATTCAGTCATATCACTCCTTGCTTCAGTGATAGCAACAGCAATCACCTGCAGGTATAGTTATCACTGCCAGGCAATGCTGTGATGGGAGAAGGTTCACTATTTCTGCTGACATAATCTGCAGTACAAAATTTCATGATGTGGACACACATCCCCAAAATGTAATTATGGTTTAACATCCTCTAAGATGATTGCTTCTCTCACGAAGGAGTTGCAAAGCATCTTCATCAGTTTGTACTTATTTTGTATTTTAAAGACAAAGTTAAAGGCACGCATACTAAGTTTCAACAGGAAAATAAGAGCACTCTAACATTACAAACAAGGTGGTTTTCATAGATGAATCTCATTGCTTTGTGTTATAGTTGGTCTCTGAGAGGGAAAATTAAAATACAAAATTAAGATGGCTAATTTAAATAAAATTATATTTAATCCCCCTTTTTGTTTCACAAGTAATAACCCAAGCCCTGTAAGACTCTCATATATACAAATAAAACACATAATATTTGTATGTGTGTTGATACGGTAAACTATATTTTCTGGATACTCACTGCATTGTGTCTCCTCGCCCTTCTTCCAAAAGTATATTCCAAGGCTAATGTTGGCTTTGGAGTCTCTTCCCTATGCAAGGCAAATAACTTCATTTTGTCAAGATCCTCTAAAGAAAGACACTTAATTCTACAGTTACTGAATTGTATGTATCAGTTCAGAATTTGGCTTAGAGACAGCAGGACAAGGAAGACACTGAAAGGCCAGGCCTTAGTTGCTTAAGACAGGTGTAGTAGCAGCACCAACCAAACAGATGTCCATTTAAGCTCTCTAATACTGGAGAAGGACTGAAGGGGTCAAGTGACAGGTAGTAATGAAGGGAAAAGCATTTATCCACAAGTGATCAACCAGATAATACAATACCTGTATGCCTATATTATGAATTATCACACAAGATAGATATTTATATACATTTTAACCCACAGCTACAACCTACTTAAAAAAATTTAACACACATACCTCTCCAGACACCTCAGTATAATAGTAGTTTTTCCCTGGAAAATGAAAAACAAAGAAGCAACTTACTGTACAGTCATTAAAGCACAAAAGATAGTATACTGCACGAAACTCCATTTACCAAGAACAAAGTACAGTAAAGTGTAAACTCAAGTAATTGTTTGTAGCTTCATGGTGGAAACTTAACAACCAACTTTCTGTCAGAATCCAGCTACGTTACCATTGTAACGATTAACTAATAGAGATGACAAATACCATAGTAGGAATAGTGTGCTTAAAATCAGATGCTGGTGATCCATCTGGCCAGCTCTGTTAAAGTATTTAATAGTTTAGAATTACTACTAATAAATTTATGGAATGGTTGGTTTCCACTGGAATTAATTATTATCATTGAGATGGGAAAAATACTTAAAATAGAAATAGAGAGACAGCAAAGTAAGTCTTTAAACTCATTAAAGCATGCCACACTGAAGGCACTAGCACTTTTATGGTTTATTCCTGTGTCCTCTCTCTCAAAAAAAGTGAATTGCAGGTACCTGTTAAAAGGCATGTTTTCCCTGAAAAAAAGATCATTAAAAAATTGCTGATGAGGAGGTTGTGCATATACCGATCCCTCGAAAATTATATTCTATAAAAATATGACTCACTTGGTCAAAAAGGCAAATATTGCCTCATCGACTTTACAAATCGTAACAGGAGAAAAACATAAAAACAATAATGACCAAATTTGTGGGACGATGAGTTAAAACCATCTCAGGCATGTGGAACCACGAGTTTGTAAACACAAATGATGTTAAGGGCTCTGTCTATCCCCAAACTGCTATCAACGCACTTACACTGGATTGTTGCAAAGGGAAACTTGCCACACCAGTTAAAAAGGGAATTATTGTTTCTGGCTGCTACTTTTACAAAAAATGATGAAGCCAAACATCATATATCATTAGCATATCATAGGCAACAATAGCTGAAGTGCTCAATCCCCAAACCATAAACATGAACTTCTGAACTGTAATACTGCGAAACTGGTCCACACCCCGGCATGCCCACTCCCTGCAGAACAAGAACCTGACAATATTTTGTTCTATTTAAAAGAAATAAGTGGACTTCAATATCTTAAAAGATGTTTTCCCTGTAACAGAGTCTGTTCAAAAAGCACCAAGTTGTATATCTCATTACCCCATTTTTGTTTCCCATAAATAATATCGATTTTTCCCAAACTTCCACATGCTTTTCATCGTCAGCAGTGTTTCCTCTCTTCTCCACTTCGGCTATGGCAAGATCCCATAAAGTATCACTAGTTGGGAAAAAAAAACCAAAACCAAATAAGCGCATCATTAAAGAAAAAACGATGGACCCTAGACCTGAAAATACATAAACGAATAAATTTAGAGTATCGCGGTTTCTAATTACTTCACATCACATGCCCTCTGACTGCCAAAGTATTTAATCTAACAAAATCAGATTAAGTTCTCCGATAACCCCAACAGGCATTTGTGGCACAGGGGGCGAATAGCAGCGGTGAGGCGGGAGGCTTTGTTCTGAGTGCGTTTAAGACACTTTTAAAAGGTTTTCTAACCAATAAGGCTTTTCAAATCACCCAGCAGCTCAGGGTGGTAGCACTTGGGGCCGGCAGCTCCCGGGCGCTGGCACCGCCGGGGCTCGGGAGGTTTTAGGACTATTCTGCGGTGTCCCGGGGGAGCAACTCCTCGGGGAAACGATGCTGTTGCTTCTCAGGTTCCGCCCCCGGCCACCTGTGGGGCCGTGGGCGTGGGCTGGGTCTCCCCACGCTGTGAGAGGTCCCTAACAGGAGCAACCGGATCCTCGCACAAGACGTATCCCCATATCCCCAGCCTGACCCGCGCCCCGCTGGCTTTCGGGGACAGAGGCCGAAAACTCTCCCGCCTCCCTCTCCTAGGCTGTCTTCCCCTGCCGCCGACCCTTTCCTCAGACGGCAGCGGAGGGAAAGCCCTCTCACCGATCTCGGGCAGAGCTCCCCATTACCTGCCTCTGGGCATGGCTTCGCAGGGCCCGGGCCTAGCTCCCCGTCGCCATGGGAACCGCGCACGGCACGCTGGGAGGTGTAGTTTCGCTCGGGCAGGGAGAGCGGGCGGAAGGGGGCGACGATCGCGTCCCGATGGGGCAGTGCCGCACACTCGCCCCACCTGCCTGCCTGGCGATGGCGGCGGCTGCCGGAATGTCGCCGTTACAGTGCAGTTCTCGCCTGAGCCCTCCCGCCTGCCGTGTGCGCCGCGCAGCTCTGTCCCCGACAGCACGGGGGCGGGCGGGAGTTTCCCCGTCGGCTCGGTGCACCTCCCCTGCAGTGAGCTGAGGCCCACGGCGGTGCTAGCGTGGGTTCTGCTCGCACCCGGGGCCCCAGAGTTGTTCGTGGGACTTGCAGCTGCGTCTGGTTTTCGGGCGCTGAAAATGGCGTCCCGCCATAGTACGGGAGAGAAGGGAAGCGGTGTGCGGGGTAGCGAAGTGGCTGCATCCCGTTAGGCTTGCATTCAACAGCTGGATGACCCAGCATATGAAAGGCACGCGGGATGTAGGGAGACGCAAGTTTTCTGTGTCAGGGGAGTGAATCAAAACCCAGGACAGCAATTTCAGCAGGCCTGTAGCTGAGGAGGTATCCTTTGTGTCTTGAAAGACTTAGAAAAACCTAAGTCCTCTTTTATCAATTTGATCAAACCCAAGGAAGTGGCCTCATTTGTAATGATTAACTCAATTTTCACTGTTCCTTCACCCTTCCCCGAACAAGCCTTATGTAGCCACCTACACACCCTAATTAATACTTGTTCTTCAAGTAAGTTTTTCCAAGGTTAACTTGCATATAATCACTCAGTTTCAGTCCCAGAAGCCTTCATATGATCGTTTTTGCTATCTTGGTGTATGAAACTAGTGTTGATTTGTATAATCAGCAGTTAAAGGCAGTAAAATCCCTGAGCAAAGCTACTCCTGCTCTGTTGAGTGAGCAAAACTAACTAGTACATAGTGACATATGGTCTAGTTATAACTGCAACAGGAAGTGTGTAAGATTGAAAACCAAGGTATTTTTACAGTGATTTACTCACTGGTAGATGGCAAATCTGTTTAGGTGCTGCAGTACAAATCTGAGTTGGGAAGCAGAAAGTAAGGGTATACAATAAGTAACTTGCACTGAAGGCCAATCTGGAAATTGGAATTTTCTGCATTTTAACTTTCACCTTACTCAGCTAAGAAACTGTAAAAAATGCCTTTTTTCTTCCTAATTCATGATGAGTTACTAGCCACTTCAGTTAAAATTAACTCAGACTAATGGATTTCACCTAGCTGTATGGATTATTAAAGCTCTAACTGAAGATTTAAGTGATGGCTTCATTTAGGCAAGGCTTGTTTGTGTTTTTTTTTACTTCAGGAGAAAAAACCCAAACTTATAAAAATTGTGTTAGTCTGAGAAAGAACTCCAACACCAAATAACTATAAACCACCTTTTATAGGGAAATATGTCTTTATTTTAAATATAACCCAAATTTAAATAGAGATACCTACCCAAAACAAGTTCATACTCTCCTTTGTAATTATATACTGCTTTATAAACATCTGTCTAATGTGCTAATGAAAACTGTTTAAAAGACTCAAAGCCTGCACATCAGCTGTTTGGATTGTGGATCATGTCTCCAAATTTAAAAAAAAATAGGTTTTACAAACTACATGAACAATTTCATTAGTAAAATGCTCCCCCCACCCTCCCCCAGCATTTTGGTCATGATCAGGTAACAGAACCTGATCTGGCACATGCACGTAGAACTGGGCAGTTGGGGAAGAACCAGCTGGGAGTATTTCAGCTTGACAGCATGATTTCACAATGACATTAAGATTTCTGTATCTGTAGACTGAAGTTTCTACTCCTATTTGAGAAGCTTTAGACTATGACCCGAGTATAGCTGATCCAATTGCATGTATGAATTTGCAAACACCCTCCCCCCCAAATCTCTGGAAGTTAACTCCTCTGCAGATTGCAAAGGGATGTTAATCCCTAACTAGATTTCACATGGTATCTGCATCAGTTCATGACCGGTGTTACACAAAAAGATGCAGCAACTGATGCCAGGGTCTTTTCTAGCTTACAGTATGCTTTCCTTGATGACGGCAGATCACCCATCCACTGGGACATAAACCTCCTGCTGCTGGCTCTGTCATTGAAAGAGAAGGATCTAGTGCCACAACTCCCATCAAAAGGTGAAAGTTACCAGGATGCTCTTTCTGCACTGAAAACATGAAAGCATCTAAATACAGTATTTTTGTTACGTGCTAGTAATTTTCAAGACAAAAACACTGGTCCATAATACCATTCATAAAATACTGCTTGAGTCCTGCAGACTTACGTAGCTATGGCAGGACTTTGAGAGCTTTCACAGGAAGCTTGGCAGTTTGCCTTTCCATGTTTTCTTTTCATAATGTGTATCTCCCTTTCAGACTATTTTAATTCTTCAAGGGGGATACTCCCTACCTCTCATTGACAACAAAACAGCTGAAAATTCCATTTCTCTCAACAGGAGTACATCTGCATCTAAATGTTTAAATGTCATGAAGCAAAGGAGATTTTCAACCTTCAAATACTAAAATTCTTCATTGTGAAATTACTTCAGTTTTAAGTAATTGAAGAAAAAAAATGAGGATTGGAAACTATGAAGTGTATATAGCTCAGTGATTGATGTTTGATTACATTCTCTATTATTAGACTTAAATTATCTATTGGAGTATGCTGGTGATCCATTTCAGAGCCTGCAGAAGTGATTTATTTGCACAGAAATGAAAATACAAATATCAGAAGAAAAAATGAGTGTAATTTCTCTCTGTTTGATCCTGAATAGCACTGAGGCTTGTAGATCAAAAAGGCAGCTGGACAGTGCTCCTAGGTCCAGTAGTGCAGATGCAGCATTATGTCTTCAATGTGCAAGAACATTATATTAGTATTAAAATACAAGATGTATATAAGCAAATGAAAACCAAGAAGTACAACTTTAACAAAATATTCTGAGTCAATGTCTGTACATTATACACATTATACACAGATTTTTTTATGTCACATTCATCTCCAAGTTTACTCACAACAGTTCAAGCAACCATTTTCTGTGTTATACTTGTGTTTTCAATTGGTGAGTCATTTTTGCATCTGTATTTTATTGTTATGGATTAAGGAAGAAATCAGGAGTGGGATTTTGTTTAACAAAACTATACTAAATACGGTGCCCATCCAATTTAGATTTTTCCAAAAGGCTAGAGCACAGGGGGACTGTTTAGAAATGCACCAGGCTGAGCCTGAAGATTTACCAAGTAAAACAGCTGTATAACAAAGGCTAGACTGTCTCACGAGAATACTCTTGAAATATATTGGTTTTTCTTAAAGGAAAACCCATTACACAGATCAGGCAGTTCTTTGTTTTTGGTCCCACAGTACTTGTATTGCAAGTAAGAAGATAGTGGGAGTTGCAAATATTTTGTGTTTGACTTTTTTTTTCTAAACAAATATTGATTTTCAAGATGAAGGTTATACATCTTGTAAAATTTTGAAAAACAGAGGTGAAGAGTTGGAGACAGTTTGGTCCCTGAGTAAATACCTGGAAAGCTACTAAAATCCATACAGTTGTTCCCAAAGCACTTCTCCCCATCACTATCCACAGACACACTCATTTATGAGCTCTAGGCACAAGCCAACGGCAGTAAAGTATAATCCTTAAATTGGCTCACCACCATTCCAGTTCAGGTCAGGGCTTTAATTAAAGGGCTACTCCTGTTATATACTACTGAAACTAATATAAACCTGCCTGCTTTTCTTTTTTGGGGGAACTTGCTTATGCTCTATGTCTTGTACATCAAGGAGTTTTCATTCGGTGCAGAAACGCTGTAACAAAGATGCATTACCATGACCCACAGTCCCAGTGCACTCTGAATTCTCTACCTTTAACACAAATCACAGCATCACCAGTATATTCATAATACACTCCCTTCATAACAACGTGGGACACTTAGTTGGCCTGTTGTTTGCAAGAAGTAGCTGACTTCCCATTTCCTTGAGTTTCTGTCCACTTTGGGGTGTCAGTAATGCTGGAGCAGAGAGGTGATGAGCAGCTCCTTTCAGCTGATAAAAGTTGTTAATATAGCTGGCAATCAGTAGAGTGATCTCAAGAATCTGTAACAGGAACATAAAAAACTCTTTGAAAAATACAATGATGTGTTTTGACTGCTGAAAAAAATAGCTAACTTTTTAGCAGGTGACAATCATCAGCTGGAGAAATACTCTATCAAACACATTAATGATGGGGAGAGAGGAGATGCCTAAGAGAGCTTTTTTACTATTGCTCCTTGCGAAGAACGTGATGTTATTCCCATCAGTATGCTAGATACTGTCTTCCACAGCCTTAAATGATTCAGATTAATTCCTTCATTTTGAGAGAGTCTGAAGTCCAAAAGATGATACTTTTAGAAAAAAACTTCCATGATGTGTTCCCTCAGTTTTGCTAGAAAATACCCAGGGCTCAGGTAAGTACAGAAGCAGGGTAGATAAAAGGAACAGTGACTGTGTTTGCAATCCACACGACCTTGCCTATAAGGCCACAAACTGAGGGCAACTTGAATACCTTTATTTTACTATGCTTACTTGTATGGAGTCATGTTTGGACCTGAATTTATTGTGGAATTTTGTGTTCTGTTTCATAAATCTGACTAACAGCAAAAGTCTTTGAGATCTTTGCTTTTTAAATAAATACAGTCAGCCTTACCAGTGAAGGAGAGAATCTAAGTTAAAAAACATAGCATCACTTCAGTTGGAAAAGACCTTTAAGATACTGAGTCCAACTGTTACATAACTCTACCAAATCTGGTGCTAAACTATGTCCCTTAGTACCACATTTATGCATCTTTACAACACTTTGAGGGATGGGGATTCAACCACCTCCCTCGTGAGCCTATTCCAGTGTTTGAGAGCTCTTTCAAGTAAGAATATTCTTCTAATATGCAATCTAAACTCATGCAGCTAGAGGCTATTTCCTCTTGTCTTACCACTCTTTACTAGGTAGAAGAGACCAACACCTACCTTGCTACAACCATTTTTCAGGTAGAGTGATATGGTCTCCCCTCAGCCTTCTTTTCTCCAGGCTGCAGCATCCTTGTTCCCTCAGCCACTTACCGGAAGACCTGTTCTCCAGACCCTTCACCAGCTGCTTTGTTGCCCCTTCTCTGGACCTGCTGCAGCACCTCTAAGTCTTTCTTGTAGCGAGGGCCTCATATGCACAGATTTTTAAGAAGTGACTGATCTTTCAGATCTTGTGTTCTGCAATTCTACTGTAGAACACAAATAGACCTTCTCAAAAATTATCTCTGGTACTGATCAAGCAAACAGACTAGTTTTTAGGTACTGCATAGAATTCCTGTTCTTAATAGTCTTCTTTGTCCTAGGAAAAATTTGGAATGTTATAGAGAGGGACATCAACACAAAAGGAACACATCACTATTGTCACTGTTAGCTCTTCTATTACTTGTTTTGTTCTCTAAAACCATCTGTCAAAAGTCAGTAATTTGAGACTAGTAGGAATAAAGGAAGTGTTTCATCTCTCACATCTGTTAAGGATTACCCACTAGAAAAAGTAGAGAAGTAGCAGATGGTGGTAAACTGTTTCAGGTAATATACCAACCTTTGGTTTTGTCATGGCAAAAAGGTGCTTCTCAGTTGATTTGTCCTTTTTCTGAGCGTTGTTAACAACCAACATAAAATCATCTTGATAGCCTCCAAAAGTCAGCAGGCGCTTATATGTGTATGTGACTGTTAATCGCTTAAAAAAGGAGAGCCAAAAAACAAACCACAAAGCTATGAGCAGGACAGTGCAGGAAAAGATATTATGAGAGTAAAAGGGTTTCTTTTAAAAATATAATTGCATTTGTATTTTTCAGAGTGTTGTTCTTAGCCAGTCATGAATCCTGAAATTGATTGTAAGTTTTGGGATAGCTTCATTCAGATGTTCACTGTGAGGAACTTCCATTGCAGATGACAATTCTTCTAAGTTTGACCTCTGCTTCTATTGCAGATGAATTAGATCAAAGATATTACAAGCATGTTTCAACTCAAATGTGTAGCACAATTTACACAAGTCTTGAGTGAATTTGAGAGAAGTTAATCTTACGAATTCCATTTGTAATCAAAGTAGTGTTTAAATAAATTAAATGGCAGAGCATGAGACATCTAATGGAATTTAAGTCCGGGACTTCTTTTTGTGCAGTGATGTAGGCTGCATTCACAGAAACGAAATTACATTTCCTTCTTTTTGTGTCTCTGATGCTCAAGGCTCCTCTGCTTTCCATGCTTTGGCTCTTACTGTTCAACATTCAGTACCACACTAGTGGCCTTTGTGCCTATGATAAGCATTTAATTTCTCATTACAACTCATACTAATTTACTGCAGATGTTGACATTTAAAATGAATCATAAGACAGTATTTGTACAGTAAGTGACTTAACTGAGCATTTCTTGAAGGGCAAGTGAGGTCTGCCGCTTCTGTAAAGCAGCAGTGCTCTGCAGAAATGACATAGCCAGTTCTGTGAGTAGTGTTTACAGAGCCTGTCTGATGCAAGCTCATTTTGCTTGTGCTCTGAACAGAGCTGCTGTTTGCTTTCCTTGTGTTGTTTTATTAATTCAGTGCTAAGAAACATAATGAAAAGGCCCATATCAGCACACTTATGAAGCTGAGACTTTAGTTTGGTGATATTCAGTATTAGCACTCGCTAACAGCACCATGCCAATCTGTTTCTTTGCAGGATGTACATTACAGTCAGGCTCTTCTTAGGCACTGCCTTTTTTACACTGATTACCACGAGTCACTTTCTGTGAAAACTTTTACTGCAAATCAAAGAAAGATCAGAGCCTGAAATTACATAATTAAATAACACTGAATTATATTACCTACTATTAAACAAAAACAATACAATGAAAATAATCTTTTAAAGTAACTGCTCTTTGCAGAGTGTTGTGTGGATTATGAATAATAATGGAAAATGCAGTCTCCAAGAAAAGAAAATTAACGTCATCGTAAGAACTCTAACTGTGGATCTCCTGACATCTGAATGATTAAAACATAAACATTTCATTAGAAGATATAAAAACCGTATCAGATAAACACAAAAAATTGCTGTGCAAATAATTCATTACTTATTCCTATTATTAGTGCTACCATGAAAGCGTCTTGAAAGGAATGAAATTGTAAGAGAAAGACAAGATAACTTAGCATGGAAAGCTAATGCCGTCTTTAATGTCGGGCCGTGGGGAATCTCTCCATATACTCAGTATTAAATCTATTTTGGCCAAAATTAAAAAGAAGTTTCACTTACCATAGAGCTGTAATCTAGGATGCTTATGCCATCTTCATGTATGGCAAACCATATGAAGGACTTCTCAACTGATGCTGAGGATGTTGCCAGAGGCTACAAAGAGAAATGTTCTTTAATTACTGCTTCAGAATGAGGCCATATGTAAATAATTAACTCCTGGCTGTTACAGAACTCTCTCCAGCCAAAGGCCTTACCAAGATTTATACCGGGAGGAAACTGATGTAAAGGAATTGAAGTAGCTGCCCAAAGCCATGTAGGACGCCCATGACAGAACTGTGGGCTCAGCATAGCTCCACATCATACTCTTGAAGCCTCCCCTGGTACTCAGTCCAGTAAAATGTTATCTCATTATTAAAATAAAATCATAAAAATCAAGTGTTTCAAAGTTTGTTCACTAGCACACATGTGTACATATGCAAAGAACAGAGTGTTAACAAACTATTTTATATTTTATATGTATGTATCATAGAATCACAGAAACAACGAGGTTGGAAAAGACCTCAAGGATCATCAAGTCCAACCTGTGACCCAAGACCTCATGACTACAAGGCCATGGCACCAAGTGCCATGTCCCAAACCCTCTTGAATACCTCCAGGGATGGTGACTCCACCACCTCCCTGGGCAGCACATTCCAATGGCCAATTACTCTTTCTGGGACGAACTTTCTCCTCACCTCGAGCCTAAACTTCCCCTGGTGCAGCTTGAGACTGTGTCCTCTTGTGCTGGTGCTGGTTGCCTGGGAGAAGAGACCAACCCCCTCCTGGCTACAACCTCCCTTCAGGTAGTTGTAGAGAGCAAGAAGGTCTCCCCTGAGCCTCCTCTTCTCCAGGCTAAACAACCCCAGCTCCCTCAGCCTCTCCTCATAGTGCTTGTGCTCAAGGCCTCTCCCCAGGCTCACTGCCCTTCTGTGGACACATTCAAGTATCTCAATGTCCTTCTTAAATTGAGGGGCCCAGAACTGGACACATGACTCAAAGTGTGGCCTGACCAGTGCTGAGTACAGGGCAGAATGACTTCCCTGCTCCTGCTAGCCACACTATTCTTGATGCAGGCCACGATGCCATTGGCGTTCTTAGCCACCTGGGCACACTGCTGGCTCATGTTCAGCCGGCTGTCAATCAGTACCTCCAGGTACCTTTCTGCCTGGCAGCTCTCCAGCCACTCTGACCCCAGCCTGTAGCACTGTATATATACAAATTCTAAAAAAATGTATTTATATACTGGGATTACCCAATAAAACCTAAGGGTTTTGTTGACAGTTCTGTTTAACATAGATATTTCTTGAATCAAGTGAATTAAGATACTAGTGGTTTGAGAGAAATTGAGAGGCCGGCACAGAAGGGAGTGCTCTAAATGGCCTTAGCAACACTCAGTGTTTCTGCAATGTTCAGCTTCCATGCCTGATCAATGGATACCTTTTCAATATTCTACTGGTTATGAGGTTAAAAAAAAAAAAAAAAAATAAAAAGGCTATGTCCAATTATTGAACAGGAAAATTAAAAGACACCAGCTACATTAATAATGTGAAGCAAAGAGTAAGTGTATGTGGAAGTTCCTATTGTGGTATACTTAGTACTCTGGCTGTTACATTTCAATACAATACAATACAATACACCAGTTGGAAGAGACCTTCAAGACCATCGCGTCCAACCCATCAACCAATCCAACCCACCTAAACAACTAAACCATGGCACCAAGCACCCCATCAAGCCTCCTCCTGAACACCTCCAATGAAGGTGAATCCACCACCTCCACGGGCAGCCCATTCCAATGGGCAATCACTCTCTCTGTATAGAGCTTCTTCCTAACCTCCAGCCTAAACCTCCTCTGGCACAGCCTGAGACTGTGTCCTCTTGTTCTGGTACTGGCTGCCTGGGAGAAGAGACCAACCTCTGCCTGTCTACAACCTCCCTTCAGGTAGTTGTAGAGAGCAATAAGGTCACCCCTGAGTCTCCTCTTCTCCAGGCTAAGCAACCCCAGCTCCCTCAGCCTTTCCTCATAGGGCTTGTGTTCCAAACCCCTCACCAACTTTGTTGCCCTTCTCTGGACACAGCAGAGTCTTGTTCCAGCAAGTCAACATCCTTCCTAAACTGAGGGGCCCAGAACTGGACACAGTACTTGAGGTGCGGCCTAACCAGTGCAGTGTACAGGGGCAGAATGACCTCCCTGCTCCTGCTGGACACACTGTTCCTGATGCAGGCCAGGATGCCATTGGCCTTCTTGGCTGCCTGGGCACACTGCAGGCTCATGTTCAGCCTACAATCAACCAGTACCCCCAGGTACATTCACCAGTATGTGGCTTAACCAAGTTGGTAATTTGACAAGACATTACATCAGCATGTGTATAATGTGCTGTTTTTACACAAAAAGTGTTACTATTTGTAAATTATATTTTCATTCACAAAACCTTGACCACCCAAACTCAGTAAAGTCTCTTACTTTTGCTGCAAACAATTTAGCACCGAAGAAAGACCATTTTCTGGCTACAGTGAGATAAATGCGCACGCAGTCTGCAGCACTGTGCCCCCGGAGAGCCATCCATCGTGTAGACAATCGCTGACAAAGCTGTCTGTTGAAGGGAAATATGTCATTTAGTTTTTGAAAGGAATTTAAATGCTTACCCATAGCAAGTTAAATGAGCAAAAAAGAATCCATTTGTTAAAATGATAGTTTAATACAACAACTATCACTTAGAGAGTACTGAATAAATCCAAAACATCACTTAATATTTTTATGCACATGAAAATTATGAAGTATCTCCTAATTTCAGCAATATTGTGATTAAATGCTGATGCAGCATAAACAGAGAAATTCTAGACAGCCTTTAATGTGTCTCTACAGATAATCAATCTACCTTTATCAGTACTCAACAGCTATGCCAGTTGTCATTCCAAAAATCCATCCAGCTTAGCACATATCTTTACCTGTGTCTAGCAGTAAATGTGGAAGATAGGGCTTAGCACTACTCTCTCTTAGTGTTATCTGGGCAGCGCTACCAAGAAGGGTGCTTCTGATGCATGATGCATTTGCACTGGCTCCTTTCTTTTGTGCCTCACGTTTAGTTGGTTCAATAAAAAGCTCTTAAGGCTAATCGCAGGATCACAGGATGTTAAGGGTTAGAAGGGACCTCTGGAGACCAAACCCCCTGCCAGAGCAGGGCCATAAAATCTAGTGCAGGTGGCACAGCAACACACCCAGATGTATCTTGAAAGTCTCCCTAGAAGGAGACTTCACAACCAATCAAGGGAGCCTGTTCCAGTGCTCCAGGTCCCTTACAATAACGAAGTTCTTCATGTTGAGGTGGAATTTCCTGTGCTGTAGTTTACATCCATTGCCCCTTGTCCTGTCACAGGGCACAAGTGAAAAGAGGCTATCCCTTCTTTCTTGACACCCAGCCCTCATATGTTTATATTATTAAATCCCCTCTGTCTTCTCTTCTGCAGACTAAAAAGCCCCAGCTCTCAGCCTTACATCATAAGGCCTGTGTTCCAGTCCCTTAATCATCCCCGTAGCCCTCTGTGTGACTCTCTCATGTTGATCCTTGTCCCTCCTGAACTGGGGAGCCCAAAACTGGATGCAGTATTCCAGATGAGGTCTCACTAGGGCAGAGGAGGCGGGGAGGAGAACCTCCCTTGATCTGCTGGACACACACTTCTTAATGCACCCCAGGATACCACTGGCCTTCTTGGCAACAAGGGCACATTGCTGTCCCATGGATAATAACGTGCTGTCCACCAGGACTCCTAGGTCCTTCTCCATGAGGCTGCTCTCCAGGAGACCACCTCCCAGAAAAATCCACCTCAGAATACCTTTCTAGCACAATGACCTACAAGAATGACTTACAAGATTATTAGATGCAGCCCATGAAAAGGGAGGTGGAATGTGTAGTAAAAAGAGAACTTTCACTTGCACCTTACTCCTGCTGAAAATTTATGAAGTCAAACTTCACCCTTAGCAAAATAATATAAGAGGGTAGGTACAGAGTAATTCCTTCCCTGCCACAGACTTCCAGGTCTGGTAATTGGTAGTTTAGGGACTACTTGATCATTTCAAGAGATGTTTGACTTAACTTCCATTAGTTTGTGTAGTCTAAGACCTCTTATACTTTGTTCTTTGAAATTAATTATATGACTTTCTATTTGTTTGTTGTGTGTGTTGCTATTACTTCTGAGCATATAATAATCTTCCTTTGTGCATAATGATATTAGCTGTAAACATTCTAAAGCCTGGAGTGGAGAATGAAGAAAGCAATTACATGATGTTTACTGGACTTCAAAATTGCTGTATCATTGACTTTGGATAATTTGTTACACCACCCTGCTCTTTTTCCTGTTGAGGGAAATTACTTCCACGTTATTAATTTTGAATTAAATGATACCCTACTAGCAAGTCCACTAAGCTAACATATTGGCAATATGACTGGCTGCCACAGAGTGCACATTTGAATGGCAATCACTTAGGTCAGATCCTCAGGTCTTTTACTTCCAGTAGTTCTTTAGTCTATGCACAGACTTAATTTGGCTTTGCTGAGTGAAAGAAAGAAGACTTTCAAAGTAGCCAGACTTTGTAACACTAGGCAGTGATGTGTACAGCTTTTGCTGGAGTGAGTGCTTAAGGATGGTCCTCTGTTTAGATTAGAAATACACAGAAGAAATGGGTTCTCCGGTCTAATAAGAAAATTCCTTTTCCAAACAGAGAGTTCGACAAATATGGCATAAGAGTAAGCTGTACCTGATGACAATTTAAAACATGCTCAAGTCACTCCTAGATTTTGAAGGAACATGAATCACACAGTACCTCTCATCTCACCTTAACTGTTCCTCGGAACAACCTTGCCTGTATCGCTTAGGGTAGAATCTCTCCAAAACTTGCTTTAATGTTTGATTGAACTTGGACTGGGAGGTGACTTGCCCTGTTGGAGTTGAAAAGGGCCTTTCAAAATCTCCAATCTCTACCTAAGGGAAAGACCATGAACAAGAAGATTCTTTGTTACTCCAAAGTAATTTTCTAGCTGGGTATTGTGAGCTCTCTTTTCCTCTGTCTTAACCTTAAGTGAAAAATGAAACGCAGTCTGTCGATTCATGTACATTTCTCACTGATACAAAGTCATGGAAGTAATTTTCTTTTTCTTATTCTAGATTTGCCATGGAAAAAAAGAACAAGTAGAAATGCACAAATAAAATACTAGTTCTGCTCTGGGATTGGTAGGTAGATCTCCAGCTGACATAAAGTAGCTTAGATTTGTTAACACCATCAAGCAACTTTCTCAATAACCCTGAGTCTTTAATTTTTCAAAAAATCAAACAGATCTTAGCAAGACCGTGTCTAGTAAAGGCTCCCAGGCTTTGACTAAACAGCAAGACCGTGTCTAGTAAAGGCTCCCAGGCTTTGACTAAACAGCAAGACCGTGTCTAGTAAAGGCTCCCAGGCTTTGACTAAACAGCAAGACCGTGTCTAGTAAAGGCTCCCAGGCTTTGACTAAACAGCAAGACCGTGTCTAGTAAAGGCTCCCAGGCTTTGACTAAACAGCAAGACCGTGTCTAGTAAAGGCTCCCAGGCTTTGACTAAACAGCAAGACCGTGTCTAGTAAAGGCTCCCAGGCTTTGACTAAACAGCAAGACCGTGTCTAGTAAAGGCTCCCAGGCTTTGACTAAACAGCTGTTATGTTGGTGTATTAACTGCAAAACTCATGTAAGGCATAGTGAATGAAGAAATGGTGCATGATTACATGGTAGCTAAACAAAGAGGGCCTGACTGTGATCTGTACTGGTGCAAACAGCAGCATTGGCGGTGAGGCATTTCCACTGAAGTCCAGAGTTAGCCTTACACAAAGACTACAGCCCAGTCTGTTTCCTGCACTATCACATGCCAAAGGTGATAGTGACCACTTGACTGTCAAGCAATCCTGAAGCAGTTTCTTTATTCAGGTCTTTCATTTGTAAAAGTGCTGTGTGAGTCTCTAATGCACAAGGATTACCTGAGCTAAAAGAGCTGTCAATTCCATTGCTAGTTCTTTGTTTACAGGGAAGAGTCCATTGACTATTTGATCATTTGTCTGATATACTAGCAGCAGCTTCTCTCTTTCTGTCTCTCCATGGGCTTGAACTGAAAAATAAAGCCTACAGAAAAGCCAGAAAGTTATTAAATAAAGAAGACAGGGAAATGCTTTAGTCTTGAGGATTAGCACTATCTACTCTGAATGTGCCATGTTTACATCAGTGTCAACACACATTAGCACAGCAACACTTGCACTTGAACCACTGGGCAAGTCTTACGAGTTCAGTGTTGCTTCTTCCCCCCCCCCCCTTCTTTTTGGCAACCCTACCTAATCACCTCTCAAGATCTAGAAAAATGTAACTATGTTTTAAAAAATAATAATTCTCTAGTGACACCCATTTACTATTGATGTTGCATGCTTTGAGTCAGCCAATAGTTTTCAGATGAAGAAAATCTGCAGAACTTAAGCCCTGGGACAAGGCAGAGGTGTTACACTTGCTAAACAAACCTATTTTTGTAAGTAAGGCGAACAGTCCTGGTGCCTTCACATTTCCCAGGGTGCTGTTCCTTGAAGGCTTGCTCCCATTTTGAAATAATGTCACAGATCTAGAAGGAAAGCATTTACAAAACTGACTTTACCATATACTCCTCTTTGAAAAAACCTCTGAACAGAAATTGTCAACTTATTACAGTATCTTTTACCTGTGGCCTATCAGAAACATACATAGCTCGAATTTTTAGAACTTACTGGAAGCAAACTGTAGTTGCATTTCTCAGTTGGAGCTTTAAGTTACATTTTTGTTGTTTGTTTATCCTGCAACATGCAAAAGCCATGGAAGTATGCCTTATGGAAACATGCCTCACAGAAATAAGCCAAAAGGTCCTTATATGGAAAGGCCAGGTAACTGATTTAGCAGCAGCCAATGAATGTGTGATGATATACACTGAGTTGTTAGGTAATTAACCAAATTACCTTGATCTCTTCTTTCTCTTTCTGCTGCATGCTGGAGTTTTTCAGGTATTTTTTAGTAACTGCTCTAAGGGTTATATAAAGTTTGTTTTAAAGTGCAGCAAGACTGGTTCACAGGTGGTGTAGATAGGGAGGAGGTGGAATGGAGGTCCTGGGAGCCCTGATGGGCTTCAGGCCACCATTCATTCATGAAAGCAGTTTCATGGAAGCAGTAATGTTAATAGCTTCTACAGTTATATTTACCAAAAATATAAGTATCTTTTAAATGCATTTTGCTTTCCATATGGCAATTATTCTGGTAGGGGGAGAGAGATGATTGTGATCACGCTGCTTGTCACTAAAGCCTGGTTGCACTACACTCTTTAACTCAAAGTGCAGCTGTGAACATTGGCCAAAGGGTGCAAGCACACACACAATTATCATTATTCATTAGGTGCTAAAGGCTTAAAAAATATCTAACATTTTACTAAGCACAGATTATATTGCACTTTGCCACTGCCCTGCAGAGAGATTAATTCTAGCAATGGAGGAAATTAAAATTCAGAACAATAATAAGCCAAACATTGGCAATTCCCTGAACTGAATCCAAATTATTCTGTATTTAAATAAGGAACCTTTTCTTTTTCTTTCTTTTTTTACTTCCCCAGGATCTCCACCCCTCTATCAATGACTTTGTGAACCTCAAATGCTCATCTTTTGGAATGTTCTAGAAGTGTTAACTGCAATTTCTAAATGACTCTCGGACTCCAATTGCTTTTCAGTTCTGAAGAACTGTGATTAGTAACAGTGTAATTTTCCTTTTCTAACCAGGATGCTATTTCTCTGAACAATATCAGTCTCCTAGACAAAGCTTTTAAATATAGTTCACTGAATGAATTTCAGTAATTGAAAAAGTGGTGGTTTTTTGAAAAGTCTTTCCTTTTAGGTGATGAAGGAAAAAAACCCAGACAGTGTTCTGACTAAAAATGTTTTTCTTTACATTGTCTGAAGAGAGCTTTGTGTAAAATGAAGATATTTTGTTGTTTTAGAGGCAGAGCTCATTAAAGGATGTTTTTTACCTTGATGTTTCCTTGAAGACAGTGCTCTATATCCTTGCCAGATGGATCATCAGAAAACAGTGCAAATCCCGACTGAGCTGGTTTCCTCATCCCTGTATCCTGATTCAGAGTGGCCAGAAATTCCTCCACTGTGGTAGAGGCATCAAACCCAACGACCTAAAAAAAGCAGACAAGGTATATTGTGTTATGAAATTTACACTCACCTCCCCACCTTGAATCTAAAATCTTGAAAGACAATACCTCTGGAGTAACAGTGGGAATACAAGACCCACTCCATCCTCTCTGAATAACTTATTGTCATTGGAAAATAAAAACGTTCCATAAAGGGTCTGCACAAAATTCAGGGTTTCCAAATGAGAAGTCAATGTAGTGGAATGTTCCTCCATCCAAAAAAATATTACCCAGCAGTAAGTCACTGTCAAAATGTTTCCAAATATAATGATTGTGGGTTTATTTTCTTTGTACTGGCTCCTTTACATCTGCTACACTTGAATTTCTGCCACTGAATTCACATAACAGAAAGCAGTCTATTCCTATTATCCAACAGCCAATGTCACTCCAGCCACTACAACCCCAGAGCTACAGGCTGTGGTCGGAGTGGCTGGAGAGCTCCCAAACAGAGAGGGACCTGGGGGTGCTGGTTGACAGCTGCCTAAACATGAGCCAGCAGTGTGCCCAGGTGGCCAAGAAGGCCAAAGGCATCCTGGCCTGCATTAGGAATAGTGTGGCCAGCAGGAGCAGGGAGGTCATTGTGCCCCTGTACTCTGCATTGGTTAGGCCACACCTTGAGTCCTGTGTCCAGTTCTGGGCCCCTCAGTTTAGGAAGGACATCGAGACACTTGAATGTGTCCAGAGAAGGGCAACAAGGCTGGGGAGAGGCCTTGAGCACAGCCCTGTGAGGAGAGGCTGAGGGAGCTGGGGTTGTTTAGCCTGGAGAAGAAGAGGCTCAGGGGAGACCTCATTGCTCTCTACAACTCCCTGAAAGGAGGTTGTAGCCAGGAGGGGGTTGGTCTCTTCTCTCTAGCAACCAGCACCAGGACAAGGGGACACAGTCTCAAGCTGAGCCAGGGGAAGTTTAGGCTCGAGGTGAGGAGGAAGTTCTTCACAGAGAGTCATTCATCATTGGAATGTGCTGCCCAGGGAGGTGGTGGAGTCACCATCCCTGGAGGTGTTCAAGAGGGGATTGGACGTGGCACTTGGTGCCATGGTCTAGTCATGAGGTCTGTGGTGACAGGTTGGACTTGATGATCTTTGAGGTCTCCTCCAACCTTGGTGATACTGTGATACAAACATTTACTCTTTGTGGATCAAATCAGAATACAAGTACTTTGTGCCCTCCATTGCTGTCACTGGCACAGGATGAAACTTGAATCATGTCTACCTTAACACTTAGAGTCCTGTTTCCACTACAGCATTTCATGCAACAGCAGGAAGCCGTGGGAGCTCAGATGCCGTGGTGTGCTGACGGTACCTGATACATGCCGTTCATGAAATGAACTGGAATGCTGAAGGGCAGCGAGTGGTGGTAGGGGTTTCTTAGAAGAGTAGAAAGGATTTCCATCCTGGAAGGCCTGGCTTCCGGTCTCCATTCTGCTGGGTACGCTCTACGCATCGCTGACAATATATTGCATACTTCCCAAATTCAGTCCTGTGACAAAAAGAACAATGGTACAGGCTGCTCAGGGACATGGTGGAGTAAGCTCTTGGGTTGACAGTTGAACTAATGATACTAGAGGTTTTTCCAACCTTAACGATTGTATGATTCTACTCTGTGACAGAGAAATAATGCACTTCTTGGGGACTGACTGAAAGGAGAGTAAACATCTCTGAGTCTGGGCATGCCAGATGGGAGGAGCACTCCCATTTCGTTCTATGTGATTTCCAGTGCATTTTTCCATGTGGAATTTGCCTACCAAGATAACAAACTGTGCCAAAGATGAACGTGGACCAGAGTGTTTTGTGTAACTGCTGTATTTTAATGTTTATGGTTTTAGAATAGCATAGAATAGCATAGAATTAACCAGGTTGGAAAAGACCTTCAAGATCATCAAGTCCAACCAATTATCCAACATCACCTAATCAACTAAACCATGCAACCAAGCACCCTATCAAGTCCCCTCCTAAACACCTCCAGTGATGGTGACTCCACCACCTCCCTGGGCAGCATATTCCAATGGCAAATCACTCTTTCTATGAAGAACTTCTTCCTAACATCCAGCCTAAACCTCCCCTGGCACAGCTTGAGACTGTGTCCCCTTGTTCTGGTGCTGGTTGCCTGGGAGAAGAGATCAACCCCCACCTGGCTACAACCTCCCTTCAGGTAGTGGTAGATGGCAATACGGTCTCCCCTGAGTCTCCTCTTCTCCAGGCTAAACAACCCCAGATCCCTCAGCCTCTCCTCACAGGGCTGTGCTCCAAACCCTTCCCCAGCTTTGTTGCCCTTCTCTGGACACCTTCCAGTTTTGCAACATACAGAGTTCTACTGCAGAGTATTTTTCAAAACAAAGGTTGACTCTCCCACCAAATGACAAACAGAAGTAACAGAAGTAACATTTTAGTGACCACTGGAGCACAATTCTACTCAAATTTATGTTAACAGTATTTGTCAGAAGACTTGAAATATTAAATGAAAGATTGAAAATAAAGTGCTCTGGAAGGATTATTTGGCTAGCTGGGTAATAATATTCAGGCACACCTGGAATCTGCATTCTTCTTTAAATGAAGTTTAAGAAGCCAAAGGAACGGGTGCTGGGGCAGAAAGAGTCCAATGCAGAGAGCCAAGAGCTGCAAGCCCTGAACAAAAGGAAGACATTCACTGTTTTAAACATCTTACAAAGTAAAACCTTCTGCTGTGGCTGCTGGCCAGTAGTGCAGCTTACTGTGCCAAGTCGAGGCACAGACAGCTGTAAATGGAAATTAAAAAAACAAAAGACAGAGAAAAAGCTGAGCAGATAAGCATGTCACTGCACTGGAAGGCCAAAATTCTCCCTAATTTCTCATGTACAGCAAGATTCTTCCAGGGCTGGAAGTGGGAAAGCCGATTGGTTTGAATTAAAAAATATTACAAAGGCTGCACGGCCAAGCACTAAGAAATAAGGAGAAGTCTGTGCAATTTTGATTCAGTTCTCTTCTTACATGTATTATGTAAGCAACCCATAAGATGTTTTCCTCTCACCAAGTAGATAGTAACTATTGGGAAAAAAATGATTCAATATTTTGGTATCTTTTAATTGCTCAGTACATATCCATAGTTCACTTAGTACAGACTGCTCTCACGTACTCTGCATATGCACTCACTAACACTGCAGTAACTCTTCTCACAATCATACCAGTATGCCATACTACAATTAGAAAATGGGGTTTCTCTGTTGTAGTTTAAGTGACCTGCCTGGTATTAAAGAGAAATCTGACAGCACAAGCACAGATATTCCCTTTCACCAAATACATGCATAGCTCTGTTTCAGGAAGACACTGCAGGAGATACAAATATGGGAGACTACAGCTCGAATTTAGGACTTAAAAAAATTAAATGGAGGCCACAAATACTTCACTGAACATATTCACTCTTAAAAATCATGTCAGTGGATTATGACACCAACAGTACAAAAAATACAAAAGCAGGATTATGATTAATTTTCACCAGCCATATGCAGCTTTAGAGTGCACTAACTGACATGCACATACTATGTCTATTATAAGAGCTTTGAGGACGTTTTGGCAATGCACACATACTGGCCATATCCTAGATACAAGCTGTTTCTAGGTAATGGGTGTGTCTGCTGGCGATGTTCTACTTTCTATGGCAAAAGAGAATGTGTCTATTACAAAAGCCTTAGTATGGCAATTTCTAATCCATATCCTAGTCCTGTAGGTATTGCTCCATCATAAGCACTACTGTTACAGTTCTGTTAATTCTGAACTAAGTATTTGCTTTCAATTTCAGTTAATTTATTTGTTACGTATTTGCGTGTAAGTGAAGAGCTGGCAGTGGACAAAGTGAAGAATCTTATGTATGTGTTTATAATCTAGCATGCAGAACAGTGTGATGTACAAGAGTGACATTGATCATAAACCCAGAGTGTATCTGAGATTCCACAACATGGGACTAGAGTTCTTCTTCACACTCCTCATACAGAGACCTCTGCCATGTGGTTTAGCAGGATACCATCAGCTTCATTTCAGGAAGACAGAGCAGTACTTACATGCCAGTTAATGTTTTCATCTGATTTTAAATAAGCATGTGCTGCAGAAGAGCAGAGCCCTTTTACCATTGCAAAGAGCCTGTACAGTTCCTTCACTGCTGTTGAAAGAGAACCACTAAAATAAATACAGGGTTACCTGTGTTGGTCCTGCCTGGTTTTGTGGATGTCGACGTCTTGTCTGCTTAATAAGCTGACAACAGATCTCATTTTGAAGTTCAGGATGCGTGAGGCAGATCTGCAAAGCACTTTGGGCCAAAGATACATGGTAATCAATGGCAGGAGAGTCAATTGCAGCATTTATAAACAGCTGGCAGGTCTAGAGACAAAATAATAAGCAAGTGAGTTTGCAGATAAAAGGCTCCAACAAATCTTAGACATTCTGTGTAACAGAAGTATGCTACAATTAAAGTCGTAGTTAGTCAGTTTACCAGTACAATGGGTAATGGGTACAGGTCAGTCCTGGGGAGATTCCAATTGAAATCCAGAAGAAAATTGTTCACACCGAGAAGTTGCACTTTGCAATAATCTCCCAAGAGAAGTAATTGCATTCCCTCATATGGGACAGTTTCAAGACAGCTTGAAAGGGTGTTGGGCCTTCTCATTTAAGATACACTACCACCCAGAAAGGTTGGATCAGATGGTCCCTGGGGTCCTCTCCTACCTGCCATTCTGTGATTCTGTGAAACCATGCTGACCCTGCAAACAAGGGGTGAAAGGGGCCAGAATGGGTGAAAAGCTATACAGAGAGATTTAAGATAAAACCTCTTAAAATCCACGCTTTCCACTAACGGAGTGAGCTCTAGCAGGAGGTGCAACAGCTGCACTGGTAGGCAGGTTTAAGGACAGGCTGAGCATAGCTTACCCCTCCATTTGACTTTAACATGCAAAGGGTACAGCTCTTCATGGTTGCCAGTATAAAATGCTTGTACAAGGAGCGAGCACAGCATGGCAGAAGATACACAGATAAGAAAACTCTAACTCAGAGACATGATTTTTGTCTTGGCTTTCACTGGTAGTTTTAGGTATCACTCATTGCATTTGTTCTATGTAGTAATTTATGAATTTTCAAGGAATATAAGCAAAATACAGTAACTGTCTGTAGAAACCAAATCTACTTCTAGTCTATCTGAAAATATGTGGATGCACAGGACTCATTTTTGTCTGCAATGGAATAACTGAAACACGTTCAGAATTGTTTCTAAATCGGCTCCCTACCTGACTTTTAAAATGATTTATTCAAAGTTTCAGTAAAGCTCATACAAGTAATCACAGAATCACCAAGGTTGGAAGAGACCTCAAAGATCATCAAGTCTATTATTTATTTTAGGCAAGAGTCTGTGGTTTGAATTGGGTCTGAAATGTATTTCAGAAAGTGATTTCAAATACATATGAATTTATTTTTAACAAATAAGTAAACTCCCTTTTAAGATGTCATGCTCCAGGGTTGCAGAAAATGAGATGATGTACTTCTCTAAAGTGCTTCAAATGTTTCAGAGAAACAAGCTGGAAAGTTTGCCTACAAGTTGCTATTACCGAACATACAATACTGTCTTGAATTCCTTTCTAGATCTGAACCATTACACCAAAATTCTCCAGACATCCAATGCTTCAGAGAATTTGGGTCTTTAGACTTGTATAACTTCTGTGGAGAAAGCCAGTTTCTCCAAGCTCTTATTTCACAATATACTGAAAAAGAAACAGCAAGATTTTATTTTGTCTCTGACATGTGTTTTATAGACTGGCTACTGGTTAGCATTCAGGAGTAGTTTTGCCTGGGTGAGGGCAGGAGGGAAGAAAGAAGGTTAATGGTATTGCAGCACACTCTTTTTCATAGATGTGAACCACCTATCTGGCCTTCAGCCAGAAAAGATGTAATGTCTCACCAGCATACAAAAAAATCTCAAGAAACCAGCTACAGCCAGCAGTGACAAACCATTAAGTGTCTCTTAATCATAAAGCCTTTTCACTACTACTGTGATATATATGTATGTGCATTTTAAAATATGCATGAAAATCTTTAGAAGTTAATTCAAAATACTGTTGTGAAATACTTTCAGTAATCTTACTCTGTAATATTTTCTCTCAAGCTTTTAAGAACAGCAATTTTGTATTAAGATTTTCTTTGTATTCAAAAGAGCTGTAAAATCTCTGCCTTCTATCGTAACTCAAAATGATACATGGTTTGCTAAAGCTCTCTTCTGGTTTTCTTCTGATTTTTAAAATGTCTTCTAGCTGATTTACATGCATCTACAACAGAACTTTCACTTAGCATTCTTCATTACTAAAATCTAACTAAAAAATAGTATTTCAGATACAGTTCTCTGAATAGAGAGAACCATCCATACTGCTAGGCTCTCTGGAGCTCAGGAATTTCATGACAATTATAACCATCCATGATGGCCGTGGACATTTCTGCTAAGTTGCACTTCTTCCATAACTTCAGCAGAAGGGCCAGAAGTTGAGGGCTAAACTGCTCTCTCACAACTATAAGCGATCTCTTTCCATTGGAAGTGATAGTCTTTGGTGAGGTAGTGCAGGGACATTTTCCTACTGTTCATTAAAAGATAAGATTAAACTTTGTTTTCTTTTTTCTTATCTCTGAATATCTCTAGTAAGCCAATATCTGAATCTCTGAATCTCTGAACATCTCTAGTAAGCCAAGTAACAGTCATTATTTGGTTAAGAGTTAAAATAGTAAGTCAGTTAATTAAAAAAGGCACCTGCTGTGGTTATACCTTAAATAATTTAATTGCTTCAGTTTGCAATGCTTCTGATGGCAGTGTTGTGAGCGGGGTAGTAATTCCTTCTTTGCTATGGCAAAGGGTAGGATGCCTCCAAATCTGAGAAGCTAAACAGATAAAATATATAGGGTTTGCAATTAATTCATTTCACAAGTACATTCAGTAAGTAAGTATGAGAAGATTAGTACGTTGAAAAAACCTCAAGCTTACTGGTATCGCCTTCCATATTCAGTAATTTGCAAACAAGTTGTTCAAACTCAGATCCGACATTTACACTGGTACTTCCAGCTGCAATGGTCAGATGATAAAGCCACGTGTCCTGGGGTAGAAAAACACAGCTCACTCATTCCATGTTTGATAGAGCTGTTTCATCAGGATTTTGCAACAAATCTGAAACACTGCCACGCACTCCTGTAGAAGCCCAAAGGAGTTTGCCTTTGAATACATCTGTTTTTGTGCTGTTACAAATATTAAGTAAGGAAGATTGGACAGGAGTCTATTTGTGAGTTTTTACCATCAGAAATCATGAGAAATTATCAGGACAATTATTCTTTGCTCTTCAGAAAGCTAACATAAGAGCTTTTTTATCACTACCAGATCCTGCTCACCTGGGTATATGGCTAGAAGGTAAAACGAGGTTTACAAGAGTACTTGAGAAAAATGAAGCAATGACAGTTATTCTACCCATACCTTTCATATCTCATTCACTTCAGTGCAACAGTCTTCCCTACTGTTCATTTTATCAGTGAAAATAAGTAACAGTATCCCCAAACCTCTCAGGAAGGTGTGCTACAGACAGGTCTGTCCACCAGTTAAAGTAAGCGAGTTTCTCCAACTGCAGCATATTTGATATTCTGCACCATCTCCTTAAAAGCAGGCAAGCTTGCTTGTTTTCATTTGTTTTAAACAGGATTAACTATGAAGCATTGGCTCATAGACAAACTCTGAGCAATGTTAATGAAACAGGACCTTCTCAGATTACAAGCCAGATGACTTGTAGGTCCCCCTCCTTCTCCTCCTGTAAGAAATATTCGTATCACAGCACCATACTCATAGTTGATGAAACTCAGTTAAAAAAGTAGTTTTATTACCTTCTCATGTTTGGATCCTATAAGAAGATAAGTGGGTCCTTGATCTTTGGGGTGGATAACAACAGTGTAATGTGTTGATAATAAACTGCGACCACTAGCCTCGTAATCTTCATCAGAATCGCACGATCTATCGACTTCTTCAACCTTAGCTTCAAAAAGCTTAATTTGGCCAAGAGGAAACTGAAAGTAAATATCAGAGGTGATGTGTGAGCAAGTAGTGGCTTCAGTGCACTCTGATTTTATATTTCTTATTCTACAAATATCTAGAAGAACATAAACTACCATCAAATCCCATGTGTATTGATTAATTTTCAGTCCTGCCAAGGAAGGGCAGATAACCCAGCTGTGGCAGACAGCAGGCATGTGCCAAAGCCTGAAAGGGAGATCTAAAAACAATTCTTTTCTAGATCCGCTTCTGTATCTAGTTAATGCAAGAAATGTGGCTGCAAGTAAATATGGCTGGAAATATTCGGACTAACAATACTCAGAAGTGTAGGTAGAGAAGTAAAGGTCAGGCCCAGTGTGGAAGAGCCAGGTTTTGCTGCTCCTTAGCTCCTTGTGGCAGTTGAGGCTGGGTGCCTCCTGTTACTGCCACATAAGTTACACCTCCGGTGTCCCGAGTGTCCAACCCAGTAAGGTGGACACAGGAAACAGCCTATTTCTACTCATAAATCCTGCACCCTATAAATTCATCGGCAAAGTCTTTCTCTTGTTATTTCTTCTCTCTCTGCTCCCATGGGAGATGCTCCCTATCGGGTAATGGTTGGGGAGTATTTCAGGCCTCTTAGGCCTGGCTAGGCCTAATGCTAGGAGAAGGAGGTGTTGTGAGGGGCAGGCAGTCTCAGACCTGGCCAGCCTGAGACAAACCTAGCTGTAGGAGGGGGAAGAAAGAACCCTGGGATTTTTGGGGTACCCCCTCAGGTGGGGAGAAGGGATGTGTCGGGGGGCCTTTGGGTGTGGTGTAAGGGGCTCTGTATGCTTTGGGATATCTTTGCCACAATGCTTTGTAGTTTCTGTAAAACACCAACTGCTTTTCCATTTAAACTTTCCATCACTATCCAATCCACTGGTGTGAGTGCCATTAGAGTAGAATAGAATAAACCAGGTTGGAAGAGACCTTCAAGATCATCGCATCCAACACCACCTAAACAACTAAACCATGGCACCAAGCACCCCATCAAGTCTCCTCCTGAACACCTCCAATGAAGGTGACTCCACCACCTCCCCAGGCAGCCCATTCCAATGGGCAATCACTCTCTCTGTATAGAACTTCTTCCTAACATCCAGCCTAAACCTCCCCTGGCACAGCTTGAGACTGTGTCCTCTTGTTCTGGTGCTGGCTGCCTGGGAGAAGAGACCAACCTCTGCCTGTCTACAACCTCCCTTCAGGGAGTTGTAGAGAGCAAGAAGGTCACCCCTGACTCTCCTCCTCTCCAGGCTAAGCAACCCCAGCTCCCTCAGTCTCTCCTCACAGGGCTGTGCTCCAAACCCGTCCCCAACTTTGTTGCCCTTCCTTGGACACGTTCCAGCAAGTCAACCTCCTTCCTAAACTGAGGGGCCCAGAACTGGACACAGGACTCAAGGTGTGGCCTAACCAGTGCAGTGTACAGGGGCAGAATGACCTCCCTGCTCCTGCTGGCCACACCACTCCTAATGCAGGCCAGGATGCCATTGGCCCTCCTGGCTGCCTGGGCACACTGCAGGCTCATGTTCAGCCTACCATCGACCAGTACCCCCAGGTCCCTCTCTGCCTGGCCCCTCCCCACTCTGACCCCAGCCTGTAGCACTGCCTGGGGTTGCTGTGGCCAATGTGCAGAACCCGGCACTTGGATGTGTTCAATCTCCTGCCCTTGGACTCTGCCCATCTGCCCAGCCTGTCGAGGTCCCTCTGCAAAGCCTCTCTGCCCTCCAGCAGATCAACTCCTGCCCCCAGCTTGGTGTTGTCCGCAAATTTACTGCTGATGGACTCGATGCCCTCATCCAGATCATCAATAAAGATGTTAAAGAGCATGGGGCCCAGCACTGATCTGTGGGGCACACCACTGGTGCCTGGCTGCCAGCTGGATGTGGCACCATTCACCACCACTCTCTGGGCTCGGCCCTCCAGCCAGTTCCTAACCCAATGCAGCATGCTCCTGTCCAAGCCATGGGCTGACAGCTTGGCCAGGAGTTTGCTGTTGGGGACAGTGTCAAAGACCTTGCTGAAGTCCAGGTAGACTACACATCCACAGGCCTCCCAACATCCACCAGGCAGGTCACCTGATCATAGAAGGAGATCAGGTTGGTCAGGCAGGACATGCCCTTCCTAAATCCATGCTGGCATTCTTTTGTCCCTCTCAGGGCAATAGAGGATCTGTCCCACCTTAAACCAGGACATTAACTTAAAGCCGATTTAATTCCATTTCTTTCTTTTCTTTCTCAAACAGTATTTCCCTTAGGTTTCAGAAACAACTTTCTCACCCATTTTTTTTTTGGCCACCCTTCCTCCATTACCATTTCTGTCCACCTCATCAGCTGTAGACAGTGAGCTCCTTTCCTGTAATCCACAGCCACACATCTGCAAAATAGCAGACTTTGGATCCTGCTAGGCTTTTTTTTGTTTTTGTTTTCTTGAAGCACTGTGAAGGTATGATTTGGAAGTCAACAAAGGGATAAAAAGAACATTTAGTTCTTGAAACCTGCAGTCACTGCCCACTGCAAACATACATTAGAAAGGGTCAGCTTCCTGAAGTACATGACAGTCATGTCTCTTCTGACGAGTGTCAGACCTGTCAGAAAAGGAGACCTCAGCAAAGCAGTGTTCCCCTCCTGATAGGGGTAAGAAGTTGCAGAATATATATCATGTCATGTAGGAGAAGGACACCAACACACATGCACCTTCAGAAGTGACCATCTGTGAAGTCTACGTGTTTGGTTATCAAGATAAAGTGGACATATACTACCCAGGCCAATTGTACCTTAATAAAGCTGTAACTTACTGTTTCAAGTCTACTTCACTGTTACCTTCCATTCTCTGAGGAAACAAGTAAGGGGTTTACCTTGTCTTCTTGGTTACGGAAATAATACAGAATTTTTCCAACTAGGGTACACCAAACTCTTTTGGAATATCCATGTTTCACCTGAAATTAGAGCACATCAGGAATAAGAACAGCCAGAGAAATACAGAATACATTTCACCATCTCTGAACTTTGGTGATGTTGAGAATAAACACCTTGGTTCTAATTCCCTTCCATGTTAGCAGACAAAAAATTAAACCAGCGCAACACTGTTAAGGACATAAAAGTTAAAGCACCAGGTGCTTGTCTAAAGCCTGTGAAAGCCAGTGTGAGTTTTGACTTTGGCTTTAGATCAGGCCCAATTTAGTGGAAGCTATGGAAATGGGAGAATTAAAACCAAAAATTGCTTTTTATACAGTATTCTTATTATCTGGAAATAATCTGTCCAATACCACAACAGAGAAAAAGAGAGCACTCTGCTGAAAGGCTAGTGAGAGAATCCTCTGTTGAACATGTAAATCACCTGGTGATGTGATGATATTAACTGAGAAGTGTCTCAACAAAGATAAGATCATCCCGAATGACCTGCCTGATGTGTCTCATCTCTGCCCACTGAGACAGCAACTGCCCAGGGGGTATGGTAGACAGTGGATGGCAAAGAAGGACAGAGGCTGCTTGGTAGTAAGTCCTGCAAGCACACAGGAAAGACCCCCCTGGAATGTGACAAGGGTGTGGGCCAGGAGGAGCTATGATAAATGAATGAGGAACATATTAAAAGCACTGGGCTATGCCATCTTACTGGGGGAACATCACTGAGGACGTATCAGGCTGGAGGAAGCAGCCCAGGACATCTCTCCACCCCCGCACCAAAGAAGGACCATGGCATGGTAACTCTCTCTCATGCTCTTTCTCTACTTTCTCTCTCCCTTTCTCTCCCTTTTCTTTCTTTCTCTGTTTTATTTGCTCCATTCTCTCTCTAATAGTCACATCTTGATCCATGACCTCATTTGTGTCTTAATTTCACTCATGGGAACGTTCAAAAAGAGCCATGAATCCTTCTGGACCAAGAGAGGCGGTTAGCTACCGAAGCACAAGCCGAACTACGACACCACTGAAATGCCAGTGGAGAACCCAGCCTAAGAATGAATGAATTAAAAAACCCCAACAACAAAACCCAAAACTGAATCAAATCAAACAACCAGAAAAAAATATTGCCTAGAGTAGGAGTGCTGTTAGTGCTTCTGCAGTGTCCACATTGCACAGTACTGGGAAAGCAAATACATGTCTGGTTTGCTTCTACTGATTTTATTATAGGGCCATTTTCATCTAGATATTATACTTAAGAAATACAGAAGCAGCAGCTTGGAGGAAGAGTAGTGTTTCTACCTTTGTAAGTAATCCTTTCATGGTTGGCTTGGTTTCAGGCTGTATGAAAAGTGGGCTGGCAGCCTGTATTTTAAGAACATTCTGAAGAACTTTGATCCATTCTTCTAAGATGTTGGGAGAATCTGCAGTCAGGTAGTATGTTCGTTTTTCTGTGGTCAGCTGTGTAGTAACAGAAGAGTATTATACATTCAACCCTACAGTGTGGGGGTTGTAATAGGTACTAACTAATGTAGTGTCACAACCTTGGTAGGTTCATTTTCCCCACAGTACTTTCCATTAATGAAACATTCCATGGCCAGGCAGAGCAGACAGACACTTTCTAAGGCTTTATCTGAAAAGCTCCAGGACAGCAGAGTTGAGAAAACTCAATGTGTCTCCCTTCAGACAAACAACTTTTCTCTGCCCTAAGGCTGGCCCCAAGACTACTCTCTTTGCATCCTGTATTGCAGGGAAGCACAGCTGTACTGCTGAGAGAAAATCTTTGAGGAAATCACTTGATTGCTAAAGCAACTGAAGTCTTCGATTCAGCTAGTATACCATCTACTGGCAGGTGTTTGTGGTTTCAGAATTACAAAATAAAACTCACTATGCTATTGCTTTTTTTCTCATTCTTTGTGTAACTTTTGTCTGAAAGGGTAACATGTCCATTTTTTCCCCCCCTCTGTTTTCAGCAGGCTGCAACAAATCCAAGTGCCGGGTGCTGCACTTCGGCCACAGCAAACCCATGCAGAGCTACAGGCTGGGGTCGGAGTGGCTGGAGAGCTCCCAAACAGAGAGGGACCTGGGGGTGCTGGTTGACAGCTGCCTGAACATGAGCCAGCAGTGTGCCCAGGTGGCCAAGGAGGCCAACTGCATCCTGGCCTGCATTAGGAATAGTGTGGCCAGCAGGAGCAGGGAGGTCATTGTGCCCCTGTACTCTGCATTGGTCAGGCCACACCTTGAGTCCTGTGTCCAGGTCTGGGCCCCTCAGTTTAAGAAGGACATCGAGACACTTGAACGTGTCCAGAGAAGGGCAACAAGGCTGGGGAGAGGCCTTGAGCACAGCCCTGTGAGGAGAAGCTGAGGGAGCTGGGGTTGTTTAGCCTGGAGAAAAGGAGGCTCAGGGGTGACCTCACTGCTCTCTACAACTCCCTGAAAGGTGGTTGTAGCCAGGAAGAGGTTGGTCTCTTCTCTCTAGCAACCAGCACCAGAACAAGAGGACACAGTCTCAAGCTGCGCCAGGGGAAGTTTAGGCTGGAGGTGAGGAGAAAGTTCTTCACCGAGAGAGTCATTCATCACTGGAATGTGCTGCCCAGGGAGGTGGTGGAGTCACTGTCCCTGGAGGTATTCAAGAGGGGATTGGACGTGGCACTTGGTGCCATGGTTTAGTCATGAGGTCTGTGGTGACAGGTGGCACTCGATGATCTTTGAGGTCTTTTCCAACCTTGGCGATACTGTGATACTGTGTGATACTGTGAATTGAAGGTGTGTGTGTAATAACACAGTTGCCAGACCATGCAGACAGGGACATCTTCCTTACATTCCAGCCTTCTGCAGTTCTGCAGACATATCTTTCTAGACCATTTAAATAAAATGTTACAGTGAAGTTAGTGATTGTGGCAGGAATGTTATGAATTCTGAAACCTTAATCTGAATAAACATGCAGGTTTAATGAACTCATATACTCATCCAGACTCTGAGTGCCTAGAGAAACCTTACATCTCTAGCTGAAACATATACATTTGCTAACAAATACGTTTTTAAAGCCAGAGTTGGGCCTTTGGGAGCAAGCTGCTAGTTCTGTACAGATTTCTTGGCCATTGGAATGTGCTGCTCAGGGAGGTGGTGGAGTCACCACCACTGGAGGTGTTTAGGAAGAGACTGGATGGGGTGCTTGGTACCATGGTTTAGTTGATTAGATGGTGTTGGGTGACAGGTTGGACTCGATGATCTCAAAGGTCTTTTCCAACCTGGTTAATTCTATTCTATTCTATTCTGTTCTATTCTATTCTATTCTATTCTATTCTATTCTATTCTATTCTATTCTATTCTATTCTATTCTATTCTATTGGTTTAGTTGTGGCAATACAGAGAAGACCATGTGTACAACTTTTTACAGTGTCTCTAACTGACATGATTCTTTGGTTTCAAACAAAGGGCACTGAATTAATTCCAAGTCCACATTTGGACTGCCAGTGCAATCGAGACTGAGGAACAGGTTGGAGGGTACAAATACCAGTAGAAACACAGTTTGAGGAAAGCAGGCACCTGGATCGTTTGTTTTCCATCACCCCTCTCAATGTGGCTGGATGCATTTAGCTCAATTTGACCTTGAGGTTTTCGAATTACATCACTCTGTATGGAAAAGAACAGAAAAAGAGTATTTTATACCTACCAACAAATAGCAACAAATAATTATAGAAGTCATTTAAACATTAATCTTAATAAAACCTTCTTAGTTAGACATTGAGTACTTTGTACACTTCATGACAAACCGAGTCCTGAGTCACTCTGTAACAGCTGAGACACCAGGAATGCATTTCTTTTCCTTCTATTAGCCTTAAATTCTCAGTAAAAGCAATCTAATATTAAATAGCAGATAAGTTACATGTACTTACTGGAGACTTGTAGTACAGTAATTCGCCTCCTTTAAGCACAAACCACCGTCGCTTCCAGGTCTTGACTTTACCACCCATTTTTAACAGATACCCAGATTTTTCCAAAGACTCCTGATTATTTACGAGTGAGATAAAAAGTAGTTAGCTACACATATATACCTATAGCTCTCACACATACCTATAAATATACACACCGAGAGGTATTTTGATGACTTAAAAGCACGTTAAATAATCAGTATAATCTTTGATGAGACTCTTCATCCAATGACAAAGTTTTTACAAGCATCAATTTAGACAAATGCCATACATGTGGAGTAACTAATTAATATCCCTGCTTACAGTTACAGTACTTGAAGAAAAGTGATTTGCCCAGAACTATACAAAAGAATGAAGAATGCAACAATTCCTGCATTTACTTTCTAATTATTAACATTACTGAAGGAACAAAATTAATACAATGCAAACAAGTATTTTTCCCCAACTTGAGGGCATAACCTACAGACCAGATAGAGAGCTTCATGAGACATACTTTTACTGTGTACATCTGCAGAACAGAGTTCACAGTTTTGCTCGATGAAGAAAGCTTAAAATCAATTCTCTTCATCACCAAGCAGTCTATGCACTTACATGTTAAGACACTGACTACTAACACAAGGCATTAAAAAAAACCCAGAGACAGACAAATAGCCCCAAAAGGGTTTGGTCTCTTTGAGCTCTCCTCTCATGTTGCTCTACTGTGATTTCTCTGATGTGTAAAGCTTTCTGTATGAGAAAACAATGGGAATGTATTACTGCATATAGCTCTAAGTCCTTCAGCAGAATGCCCTTCTGTTTCCCTGAACAGTTCAATAATAATTTTAGGTTGATGTTAGTATTTCATATGCAATCCGATACCAGGTCTGATTACAAGAAAGGAAAATCTTAAGTGTTTTGTATTGTCTTTGGGAGTTTTCTACCTGTTTCCATTCATTATATAGAAACTTGAGAATCATCCTCACTTTCCTTCAATCATTACAGTCTTACACAGCTAACTTACTGTTCATGCATTTTGCTTTTTGTACTCTTATGGCAGCTGTGATTCAGCAAGACTGAATACAGAGATTTGGTAGCAGCCTTTGAACACAATCATGTGCAGCACCACAGGGACACGTACACCTCATCACTGAGTTTCAGTACTCACATTTTTTCCATTATCACTAGATGAGGAAGAGGTCTTAGGAAGTTTCTGCTCGGGCTCTGAACAATCTGTATCTACTGAATATGCATCTGGAGGAATAGCATAGTCACTTTCTGAGGTGACAGAAGACAGAGACACACCTGTGTTAAGAGAAGAAAGATGTTTCTTTGTATTCTGTTTTTACTATATTAGAAACAAAAGAGATCAGAATATCCATGCAGAAAGAGCATGTGATTAGGATCTGCAGGCAAACACAAATATCAGCAAAAATCCATCAGGAATAAAGCATTTTTTAAAGTATTATCATACTGAACCATGAGCACAGTGCTAATACCTGACTCTCCCTTTCTTCATAATTACACAGAGTTTAAGTCACTTATGAATGAAACAATAAATGTCCACTACATATTATCACCTTCTGTTATATCACTGCAGGAGGGAGTTAGAGCCATACATCCTACTCATTCTGTAGTAAAGGAATAAAGGATCTTTGTTTCAACTAAGCAGCCTTCTGCTTCCCCTTTGTACCACTCCCTCTAGCATCTGGATTTCTCATTTGTGTACTATGAAGCTACACTCAAGCTTTACTACATGCTGAAGCTGCAGGTGACTGCCTTTATTTTGCACTTCGTATGAATGCTGAGGTTATCTAAATATCTGAATTCCACATTTCAGGATTTATTTGAGAGTTTGTTAGCTTTCATTCTGAAAAACTGAAACAAGGAATTGCTGTTTCCTTTATTATTTTCCAAGCGCATTTGCCCATTACTGCGTTGGTGAAGGCATGAGGACTTTCAGAGCGGGCTCTTCTTTTCTCATCTAAGGTCTTTAATAACAAATATGCAGCAAGTTAATTATGTGCCTAGTGAAATTTGTGACTGCCTAGATCTTTAAACCAATGCAATCTCAACAAAGGTCTGTACATGTGTGTTTTGTGGTTAAGAAAGGTTCATAGATGCCCAGAATTATAGAATGACAGGGGTTGAAAGGGAACTCTGGAGATCATTGAGTCCAACTCCCCTACCAGACAAGGTTCACCTACAGCAGGTTGCACAGAATGGTGTCCAGTCAGGTTTTGAATGACTTCAGAGATGGAGACTCTACCATGTCTCTGGGCAGCCTGTTCCAGTGCTCCACCACCCTCAAAGTAAGTTCGTTCCTCCTCATATTTAGATGGAACTGTTTGTGTTAAAGTTTGTGCCCAAATATTTATAATTTATTTATTAGGTTTCTACTTTTTACTTATTTATTTATAACTAGTTTTTCCCTAAGCCTATCAGATTTTATGAGAAGAAAGTGCAAACAAAAGGAAAGGTTCCATTTTACAGACACGGATATAAATTGCAGGTGAAACCAGCTACTGAATTACATAATTTACCTTTCCTGTTGTGCAAGCATGTAGTATGAGATGCATTTGTATCCACAGCACTTGGATTTTGCTAAGCAAGCTGGATCTGCTGGGAAGTCCTTTTCACACTAGCAAAATTGTAACTACATCACTGGGAACAGGCCTCAATGCCATGCGTGGCTGGCACTGGGAAACTCCTGGTGAACCAGCTCCATGTACCAGCTCAGGTGTGACTGAGCGGTGCTCCTGCTAACTGGGATTGTAACATGTATAACAGAGTACTGAATAATGGTATTTGGCATTGCTGAAGCTATATGTAATGAAGGACCTCAACACTTGGCCTCACTGGGACCATGGTCTCCTTGGTTTACCCAGTGAGGACACAACACTGATAGTGTCTCCCCATGAGGAAGCATTATGCCTTCCAGTGTCGTGAAACGTATATCATCCGTTCTGTAAATGGAAAACACACAATTACCTAGAGCTGAGAGATTTTTGTTCCAGAACATTACTGGATTCAAGTGTTTGAACTAACTCCTTGCACAGGACCTATCTACAGTGATAGAATCACTGTAAAAATGAAAGAAATCCTTTATTGCATGAAATGACAGAACCAAATATTCTATAGAGGGAACTTTTCCACCTGCTTTTTGATCACAAGATACAGTTACTTTGTTTTATCAACCTGAATATATGTTGAGGTTTTTGTCTGATGGCAACTATTTTTTCCTGCATATTTTTTACCTTGGTCATTGCAAGTCTTTGACATGACACAGTACAGATAGAAGGGTGCTTCTTGCTTTAAATGCACAGGTCACTTTTCCCTTGTGACAACAGCCACAGCTACTACATTAATGCCTAAAAAAGGTATCAGTAATGGCAGCAATAAAAAGAAAGCCATCTATGACAGTCCTCTCTTTTGCTTGAATAAGTTGGCTAAGCTTGGATAGTGAAGATACACACCCTGATTTAAGATGTCCATGTTATTCAAGGAAGAAGATCATGTAAACTGCCTAGTTTTCCAAACTTCCCAGAAGTTACTCATTCTTCCTTTTTTTGCCTACCTCGTTTCATTGCCCGAGGACTACTTGGACCACTTCTGCTTCGAGAATCAGACTCGGACGTCCTTGAGCTGGAGCGAGAGCCATCTTCTTCCTCAGATCCTGAAGACTCATCTATAAATGGGCTGTTGCTTATTTGAGTTGCTTTCTGCAGAAATGAACATAACATTCTTTGATCCCTTGTATAAAGAGTATCAGTCATTCCCTTCATACTGTGGCAGTGCTCTGCTGGCTTCACAACATTCACTGGGTTCTGAGTTTTGGCATGCAAATATTAACATAAAACTGCATTCTCTCTGCCCTCTGTGTACTCAACCACCCCCACACTTTAAGAGAGAAACCTGAAGTAGCTCTAGGCATGGATCTTTCCAAATCATAAAAGACTGCCAGAAAACAAACAATGCTGTGATTAGTTACTGCTGGCTATCTGACTATAAACAGCTTTGGCACCGACACAAAGCCATTTCTACACATACACACACTTTTAATTATGGCATTGAACATCATGTGGCTCTGTTTAATAATTAACAAGCCTTTGGGGAAGGAAAAAAAAAAAAAAGGCAAGAAACCTAAGAAGAAGTGACCTGGACTAGTAACATTTTACAAGCAGCAGTAATTTTTTTCCAGCTATTTGATATTTCCATTACTTCTGGGATTCTGTGAATGCTAGACATCATCTTATGACATGTTTGGCATGGTAGCATCAATTGTGAAATAGCAAGCGCCTGGATGTGAAGCCTAATGGTACTCCAAAAGTTCCTTTAAACAGTAATATAGTTACCCCTTTCAAAGTGGTGTAGACAGGAGTGGTCATGCTCTTGTATATCAGAGATGTATATAATCCAGATATGGAATATGGACTTAGTGAAACAGCACCTAAAAAAGTAACATATTTTCTAGATGATCCTCCTAATTTACCCTTCAATTAATGTAATACAAAGGTGATTTTGTGCACTGTGTAGCTGCCATAAAATGCAAACTAACTCCCAAACTGTTTTGCTAGTGAGATTTCTCGCTCTTTCAAATTTACAGTGGTTTTAAGGAGTATAAATAAACTGCAGTCATGACCGCTAAACTTTTTAAATTGGGAAGTGCCATCTCTTACCTTGGTAACTGGTATAGAATCTTCAAAATTAATTGCAAGGAAAAGTCAAGAGGCAGGGTAATGGAAGACAATGGAAAGATAATCACTGATCTTCCATTTTTTTAATAGCAGATAACTAGATCTTCATAAAAATAACTTAAGAGGAATGTAGGACATTTTATCCTTGTTAACAGATCACTGTAAGAAGAGAATTCTTGCTCATGAGACAGCTAAATCACTTACTTTTGGTAAGAGATTCCACGGTGAAAGCCTCAGACATCCGTAAACCAGATTTCGCTACAGCATAAATTCTGCTTTCCTGCACAAGCAGAACAGATTTGATAGGAGATAATTAAAACACAATTACTTTTCCTCTGTTTGCCCTCCCCATAGCCTCCTATTCTTTGTATTAGTGCAGTACTGTGATAAAATGGTTAATAAAACAGTCTCATCAGTAGCAGCTAAAAAATGTATCCTTGTTTTATGTACCATGCCCATCATACCCATAGCCTGTTTCAACCTTTTTTTAACACAAGGCCTGTCCTGTAGGTAACTTTAAAATATCATAACCAGGAGCCAAAGCTTGTCAAGCTGTAGCAAGAATATTTTTAAACGCAAGATTGTACATTAGGAACAGAGAAACGCCTTCAGGAGGCAACATTTCAACTGCTTTCCGTGAAAGGCTACAGTAAGAAAATCCACAATGGAAAAACAGGCACTAAAATATATACATAGAGAATCTCTTGCATTAATGCATTATTCCTCTCAGAATCACTAGTAAACCTCTTGACTGTGGAACTGCAGAATCAGTACGTCTTGACAGAGTTAATTTTGGATTTTGTCTGAGATGTATTAATATCTATTTTAATTCTCTGACTGACAGCTTTAAAAGTGTACTTGGAAATGTGAGACCAGTAACTCCTGAATCTGTACTTCTGTCAGCTTGTCTAGACTGTGAATGGTGCAATGGTTACAGAAAAGCCACTGACACCAGCACTCTTAAGCTCTGTTGGTGTTAAGACAAATCGATTAATGGAGTCACGAGCATCACCTCCTTTGATACACCCAAAAGGACATACGTTACTTAGATGTGACATGAAAATAATTGGTCATCAACAAAAAGATTTGGATATGTTTTCAACAGCAGAAACACTGTGCTTCAAATCAAGCTTGCTTCTTGCTTTTTCATCTTAGTTCCAATTAAGGTAATGCCCAGTCCTGTCACCAAACAGAAAATAAGGCAACAAAAATCACAGAAGAGAGGCATGAGAACGAGTTAGTTTCACCAGAAGTAAAAATATCTGTAGTTACACTTACCCAGGAAGGAAATCGATGCAGTGGAGGGGTTGGAGGTTTGTTGCTAGCACCCTTTTTTGTCGTATCGTGAGGTTCCTGGGCTTCGGCATTTTGAGCTTCAGTGCTGTCATAGGTGAACACTCCTTCATCACAGCCAATCTCCATTTTATCTAAAATATCAGTATCTTCTCCATCCACCAGATCAATATCTGTTTCCTGAGGTCTCCATGGACGTATCATGCTTATGGCATTTCTATTTCTGCCAAACATTCTGTCAGAACTCAGCTGGGGCTGGCTTAGATGTTTCTTTGCCAATGCTGAATTTATACTGAACACATTAGGGGTCTGTAACTTTGGAGGTGGCAAATTTGAGGGAGAATCTGATGGTATTGTGCACTGAGAATCTGCAGCAGCTGTTAGAACAGGATGTTTGGGTGTCAGGGCAGGGGTTAAAATTGGACTTGGGGTATTTGCCTCACTGGATGAGGATGAATAATCCAGTCTCTGAGACTGAAATTTCTTATTCAGTTCCTCTGAAGAACTATCTTGGTCTTTCTTTTTACTTGTGCAGTCAGAGTTGCCACTTGGATTGCTCTGGCCTTTCCTTTGTGATCCTTGCTGCCAAGAGTATAACTTCTTGAGCTGTGTCCTCTGAACACCAAAACTCTCTTCTTCAAAGAAAGAACTACTGTCATCAGATGCTGTCAAGTACATTTCACTGCCCACTCTACTGTACCCTGCATTCTCTTCAGATGTGTGACTTGAAAGAGTTGATGTACACCTCGATTTCAGTCCTTTATTGTCTCCTCCATCCTCATCAGAGCTCCAGTCACTCCCAGTAGTACAGGAGTTCTTTGAGATGTCACTGTCAATATCTTTGGATGAACAGCTTGTTCTCACATTTTTGTGCTCTGATTTGGAAGAACTTTGTTGCAATGACTTCTGACCTTTACTGGTCTCAAATGCAGGACCAGCAAAAGTAGTTTCCAGGATATCCTTCTCTAGAGAAGAAATATAATGAACATGAGAAAATTAGACGAGCAAACTTGACTGCTAAAAGGATTTTGTCGTTGTGTCTGCAAATAGTAAGCAGGTAATAAATTTCCAATGCATAATTCCATTTATTTTACACTGAAAATAACGAACTTCAAGAAAAATGTTGCAAGGTTTTGAATGCAAGTGAAGTTGCAGTGATGTCTGCAAAAAACCTGTAACAGACATTACCTAAAGTTCTAGCCAAACCAAAAGTGGCAAAAAATGTAAAGATAAGCAGAGAGGAGCCATATTTTAAAGTCAATCATCTATCTATGAAAACAAACAAATAAACTCCCCCAAACCACAGGGAGGGCATATGAATTTATCCACTTTATAAATCTAAGGAAAATAAAACTGTAATCAAAGTGTGTCAGAAAAGATTTACATTAACCAATCAAATCTTCCAAGCATTTCTACATTGTTAACACACAGACATTTCTTCTGCAAGCTGTTATTGCATTCCCAGTAGTGAATGCTTAAGATACACAAGAGAAGCTCATGGAAAATGCTTAGAGAAAGACACCGTGTTAAAAATAGCTTTGCTTCTGCTGTTTATTTTTACCTGGTTTTGCAAGAGAGAGCTATAGCTTGCAGCGTGGCAGTGATGCATAGGTGCTCCCTCTGAGTTAAAACAGATGCAATGGCTTTTCTACACAGACACCTGGGAAAGTTAGTGTTAAATATGTGTATGAAGTTAAACTGGGTTGGATAAACCAAAGATTTTAATTTAGTCCACACTAAAGTAATGAAGTTATAAAAATTGATCTGTTTCCATCCCGGCAAGCCTAAGGTTCTACTTCTTAGCCTTTCCCCTGAAAAAAAGACTCTTCCATTCCCTCATCTATAAAACTGAAAATAACAATACACACCCAAATATAAATACACAAAATATTACCTATTTCGGTTTCTGATTTTCTACAGACCTCAACTTGCCATTTTGGGTGCCATGATCAATCGTGCAGGAAGTGCTGAGATCAAATAGTACTGCGGTACTCAAATGAAGGACCAGAAGAACAGTCTCCCTCCTGAGCTTTTCATCACTTCAGGGAAGTAGCAAACTGCACGGGACTTGCTTATAGTACCGTAACACAGCAGCACAGCCATTTGTTGGCATTACTGAACTTCAGGTGCTGCTGTAGAAATTGTATGAACTGGTCAGAGAGCTTTATCCTTCTTTAGATAGGAAACAATGGTACTAAAGGATGCTTAACTCTCTTCTGTTTCCTCTGACCTTGATTATACTGATGAAAGATAACTGCATTGATCTTGTTGAGTTAGGGCATAAAACTAACACCAAGATACCAGTGATAATGCATACGAGATACACAGAAACTGGACTTAGGTGAGTCTCTACACAGGCATGAAAATCTAATAGCCTGCTCTGGGCAGCCAGCATCCTTAAACTCCTCACACTTCTGTGGAGCAAACTTAGGCCACAGCAAATTCTTTCCTTCACAGCTGATGCACCTGTCAGCCATTGCATGCTGCCAAACCTATGCATTAGTGCTGTTATGGAGAGTCCAGTACTTAGCAGGATTTCTTCTTACTTACTAACAGAGACTAGCATAGAGCACTGATGTCTACTTTGACAGCAGCTGGTTTGGACACACTCAGCAGCTGGTTTTAGTTTTCCACCTGTGCCAGAATAAAATGCAGTCTTGGTGACAAAGTACCTTGCATGTTTTTGCCTTCAGTGTAGTCTGACTCTTTAGATGAAGACTTGCTTATTTCTTCAAACTTAGAAGATGGTTGAGGACTTCTTGCTCTATTTGAAAAGCATCCAAAAGTCAAACTGCTCAGTCGCTGACATTCTCCAGGTTTTTGTGGTGAAGCAACAGATTTCTTGCCTGTAGCTTCTGAAGAACAGGAATACAGAAATCTTGTGTTAATGGCATGGATCAAGCCATGCCACTGGCTGCTTTACTCTGCAGAGTAAAACTGTATTTTTTAAGATAAATAAAATTTAGTAAAAGATAATTATAAAAAAAAAGCAAAAAAAAATCTACCTGGTAACTCCCCCTATCAATAGAAACTTAAGCTACATTTCTAGTTCTTAAAGATAATTTTTTTTTGTGTGTGTATTTCTTTTAACAATCTCACAGCAATAAGATATAAACCATGCACTTAATACAGAATGAAAACTTAGTGAAATACCTGATTCTATTCTACTGTGACAGAAATAAAACCTATGGATTGGACTAGGATATACAATATGGGAAAGATATTAAAAACATGTGGTGGCTTGCCCTTCAGGTAAAAGTATGAAGGCAATCTGTAAAAATGTTACAGCAAATATAATGGAGTAAATGCTGTCCACCTGTGTTTATAGAATGTCCTGTGGCAGATCAAAAGGAGCAAAAGGCCCATATCTGTAAACTGTTTAAAACCATGCCAAATGATCCTAATTTAGAGTCTGTTACAGCATGGGCATTTCAAATGTTAGTAAATGTCTTAATTTTTTCCAGAGTGTCAATGAACGGGTGTTGGGAACCAGCTGACAAATTCTTGTTGTCTCAAAACCCCTCTGAACAGATCTCTCAGAAGAGGATGACTAAAGCTGTTAAGCATTTAAGTATACAAAAATGCTACTGATCAGCAAAATGCAAAAGAAACCACCAGTACAGTCTCCTCATTAGCAGAAATGTTCATTTTAGCTTAAAAGGATCATACTGTATTTTGCAACGACTTCTTTTTTCAGGTACTACGCGTATTGTATACACACAAGCATACACATACACTTCTAAAGGTCTGTACACTTACATATATTATCAAATAATAAGGGCTAGGTAGCAAACTACCCAGATTTTCAGATGGTAGGAAGTTGTTAGTTCAACCAAATATGCAGAGGATTCTGGGAACCTTCAGACAAACTCAACAAAGTTGGTGAACTTGCAACATGGTGGCAAATAAAACTGCATGTTGATTAAGGTGAAATAATACTTCTTGGAGGGGATATTCCTGTTTCTCCTATTTATATTTCTTGTACAAATGTATTTACATTTAGGTTGTCCAGGGAGGTGGTTGAGGCCCCGTCCCTGGAGGTGTTTAAGCCCAGGCTGGATGGGCTCTGGCCGGCCTGATCTAGTGTGGGGTGTCCCTGCCCATGGCAGGGGGTTGGAACTAGATGATCCTTGTGGTCCCTTCCAACCCTGACTGATACTATGATACACTTTACAGCTTTTAAACTAGTTATAACCACTTGGAGGGGAACCTGGTGATACTGTGGCTGAATTAAGGTTTTGGATCACTGTAGCCAAATGCAATTTAAAAGATCTGACCAGAATTCTGACTTACAGCTGAGCATTTACTAGAAAAAGCAGATGCAGATTGACATTGATTGATTCCTTAACAGTGCTATGACCACTTAAGCTACAAAGAGGAGAAAGCAAAGATCTGACATAAATCCAGTCAAATCTTTCTACTTGCAGAACTTCTTAAATAACAGAAATATTCATTCACACAGCAAAAAACAGTTGGGCTTGTCTCCACTTCTTTTTAGTAAAAATTAAGCTAATGTTTGCCTAACACCTTCACATCCAGTCACTGTGGTGTCAACTCATACTAACATCTCTGTGATTTCATAGGGTATTTCAGTTATGTGGATGCACAAATTAGTAGAGAATAGAAAGAACTATGCCATATGTAGAAAGATTTGTACATTTACCTTGCAGTTTAGACTGTACTGTTTTCATCTCTTTGGCTTGCTTTTGGTTGATCAAGCGAAGGTTCTGATTTTCCACCTCTAACTAAAAGCATATAAATTCAATCTCATCCATCGGTGAAACAAGTTTTAAAGTCACTACATCATTTAGATTTTCTCTGAATTCCTGCATATCTAAAGGATAAAGCTAATTCAAATGGTAAGCTCCTCTCTGCTACTTCTCTTAATGCCAGTCTAGGCATTTGTTTCTTCTGAAGAATGAAATTCCTTGCAATTATTATTTGCTCAACTTCTGCTCAAATCACTCCCCCAACCAAGCAAACTCAGGACTGCTTTAAAAATACTTAATAAACAGTGAAAAAAATAAATCTGCATTGGCATTTTTAATAAAAGCAGAGGGCTAGAACTGCAAACTTTTGTGCCACACACCAAACCCAAGCACAAGCAGAGGAGTTAGAGGGAAGGATGCTGCCAATGCCTCCTACCATCCCACAGCAAAGAGTGAAAAAATAAGTACCGAAAAACCTTCCGCAGAGCAGAAGACCTGCTACAGGAAGACAAAACCCAACTACCCATTGCTATAGCCCACTACCAGGAGGTAAAAGATGCTGGTTCAAATTCCTGCTCTGAATCAAGATCTGAATCCAATTATCCTGTATCACACAGAAGGCAGCCAGCAATTCCACCCCCTGGGTGATACCTAGCCACCTCTGTGAAACTGGCTTGGCTTGAGATTCTCTCTGTTTCAAACTAAGTAAATAGTTTGTGCAGTAACTGATTTTGTCCAAACCTTACCAAGACAATTACAGCGTTTTTATTAAATGATTTAAAAAAACCATCACAGACTGATAGTAAATGTTACTTCTAGGTTCCTGCTTTAAAAACAGAAATTGGGTTTTCAACTGCAGTGAGTATAATTTCCAGTCAACCACAGCAGAATAGTATTTTAACTTTCACAGGCAACCTTAAATTCCAGACTGACAAGAAGGAGAAAGCAGAGCTGCACACCAAAACTGGTAGCTTTAGCTGGGTAAAGACAAGGTTATCTCACCACAGCGGAAAAACAAGGGAGACAGCCTCTTTTGAGCACAAGCCCTGCGAGGAGAGGCTGAGGGAGCTGGGGTTGTTTAGCCTGGAGAAGAGGAGGCTCAGGGGAGACCTCGTTGCTCTCTACAACTACCTGAAGGGTGGTGTAGCCAGGAAGGGGTTGGTCTCTTCTCTCTAGCAACCAGCACCAGAACAAGAGGACACAGTCTCAAGCTGTGTCAGGGGAAGTTTAGGCTCGAGGTGAGGAGAAAGTTCTTCACCGTGAGTCGTTTGCCATTGGAATGTGCTGCCCAGAGAGGTGGTGGAGTCACTGTCCCTGGAGGTTTTTCAAGAGGGGACTGGATGTGGCACTTGGTGCCATGGTCTAGTCATGAGGTCTGTCGTGACAGGTTGGACTTGATGATCTTTGAGGTCTCTTCCAACCGTGGTGATACTGTGATATTACCAGAATTCCTGAAACTTATAAGGCTTAAAAGTACTGTGGGCATTGGAAAATAAATAATGAACAAGTCTTTCTTCTGCCAGGTTCCAGCAGCATTGGTTTACTTTCAGGGGATTATTCACACTTTAGGTATCTGCTTGAGCAAGCTCAGTTAGCCAGCTAATCTCTCTCAATCGGTGGAGGTAAACAGACCTTCCAGAGAGCAGTTGTGGGCTTTCTCCATGAAGAGGACCCACACATCCTCGCTGAGCAAATCAGACATCGGAATTTAAGTGATGTAGATACTCTGCTCCCTGTGCTGTTGTTTTCAGTTTTCCTCTTTCAAGCAAATAAATACACAGACAAACTGGGAGGAAATGTTATTTACTATGGCACAAAGCCCTTCAACAGCCAAGAGGCCCAAGGCACACTGTTAAATTTCCTAAGTACTGTAGCAGGAGTAATACCTCATGGAGCTTGACTGTCACCCATTCTTTTATTTTAGCTGCTTTTTCTTCTATGATTTTTGCTTCTTCCAGTCTCATTTGCTTCTGAAAAAAAAAATACTGCTATAAGCATATTTTTCACTGCATATTACTGTCTGCCTGAGTACTATCTTCAGCAAGCAATCCTAAGATTGCTTGAAGCAGTTCAGTTTCCTGGGCAATATATGGTGATTTAAAAAAATAAAAGGTCCTTCACAGAGGCAGCTGTTCCACATTTCTCTAGGAAAGATTAAAGCTCTTCAGAGGAGACAGTGAAGAAAAAGAACATCCTTCCCCTCTTAGAAGTTACATGCTCTTTCAAAGGAAGCCAGAGCATAATTTGCAAGTGAACAAACTTTATTCAAACAATATACTTTTTGATCCAAGAACAGCAGTAATGCTAAGCTTCTCTGTTCTCTATTGATCTTCATTTTTATTTTCCTTTTGTACAATTAAGCATGCAACTGATACTTATCTTTCGTATCACAATTATTTCTAACCTGTTCTTCAAGTTGTTGCTCCAATTTTTGTATCATGTCATTTTTATCTTGTATCAGGATCTCCAGATCTTGACATCTTTTATACAACCTGGTTTCTGATTCACTTGTTTGAACATTAGCTGCTTTTAATTTTTCTTCCATTACCTGCACCTATTTGGAAGGTCAAACATAGGACTTTTAAGAAACATTATAGTTCAAGTTAAAGGCAGTAATTTAATCACAAAATGGGCTATTAAAATTGCCCCTGTGCTTAAGACTCTAGATAATGCTGCAAAGTTCTGAAGCCTATTTAAGAAATTCCAGAGTTTGTTATGTCTCCCTATGCATCTTGTATCAACAGGACTGGCAAAACACACATAGAACGTGTGCAGATTTTGTTAGTACCAGTGAGAGGTTTGTAACACACAATGTGTTAGAAATGGAAGAATGTAATTTATGTACAGGGAGCTGTTGTTAGGCTTAATTATCAATGTTTTAATAAACAAACAACTGCACAGTAAAAAAAAAACCACAACCCAACAGATTATCGGAAGCATTCCAAAAAATAGCTAAAAAGTACCTGGCTTCTAGTCAGCAATGTTTGCTAACACCAAATTAGCACATCAACATTTTTATTCTTACAGTTTTCAGTTTCTATCTGTGTCACAGTAAGATATGAAGGATTTTTAGGGAATACCAGAGACATGACCATAAAATGCCTGCCTTTTGGAATCAAAAGGCAACTCTGGTTAAGTATTTACCCATGATCTCATACTTCAGGTGTCGTAACTTTTACAAAAGGAACAAACTACATAGAACAATGCTGTTCAGAGGCTCTATTGGATGGCCTTGCTTTATTTTATAAAACAAGTCACCATTTCCTCTCCCTTTTGTTTCCATGTGCAACATGTATCCAAGACTGACAATGCACCAATGAAGAAGCCCATTACATGTATCGAATTTTTGATTCGTGCTGTTAGTTTTGACTTTATTAAACTGAACTGGACAGTGAGCAGAGAAGGGTGTTAGAAACAGCTCTCTAAAGACAGATCAAGAGATGTGAGAAGAAACTGTCTTCTCCCTTTTGATCAACGCTAAAGGAACTTCTCTTCGTTACAGTAACATGCACACAGCTAGCAGAGATATTTTACACTTTACATGTATATACATATATGCACATATATACCTGCTGAAAAGCTCTCTCTGCTTGACGATCAGCATCTATAACTTGCTTCTCAAGCTGCTGCATCTGTAGATACATAAAGACATACAGTACAATGGCCATGACTTCTGCCAAAAATACCACAGTGAAACGTATTTTCATGGTCTGCTTGGAAAAATGAAAAGACAGGTTGTGAGCAGGACCATAAAAAGATAAAACAGTATGTCAAGGCTGGGAAGATAATTTATCATTATCACCATATGAAAACATTGTTAACATTCTTCCACAGAAAAAAAAAAAAAATAATACAACTTTTTGTTATAGTGTAATTCTGTGGTTGCTATATGACACTGCTTTTTTTCTTGCTACCATGAGTAAAAATTCCTTTGACAATCACCCTGAATCTTTCTTAAGGCAAGCTCACAGTCTTAGAAGATGCTCAGCTCCTTCCAAAACTGGCAAGAGTAAAGGGTACGTGTCACATTATACAATTTGGCTGCTAATTTAGATTTTGAGACAAATTTAGCTTTTGGGAGAAACTGTGCTATGAGGCCTGTTCTGGGCTCCTCCACTATCTGCATGAATGAGGTATGTGGCAGAAAACACATGGTGGACTCTCAAGTGCTCCACAGTAAAAAAATGTGGAAAGCCACAGTAGCAATGGATGAAGACCAGCAGAACAGGAAGGAGTGCAGGCCACTTTTGAGCAGTGAGAGACCCTGATCTGCTACTTTATAATGATGCCTCATGAATCACAGGCACAACCTTTCACTAGGCCTCAGAGCCTCCCTGCATTTTACATGATGGCTTTTCCAACAATATGGAACAGGAGAGTCAGAAAGAAATATTTGGTTCACATTTTTGTAAGAGGTCTCTAGTCTGATTTTCACAGAATCAAAGAATTAACCAGGTTGGAAAAGACCTTTGAGATCATCAAGTCCAACCTATCACCCAACACTATCCAATCAACTAAACCATGGCACCAAGTGCCTCATGCAGTCTCTTCTTAAACACTTCCACAGATGGTGACTCCACCACCTCCCTGGGCAGCACACTCCAATGGCCAATCTCTCTTTATGTGAAGAATTTCCTCCTAACCTCCAGCCTAAACCTCCCCTGGCACAGCTTGAGACTGTGTCCTCTCCTTCTGTCACTGGTTGCCTGGGAGAATTTGGTGAATATTTTGGTGAATAATACAATTGTGACTTCTTCAAGAAATAAACTGTGGTTTGAAGTAACAGTGGGAAGTGCATAAAGTATTCCATGACTTAAAGGACTTAGTGGTTCCCAGGAAACACCTAGTTAAGACCTCAGTTCATCTGAAGAGGAGGAAACATCAAATAATTAACAGAGATACTCAGTATTGAGCTTCAAAATTTTTCACTGAAAAGTGTATGACACAAATGAAAAGCATTCAATCCTTCTCCAGTCTACTACTTGGTTTTAAAATCATCAGCTTCATTCTGTCCTGTTTGTACTTGATTTCTGGTGTCTTTCAGTTTCTTTTCCACTGTCTCTCTCCCCCCTATTTTTTTTACCCCTCTTCCTAATTATGTTGTCAGTCACATGAAACCGTTTTGTGTACTTTTAGCACCTCATCCAGACAAGGGCACAGAGTCATCGTTTTCTATCAATCAATAACTGAAAATGGGGAAAATGAGTTCTCACTAATATAAAAACAGCTGTGACTGATATTCCAGTACTTTCCCCTACAATACAGAAATCCAAAGACTACATCATACTACTGGAACACACCAATCACACAAGAGCAATAAACATTTCACAATGAGCTGTTTTGTAAGAACACTTCTAAGGAAATGATCCCAGTTACTCATGTACTTAACAGTCTGGACAGATGGCCAGGGTGATGAGCCTTCTTTGTTCCTGAACTGCAATTTTAACTTTCATTTTTAGCATTCTAAGGTTACTTTCCACCTGCATATTTGGTTTTACATTCAATTACAAGTTTGGTTTACAGGAATCACTTTAGTTTTAAAGGAACTTCTGTTTTAGTGAGTGGAAGATTCAGAAATCAAGGTTATTACTGAATGTATGGTCAGCTAGCATTTCACTGTAGTAAAAGCACTATGCTAAGCCAAGTAGAAATGCATCTATTATATCAATACACACTGCTAACATTCTGTAATACAATGACAGAAAACTCCTTCAGATAGATATATGAAATTCATTGTTGATGATTAGCAAGTTGTTAATGAGTTTTCAGCCAAACAATTTGTAAATGCAAGTGATTGCCCTGACAGTAAGCAGCCAGTTAATTATGTTCCAGAAGTAAAATTCATTTCAGCTGTAGTGCTGTATCAGAAATCTGGCAGATTAAATAAGTGGAAATAAATCCTGAAAATGTTGCTTGCCAGGACCATTCAGTTGCCACTGAGGCTCAACTTGGCTCTGACTTGGTTTAAACCTGACAGCAACTAGTCTATCAGTATCTAATTATCGCTGAACCACTGCACAAGCACTGAGCAGTACCAGTGCTCTTCTACAGAACAGCTTGAGTTCTGGCTAAAAGAGTGCACTAAAGATGGAAGTTCTTTCCATGGTTCTGCAATGAAAATGCACAATGCACCTCTAGCTAGGAATACATACTGTTGCACAGGACCGGGAACACAACCGCATGTTCAAGGAGACTACTAGGACAAAGAGTACGACTTGAATAAAGCTGTTGCTAAGATGGATGCAAAGCTTGGAGCCAAAGGATCTGAGAGAATAATTACCAAGAAAAATAGCATTCAGAAACTAAAAATGGAAGAACAAGGTCTATTTTTGCTTCTTTGAGACATAACTATTTCAAGAAGGTATCCTAAGCAGCTTTGCGTGGTCTCACAATATGGATACGTCAATCAGCTTCCTGGCAACAACTTAATGCGATTGGAAAATTGCTAAACTGGGTCTTGAAATTATTTTAGGAGGCTCCTATTAAAAAAAAAGGCAATCTGTATTATTCAGCAAGAATGGAATACCATAGTTACCCAAACTTCTATTACAGCTAAAATTGGCCAACATTTCAGTAATTTGATGGTACATAACAATTACTAAGTTCGGATTTCCCCTTTATTTAGAATTTATACAGGTTCATTTTCCAGTGCCTATTGTAACAGTAAGGAAACTTTAAAAATATGAAAGTCTTTCCATTTGCATAAATAATCTCCAACCAGTGCACAAAAAAGTTATGCCTGAAGAATGAGATTTACATCTGTACTCTGACGGTTTTGCTACTATAAGCCTGTGAAGCTAAAGAGGAGAAATTACTGATTTAGAATACTCTGAATGTCAACAAACTTGTTGGGCAAAAGACTGGAACTACTTTCAAAGGAAGATTTTCTCTTCACAGGGAAAGCCTAACCTTAAACTTTCTAACAGTGGCAAGAAGTTTCATAACAATGATCACATTGTTACCGACTGTGTGAGACAACAGGTGAAAACATGTGATTTGACTAATCAATGCAGCAACAAATTCTCTTTAGCTAGTGGCTATTAAGACAATTTCAGATCATAAATGGATAGCTTAAGATATTCAAATAAATGAAAAAAGAGATAAATACTACATAACCTTGCAATGGAAGTAGCAGGTAACTGGCTTTCATACTGGCTTTTGGAAGCAAAGGTCAGCATGCTTTACTCTTACCTATAGCTGCAACTTGAATATCAATAACCAATTATGACTTCATATAGAAAGTTATATGAAAACCAGAAAAGTCTGTTGAATTAGACTTCTATCCCATCAGCTTCCTTCTATATACATCTATGCAAAGCAGCAGTATCAATGCAGTTAAATTATAGGTATCAGCTGTCAGGCTTCACATTTCTTGCATCAGCTACAGTCTGTAAAATATCAACACATGTAAAGATTGCTTCCCAGGAGAAACATGCAGGACCAGCATGTCATTGATAACATTTGGCATGTGAAGTATATTCAAGTTTAATTTTCTATCACACCCTGAAAGAGATAATTTAAAGTAATTCATTATTTGAAAAAATTCATTGTATTAATTCAACTGGATGATTCATTCAATTGAAACAATTCATTATTTGAAATAATGAACTAAGGTTCAACAAACCTCTCGTAAGGAATATTCCTGTCTCTCACATGTACGATTGGTGCAGGCTCTTTGCAAAATTCATTATGGATTCATCGATCCATAGAATGGTTTGAGTTGGAAGGGACTTTAAAGATCATCTAGTTCCAACTTCCATGTTATCAGCACAAACACCTTCCACTAAACCAGGCTGTTCAGACCCTCTTCCAGCCTGGCCTTGGAAAACTCCAGTGATGGGGCAACCACAGCCTCCCTGGGCAACCTGTTCCAGTGTCTCATCACCCTCACTGTACAGACTTCCTTCCTGATATCCAGTCTAACCCCACCCTCCTCAAGCTTAAAGCCATTGCCCCTCATCCTATCACTGCAAGCCCCTGTAAAAAGTCCCTTTTACAAGCTTTCTTGTAGTAGTAGTAGTAGCCTTGGTAGCGTTACAGAATGGTTGGACTGGATGATCTTCACAGGCTTTTCTCATCAAAGTGATTCTGAGTCTCAGATTCCGTGATTTATTTGATTGGTTTTGGTTTTACAGTCTTAAAGAATACATGGTTTAGTTCTAGGAACAAAAAATACAGGCATACTGACTAAAGAACAGGATCAGTGTGGGCACAGAACAGACTGCTACTATAACCTGCACTTTCTCCTTCCCTTTTTAAGTGCAAAAACCCTCTCAGAATTTTCAGAGGATGTGTCAGTGCACGCCGCATCAATTATGTGAATTATGGAAACAGTATCTATTGTCAGAAACAGATTTGTTTTTAAACTTAGTAAGGAAATACCCACTTTACATCTGACACTCATCAAATTGAGCTATTTTTGTTCAAACAATGAACAGAGAAATGCCACATGTGAATAAATCCTGAATGCTTTGAAGATTCATGGCAGCAATAAAAACAAAGAGATGTGCTACCTTGGAGATCTGGACGCTGATGCACAACGCACAGTCACAGGGAAATTTTTACAACACAAAAGCAAATCATGTAGCAGTTCTTTTTCAGAGGTCACTGGGAAGTTTCTTAGACTGTATTCAGAAATGTTCAACATATATTTTTTGTGCAATAAAATTTCATTTTATTGAAGCATGTATTGCATGAAATTACCTCAAAAGTCAGCGCTCACAAATGTAAAAAGTATTCCTTTTGTATGCATATATGGACCACAGAATCACGCCAGGGTTTGGGTTGGAAGGGAACTTCAAAGGTCTTCTAGTCCAAGCCCCCTGCAATGACCAGGGATATCCTCCACTAGATCAGGTTGCTCAGAGCCTTGTCGAGTTTGAGTATCTCCAGGGATGAGGCCTCAACCACCTCTCTGGTCAACCTGTTCCAACACCTTCATGGCAAAGAACTTGTTCCTAACATCCAATCTAAATCTCCTCTAATTTCAAACCACTGCCACTCAGCTTGTCACTATAGGCCTTTGTAAACAAGTCCCTCTCCAGCCTTCTTGTAGGCCCCCTTCAGGTACTGGAAGGCTGCTATTAGGTCTCTCTGGAGCCTTCCCTCCTCCATGCTGAACATCCTCACTTCTCCTAGCCTGTGCTCACAGAAGAGGAGCTCCAGCCCCCTGATCATCTTCATGGCCTTCCATCAGGTCCACGCCCTTCCTGTGTTGTAGTCTCCAGAGCTGAACGCATTGTTCCATCTTTAATGTGCACACTATAATTTATGTACATATATACTGATCATGGTTCCTGTACTGTGCATTAAAGAGAAATTACAGCACTAAAGTAATAATTTTCTTGACTTTTGAAATAATTATTTAATAATTTAAAAGAAATACTTTATTTTAGAAACAGAAATTGTTGCAATTCTTTCCTTCTTGACATCTTAACATGTACATTATTTATAGGAACAAAACCCTACTTCATTATCAAAGCCAAATTTCAGCCTAATAGCTTGCCCCTTTCACATTTAACATTTACATTCTAATCAGTGCATAGTACATGGCCTCCTGCTTGCTAGCTATTCCCCTTTTGGTTCTACATCCTGATGTTTCAACAAGTTTCTGCATTTCCTTAAGAAAGGCAGCAGTACTACTTAAAAGCAAGTCATCTGTTCGTCAGTGGGTTTAATGAATACCAGGTTTCATGTTTTACAATATGCTATGCCAAACCTACACATCCATATAAACTTGCATGCATTTGTTAGTTAAAAGCAATTGTAAAACTGTGTTGGAAGCATGGCTTACCCTTTATACATAAAAAGTCTCTCTTCTCATGGCGTAGCTTAGAGAAACAGAGTAATCACAGTATCACAGTATTACTAAGGTTGGAAGAGACCTTGAAGATCATCGAGTCCAACCTGTAACCACAGACCTCACGACTAGACCATGGCACCAAGTCCCACATCCAGTCCCCTCCTGAACGCCTCCAGGGACGGCGACTCAACTACCTCCCCAGGCAGCCCATTCCAATGGCGAATGACTCTCTCGGTGAAGAACTTTCTCCTCACCTCGACCCTAAACTTCCCCTGGTGCAGCTTGAGACTGTGTCCCCTTGTTCTGGTGCTGGTTGCTAGGGAGAAGAGGCCAACCCCTTCCTGGCTACAACCACCTTTCAGGTAGTTGTAGAGAGCAATGAGGTCCCCCTGAGCCTCCTCTTCTCCAGGCTAAACAACCCCAGCTCCCTCAGCCTCTCCTCATAGGGCTTGTGCTCAAGGCCTCTCCCCAGCCTTGTTGCCCTTCTCTGGACACGTTCAAGCGTCTCGATATCCTTCTTAAACTGAAATTCCTCTTACTTCTGTAACTTTTAAAATTGACTGTACGTTTCATCCGTATTTTCAAACGCTTTTCCTCTGCTGCCTGGACACTTATTTCTCATTTATGCATTACTTATCTTCCACAAGGACACTGCCAAATCTGCATAAACTACAACAAACTTTAAAATGTGACCTGACCAATTAAGACACATAAACTAAACCCCTAAGAAGAGAGATGCAAAATCAAGATGTTAGCTTTTCACAGGAAAAATAATCAAGAAGATAATTTGTACAGAGGGAATTAGCACATGCCTTGGTTAAGAAATAATTTGGTCTTTACTGGATGATTTTTTTATCCCAAAGCCAACACAAGAATTAGAAAGTCTTATGTTTTATAGAAGAGCTTTGCATTTTAATTAATTAAAATGGATTGGTTTGGCATAAAAGCTTTTCCCTAGAACAAGACAAAACCTATAGGAATATTTATGATGTGGATTTAGTCATCACAATGAAGAACCACTTTCTGAATCAAATCTTCTTTTGATCATAGATCTCCCCAATAGAGCTAATGCTAAAGGCTGGGGCTCAAATGCTCCTCAGGCTAACCACGGATGCAGCGTGGCAAAAATTCTTCACCATTTTACTGGTTCACAGTATACAGACTTTTACTTTTTGTTATTACTTACAACGTGGCAATGTGCCCTTAGGGCCAAGAAGACCAGTGGTATCCTGGGGTGCATTAAGAAGAGTGTGTCCAGCAGATCAAAAGAGGTTTGCCTCACCCTCTACTCTGACCTAGTGAGACCTCACCTGGAATGCTGCATCCAGTTTTGGGCTCTCCAGTTCAGGAGGGACAGGGATCTACTTGAGAGAGCCCAATGGAAGGCTACGGCAATGATTAAGGGCCTGGACCATGCGCCTTACGCAGAAAGGCTGAGACCTGGGGCTTAATAGTCTTGAGAAGGGAAGACAGAGAGGGGATTTAATGAATGTCTACAAATATACAAGGGCTGGGTGTCAAGAAGACAGGGACAGCCTCTTCTCACTTGTCCCCTGTGACAGGACAAGGGACAATGGATGTAAACTACAGCCGCATCCCTGGGCAATCTGTTCCAGCATTTTACCACTCTCATGATAAATAACATCCTCCTGATGTCTAACCTGAATCTACCCTGCTCCAGTTTAAAGCCATTGCCCCTTGTCCTATCACTACAAGCCCTTATAAACAGTCCTTTCCCAATCGTCTTGTAGGTCCCCTTCAGATACTCCATGCTACTGTCTGTCAGGTGATAGCTTAAAAATCAAAGGTACCACTCACTGCCAAAGTTTAAAAAAATCAGAAACTTGACTGAAACGGAATTGATTAATGAAATCAGAGGGGCTGGGACACCTAAGAAACACCTAGGTAAAGGAGCAAGAGATTCCAGAAATACAAATATGACAGCATAATGCAGTTTGAAGATACGACAACAGATATTTAATGCCTGAAAATACTCTCTGAGGAAATGAGACATTAAATACACAATTTCTAAGAGCATAAAAAGTTCTCTCCATGAAAAATAGAGATAAAATATCTTGTAGCTTCTGCAGTTGAAATGCTAAACAATTGTTAGATTGGCTAAGCATCTGCACAGGTGGCTGCCCACTATCACAACTTCTACAATTTACATCAACTTCCCCATCTCAGGGGAGCTGGAATAGAATTGATACCTTTGTCTCTAAACCACCAGAGGGAAGCTATTAACCCTCTGGCCTCACAGCAAGGGCTGTGCTCTTCGTGACCCAGCCTCACCTCTGTAAGAACAGCTAATTTATTGCTTCCTCCCTCCTCCCCTCATCTTCAGCATCCTTAGAAAGAATGTATACTTAGGATGTACAGAACCAACAAAACAAAATGAACCCCACTGTTATAAAAATACATGCCAAAGAGAGACGTGGAATAAAAATTAAGCTACAGGAAAAAAAGGTGTAGGTATTAAAAAGGTGTAAACAAGCCTGACTCTAACCATATAAACTTTACATTTTTATTCTCTTTAATTCTCCTTACTTTCTCCTGTTGTATCTTTCTAATTGCATCTGAATTACATTCCATGACAGTAAGTTTTTAAAGAGCAACTGAAATACTGAAAAACAACCTTCGCTTGAATAAGGTGTGTATTTTGCTCATTTTTATGAGCTCATTTTTACTTCACTCTTCATAATCCTTTGAATGCAAATGGGAAGCATTTATTGTGGGGGTTTTGGCAATTTTCACATTGACAGCCACTGCACAAGTCAAACGTGTTACAGACTTTTCCTCTGAAAACATTAATCTTGAAACTGGCATGCCACAGTCAACAAAACACACTGCATTTGCTCCATTTGGTAACGTCTAATGGCATCCCACAAATACAACTGCAAAATGAACAAAACTGCAGTTGGGCAGGGATGTAGCTCTTGGTTTGTAAGACAGAGTCAAAAAATTGTTATGTGTTGGATATATGGGAAATAGTCTTTGGCTTAAAAATCAGTTACAATTCAATTCTCATAATCTGTACATAAAGTACAAGTATTACTGTGTTTGTTGTGTGTGTACACAGCTGGTTGCCAGCTGAGCGTGTATACAGAGAATACAAAAATGGAAATTCAAAGGCAAACCACACAAATCCATATATCTGTATCTATAGATATAGATATATAAAGAATCCTCTCTCTTAATCATTTACCTTTGTTGAAAATAGAATAGGATAGGATAGGATAGGATAGGATAGGATAGGATAGGATAGGATAGGATAGGATAGGATAGGATAGGATAGGATAGGATAGAATAGACCAGGTTGGAAGAGACCTTCAAGATCATCACATCCAACACCACCTAATCAACTAAACCATGGCACCAAGTACCCTATCAAGTCTTCTCCTGAATACCTCCAGTGACGGTGACTCCACCACCTCCCTGGGCAGCACATTCCAATGGGCAATCACTCTCTCTGTATAGAACTTCCTCCTAACCTCCAGCCTAAACCTCCCCTGCCACAGCCTGAGACTGTGTCCTCTTGTTCTGGTGCTGGTTGCCTGGGAGAGACCAACCTCCGCCTGTCCACAACCTCCCTTAAGGTAGTTGTAGAGAGCAAGAAGGTCACCCCTGACTCTCCTCCTCTCCAGGCTAAGCAACCCCAGCTCCCTCAGTCTCTCCTCATAGGGCTTGTGTTCCAAACCCCTCACCAGCTATGTTGCCCTTCTCTGGACACCCTCCAGCAACTCAACATCCTTCCTAAACTGAGGGGCCCAGAACTGGACACAGGACTCGAGGTTTGGCCTAACCAGTGCGGTGTACAGGGGCAGAATGACCTCCCTGCTCCTGCTGGCCACACTGCTCCTGATGCAGGCCAGGATGCCATTGGCCCTCTTGGCTGCCTGGGCACACTGCAGGCTCATGTTCAGCCTACCATCGACCAGTACCCCCAGGTCCCTCTCTGCCTGGCTGCTCTCCAGCCACTCTGACCCCAGCCTGTAGCACTGCCTGGGGTTGCTGTGGCCAATGTGCAGAACCCGGCACTTGGATGTGTTAAATCTCATGCCGTTGGATTCTGTCCAGCCTGTCGAGGTTCCTCTGCAAAGCCCCTCTACCCTCCAGGGGCTTCACTCAAATCACTCAAAGCATAGAATAATGTCCCTTAGGACTGCAGGAAACAAAGCTGGACACATTCCTGTGAATGCTGAGTATTACAGGGCAGTCTGTAACGCAGCGTTTGGGTCTGATGAAAAAGAAATTCAGTGGAGGCTGACTCAGTGGATTTTTAACACGGCTATGCAGTTCTTTTACCAAAATGACCTTCTTTTTGGTGGTAGGAAAAACATTAACTTTATACCTGATGCTGCATACATATTTTAGGTGAAATATGTACTTACTAGGAAAAGAATTAAGGTAACCAGCTTTTCTTATAACATGAAATGCTGTCTAGGAGCTAAACTTGGAAGTTTGAAGCTTGAAGCCGAATACTGTAATCTTTTATTCACCAAAGGTTTTTTTTAGTAAACTCTTCATATACCTAAGACTTGAGCTGCAAAAAAATAAATACTTCTACTTAAAACTCAGTTCCACAGCCATTCTAAATTTGGCACACAAGGGATACTTTCTACATCATTCCTTAAATTCCTGTAAAGACCTCTCCCACTTAGAGCAACAGCTTCTGCTTGAAACTCCAAGGACGTCTCTTTCTTTCCATGTTAGATTTATAAATACAGACGATTTACTTGGAAAAATGCAAACAACTTTAAAAACCCAAACAAATAAACAACATTGAATGACTCAGTTTTCTGAAGTCATTGTGTATTCCTTTGCTTCTTCCCAGGTTCACAGAAAAAAAGTCAGTTCTGGTAGTCATACTGCTGAGACACATTTCCAATGCAAATTTCTCACACACCTCAACCACTGAGGTTCAAGGATGAGTACGTGCTAGACTTACAAAACCCAGCAAATAGGGTTTTTTTTTCTAAAGCAGAATACATGTATTAGAAAAATATCCTGACTTCCCATGTTCATCATTCACTTATTTGCAGGGGCACCATAAATAAAATGATTTTGCAAAGGTATTTGATTTCTAGTATATAAGAAAAGTATCAAAATAAATCCGCTGCCCAAGTATTTTTACAGAAGCACAACGTCACAGATCCAAACATTGAAAAAGGCTGGATTCAAGCAAGCCCTTAGGAAGATCTGGGTTTAGACTAAGTTGTAGAGTAAACCTAAGGGCAAAAACCCAATGCCAGTTTCTGACAAGTCAGTACAAGTACAACTGACAAGACAGTACAAGAGGATGTAAACTCCTTATTCACTGTCTTGAAAAGACACCTCTCAAGTACATGCAGAGCAGGAAGGCTGGAGAATTACCACCAATTAATTTCTCCTGCCTTCCTGTACAGACCACCTCTTTTGGCAGAGTATCACTCTCACTCTGCTTTCTAAAGCAATTACATACTTTAACACCCATGAGGATTTTATGTCTGTCATACCACAGTACCGTGATTTCAGTTACTGCTTTGAATGAGAAGAGTCTGGCGCTATTGTTCAACGGTTTAGTATGCATTTCACAGCACAGAAGTGATTGTCAACAAAACCACAAATAAAAGCCTCTGCTAATCAAAGTAAGAATTATTTACACACTTTGAAAATTGGTTTCATTGTATAGGAAGTAACAAGTCTAGGAAGTACCTTTAAAGGCTGACATGAGCTGTATTCTCCTCTAATCATTAGAGTCAGGACCAGACCAGGTCTTCATTATTTACTTTGCTATTGCTCAAATACATTTTTGAGTAACAGTTCCATGCAGTTTAATTTCATACTAGTTTACACTTTCCTTTCACAAATACTGAGAATTGTTTGCATAATCTTAAAAATTAAAATATGCTAGAAATAACCACTGACAAACTGACCAACAGAAAACTGATACAGCTAAGACTGTAGTACCCATTTTGAAAAGGGCTGTTTGAATTGTGCAAGACTGATAAAGGCTAATTCTCTGGAGCCACTCTTTGATGAGCGTCCCAGTGTGGTAGTTTCAGAACATTTTCCACAGATCTTGAACAGAAAGTGGTAGAATGTAAATAAGTCACCACTGGCTGTAAAAAGTAAAGTAATGATAAGCTCTAAATAATCCCATTGGACAAACTGCCAACAAAAGCCAGTGCTGTAAACTTTCTTTCTTTTCTTTGCAGCTTCCTCTCTCTGGCTGGTGCTTCTGCTGGCTCTCTGCTGACCTCGGCTGCATTGCTTTGTTTTGGCTAAGTACTAATGAAACAACTCTCTGCTCTTTCTCTTGTCTCTTTGTGTCCAGGGGGGCAGAGGGAGGGGGGCAGAGGGAAGGGGGCAAGGAGTGGGGAAGCTGTTACTAGCTCCCCTGGTTTTGTCCAGGGGGTGTCTTGCGCCGTTTATAAATTGCAAATACCTGTAAATATTATAAGGATTGTCTATTTTGTACATAGTCATTGCACTCCATTGCAGATTGTAGTTTTGCTGGTGAGTACAGCTTCATTTGCTTCCAACTGAGCTGGTCAGGCAATTTAATGTTGGGGGAATTTTCAACCCACCACAGCCAGCTAAATTTATTTATGAGTGCAAGATTGACATTAAGAAGTCAAAGCAACAAAGTGAGGAGAAGAGCAATTTTTCATGAAGTTTGCTAAAGCTCTGCAGAGTAATGTATCAAATAATCCTAACCAAATACTTGTTAGACCTGTGGTTTACAACAGAAAATATTCCTCACATTTTCACCACCTGTAAACACTTTGCTGCTTCTCACATTTCTGAGAAAGCTAAGGTGAACTAAACCAAGAGGGCAATAACACAACAAGTCCCTAACATATTTTGATCTGTTTTGGAGTCATGTTTCTCACAGATGATACAGAGTAAGTTACTCTCATTTGAATGCTTTGTTTCAGGGACACTGCTGAACATTTGTGATTTTCTCTCTTACTCTGTTGGGGTTTTCTTTGTTGTTTGTTTGGTTTTTAATGCCAACTTCTGAAACTATACAATTATGCATACATTTCTGTTAAGAAGGTACTTGTAGCACCTAAGAGCCTGTAAAAGCAAGCTCTTAAAAAGGAACAAAGTAGAAAGTCAAACAGAATACATTCGAATTTCTGAATTATTTTACTTTGCCTCAGATAGTTTAGTGAAGTGCTGCTCATGAATCTGCTGCTGTTTTTAACTGAAACTATAATGTACCTGAATATATATAACTGAAACCCCAGCTGAGGGAGCTGGGGTTGATTAGCCTGGAGAAGAGGAGGCTCAGGGGAGACCTTATTGCTCTCTACAACTACTAGAAAGGAGGTTGTAGCCAGGTGGGGGTTGGTCTCTTCTCCCAGGCAACCAGCACCAGAACAAGAGGACACAGTCTCAAGCTGTGCCAGGGGAAGTTTAGGCTGGAGGTGAGGAGAAAGTTCTTCCCAGAAAGAGTAATTGGCCACTGGAATGCGCTGCCCAGGGAGGTGGTGGAGTCACCCTCCCTGGAGGTGTTCAAAAAAGGACTGCATGTAGCACTTGGAGCCATGGTTTAGTTAGTCATGAGGTCTTGGGTGATAGGTTGGACTTGATGATCTCTGGGGTCTTTTCCAACCTTGCTGATTCCATGATTCTATGATAATCAGCTGTGTAAGACATGCAGTTATGGCTGCTGGGAAGTCTCTAGAAAAGTCGTGTCCAGGGTCTAGCCATTTTCCACCCAATGCAGTGATCTGAATGTGGTAAGGAGATAGAAGAGATATATGACATGTAACAGCCCTGACTGTAAGCATCCAACAATCTGCTGAGTGTTACAGCTGATGGTGTTACACTCTTTGATGGGTTTTTTCCCCCTAGACTGATTAACTCATCTGTGCGCCCTGCCAACTGGAATGAAGAAAACAAGCAGTTTCCCTTCTCATTTTTAAACTAGCTTTCAAAGGATCAACTTTGCACAGTTGATCATCCTTTCAAAATCCAAAATTCAGCAATACCTTTCTTAATGAGAGTTGGACATACAGAAAAATTGCAACTCCACTGCTTTTAACAGCAATATTTTCAGTAATGCAAAGCAGAGTTATTTTGAGTGCTAACTGTAAAAATGAAATCCCAGCAGAACTCAGTACTATTAAACAATGATTTCACATTGCTGTAAATCTGCACATTCACTTCCATAAAAAAGGCCTACTTAGAATCATAGAATCATAAAATTGTTAGGGCTGGACAGGACCTCAAGGACCATCTAGTTCTAACCCCCCAGGTTGCTCAGAGGCACATCCAGCCTGGCCTTAAAATCCTCCAGGGATGAGGCTTCCACCACCTCCCTGGGTAACCTGCTCCAGTCTCTCAGCACCCTCATGGTGAAGAATTTCTTCCTAACATCAAATCTGAATCTACCTATTTCTATTTTTGCTCCATTCCCCCCAGTCCTATCACTGCCTGACACCCTAAAAAGTCCCTCCCCAGCTTTCTTGTAGGCCCTCTTAAGATACTGGAAGGCCTCAAGAAGGTCTCCTTGGAGCCTTCTCTTCTCCAGACTGAATAGTCCCAACTCCCTCAGTCTGTTCTCATAGGAGAGGTGCTCCAGCCCTCTGATCATCCTCGTGGCCCTTCTCTGGACATGCTCCAGCACCTTCAGATCCTTCCTGTAATAGGGGCTCCAGATCTGGACACAGTACTCCAGGTGGGGTCTCACCAGAGTGGAGTCGAATTCAGAAAATACTACATTGCTCTATTCTTTTTCTATCTTGAACTGAGGTTTCATACCTCCACAGAAGAGGTAAGGGCAGAAATAGATAAACTTAATAGTAACACACTGCCAAGAGATGTTCAGTCAAGAACCAGATGACATAGTGAAACCATTGATCTGCAAGTCTGATGTATGCAGTAAGCACATTATGGAAACTGTAAGAACAGAACTGGGGGATGTGGATAATATGCTAAACAAGGGAAGAGTCCATGGCCCTTAGGAAGCAGGAAGTTGGCTCACAAAGCTATTGAAGTTCTTTGAGGGAATCACCAAGGCTGCAGACAGGGGTATCTAGTTCATATGTTATTTGGATTTTGGGAAGTGTTGAAAGGAAACAAACAGCTGCAGGGGAAGAGGGCAAGTCCCTCCATGAATTAAAAAAATAATTAAAAAAATCAACAAACCCAGGAAGTTATTGGTTATTTCCAACAGTGATGGGCAGTTACCTGTGTAGATGTGCAGTTGTTTAGGGTGCATGCTGTTCAATGCAGATATTTAGTAATGGGCACTGGGCAGCACAGCGACTAAGCTTTTTGACGATGTTTTGTTGTTAAAGTTAACAGAAGCTTTCTGACAAGAAAGACTTAGCAGAAGAACCTTGCAAGATTTAGTGACCAGTCAATAAAATGACACATTACATGGAAATCTAAAGGACCTGGAGTAGGATCCTGGAATTTAGATTGAGATCTCAATGAAAACATACGTGGTGGTTAATTTAGCTGTCAAAAAGCCCAAACCGTTAAGCATTATTAAGAAAGGATCAGAGCGTATAACTTTGTACATCATCTTCATAAATACAAAAATCGTGTTTCTTCCTGCTTCAACATAATCTAGTTCTTGTCCCCACTAAAATACAGTAAAATAAGAACTATCCAGGGTCTACCCCAGGACCTGGGGGTGCTGATTGACAGCTGCCTAAACATGAGCCAGCAGTGTGCCCAGGTGGCCAAGAAGGCAAATGGCATCCTGGCCTGCATTAGGAGTGGTGTGGCCAGCAGGAGCAGGGAGGTCATTGTGCCCCTGGACTCTGCATTGGTTAGGCCACACCTTGAGTCCTGTGTCCAGTTCTGGGCCCCTCAGTTTAGGAAAGACATTGAGACACTTGAACGTGTCCAGAGAAGGGCAACAAGGCTGGGGAGAGGCCTTGAGCACAAGCCCTGTGAGGAGAGGCTGAGGGAGCTGGGGTTGTTTAGCCTGGAGAAGAGGAGGCTCAGGGGTGACCTCATTGCTCTCTACAACTCCCTGAAAGGTGGTTGTAGCCAGGAAGGGGTTGGTCTCTTCTCTCTAGCAACCAGCACCAGAACAAGGGGACACAGTCTCAAGCTGCGCCAGGGGAAGTTTAGGCTGGAGGTGAGGAGAAGGTTCTTCACCGAGAGAGTGATTCGCCATTGGAATGTGCTGCCCAGGGAGGTGGTGGAGTCACCATCCCTGGAGGTGTTCAAGAGGGGATTGGACATGGCACTTGGTGCCATGGTCTAGTCATGAGGTCTGTGGTGACAGGTTGGACTTGATGATCTTTGAGGTCTCCTCCAACCTTAGTGATACTGTGATAAATGTGAATGCTAAGTGCATTTCTAGCTTCAAAGAGAGACAGAATAAATTCACAAAAGGGAAGCACTGACATAAAAGCAACATCATTCTAACAAACTATAAAATCATCTGAATTTTACTTCTCTTTTTGGGGGAGCAATTGATGGAAAAATTACATGTAGAAGAACAGAGTACTATTGACAAAGGAACTTTTTCTCCAGAAATTCATTTTGAGTACTAATGATGACATAGTTCAAATGATTCTCTGAAATGTTTTGCTCCTTGTACTCTCTTAATTGCCTTGTTCTGTCCAAATATTACCAGTTAAATACAACGGTGGGTTTTTGATGTTTCAAATATGGCCTTAATTATGGTTGACTCTTGGGATACACATATTTGAATATGCCAAGTGAAACTTTTATCTGTTGCAAAATAAAGTATAAACTATATTCTTCTAATTGAATTATGTAATACCTTTCAAATTCCTGAGTCCCTGAACCCCAATGACGAGCCACAGCTGGAGATGTCGTATTGCAAAAAAGCAAACCCACTAAATGATGTGATTCAGAAAGGAATACTGGGGACAATACTACTTCTGGACCTCACAGTCTTAAAGCAGATTTTAAATATTTAGGAAAATATGCAGGAAAATGTGTCTAAGTGTGAACTTCAGTGTTGTAAAAGTGATTACTGGATACACATTTTTCTCCGCAGGAGAGCTGCCAGTATGTGCTTATTTGAAAATGAACATCACTTGCTGGCAAATCTAACGTGTGAAATTCTTTCTCAGTATTAAAACATACCTGGTTTCCATCTATTTTGTTCTCATCTCAAACCATGACGTGATCAACCTTCATCATCAAACAAAATAATTTAGACAGCATTAAAATGCATACCATGAGACCTACCTTTTCTGCTAACAATTCCCTGATCTTGCTTGCCTGGAGACGAAACTTCATTAACTGTGACTCCAGAGTTAAACATCTTTCCTTCCAGTTTACACTACCATCTGGCTCTGGATGTTCAGCCATGCTTATGCTGAAAAAAAGAAAGGGGGAAAAAACCCATGTCAAATGGAGTCTGTATTTAATGTCTGACTTTTTTAATATGCATCCTGATTTGTTTTATAAAATCTCAAGAATGCCCCAGATTTTTCACATGCACAGTTTCATAAACCTTTGCAAAACGACACTAGTCCACAAAGGCCCTTATCAGAACTGGTAGTAGATATCTGAAAGCTGTTTATCATGATTGAATTTCTTCAATTCTTTTGGGGGCTGCAGTATGTTTTCCTGGAAAAGCAAAGACATTGTGCATTTTAATCTTCAGTTACTGCATACATCTATATATTCTTTCTTACATAGAAAAAAGGCTTGTTGAGAACTGAGCTTTTGCTAAGAAGATGCCTTATGTAATTACTTGTGAATTAGTAGCACGTTTGATTTTACACAAGTTTAATGTTTAGTAGATTATGCTTTAAAAAAGTGTTTTAAAATTCTGATGTTTAATTGTCCTTAAAATTTAATACCCTTAATGAGATGCAAGGGGCAGTTTATGGTTCTAAACGTGAAGGTAGATGAGTAAACAGTTCCTAATGGATCTATCACATGAAAAACAATACCTTTATATCATCTGTTGCAGACCCCAGGACATCCTGGTTCATGCATTTCTCAGGTTGTAACCTATGCTTTTATCTACATTTAACTGCTCATGCCTTCTGGAAATTAAGCTCAGTGCACTTTTGGACAAGCACTATTGGAAAAATTATTCAGGACTCATCATGGTTTGAGTCTGAGAAGCCAAGAAAATCATCTCTGTGTAAGCAGGACTGGTCTCTGTTGTATTCCAACTATTTGTAGACAGCTTTATTAATAAAGAGTAAGTAGATTGCTGAATGTAACCATTCAGTCCAAGAAGTTCCCTTGTGAGCAAAGGCCCTGGCCTTTGCAGGGCTCTGAACACATAGATTTGGCTTTGAAAATAAACAGCCATAAAAACACCGTTCAGTGGAAGGCAGCTGGAAGATCTCAACAAAGAACTACCAGTCATAAGGTTATGCTGTATGTTTGTCACCTTCGTAATGGACGAAGACATGAAGAAGGAAAGGCAAGTAGCAACTGTTTTCAGTGGGATGAAAGAGGCTGGCATAGGAAAACAATGTGTAATATAGAAGTCTACACTGCAACTCCTGATTCATTTAACATGGATTATTAAATGAGTCTTTGAGAGCTTCCCTCCCCATAACTACTCCAGTCTTTCAGAAGCTTGAGTTCAAGCACCCCCTTTCTCTCACTGTAAAAGGAGGCAGTCTCAATTCCCGTTCTTCCCCAAGCTCTCATCAGCTAGAGGGGAAGAACCTATGGATTTATCTTTTCCACTGCTCCCAACAGCAGGGAGAAAAAAGGAAAAGGGAAAAGACCATGAGAGAGATCAAAGTCATGAGAAGTTTAACTTTTGTCAGTACATTAGTGTTTTCTAGTTCTCTTCTAAAAATTTTCAACATCTCAAATTACTCTGAAGTGCATCATAGCTAAGCACATGAAACACTGCCTCAGATATTTCTTTTCTTTCACATACCCCAATTATTTTTTTTCCTTTCATTCCCTATCTTAAGCCAGAAGAGGATCACCACAATCACTTGTCCGAAGGTAACTCTTCCATTCTTGATTCCCTTTTCCTTTTGTTCCTGCAGGCTATGATGTGGACTGTTAAGCCTGAGTTTACAACCATCCCTATTCAGGAATCTTCCACTCCGGAATCTCCATGGAATAGCTCTCATTTAAGCACATTATCCAAATAGTTTCCTGAGACAATCCTACCACACCTGCATTCTAAACTTGAAGCATTCAATCATTTCAACTGCAAGCCTTCTGGATGACCAGTGTTTTTTACCATTTCCCCCCCACTTCCATTAAGCTTGGCAGAAAGCTCCCTGAACCGTCAGGGGATCAGGTTGCTCACTGTTGACCTATCACTGGTCCTCACTCCTCCCTCCTTGTGAAGAGTCTCCATGTTCAAAGGGGGAAGCTGGCACTACCAAGCAGTAGCTACTCCTACCTTACAGAGGAAGGACAAGTATCAGCCGGAGATCGATTTGGACAGACAGCCTGGATTCTGCTCTCCCAAGTATGGAGAAACGCTGATTTCCTCCTAGACTATCTATTCAGGACTTTTTAGAATGTTTTTCCTTTTTGATTAGTAACAGCTACATAAGACAAGAGACGAACTCAGCCAACATCTGGTTAACAGTAGGCTATTTCAGTGTTTGTGGTAGTGAAAACACAAACGGATCAAGTGGTGAAAGAGTTTTTCGGTTTTGGTAGAGTGCAATATTACAGGGTGGAGTTAAAAATGTTTGTCTTTCAACAGACAAAACATTTGAGTAGATGGATTTCTGGCAGCGAACCATCTGTCCAGCCAAGCAGTTTCTCAATGTCCAAGCTAATTAATATTCCGCTGTACAAACATTGCAGATAAAAAGTTTGAAAATAACTCTTTTTATTGGGGGTTGTTTGTTAAGAGATTATGATAATGCACTTCATGTTTTCCAACAAGGCAATGCATTCTGGAAATGTTTGCAGGCACATAACACACTGTTTACAATTGCAGAGTGAATGATATTACTTTGAATCAATGACTTCCTGTTTCTTGTTTGATTCCCCAAGGGAGGAAAAAATGAGTTCATCTCCCTTGGCTTAACAAAGTACTCTGAATCAGCAGTTGAACCTACACAGTCCTCCCCCTTCCTGCTCCAGTTCCCACTGCAAAGCCCTACGTTTTCCCCAAGTCTTTAAAACCTTTTGAAAAGTAAACTAAAGAAGTGCACATTAAAGCCTAAGTTCTAATTATGCAATCAAAAAATAACTGAGACAAGTTTGACAAGTCTGGAAAGATTAAATTCGTCTTTTTCAGGTTTTAAGTTTATAAACGTCTTCGTAGGCTTCAAGAAGTCAGAATGTCACATTCTCCCCAAAGGGGTTATTATAATTTCCTCCTTTTTGCCGTCTGCTTGGAAATTATCAAAATACATTTCAGAGGGAAGGAGGGAACAATGTTCTAGCCTTTTGAAGCACATTAAAAAATTTACATATTCTTTATCACACCATCAGTGTTTTTAACAAACTGCTGTGTTTAACTAAACATTTCATATTCTGTCCATATATTCTTATGTCCTTTCTGTTGGAGAAAGTTTGGCAAGTCCTTCTGTTGCAACAGGAGTGGGTTTGTGCAGCACACCCTCCTGAAAAGTCAACCAGCTCAAATGAATTTGGACCATACCTCTAAAATTTCAGGCCTCTTTCTTCCACCCTTTTCACCCAAACTTAGCACTTTCAAATATTTTTGGAGCCAGAAAGGTTGGACTGGTGAAGGGAAATTCTGAGACACAAAATGGACCTGTTTGGGAATCAAGTAAGTCATCCTCAGGTTTGTTGCTAGCCAGGGACATTACTCATCTTGAAACACTGGTAGCTTTATTTTCCAGTTGACTCGTTTTGCAAAACTCTGTACTCCGACAAAACGCAGCCTAACCTCTTTCAAACTTTATTTACAAATGCTTTTTCTGCTGCTTCCTGTTTATTGATGATGATGTTCCTGTGAAGCAACTCATGAACCATCACTCCTCCACTCCGGCACCAGGCACAGGCACCCAGTAGCCCTCCCGATTTCAGGGCCGGCTCGCCCTCTCCCAGCTCATTTCTGAGCCACTGCCTGCTCGTCTTCCCCAGCAAATGGCACGACTCTTGGCTCACCCACAGAACACTGCCAAACACGCGCAACAAGCGGCGTTAAAGCACATCAGCTCATCTTACACCCTCCCGCAGATGTCACAGCGTGACATCACAGTAGGTCCACGTTTAGTTTTCAAGTTAAACTCTGAAAACCGACGGTGCAGGTATTTAAAAGCATTTCCATTTAGCACGTTTGTTTGGAAGTTGTGTTCTTCTCGCCCATCGTTTTTTTTCTTCTGGAGCAGGGATGCGGCGACAGCACTGCCAACCCCACGAGGAGCCTGAACCTTAGTGGGCCTAGAGCGACCTCAAGCTCGTCACTCTCCTGTCTTGGGGACACCGCTTGACGCACCCCGGGGTACTGCAGTCACCACCACAGTGACCTAACACCACGTCACGCCCGGCCGTGACGGGGACGCGTGACGCCATCCGACGCCCGACGGAGCCATCCCGGGACACCTCGCCGGCTGTCCCGCGCGCCACGCCGCCGGGGAGCGACGACACGCCGCGGCGGCCCCGGGGCCGTCCCGCTGTGGAAGAGCCAGGAGCTGTCGCGGGCGCTGCCGCCCTCCCAGCGCGGCCCCGCTCGCAAAGGGAGGAAAGAGAGCAAACGAAAGGGAGGTCAAACCTGGCTGGCTGTGGCTCGCACCGTTGCCTTGCCGGGCGCCGTCTGGGCTGTGGGCACTACGGAGCAGCTGCTGCCCGCGCCCCTCGGCGCCCGCCCCATCATCCCCGCGGCGAGCGGCGCGGGCGCCTGAGCGACGGCCGCGACGGCCACTGAGGAACAGGGGGCCGCCCCCGGTGGAGCGCCCGGGCGGGGCCTGCGCGGGTCGGCAGCGGCGAGAGCCGCTAGGCGCCGGGGGCCCCTCCCGGGACGCGGCCAGGAGCCTGGGGCAGGGCTGGCTCAGCCTCGTTGTCCTGCTAGCGTGGTGGTCTGCTAGGGCTTCTTCCCCATACGGGTGCTGGTTGATGGCCGCCGCCTCTCCCGCGTGCTCTGGCCCCGACGGGGTGCCGAGGTGGGAGCGCCCGGTCGGAGGGCGGATGGAGCAACTGGCCCACTCTCCCGAACTACCGCACGGGTTGTGCGGGGAGGTCAGGCAGGAGACTCTTGGCTCTCCCTGGCGGAAAGGATCGAGGTGGGCGCTGCACAGGATGGGCCGTGCGCCAACCTTGGCCTCTCTCTGCCCCCTTCCTCGGTAGAGACCGGCATGCCTGTACTCCTTCCGCAGCCCAGATTTTTAAGTTCCCTTGCAAATCAGGATCTTTTTCTGACCTTGCCTGAAGTTCTGAAGGGGAGGCTGCCTTAGGAAGAAGCGCCCACTTTGCCCAAAAGTCGTCAACTCCAGCATTGGAGCTTAAAGAATTTAAAGTTCAACTTTTGCAGAAGGTCATTTGTCCAGAATAAACTGGAAGGTTGGAGCCGTGCGGTCACCGAGGCAATGGTAGGGATCTTATGAGATGAATGGGTCTTGCAGAGCTGCCGTGACCCATAGGTAGTCACACACTTTGCACTGTAGCTCTGGAGGGAGTGGAGCAGCAGGTGCACGTGCTTGGGTGTCACGTTTGCAGCGGGCTCCTCGGCCCCTCCGGCGGAGCAGAGCTCGGAGTGGGGCTCAGGTAACCAGCCTCTTTCAGTCTCTTATGAAAGACTGCCTGAAGTATTAAAAGTAATTGGTATGTTGCTTTTCTGTTACGTAAGAGGATCTTCCTCGTGCACATGTTGATTTGGGCAGAGTTTTAGGTGATTGTATTTTGTTTGGATTATGGTTTAGGGAGGCAAAATGTTCCACAGATTCTGGAGCACAAACCACACTTCATTCTCCTGCTGTTTGTTTCAAATGTAGGTTGCAGAGTCATCTTGTGTAAATTTTCATCTGTGACCCAGTAAATGCTTTTTTTGTTGTTGTTGGAAAAAAAAAAACCACACACCAAAACCCAAAAGGTTGTAAAAGCTCGAGTATTCCCTATCTGATTATACACGCCATTTCATTTTTTTCCTATTCTTTTCAGTATAGCCTCCAATTTTCCACTCACTTGCAATGATCTGAAAGTATCCAAACCATTTTACTGAAACTGCTTCCTTTGCTGGTACCTTCATAGGAGGATTGCGTATTTTTTAAATACTCAGTGCTGAGAAAAAGTATTAAAAACATGATTGCTGGTATAGCAAGTAGTTAATGGTTTTCTGCTCAGTAACTTGTCCAGTGTGTGCAAGCTACATTAAAAACAACTGTGGAAAAAAAAAAAATTACAAGATTTAGCCAAAATAATAAAAAGAAGCATTTGATTTCCTAGCAATCGGTATACAAAATTATTTAACATTTGTGTTTAATGTAAACTTTGGCCATAGAATTTCCTTGAGCGTTCTTCCTAGGTACAGCCACAAATGCAGACAGCATTTCAATGCAGAGTGGACCGAGCCAGGGAAAAGCCAAGTCTATGCGCATGGCATGCTTAGACTGCGAGGAGAGAAAGCCTGTTCACCAAGTGTTTCTTTCTGTTTGTTTTGTGAATTGACATTTTCTTTGGCTTCAGATACTACAAATACAGTGGTGCAGCTTTCGATACTTGCACATGTTATAAATGACCGAGCCAATTAAAGTCGATTGAATATAGTTTTAATTCAAAAGGAGCGATTTTAAGGCAATAAGAGACATGCAAAACAGCGCTGGGTGCACAATGCACACTAATCACTTTCTAACTACCCTTTAAACATTCTACTCTTAATACATATGCATATAAAGGTGGGTTTATTTAAATTAGTTTGTCCTCCTGGTGGTCTTTCAATGATGTAATCTTTTGGTCAGCACAGCCGGTGGGTTGTGTGCTAAATCCTTGTGCTTGTATCTTTTTAGCTCTGTTGTTCCAATCAACATCCTTCCCAGGGATGGGTTTTCACATAGGTTCTTATGATTCTCACAATTGTCTCTTGTGTTCATGTCTTCTATAGCAATCTCTCTTCCTTTCTCATCCTTGAACAACTTATTGTTTCATAATATTTCAACTGTTAGCTGTAAATTCCTAACATTTCATTAGGGCCTTAGTATACATACATTAAAACAAAATTAATAAACAACAGGTTATAATAAAACTTAAAATATTACTCTATACTAAAACAAGTAAAATTAATCATAAACAACTGATAATAATAAAGCCTAAAAAGAATCTCACTCTAGTTACATATGTAAGTTCCCATTGTCTGATCCCTTGTTTCATCATTCATGCTCCTGCTTTTGCTTTAATCAAAATCATCTAATTGACATGAATTATCGTTCCATTTATCACACACATAAACAGACAGGACTAGAATCTATGTTCAGTTAGTGAAGGTAATAAAATTACCAGTAGAACAAAACACAACATTGTTTTGTAATTAGAAGGCAAGGGGGAAAGCCATAATTCTTCCAAGCAAAGGCACAGAAAACTATTGCATGCATGGTCTCAGAGAGTTGTTTCTCCTTGAAGTTGTCACTGATGGAAGTTACGTTCAAGCAGTAATAAATCCAAGGTGAAGTCTTGCAAATATGGGCAGGAAATATGAAAAAATGGTAAACTGTACATTTGTAGATTCAAACTGCAGGACATGGGGTTTGCACTTTGGAATGATCATGTTAGCTGGCTCACTACAGAAGTGAATCAGTGTCAAAACACCATGAAACTATTTGCCCCTCTAATGCGGACTCTAAACATTATCCTCTAGACGTGGGTTCAAGGTGTGCATATTGTGTTTTTTACTGCCTATAATTTTATACAAGCAAGTAAGTTCTGAGGTTCTGGTTGGGTTATTAAACTTCAAGCTCATTTATTTTGAAGTATTATGAACACTGTATTGCAAAACATTGACTCTGTGGTGCTGATTCACAAAATGGCACTAGGGATGGTTGAGTGTTATCAAACTTAAAACTAGAATGTTTATGAGACTTTCATATGTGGAACATGATTCTGACATGCTGGATCAGGACCTTATTCCCTCTTGTGACAAACAGGTGTTTTTTCTGGTCCCATACATAAACATTGCAACCACTTAAGTTTAGGTATCTTTTGATTTCTGAACCTTGCATTACACAGTGTATTCTGTAAGTGAATTCCTGTATGGATTCTTTGAAAGGATGACATATATATTTGACACTTCCAACAGCTAAAAAGTTCTCATGATATTGTTTATACTGGTTGAATTCTGAAACATATAAATAAATAGACCATCTTCAAATGCTGTTCAGATTAATTTAAAAGTAACTTTATCTTTCTTGACATAAAACAGCTTTAACCAGCTTTTTATTTAAGGGGAGGAGGGAAAGAGAGAATGATTGTTCCTGTTCAATGCATGTTATTACTATGCCGTGTCTAAAATGTGGCTCTTTCAAGGCTGTGTCTTGTCTTTCAGTGATAGAAGAATGGCAGCTTATCCAAATAGCTTCTAGTACTTGTGTTTTGGTCCCTTTGAATGGCAAAAAAATATGGCTTCTTTAGTTACATAAGAAAAATAAGGCTTATGAGAAGGTCCGTGGTTTCCCTTTAAAAACACGACCTCTTCCTAGTTGTTTGGCGCCCCAGAGTGGTAAAATTCTCCATTGCTCTAAATAATCAATTTCAGAGTTTTTGAATTGTAAGCTCATCATCTCCCTCTGAATAAACATAAAATAAAGAATATTCTGCTTCCTGGAGATAGGTATAGCTCAGGAAGACTAGGATTTACATCTCAATCATTACAGTTTCCAACAGTGGGATAGAATATTTCCTCTGAGAGGCATTTTCACATGTGGACATTGATTTGTCAAAACTGTAAAGTCTGTGAACATAAATCCAGTGCTAGGGAAAGAAGTGGAAACCTACTGAGACATCACAGTAAAAATGGCCATACCTAGTCAGAGCAGGGGGCCATACAGACTGCTACTCAGTCACTTGGTGTTCATTCTCAGCCAGTGTCCATGGAAGTTAAGTGTCATTACCTGAGATTACCATCCCAGTCTCCAGTTGCTTTGTGGTTCACGGACTTATTGATCAGAAGTTTTGCATTTTGAAACTTCAGTGTTTTGGAGGTTTTTTTTTTCTTCCATGAGTTAGTCTAACTACTTTCGAACAAATATCAAGATCCAAAATATCCTAGGATGATGAGCATCATGGTTTGGATAACTCATTGGACGCATCATCTGCTCATTTCATTTGATGCCTCTAATTTTTTTGTAGAGACAGTGAAAAAAGCAGTGAGAAATTTGTCATATTCCATATCAGTAGTTTCTCTTCAAGAGTGAAGCTACCTACCCTCTTTAATAGTTTCACAGAGAAGCCTCTTTCTGCCTTGGACCATTCTTCTTACCCTACCTCACACTTCTGGCAGCCTTACTGTATTTTGTGTGGGGATGTACACTACACACAGTGCACAAGGTGCATTTATATAGTGATGCTTCTAGTTTGTTTTTTTTTCTCTCTTTAGCAATTTCTAACACTGTGATTGATTTTTTTGGTCTCTGCAAGATCTGTGGAATACATCAGAGCATAGCAAAGCCATGTCACCAGTAATTCACGGGTCTGTGACTGCTTACTGATGGAACACAAATTACAAAAGCAGAGTGATTTACCTTTTGAAGGTAGTTCAGCCTAATAACACCTTGCCTCAGGAGCTGCTCAGAGGTAGTATGTGAGGTAGTTCTAAGAAGTTCTTTTGAATACTATAAGTGTGGTGCCCTTGGGAGAACAGAGCAATTGATGTATGAGGATCTCGCATGCTATTCTTTCATTTCTTCTGATGCCTCTTTGCTTTACATTGCACTATGAAGTATGGTTTCTTCAGGTGTTACATGATGGCTCCCTGGCATTCTAACTCCTCTTAACTGGAAAAAACTTGTGGAGGGTAAGCCTATTTTGGAAAGTAGAAAGCTGCTGCAAAGTTACCCTTAGTATTACAGAAAATGAGCTGAGATACACAGATCTTAAAGTAAGGAAAGCTAGTCGTGCCTCAGAGGCCGGCGGCTCTCTCGTTGGTTTATCTTTTAGTGAAGGCCAGTATTTTCCAAAGAAACCCAGCTACATGTTGCGGCCACCGCCGCGGCGCAGGCGGATAGCGAACAGCGCTGGTCACCGTTCCGTCGCAATAGCCTTGGCAGAAACCTGCCTGAGCCCCGCAGCACCACCAAGTCAAGCGGTCCGTCCCGCCGTCAGGCGGCGCGGGAGTCTGCTGCCGGGGGCCGTGCCGGAAGGCGGGAGTGCCCCTGGCGCGGTCCCCACGCCCTGATTGGCGGCGGGGGGCACGTGGCGTGGGCGGGGCGGTGGAGACCGGAAGGCAAGCGGCGCCCGCAGGTGAGTGTGCCGGCGAGTGGCGGGCGTGCCTTCCTTTCTCTTCTTGCCTTTTTTTTCTCTCCACCGCGGCTTCCGTGGCAGGGTTCTTGCGGCCGGCTGCTCTACCTCCGCTTCCCCGGATCTGCGCTGCCGCCCGCCGTGAGGCCGGGCAGGGGAGTCCCCGGGGGCTGCGCCTGAGTCGGCGGCGGGTACGACCTGCCCGGCCTGGCTGCGCGCTGGGAGGTGCTGTAGGTTCGGGGTTACTCGGCGGTCCCGGACGGTCAGGGAGAGCGTGAAGCGCTTGTACCGCAGCGGGGCCCGTGAAACGCTGTAAAGTGGGCTCTTCCTAGCCCGCTCGGAGGCTGTCGGGGTTCACGTGTTGGCCACCCAGCATGGGCACCGGCACGTTGGTGATTGCCGTCGTGTGGCCGTGGCGATTCCCCTCCTGCCTGGGGAAAAAGGTCGAGGCCACCTGTTTTTGAATAAAATAAAAGGAATTACGCTGGTTATTGTCAGCTGGGACCAGATAATCCACTGGGAGGTCTTATTGTCAGTGTACATAAATACGTGGAGCATAAATACAGTGCATAAATACGTGCAAAGAAGGTGCAGCAGGACTCGTTTTCAGTGGTGCTTAGTGTTAGGACAGGAGGCCATTGGTATAGACGGAAACACAGCAGCGTTCTGCTGAACAGCAAGAAGCACTGCATGTGTGAAGGTGTTCCAGCACTGGCACAGATTGTCCATAGAGGTTGTGGAGTCTCTATCTTTGGAAACATTAAAAAGCTGCCTGGCTATGGTTCTGTGTCCAGGTGTCCTAGTTTGAGCAGGGGATTGAACCCAATGACCTCCAGAGCCCCTTCCAACCTCAGCTCTTCTGCGATAATGACCAGTGAAACTGCACCTAAAATTGTGTGGTAGGGTGAGAAAGTTCCCCCCACACACAAAAGAATCCACAGCTAACTCAGCTGGAGAAGCAGATGAAAGCTATATTTACAAGCAGAAATGGAATGCAATGAATATGTACAAAAATATATAATATTTACAATATATACAGAAATACACAGCAATGTATGTAATAGAGGAGACCCACAGCCGGACGAGGGGGTGCCCCTCCCCGGCCGTGATCCCCCTCCTCCCTCCCTACCTCCCCTTTTTTCCCAAAAAGGGTTAGAGAGAAAGGTAATTAGGGAGAAAATAAATTCTGTTAGCTCAAAGCGAATGCAAGAGTTAGTTTTCTTACCTGGTTAGCTCTGTTAATCCAAGGTCACTCTGCTCCGCAGCGGTTGCTTCAGCGAGAGAGAAGCAGACCAGCTCACAGGACAGAGAGAAGAACAGACTGACTCCAAACAGCCTGAACCCAAAACGAAAAGTCGCATTTTTACCTATCCACCAATGAAATTAGTTTAGCATATCTTTGTTTTTCAATACATTCAGCCAGAGTGTTCAGAAAGTGTCCATTTCTTAAAGGCACAGCCTAAACCAGTCACAAGTTGTCATTACCTTAAGGCAGAACAATAAATTACTATTTGCAACATCCATCATAGCAAATGCTGACAAAACTGCTTTGCTCCACAGTTCTACCTTTAATGCAACTTCACTGAGTTGCAATCAGTGCAAGAGAGCAATGGAAGTTTTGTGGTGGCGTTTCCACGCTTCTGCGTGGTATTTTCAAGCGGTTATATAGAGGCATGCCACAGACTACATAAAGGGTGCAATAAAAACTCCACTGACAAAGTTTGTTGTTCATCCAGAAAGTCCTGTTTTCTCCGTGACTTCTATGTTGTGCCATGAAGGCTGGGTGAATTTTGGGCAAAATGCTTGAAATAATTGAATTTTGTGAAGAGAGCTATTATCATGAAAAAAATACAGATTGCACAGATAATGCAATAAACATTATTTCAGGATGGTAAAAAAAGACATTATCATAGCAAGTGTTTGTAATTATGCTTTTAAAACATGTTTTTTAGCAGGTTTCTCAATCAGCTAAAATGGTTTTAAAGAAGAAGAAGGAAATTCAGGTGGATGCATTTTTTCTTGACCAACAGCATCTCGAAAAACTTCAAAGTAAGCTGAATGTTTTTGTCTGGACTGTGTAATTTCCTTTTCTGTTTAATGCCTTTGTGTAGCTACTTGAATCAAATAATTTTTCCCCATTATTTTTTATGTTTGGTGGTTATGTCTTGTGGGTTTTAAGTGTGTTTGTGGTTTATTTTTATTTTGTAATGACAATGACTTGTTACCTTGACAGAGTTAGAGGAATTCTGTAGAGTGCCCTATCTTTGGTTGGAAAGCTCTTTTATTTCATCATTCATGAGAAGGTGATAGGAGTTCCTACTTGTAGTCCCACGCACAGTGCTCCACAAAGCGCTAGCTTTAGTATGTGGGATAGTGCTGAGTTTTAAAGAATCACAGAACAGTTGTGGTTGCAAGGAATCTCTGGACGTCATTTTGAGTGCATTTGCCTCATCTGTGTATTTCCTGTTGTAAACTTGATTTAAAGATACTGTTCAAAGACTCTTCTATTTTGTGTGGTTTTTCAAAAATTAATGTAATTCTTAAAAATTATTGTTTAATGAGATAAACTTACAGTTATCTTTACTTAAAAAAACCCAAACAACAACATAAAACCCATACTCGAGAGCATCTAGTGAAGGGCTACTGATGATGAAGGAACCTCTCCTATGGGGAAAGGCTGAGAGAGCTGGGACCTCTCAGTGTGATGAAGAGAAGGCTTAGGGGTTTTAGCAATGTGTAAAATACATCTGGAAGGGAAGACGTAAAGCAAATAGACAGCAGCTTTTGTCTGTGTTGAACAGTGATGGGACAGAAGGCATGGGCACAAACTAAACCACAAGATGTTCTGAGCACTGGCACAGGTTTCCCAGGGAAGTTGTGGAGTCTCTCTTGTTGAAGGTATTCAAAGCAGTCTGGCTGTAGTCCTGGGCAGCCTGCTCTAGGTGTGTTATAAATATTATAGTGATGCATGAGCCGCAGAGATCTTAATAAATACGTTACTTTATATACAAACTATGCCACAAATCATTTACAGTTACTATTTGCAGGCGCCGGTATTCGGTCGGAAGAACCAGCTTTACAGAGTGTATATATATGGGCAATTTGCACAATTTAGAGTAATTAAAGAATTCAGAAATTTAGAGGAAAAAAACTTAGGGCACCGGCAAGCCCACAAACAGCGACTTGGCACAAACTTCAATAGTAACTTTATAAAGAAATACTTGGTTTACTCAAGAACGGAGAACTTTTGAGGACGCTGTCCTTGATCTTGCGTTTGTAGTCCAGGACTTAGGGCACGAGTGTGCCGCAATAAGGAAACTGGAAACGGCGCCGACCGCGTGGCTGCTGCTTCTCCCGTCTGGGGAGATGTTCAGAGGCTTTTGCAGCTTGGACCGTGCGGCGCGTTGCCTGAGAAAGGGCTTCCTGCTCAGGGGAAAACCTTGCCGCCGAGGTTTGCCGGGCATGGCGGAACGGCTCCTCAGTGAGCGCGGGGTGACTCCCTCCGCGGCTCCTGGGGCTCGGTCGGGACGGCTGCTGGCTGGACGATGCGATGTCCCCGCTAGTGGGGCTGGAGCAGTCTGGGAGATGTGGCGCACGCGGGCTGCCGCGGTTCCCTCACTCGGCGATGGGTCAGGCGACGGCTGGCTCTGGTCGTGGGACACGGAACGCGGTCCGCTGGGCCTGCACCCAGGCAATGGCTAGCGGTGGCTGCGCTGGCTGCTGCCGACGGCAACAGGTGCGCTCTGGCGAGCAGCTGTGCTTCGAAGCGAGGTGCCCGGACCCTGGTTCGATCCCAGGCAAAGCACATCTTTTGGTCGTGTGGTGGGTGGGGTAAGCACGAGCACGGGCACTTGTTCACCAAAACAACCCCTATTTAACACGTGCGACAATGAGTGCTGGTCGAATAAGCAACCTTTGTAAACAGAGTAATTAACCAATGATGTGGTGTTTTACCAAATACACTATAAGCGTGTGCAGTAAACAACGCAGGCACGAGTAAATCGTGTGAACCTTGTTTGCCACAGAGGTGGAAAACACGCCCAGGCAGGTTGTTTAGCTGGCCTCGCTGAGCCGTGTCCCTTTGTTAACTTGGTGCCAAAACCCCCACTTCAGAAAGGAGGGGGCAGAGGGGGTTTGAACGAAACACGCAGGAACATGTCTTGGCAATATTTGGGACATAATTTTGGACATAAGCATCATTCACCACAAGGTGACACTACTTGAGCCGGGTGAATTTGATCAGATGACCTCCAGAGGTCCCTTCCAGCTTCAACCATGCTGTGATTGTGTGAAACTGGTCTTCACACTGCAGATACAGCCTACTAGTGTGTTGCTGTGAAACAGGTGGGGTTTTGTTAGAAAAAAAAAACAGTGCTGAGGTGTTGTAACTTAAGGGATTGTGGCACCAGCAGGTTTAACGAAGCAGGAGAATCCCCTAAGAATTATGCAGTGATTTTTTTTATCATCAATTAGAAGTGCTGTAATTCCTTTCTAAGAAGAGTCTCCTTTTCCAAATGTAGGCTTTTCAAGGGATGGAGAGCAAAACCTGGCATCTCTGCTTTTACACTGTGCACAGCTAAACAATGGCATCCAGCAGATCCAGTGTATTAAACAAGTAAGACTTAACTGTTGTGGTTTTTGCTTAATGACAGTCTGTCATGTGCCTTAACCCTTGACAACTATTAATTTGCAACAGAATTCTGAAATAAACTTTATAATGTTTTGAGCATTACTAGCAGCAGGTAAAAAGCAGTGGGTAAGGCTGCACATGCAAATAGAAATGTCGTTCTGTTATTTAATTAGCAAGGGCTACAGTACTGAAGACGATGGAAGGGAAGCGATACCAAGTTTTGTATTTTGTATGTCTGTCTTTTGACATTAGAAGTGTTCTTGGAACATTATTCAACACTTAAAACTCAGTGGGATACAGTAAAGAGAGGAGACAGTTTTGCACCGTATCTGTGGATGAGAGGAAGCTCTGCCTCAGTGATGAGAGTATATAGAGTTTCTGTAAATCATATGTTCTGTTGATTATAGATTGTACCATTGGTGAAGAAGATGGATCAAAACTCTCCATGTGATCCCATGGTTAAAGCTTGTTTGGATATTTTGGGAGAGATGTATTTTTCACTGAGTATGAAGAATCCCTTAAAAAAAGTATTAGCAAGGTAAAAAACTGAATAGTAAGCCTTTTGTGGTTTTTTTTTTTCAACTGCACTTCTTACCTAGAAATTAGTAACTATTCATGTGCTACTAATTGCTAATTTTAATTACTTAAAATTTATGGTACTACTAAGTGAATATGTACTGTTATTCTTTCTTGCTTTGTTAAAAATTTTAATTATAAATAATAATACAATATATATAATTGGGTAAATAACTTCAAAAGTATGATTCCAATCCATTTCTCTATTGGAAAGATGCCATAGTGTGTAATAAACACTTTGAATTTTTAAAACCCAATATTGGAGTAAGAATTTGAAATACTTCTGTTAAAAAAAAAAATCTCAACTCTGGCAACATCAAGAGAGGGCTCTTCAGAGAAGTTACAGCTCAACTGTGGTTTCTTCTACCTGTTTTTATCACACTTTTTTCTGTTGCAAAATTACTGTATTTCTTCAGTGAATGTGTTACAGCCCTAACAGTTGCAATCCAGTGCTTGGCTGTCTTCATTTTAATGTCCCAAAAGTTTTGCTGTCCTGAGCGATGCAGGACTTCCATCCTGTATTTGGTTACATGCTAGAGCTTCATCCTTTCTGACAGGCTTTCTAGCTCCAAAATTAGAACATGCCTGCTTTTTTAAAAACAGAATGTGTTTTCATGCAGGAAGCAACATCTATCATAGAATCAGAATTGTCAGGGCTGGAGGGGACCTTGAGGATCTCCTAGTTCCAACCCTGCTGCCGTGGGCAGGGACACTTCGCACTAGATCAGGTTGCTCAGAGCCCCATCTAGCCTGGCCTTAAAACCTCCAGGGATGGGACTTCTACCACCTCCCTGGGCAACCTGTTCCAGTGTCTTGCCACCCTCATGGTGAAGAATTTCTTCCTAACATCCAGTCTGAATCAACCTATTTCTGTTTTTGTGCCATTCCCCCTTGTCCTATCACTACCTGACACCATAAAATGTCACTTACCAGCTGTCTGGAAGGCTACAAGTAAGGTCTTCTCAGAGCCTTCTCCTGTCCAGACTGACCAGCCCTAAGTCTCTCAGTCTACCTCCATAGGAGAGGTGCTCCAGCCCTCTGATCATCCCCGTAGCCCTTCTTTGGACTCATGTCTATTACTGGAGTTTTAGCTGACACTGACTTTGAGTATGAGCTAACTGATTGTGCTATTTCTTACTGTTGCAGTTCACTAAATTGTCTTCCTGAACAGTTTATGACACTAGCTGTACAAAGCTTTGCACGCTGCCTTAGGGAGGAACTGAAAACCACAGATGTATATTTGTACAGAAAAGTGTTGGACGGTCTTGCTTCCTGCATGGAGGACTTCAACTTAGGTATGATGACATGGAACATCCTGAATTCTGTTTTAACTGGTTCAGCATTATCATGTGTCTTGGTGCAGCACATAAAGTAGTGTTTACACTTAGAATCATAGAATCACAGAATCAACAAGGTTGGAAAAGACCTCAAAGATCATCAAGTCCAACCTGTCACCCAAGACCTCATGACTACTAGACCATGGCACCAAGTGCCACGTCCCATCCCCTCTTGAACACCTCCAGGGACTGTGACTCCACCACCTCCCTGGGCAGCTCATTCCAATGGCAAACAACTCTCTCTGTGAAGAACTTTCTCCTCACTTGATGCAAAATAGATAGCGTTGGCTAGTATTCAGTAGTTAAAATGTGTTTTCTTTCTTCTAGGTAGAGCAAGTATTAAGAACCTCTTTGAAGAAGGTAAAGTTGTACTTATAGTAATACAGTTTCACTGTAGATTACTGGTGGGGGTGTGTGTGAGAAGAAATAACATGAGATAGGCATAAAGATCTATCAGAAATGATTATCTTTTGGCTGATTTTTCATAACTAGTGCCCTCACATACTCTTTTTTTTTTTTTTTGTCACAGACTTTACCTGGGTTTGTACCTTTAATTTCCAGGAGTCAAAATTGCTTTATTGATCAGCCCTACATACAAATCTGAAAATGTACCAGTGAGTGATTCTCAAAGGGCTGGGGCAGTTGATGCTACTCTAAGTGACGTGCTCTCTGTTCTGTGCCCCATGATGAAATTGAATGAGGTAGCAGTGAGCTGTTAACAGCCAGTCTGGACTGTAGCAAGTCCAGGCCTTCTGTGGCAGGAATTTTGTTTGGCAATAATTTGGAGAAGTCCCCTCTCTTAGTAATATGGGATAATTTGACATACTGTGTTCTCAGCATGCAGTTAATTCTCACAGCTTCCTGTGGACCTTCTGTTGTTGCTCTGTCCTTAGCTCTTGATCATTTTCACTGAGGAACCAGAACTCTCAATACCTCACAGGGTTAGGCCAAGTGGGTTGGAAACCCACTTGTTTTGTACCAGACTCTTGCAAACCAGCTTGAGATTGGGCTTTATCATTGCTTCTTTGGTTCTGCACTCAAATATCAGTTCAGTTTGTTCATGGAGTGGAAGAAACACCACTACATGGATAATTGTTCGTTGTGTCTGCTTGTGATGTGTATTGCTTTGCTGGAATTTTTATGTTCAGTTTCTCTTTTAAATAAATCCATATCATTATTATTTTCACTAGTTCTTCAGTTTCTGCAGAAGTCACTACTTGACATACAGGAAGAAAGCAGGCAAGTGAATTGAATATCAGCTGTGTTTTATCTGTTTTTATTTCACTCTTGCAAGATAGTCTAGTATGGTTTGGAACATCACTTTGATAACCATACATAGATGAAAGATGGAAATGTTGTTTTACAATTATATGTATATTTAAATTTAAAAAGACTGCTGCTGAGTGGCTTTGGGTTTTTTTTATATGTGTCAGTATGATGATATAAGAGAGGAGAGAAAGAAAATTAAAGGTGGCAACATTTAAGGTACTGATACTGTGTTAGAGCTACTACTTTCATGGAAGGCTTTTGGATTGTGATTTTATTAATTGAGCTGTGACTGTACACTTGTTAAAATTCAGGTGGAGTAATACTCTTCCACTTTCCATGAGTGTTTAATTCAGTATTGATATCCTGTTTAGTCTGTTTACAGCAGTCATCACTTAACTTCTTGACTTTTCATAAAGAGAAGCCTCTTCACTGTGTTGTCTCATCAGATACCCAGAGGAGAAGGGTCTTTAATTGAATATCTTATAGATTAAAAGCTTACATGTTGTCTGTCTTTATGTTAGAAAAAAGTCTAGTCATAGAAATATGTCTTACACATGTAGGAAAAATGAGAAAGGAGCAACACTGTGTTCTGTTGGTCTTTTAGGAAAGTTTCTGGACAAGATCAGCTCTGCTCAGAATCAAATAAGTGAAAATTTGTCACAGGAATCTGCAGAAATTGCAGCAAAACATTATGTTTGTTAACTTCATTTTAAAACACTGCTCTTGAGGTTTTTTGTGTTTTGTTATAGTTACCTATCTTGTCAACTCAATAATTTAGTTTTAACCATTAATTCTGTCTGAAGTGGGCCAAATACAGTTTTCTGTGTATGGTGAAAAATGGTCTTCAGTTCCTAATAATGTCCATGCCTGTCCCGTCTGTTTTCCACAGAAAGAAGCATGGAAATCATATTGTTCAGACTCAGTTGATGCATGATTTATTGACAGGCATTAAAGTGTCAATGATGCTTGTGCAGAAACTACCAGAAAACATCCAGGGAAGTCTTTGGAAACACCATGAGTCTTCTGTGTGGCAAAGTATGTGTGGCTTACTGAAAAGCTCCACAAGCTTCCTAATGGATGGTGAGTGTAGTAACATTCAAACCCAAATATTTTCACTGAAGTCAGTGTGTCTTTGCAGTAAACACACGGTCTGTATGAAAACTTAGTTTAGCTTGAATGGAAGTAGGAGCAGCTGAGATTAATGGTAATGGAGCAGTAGTAGGTCTTTCAACAAGCTATGATTTGTAGATCATGATTTTGGAGTGTACAGTTTAACTTGTTCTACTACAAAAAACCCAAGGTATTTCCCCTTACTTGCTCTTACTAATAAATTAGAAACTAACAGAAATACTTTTGAGACTCACTGAATGTCTGTGTCTACAAAAAAAATAATGTATCCACATCAATTATGCTGTCAGAACTATTTATTAGTGCAGTATAACTAATTATGCTTACTTCTTATACAGATATTTTTGTACAGTGGAATTTAATATAAATATAACTTTAATATAACTTCAATATAAATGTCAATAGACTGTGCCACAATCCTCCTCTCTATGGGCCAGTCTATATTTCTTATCTGTTAAGAGTGTCCTGTTACACTAGAGCATAGATTAATTAATTCTTGCTGGGCAGGCACACATGATGGATTTATGAGCATACAATAGCAAGCAGTCTAGGAAAATTCAATGCCATATTTATAAGTTTGACATATATTTCTAGAACAGAAGGTTTGCTGCACTCTAATGAAAAATATCTTTCTCTGCCACGTAGCAAGTCTCCTGCAAACTGTCCAGTCTGCCTCAGGCCTGGCTGTTATTCTGTTTGCTAAGACTATGTATGAGCCAGCTGAAGAATTACCTTCCTTGGTAAGTGCATTTCTTCTCTGAAGACTGAAATGTCATCATGCTGTTAAGCAGTGTTGCCAGTGTTGTTCAGAGGCTTTGGTGATGCAGCTAGTGGGACTTGCCAACCTCCATCAGTGCTGGACTGTAAATCCTTTATTCTGTCCTTGCTGCAGGAAATAAGATTAGAGTTTTGAATTAGAGAAAAACGGTGTACAAACAGATCTCTTCAGATCTAGGATTCTCAGTTATGCACAAAATGCCTTTTCTCTTGTGCTGTGCTGTTTTGTTATTACAGATCAGTGGCTTGCTTCTTGGGTCAGTGAAACACACAGGTGTGCCAGCATGGTTTGTGAGGAACTGTGGAACTCTGTGTATGGAAGAAATCCCTGACTCGGTTCTTCTTTTCCTTTGCCATGGAGCACTGGCTATGCTGGAATGGAAGAACGGCAGCATGGGTGAAAATGGAGAGAAGCTCTTAGTAGATATTGCATCAGTCTTGTTGTCTTTGAGTTCAGAGTAAGCCTGTCTTTTGATTTGTTTGCATGGCTCATGGTCCTGTTGGAACATGCCTTTGATATTTTCAATGTAATGATACTAGTTTCTTTGACAGATAATGTAATCTTTTTAATACATCGCCAATAACTCTCACGGTTTGGAAAATACGACGTCTTGATATGGCCTAGATAGTTCAAAGTTGCAGTTTTCCCCTGCATGCTGAAATAAAACATCAGCTCCTATGCTTTTGAAAGTACAGAGGAAAACAAAATGTGCCAATGACTAGAATTACTTGAGGTAGGATGGCATTAAATTATTTTTTCTGGTTGCAAGCAGTGATTGCTTGGGCTACCAACACTACTGGATAGGAGATTAAAATGTGAAACAGTGAACAGTATGAAACAGTATTGCCAAGGTTGGAAGAGACCCCAAAGATCATCGAGTCCAACCTGTCACCACAGACCTCATGACTAGACCATGGCACCAAGTGCCACGTCCAATCCCCTCTTGAACACCTCCAGGGATGGTGACTCCACCACCTCCCTGGGCAGCACATTCCAATGGTGAATGACTCTCTCAGTGAAGAACTTTCTCCTCACCTCCAGCCTAAACTTCCCCTGGTGCAGCTTGAGACTGTGTCCTGTTGTTCTGGTGCTGGTTGCTAGAGAGAAGAGACCAACCCCTTCCTGGCTACAACCACCTTTCAGGTAGTTGTAGAGAGCAATGAGGTCTCCCCTGAGCCTCCTCTTCTCCAGGCTAAACAATCCCAGCTCCCTGTGTATTTAGTTCCTGCCTTGGAGGTAATTTTTGTGATTTTTGTTTTGCCCCCATGGTACTGAGATTCATGGTTTTATATGGCAGGAAAAAGTTTTCCTTCTACTTTCAGGGAGTGTGAGTAATATAACATTGCTGAAAGATGTGGATATTAATTGTAATTGTTGCTTTGAAAAAGCAAGCCTAGTAGCTTGTCAGTTTTCTGGGTATTTCGACGTTGTAACTGTGACCAGTTAACAGCATGTCAGGTAACTACCTATCAGGTAACTTTCCAACATCCAGTTTGCCACCTCCTTTTTGTGTTAACTCTTTGTTCAGCTAGCAATTAGTGTCTCCTTATGTGTTTTAGTGTGATGTAAACTAATGTGATGAATACTTCTCATGAAATACAATTAATATTTCTTTGACAAAATGGTCAGATGCAAATAATGAACATTGTGGGTTTGTGGTTTTTTTTTCTCTTTTTTTCTTTGTTTGTTTTTTGTTTAAAGGTTAAAAGAATCAAGTATGGCAACGTCTTTGTCTAGAACCCTTGCTATTTGGACTAATTCAGCACTGTCTGCCCTGGTTTCATGTTCCCCAAATCTAAAACTCAAACTTAATGGGAATTCTGACCTAATTGGGAAGCTGCTGGAATACGTTTACACGCACTGGGAACACCCTCTGGATGCTGTTAGGCACCAAACCAAATTGATATTCAAGAATCTTCTTCAGATACACCAAAACACCGTTAGTGGATGCAACGAAAAATCAGACCCGTTCTTTGCAAGGCTGCTGAAGCATTTACTGAGCTTGGAATGGCATGTAAGAGGGAAATACGCTTCTCTTGGCTGTCTCGTGAAGTGTGTGGGCACTGAACATATACTACAGTTGGACAGAACAATTCCAGCACAAGTCTTGGATGTGATGAATGATCAGTCTCTTGCACCCTATGCTAGTGACCTTTTGGAAACCATGTTTACAAATCACAAAGCCCATTTTACTTCAAGCTTTCAAGAAGGCACTTGGATTGACCAGTGGCATGACATCTGGGTTTCTCCTCTTTTAGTAGTACTGTGTGAAGGGAACCATGGCCAAACTACTTATATAACAGATTACTGTTTACCGAAATTGCTCAAATGTAGCCCTGACAGTCTGAACTACATGATTAGAGTTCTTCAGGCTTCTGCAGGTGCTAATCTAGGTAAGAAAATGCATACTGTACTTGTGATTATGATTATTTTTTTTAAAGTGATCTTCTGTTATTATTAATTGTAATAATAATTTGGGAGAAAAGTCCCTGATGGTTATTATTGTTGTTAATACTTCAAAGGGAAATTCATAATAATCATAAGTGTGTCTGCATGCCATAAGCACTAATTGCTGCTCTAACTGTGGGTGCCTTACTGTTCTCCTTACATGCCAAGATTTACATCTTGCTATTTTTTTAACACTATTTTTGTGGTTTTACACAGGCATGTCCTGAGACAGGGCTTTACAGATTGCTTTTTGTTGCAAGTGTGTGGATATGAGATTTTTGACTGCCTTGTAATCGCTGCATGATTGAGTGTATCTCTGAGATCAGGGGGTTTGAGACCTCAGGTTTCTTTTTGACATGTTCAGGACAAAGATTTTTGGAAATCAGGTGATTTAGAACTAAATTTAATCTATGACAGAAACTGTCTGTTGGGGTTTATTGTGTCAAAAGTGAAAGGGGGATAAAGGGTCACATGTTGGAAGCATGGGGATTTGCTGACGAGCGTTGCAATTAGTATGTTGTTTAATTGAACTAAATTATTACTGGCTTTCGTTTTCTTTAGACTCTTGCAGTACTAGAGGAGCTCTTGGAGCATTAATGGCATGCTTAAGAACAGCCAGGGCTCATGGACACCTGGAACTTTCAAATATCATCAGCAGTGGTCTTGTATCCACTGCATGTATCAAACAGGGTCTAGTTCATCAGCACAATCAGGTAAAGGGACAACTTTTTTTGTATGTCTTTTAATTAGAAGAATTGCTCTGACCCTACATACTGTGTCAGCCTTGTGTTAAGACAAAGATGTCATCATAGGTGTCTGTAACTCTTTTGTGGTTGACATCTACGTATCTTTCAGGTTTGCATCGATGCTTTAGGTTTGCTGTGTGAAACTCACCGTAGCACTGAAATTGTGTCTGTGGAAGAAATGGAACTAATTCATTTTTTTCTGATGTACAACTTGAATAACCAGTCTCCTTCAGTAAGGCAACAGATAGGCTCTTTACTGAGAAAGGTAATTTCAAACTATAAAGAACGTCTGATGGGTGTGTTATAAAGTGGTTTATCTGAAAGAGCAGAAGCTCTAAGACCAGGACTATGTGCAATGTATTACTCAGCTGAATGGTAGTAGTCATTGCAGGCGAGGATGGCTTCAAGATCTAATTTTTGTTTAATGGTAGAGTGTTACTTTATCAGCATATCATAGAATGGTCTGGGTTGGAAGGTCATCTAGTCCAACCCCTCTGCAGTAAGCAGGGGCATCCTCAATGAGATCAGGTCGCCTAGAGCACTGTTGAGCCTCACCTTGAATATCTCCAGGGATGAGGGCCCCAACCACTTCTCTGGACAACCTGTTCTAGTGTTCAGTACCCTCATGGTAAAGAGCTTGCTCCTAATATCCAATCTAAATCCACTCTTCTCTAGTTTGAAGCCATTGCTCCTTGTCCTGTCACTACAGGCTTTCGTAAACGGTCTCTCTCCGTCCTTCTTGTAGGCCCTCTTCAGGTATCGGAAGGTTGTTACTAGGTCTTCCTGGAGCCTTCCCTTCTCCAGGCCGAACAGCCCCAGCTCCCTCAGCCTGTCTTTGTAGCAGAGGTGTTCCAACTTTACTAATAGCAAAGCTGCAGGCTGGGGGAGTACGCCAGGAATTTTGTGTTGCAGTTGTGGACTAAGTGTGTTTATGTAGGCTTACCAGTAACCTGACTTGGAAGACAAGGTAGAGGAGTATTGTGGAAGCTGTTCTGGTACAGTCTGCAGGGACTGAGAATGCAAACATGGAAATTGCCAAGGTCACATGTAGAAGGATGTGGATTAAATGGGGAAACCACATATATATAAAGGACTTCCTGGAAGATGTTACTGGCAAAAGCAAGCAGTGTGGAAGGAGAAAACAATTCATTTGATATGGGGAAAAAATGCGGGACCAGGTTTGGTGTAAAGAAAAGTCCAATCCTTTCCGTTCTTGCCTGGTGTAGACTGAGGAACATAACATGGGAAAATTGTGTTGCAGGGAGTGCAATAAGAAAGAAAATAGTAGTAGTGGGTAATAAAAGAGGTGAGTCAGACTCTGAAGCTATGAAAATTGCATGCATTGAGAGGAACGTGTGTTCCACAGAAAATAACTCTTTGCTCATGTCCTGGGGAGATGTGCACTCTGCTGGATCAAACACTGGCTGTATGGCTGGGCCCAAAGACTGGAGGTGAATGGAGTTAAATCCATTTGGCAGCCAGTCACGAGTGGTGTTCCCCAGGGCTCAGTACTGGGGCCAGTCCTGTTTAATGTCTTTATCAATGGTCTGGATGAGGGGATTGAGCGTACCGTCACTAAGTTTGCAGGCTACACCAAGCTAGGCGGAAGTGTTGACTGGCTTGAGGATAGAAAGGCTCTGTAGAGGGATCTGGACAGGCTTGATTGGTAGGCTAATACCAGTTGTATGAATTTTAATAAAGCTAAATGCCAGGTTCTGCACTGTGGCTGCAGCAATCCCAGGCAGCATTACAGGCTTGGGAGGGGCACTCAACAGAGAGGGACCTGGGGGTGTTAATTGATAGATGGCTGAACACGAGCCAGCAGTGTGCTCAGGTGGCCAGGAAGGCCAGCAGCATCCTGGACTGTATCAGGAATACTGTGGCAAATAGGACCAGGGGAATGATTTTACCCCTGTGCTTGGCACTGGGTGGCTGCATCTTGAGTACTATTTTCAATTTTGGGCCCCTCCCTACAAGAAGGATGTTGAAGTACTAGAGCATGTCCAAAGATGGCATCAAAGCTGATGAAGGGCCTAAAGCATGTCTTATGAGGAGTGGCTGAAGGACCTGGGGTTGTTTAGCCTTGAAGGAAGGCCAAGGGGAGACCTTATCGTTTTCTACAACTACTTGAAAGGAGGTTGTGAAGAGGTGGGAGTAGGTCTGTTTATCCAAGTAATGTGGTAGGACAAGGGGAAATGGTCTCAAGCTGTGCTAAGGGAAGTTTAGGTTGGATATTAGGAAGAATTTATTTACTGAAGGGGTCATCAGGTGTTGAAACAGCTTGCCTAGGGAGGTGGTGGACTCCCTGGAGGTATTTAAGAGTCACACAGATGTGGTGCTTAAGGATATGGTTTAGTGAAGGACTTGTCTGTGTTAGGCTAGTGACTGGACTTGAACTTAAAGGTCTTTTCCAATCTAGGCAATTCTGTGAAAATGTAGAGGTGGGAGGAGAAGACTAAACATGAATTTAAGGAGAAGGGTGCAAGAAGGTGTTGGAGGTGAAAGGGGAGGGGGTGACAAAGTTTGGTCACCAAAGATATGGGGAGCAAAAAGCTTGGAATGTAAAGAGAAAGATTTGTTGTGTGTTACACTATATGTAATCAATATGTAAAAATTACAAGCAATATGCTCTGGAAAATGAGCTGAAAATCCCCCCTTCCCTACTTAACTCTCAGTGATTCCTGCCTTACCTATGTTTTGCTTTTGTTCTGGAAGTTATTTTGCAGGATACAGGAAAGTTCCCAGGTACTTTATAGATTGGAGCAAAATAAAGCCAAGCAGGAGTTACTTGAAAACTCAACCAAAAGGCATCCTTTGGAGATTTTGCAGCAATATAAAGTAAGTAAGAGTGCTGGAGATACAGATACCAGAAGTGGGGTAGTGTATTGCTCTTGAGAACGTGCCTGTGTAACTTAGGCTGTGTTTGTATTAGGAAACGGTGCAGTGCAGGAGGAAGAAACTTGCAAAGCAAAAGACTGCTGAGGACCTTGTCTACTCTATATGCACTTACAGAAGTTAATTTTGACTGAATGTACTATAGACTCAAGAATTGAGTAGCATTTGCAGGGTATCTTTAAGGTTAGTTTTGTCCAAAAGCAATAATGGGTTATTTGTTTTCTGATGTGAACTGAAATAGCAGTAAGTGGGGAGCAAATGAAGATGTATCCCCAGTCTTGGGCTTAAAATAGAGATGTGTTGAGCTTCAGCCACCTTCTAGCTCTCAAGAATGGTGAGAGAATGAATGTGAACTCCAGCACGTAGACTTCCATGTAAAGACTTACTTTGTATTTAACCTTTTTTTTCCCTTTCTTTTTTTTTTTCTGTTCTATCTGAAGGGTCTCATAATCAGTTTCTTAGTGTTAAACTGTTTCTTATTTTGAGTTCTGCTTTTCCTCAGCTGATTTTCAAGGTGGCATAAAGCAGAATATCCTGAATTCAGATATTTAGACTTTTTGTTTGCGGGGCAGAAAGTAAACTTCCTTTTTTTGCTGTGATTTCCAGGATTTCATGTCATCTGTGTGTAACAGACTTTTTGAGGTACTGTTCCCTGGTTCATCGCACCCAACCAGATTTTCTGCACTAACTATTTTAGGATTGGTGGCAGAAATATTTTCTGTTCCAGAAGGTGAGAAGACTTAATTTGTAGCCTGTAGGAATGGAGGTATTGAAGAAGGTTCTTTCCTGCCAGCTAGTCAGTTTCTGTCAAAGTAAAATGATACTCTTAGTTCCTAAGTTCTGTGTCACTTCCATTTTACCTGAAGGAAGGATTAGTAAGGGTTTTTTGGAAAACAGTTGAAGTAAAGGCAAAAATTTATGGCCTGTTGAACATCTTACATAAATTGGGATTTTCTGGCACAGCCTGGGTTTTAGGAAGGTTTTTCAATGAATTTTTGTTACTGTTAAGAAAACATTTGGACACAATTTAATGTATTTGGTAGCTTTAGCCTCCTCTCCTGTTCTAAGACCTAGATAATACATAATTTAAAACATTGTGACCATAAAAGTTCTTGATTGATAAGGCTTGCATGTCCCATGATATTATTATACAAGATAAGGAACAATTTAACTGGACATAATTTAATTTGTGAAGTTGTGCTGCTGTTATTTAAATTCTCTTTGCAATGTTATAGGAATACAAATTGGAGATTTATTAGTAAGAGCCTTGGAGTATTGATGGTCTTGCTAAATCTTGTCTCTGTATCGTATGACCAATATAGAATGATGTTTCCCATCTTAAATTGCAGTGTTAAATGTGTGGGGTGAGATATGTCAGATAAGTTGGTTTTGAGTGTGGAGGAAAAAAATGCTATCTTGGTAGATCTGATAAATCACGAATGCATCACGTTTATGACTAGGAATCTGTGGCATGTTGTTGCCTTTTGAAACATTTTGCTTGTTTTAATAGAAAGTTGTGTTGAGCTTTGTTCAGAGTAGCACTTCTAGGATTTCAGAAGGCTGACATTACTTCTGTAAAGGAGATTTAGATGCTGCTGTGTTCTGTGCTGGAGTGCCGTGGACTTGTTTGCAGCCTAAAATGTCTGTCGCCTTTGCAGCGTTACCTCAGCTGCCAGAAGCTATGGCGTCTAACTGGAAAGTAAAAACCCTAACGGCTTGTATGTTAGGTGATCATTCCTATGGTAAAAAGAAACCCCCAGAACTAAACCCCAAAACACACTTTAGCTTTAAATGAATTATCTTCTAGTATTACATGTTTTTAGGAAACAAATTTTTAAGCAAAGCTAAAACAAAGGTTACTTTTAGTGCTAAATTAATGTGTAAATGAGATTCTGGTTATGGCACTAAGTTACTTGCTGTGTTGCTGAGAGTTACTTGGATGTGGTAGCTTTTCTTTAACGTGGCATTTTAAGACCTAAGATAATTAAGTAGTATTAAAATAATACATTAGCTAAATTTTTTAATGCTTCTTTTAGTATGGCTAAGCAAAACGTGAATGCAGTAGATTCTGTAAAGATGTACAGCAAAACCATGTAAGGCATTGATTTCTTCCAACAGGCCAGCCACAGGTTTTTCATTTGGATCAGGAGATTGATTCTGCTCGTGTCCAAACTTTGCTCCAGTGTTTTGCCAGTACTTTTGAGGCAGTAAAGGCTCTGGCATTTGGGCTTTTGATGAAACTACGTGATGTTGCATTGAATTTACAGGTATGTAATTAAAAACATTTCAAAGGGAGGAATTTTGTGAAAGGTTGATGGCCTGTATTTTATACTGGGTGTTCGGGTTAGGAACACAGCGTAATTCGTGAAAATGTTAAGTCAGTCCAAGCTGTCTGGAGTTGTGTTCTTCACCTAGCATTTTCTGTATACTTCTGCACAGCTTCTGTATTTGCCTAGGGAGGCTTGTTTCACGAATCATACAATCATTAAGGCTGGGGAAGACCTCTAAGATCATCAGGTCCAACCATCAATTTAACACAATACAATACAATAAACCAGGTTGGAAGAGACCTTCAAGATCATCGCGTCCAACCTATCAACCAATCCAACCCACCTAAACAACTAGACCATGGCACCAAGCACCCCATCAAGTCTCCTTCTGAATACCTCCAGTGATGGTGACTCCACCACCTCCCTGGGCAGCCCATTCCAATGGGCAATCACTCTCTCTGTGTAGAACTTCTTCCTAACATCCAGCCTAAACCTCCCCTGGCACAGCTTGAGACCGTGTCCTCTTGTTCTGGTGCTGGCTGCTGGGGAGAAGAGACCAACCCCCTCCTGGCTACTACCTCCCTTCAGGGAGTTGTAGAGAGCAATAAGGTCACCCCTGAGTCTCCTCCTCTCTAGGCTAAGCAACCCCAGCTCCCTCAGCCTCTCCTCATAGGGCTTGTGTTCCAAACCCTTCACCAACTTCTTTGCCCTTCTCTGGACACCTTCCAGCAAGTCAACATCCTTCCTCAACTGAGGGGCCCAGAACTGGACACAGGACTCAAGGTGTGGCCTAACCAGTGCAGTGTACAGGGGCAGAATGACCTCCCTGCTCCTGCTGGCCACACTGTTCCTGATGCAGGCCAGGATGCCATTGGCCCTCCTGGCTGCCTGGGCACGCTGCAGGCTTATGTTCAGCCTACCATCGACCCGTACCCCCAGGCAACACCACCATGCTCACTAAAGCATGTCCTGAAGTGCCATGTCTACATGTTTTTTAAACACCTCCAGAGATAGTGAATCCATTATTTCCCTGGGCAGCTTGTCCCAATGCTTGACCACTCTTTCAGTAAAGAAATTTTTCCTAATAACCAATATAAACCTTCCCTGGTGCACCTTGAGGCCGTTTGCTGTCATCCCGTCTTTAGTTACTTGGGAGAAGAGACTTATCCCTACATCACCACAACCTCCTTTCAGGTAGTTGTACAGAGCAATAAGATCTCCCCTCAGCCTTCTCTTCTCTAGACTAAACAGTGCTACTTTCCTTAGCTGCCTCTCATAAGATTTGTTCTGTAGACCTTTCACCAGCTTTGTCGGCCTTCTCTGGACAAGCTCCAGCAACCCAATGTCCTTCCTGTAGTGAGGGGCCTCAAAGAAAATGAATGAAGGAGTTCAGGAAGTTCATTGACTGTTAATAGGAATTATCAGAGAAATAGCTGACACAAGCTCCTTTCTTAGCTGTGACTTTCCTATGGGAATGATTGAGGCATTTTGATGTGATTACTGTTGCATTTTAAGAAATGAATCTGTGGTTTTTGTCCTTTCTGGTTGGACTCAGAGTTCATTATCTGATTCTCTTTTAAAAAATGTCACCTGAATTTTGCACTTTTACTCCATACTGGTTTTTCTGTTTATTACTTCATGAAAAGTTACTTTTAGATTCCTAAGTGCTTGAAAACAAATACTGCTTCCTGATAAACTATGCTTCTCTGTCCATTAGCAAATAAAACACAGTACTTTGGGAAAAACCCAAGCAACAAACCCAAACCATCCTCCTGCAGAGTGTATGTTTGAATGCTGCTTCCTAAATGACTGTCCCCATCCTCAGTGTTTAGGTCATTGTGTCTTTGCTAAATACATACACATGCATGTTTCGAGTACAAGGTGACCAGTGTACAGCCTGTTTCTTAAGATGTACCCGCACACTTGGTTCTTAAATTCCAGGGTGCTAAGTGGCTTAATTAAAGCGATATAGATGCCCAGTAAAATGAGTAATACTGTGCTCTTTTTGCCCCCAGGACTCTGAAAATCTAGGCCTCCTATTCCAAGCAGCAATGGATCTCAGCACAAGTACCAAGCCATATGATTGTGTCACTGCTTCCTACTTGTTGAATTATTTAGTGCACTATACAGGACTACAGCATATTTGTTTAGGAAAATGTATTGAGCAAAACTCCCACATGGATGAAAGCACAACAGTGGAGAAGAACACTTTGGCAGGTAAGCTTGTGGGGAAGTGAATCATAGTATCATAGTATCAGTAAGGGTTGGAAGAGACCGCAAGGATCATCTAGTTCCAACCCCCCTGCCATGGGCAGGGACACCCCACACTAGATCAGCCTGGCCAGAGCCTCATCCAGCCTGGTCTTAAACACCTTCAGGGACGGGACCTCAACCGTCTCCCTGCACAACCCATTCCAGGGCTTCACCACTCTCATGCTGAAGAACTTCCTCCTCGCGTCCAGCCTGAATCTCCCCACCTCCAGCTTCATTCCATTCCCCCTAGTCCTATCACTACCTGACATCCTGAGAAGTCCCTCCCCAGCCTTCTCAGGAATCATAGAATCAGTAAGGTTGGAAAATACCTCAAGGATCATCACCCTCATATTTTTATATGTCTTTGGCGCTTTCCTGCTTTTCCTTAATGCTTCTGATAGGAGCATGATGAGTAAGACTTGCTTATTTATCATAGGATTTGTATGTGTATTTTGGTTGCTGTTAAGCTGCCGATTCAGACAGGCTAAATTGGCTGCAACAAATATTTGTGGAGTTACAGTAACTGAAAATCAGCAGCAGGTCTTATTTAAGTTATAAAAGAGTGGAGTAGTGCAAACAGGTAAATTGCTAGGCACTTCCCATTGAATTATATGAACAGGGTTTATTCCTGTTCTTTAAAGCAGATTTGTTTCTTGAAGAAAATACTGTAGGTACATATAATGTCAATCTGTGCTTTCTAACATTTTAGTTATCAAGCTTTTGTTGGCAAATGTTGAAGAAGAAATACTTCAAGCTAAGAAGTCTCTACTTCCAGCAGCAGCATCGTTCCCAATGTATGGGAGAGTGCATTGTATAACTGGGGCTTTGCAGCAGTTACCTCTAGAGTAAGTAAATCATGCTGCTAAATAGTGAGTCGTAACTCTGTATTTCAGTACAGTGGAACATAAAAGCACAGTGTTGTTTGTAATGAAATCTGGTACTTGTGGCTTTTAGAACTTTATGGCTGCTGCTCTGTTTAGCTAGCTGTTGGATATTTTCCTTTGTATGCATTAACCTCAGTCTTAGGACTTTTCAAACCGTACCCTATTTAGAGTGTTCATAAACAGTGTTGTGGAAACGTTTGTAATTCCAGTTCTTTCTTCTAAATGTAAAAAAAAATATCCATGTTGTATGGGGTTTTGTTTGTGACTTTTTTTTTTTATTTGTAATTTTTTTAAGCAACTTGACATTGGTAGCTGAATGGAGGGAGATGGTGGCCAGGCTCATTCTGATGTCATATGAACTCTCTGCTGTAGTATCACCAGTAGTGCAGAGCTCATCACCAGAAGGTCTTATTCCAATGGACAGTGATTCAGGTAAACAAACAAATAAACAAAACCTCTGTATGAAGAACTGGAAGTAAAACCCAAAACCACCTTAAATATACCTCTTGTTTAATGTGTAGAAAGTGCAGATCGTCTGCAGATGATTCTGCATGAGATACAGCCACAGGACACGAATGATTATTTTGTGCAAGCAAAAACTTTGGAAGAGCCCTGCAAAATACAGCCTGAAAAGCTGGCTGACCACGAGCCGAAAGAAAACGCTTGCACAGGAATGAGAGGTAAATCAAGGTATTCTTTATAGAGCAGGTATTCCACATGGGGGATCAAAACTGGAAGTTACTTGCTCCATGTAATGTTTCAGTTCTTCAATAAATCTGTCAGAAGCTAGTTTTTCATGGGCATGGTTTTAAAGTCTCAACTCACTGCATTTCTGGAAGATAATGGTTAATGTCTCTTAGAGCACAAGTGAAAATCAGTTGTTTTGATACCAGCCTGGACCCCATTGCCTTAGCTGCACTGGCCAGGCAATCTTTATCACCTCTTCTGTCAAGCGATGCTTGTCACGTGTTTCTTGTTGAAAAGTGTTGGTGTGATTTCCATCCCTGCTGTGCACAAGAGTAGTAGATTCATGCAGTGAAATTTGTTGCATGAAATTGCAGAAGCAGCAGTTTCTGTTTGAAAGATTTCCGTGGTAAATTGTTAGGCAGTCTTTGTCTACTTTAATGAAGAGCAGCTGTGAAATTGAGCCTCACAGTGATGAAGGAATTGTAAACTTTGGTGTATTTTGTGTATGCTAGAATACATTGACTGGATATCTGTACATTTTAAAATTTAATAGTTTATTCAAACTTTGAAAGTTTAAATATTTGAACTTTCTTTGCTGACATGTTTTTCCATATGTTTAAAATATTTTTGGTGGGACCATATGTTTTGTTTCATGAAAACAGCTCTAAATATATTAAAGGTGACACCGTGGCCACCAGATGGGGATGTTGCATTAAAAACATAATGCCTTAGCCAGGCCTCTTCCTATGGGAACATCCGTGTGAAAAACCAAGTGACATACAGTGAATCACGGTGGAGTGATGATTGGATGTGGAGTTTGGAACTTGGCTTCAAAGTTGTAGGCTTTTGTTCAGTTCAGTTTGCAGGTGAATAACAACTGTGACCAAAAAACCTCTACTCTTTAAAAACAGCAGTTTCCTGGTTAAATCATAGAATCAACAAGGTTGGAAAAGACCTCAAAGATCATCAAGTCCAACCTGTCACCCAACACCTCATGACTACTAAACCACGGCACCAAGTGCCACGTCCAATCCCCTCTTGAACACCTCCAGGGACGGTGATTCCACCACCTCCCTGGGCAGCCCATTCCAATGGCCAACAACTCTCTCTGTGAAGAACTTTCTCCTCAACTCCAGCCTAAACCTCCCCTGGCGCAGCTTGAGACTGTGTCCTCTTGTTCTGGTGCTGGTTGCCTGGGCGAAGAGACCAACTCCCCCGCCCCCGGCTACAACCTCCCTTCAGGTAGTTGTAGAGAGCAAGAAGGTCTCCCCTGAGCCTCCTCTTCTCCAGGCTAAACAACCCCAGCTCCCTCAGCCTCTCCTTATAGGGCTTGTGCTCGAGGCCCAGCCTTGTTGCCCTTCTCTGGACATTCAAGAGTCTCAATGTCTTTCTTAAACTGAAGGGCCCAGAGCTGGACACAGGACTCGAGGTGTGGCCTAACCAGTGCTGAGTCCAGGGGCACCATGACTTCCCTGCTCCTGCTGGCCACACTATTCTTGATGCAGGCCAGGATGCCATTGGCCTTCTTGGCCAGCTGGGCACACTGCTGGCTCATGTTTAGGCAGCTGTCAGTCAGTTCCCCCAGGTCTCTTTCTGTTTGGGTGCTTTCCAGCCACTCTGACTCCAGCCTGTAGCACTGCATGGGGTGGTTGTGGCCCAGGTGCAGCGCCCAGCACTTGGACTTGTTGAATGTCATCATGTTGGACTCTGCCCATCTGTCCAGCCTGTCAAGGTCCCTCTGCAGAGCCCTTCTACCCTCTAACAGATCAACCCCTGCTCCCAACTGCAAATTTACTGTTGATGGACTCAATCCCCTCATCCAGATCATCCATAACGATACTGAACAGGATGGGGCCCAGCACTGCTCCCTGGGGGACACCACTAGTGACTGGCTGCTTTTTCCAAGTGTTCAATTAGGGTCAGCAAAACTGAATAATATTTTGGGTTAGCAAGTTAAGAATTTTGTTTTCATACTTAATTGTGTTTTGTAAAGTCATCAGACTAAATTAAGTTGGCATTACAAGTCTGCATCTAAGACCCTTGAATTACATATTTGCTGATTTTTATTTTTAAGGTAAAGAAAGGCAAGCATGTGATGTCACAGCTCAAATGGTCCTTGTATGTTGCTGGAGAAGCATGAAGGAAGTATCTCTGCTCTTAGGGACACTGTGTAAACTTTTGCCTTCACAGGCGACATGTGAACCTTCTGATGGATTGATTACTGTAGAACAGGTAGGGAAGTCATTTCTGTTGTAAAACCTTCACTTCCTTTTGAGATGATGGAGAAGGTAGTTTTCAGAAAACTGTTTTCTTAAATCTGTGTTCTGTATGGAAAAAGTTTGTCATCTGTGTTTTTGTTTCTTTTTTAAGTTGCTGTGTTCTCATGGTTTTTGTGTTGTATTATACTTGGTTAACAGTCTAGTTTTTTATAAGGTATTCAGAAGGCACAACTATTGTAGTAAAGATAAATGGATAAATTATTACATGTAGCTAACAAACACAAAGAGTATTAATTCTAACAGCATTGGGTTATGTCTAAGATACAGGCTGTGGTTAGGGCTGCTAACGCCTGCCTGCTTCCCTTCCCTCTTTGTCTCAGTTTCTAAACTGGCTTCATATTCAAAGTGTCTTTTCATGTTGAACTGCAGATGTCAGGCTTTCATTAGAACTCTCCATTAACTGAACTTCAGCAGCACTATCTGAAAGCCAAACATGCTGATTAGTTGTAGTCTTGTCCTCCGTAAGAGACTGAAGTATGAATACTTTGTGTGATGTGACTCTCTTTTTCCTTCAAGTATTTTTTTATTTATTTAAGAGATCAGAAAAGTTAATATACCATCTGGGGCTCTTGTAGAATGTTGAATGCAGTGTTTACAAGAAATTGGGTTACCACAGGCATTTGGGAAATACTTTGTTTATTAAATTTCTGTTTTTAATTGATGACCTTTTCGTTTCCATATGGTTTCAACAAGACCAGTGGAAGACTGAAATATGCAAGACACAATTTTTTAAACTCATTTTCTTTCCAGCAGAAAATACTTACTTAGTTTTTCCTTAGGTGTTAGAACTTTCCATCTTAAAATAAAGAGTAGTATAATGTACTGCAGATCTTACTTCTTATGCTATCTGATGTTGTGGTGCCATGGAAATAATGTTAGTGTCTTCATTCTTGCGTTGTTCGTAGCCTTCACATTTGCAACCGGTTAACAGCTGTGCTTGTGTTGTTGCAGGGGTCTGGAGGGTAGATGAGAGAACAGATACATGTTTCCACCATTATGGTTCTTAATCTGTTTCCAGTCAAAAAGCAATTGGTATTTTAGAATGAGTCATCTCTAACTGTAGCATCTCTATCTTTGTTTAGAAAACAGACGTTAGCAGTTGCCCTTTCAGAAATACTGTGTTAGTAAGCAGCATATCTGCTGCTCTTAGAGATACTTCATTAGATTCTTTATGCTTCTGATGTCTTCCTGCAAAACAGAATGTCTGTATTCTAATTTGGGGAATGCTGAAAGGTGAGAAGTTGGTTTGAAATCCTGACTTTCCTCAGGTTTGCAAGGAAATACACAAGGAAATCAAGCTTTGGTGAATGTTTAACAAACATAACAGGCAAAAAGCAGGACATTTTTCTCTGCAAAGGGGTTTTCATCATCCATTATTAGAAATGTTGATACCAGGAGTGGCTTCAAACTAACATGACATTTTGGTATCTTATGCATGTAGAGCTCTCCCTTATAGTTGCCCATTCTTTTTCTTTAGTCTTTAAATATTAAAAGAGATTTGAGACTGCAAAGAGGGAAAACTCAAGAGAAACCTTGATCATATTGCCTTGAGTCAGGTCTAAGTAATTGCTGAGAACAATCTGGTCGCACCACTTGGCAATTCTATGCTGTTTTTATTGCAAAGCCTTCCTCATCCTGCACCTTGCTTCATGTTTAGGGCTGTAACCATTAAATTGTGCTTACTGGATCTGTGTTACTGTGACATTTATTCATGCAAAAAGTCATGGTGGGTGTGGAATTAATACACAGTCCATAGCTAAGTTTATATCCTTTATATTTTGGCCTTTTTGTAAAGGAAATAGCACTGTTCCTTTGATCTGAAAAATTAGGAGTAGTATTTGTTATCCTTAAAGTACTTTGGTGGGTTTTTTTATGCTAGGACTTCTTCTTGCTTTTTGCATTTGCCAACATCTTTTCCAACCAGGGGAAGGATTGATGCTTTGAATTGCAGAGATGTCTTGCATATATAAATCAATTGTCTCTGTATAATTTCAGATAACCTTTTTTTCTTTCTTTTTTAGGTTAAAAATATTGGGGACTACTTTAAACATCATCTGCTGCACTCGAGGCACAGGGGTGCATTTGAATTGGCATATGCTGGCTTTGTGCAACTTACAGAAATGCTTTCCAGGTAGAAGATGGGCAAGTTACTGTATTTTTAATCTAGTAGTTTTACCAAACTGTAGCATTGACGCTGCAGCTGGCTGTGCAAGCAGATCCTTGATTTCATGTGGATTTTGTTTGAGTTTGCTGTAGGCATGATTATGACATTAGGTATATGATGTCTGTGACTTGGACTGTGATTCTTGCACTTAGAGATGGTGCTTAGGCATTGAAAGATGATACTGCTTGCTGCATTTTCCTCCATTTCTGTCTTAAAGAGCCTCTGCCCTGGCCCTTTACAAAAATTAATGCCAGACTTCTTGTTTTGGCGGGGATATTTTCCTGGAAACTTACTGCTTGTCACTGAGTTGTGTATTCTGACATTTGGAACACTACCTGGCAGTGCATCATGGGAGGTGATGTGCAATTTTTATCTGGTTTTTATTTCCCCCCTTGTAACTTTATACTTTCCTAGAAGAACTAAATGAGCAGAATTGTCCTGAGGTCTGGGCAAGAGCGTTGGAATTTCCATTACATGCTTAGTTACCTATTTCGGATGTTGGTAATGCTTCTTGGCCATTTTACCAGACCTAGTTTTCAGCAAGACAAATCAAAATCTACTTATTTTGTGGATTTTGATATGCTGGGGTTTTTTTATGTAGTTTTTGTAAAGACCAATCAGATTTTGAGGGCAGCAGTGTGTCTTGAGAATAAGTCTTTTGAAGAGTGACTTAGGGTATGTATGGTGGGTTGAAAATTCCCCCCAACATTAAATTTTCCAGAGGAGCTCAGTTGGAAGCAAATGCAAGCTGTATTTACAAGCAAAACTCCACTCTACAATGGAATGCAATGAATACGTACAAAATGTACAGCATTTACAATATTCACAGAACAAAGACCAGGGGAAGGTAATAGCTTCTTCCTTCCTGTCTCCCCCTTAACCCCTCTACAAAAGGGACAAGAGACAGAAGCAGAGAAGTTAATACCAGTCGCAACAAAAGCAGTGCAGCCAAGGTCAAGCAGAAGCAAGTTAGTATCTCCCAGCCTGAGGAAGTGAGAAGAGAGAGAGATTGTTTCGATACAACTAGTTTAAGTCCCTTATCTCTTCAGTGGGATTGTTTAGAACCACCATTATTTTCCTTTTTACACCCACTGGTGATTTATTTACATTTTACTACTTTCTGTTCAAGATCTGTGAAAAATTTTTAAAGGCCTAGCCTAAAATTACCACAGAGGGAGATGAGGTTGTTTAATCTGAAGAAAAGAAGGCCAAGAGGAAATCTTACCGCTGTCTACAGCTACCTGAAGGAGGTTGTACAGAGGTAGCTGCTGGTCTCTTCTCACAAGTCACAGCTGACAGGACGAGAGGAACAGCATCAGGTTATGTCAAGAGAGGTTTAGGTCTGACATTAGGAAAAACTTCTAGACTGAAAGGGTTATCACAGTCTGGAACAGCCTGTCCAGAGAAGTGGTTGAATTGCCATTCCCGTATGTATTTAAAAGTCATCTAGATGTGGTTCTCAAGGGTATGGTGTAGTAGTGGCTCTGCTAGAGTTAGATAATGGTTGGACTTGATCTTAAAGGTGTTTTCCAACCGTAGTGATTCTGTGATTCTCAATTTTAAGTACCTGTATTTTCATACCAGTGCCAGGTGAAGGAAGCAGTGTTTCCCTTTTGCCCCAAGTGGGCTAGTTTGAGGCACTGATCTGTTTCTTGTTTATTTTGAGGGATGTGAAGGAAAGAAGAGGGGATGGTTCTGTTTGTTGTTATTTTGGCATTGCTTTTTCTAAAGGAAAAATAAATCTGGTGATGGAAACAGTTTCAATGTTTTTAGTACACACCAGCTGCCTGACCAGCTGTTTGTCTGTCCCCTTAGACAGTTTTCTCAACAGAGCAGAGGGGCTGATCTCTGGTATGGGATTTTGGTGGTGTAGCTGCATAATAGGTATAAAACTGGTATCTGACACTTCATGCCCTTCATCCTCTATGCCAGTGAAACATTAAGCTGTAACCCATGGTTCTGTAGGGGATGTATTTCTAGAAGATAATATTATTTCCTTTTTTGTGCTAGCACTTTGAGGCATTTCAAAGTGGCCTGAGTAGTTTGTTGAAAGCTCACACAACCTTCCTTTAAATTTGGTTATTTACTTAGAAATGGAAAAAAAAGTGACCAATGTGTGCTACTCTTCTGGTTTATCTTTTTCCTGCCTATGTACATGATACACATTTGTGTAAATGTTATTCTTCTTCTATACTATGAAAACTTGGTTCAGGACATTTTAAGGATGTGTCAGACAAAATCCTGGTGGCACCCTTTGTGCTGACTTTGCATTAGTTTCCCTGCTCAATTAAATCTGTATTTGGTGCTATGAGTTTTGAGAGAGCAGCTCCTGCAGTGAGTGAGGAAAAAGCTTGCCAAGATGAGTGGCTGCAGACGTCCTGGGCAGCAGTGGAGTTGGTCCTACTTACCTGGACAACTTTCTAGAGAAGTGTTCGTATTGATTGTCACATCCATTAGTGAATACAATTTGAATAGGCTACAGAGCAATTTACACTTTTGATTTTCCCAAGTATAAAACATTGTTCTGCTATCTGCTGAAATGCTTCTGACTGTTGTTCATAGAAGCTTCAGCACACTGTGCACTATTTCATTCAGTCTTCTGAATGGTAAGCTGAACATGAGCCTGCAGTGTGCCCAGGCAGCCAGGAGGGCAAACGGCATCCTGGCCTGTATCAGGAACAGTGTGTCCAGCAGGAGCAGGGAGGTCATTCTGCCCCTGTACACTGCACTGGTTAGGCCACACTTTGAGTCCTGTGTCCAGTTCTAGGCCCCTCGGTTTAAGAAAGATGTTCAGTTGCTGGAACGTGTCCAGAGAAGGGCAACAAAGCTGGGGAGGGGGTTTTGAAACACAAGCCCTATGAGGAGAGGCTGAGGGAGCTGGGGTTGCTTAGCCTGGAGAGGAGGAGACTCAGGGGAGACCTTATTGCTGTCTACAACTACCTTAAGGGAGGTTGTAGACAGGCAGAGGTTGGTCTCTTCTCCCAGGCAACCAGCACCAGAACAAGAGGACACAGTCTCAAGCTGCGCCAGGGGAGGTTTAGGCTGGATGTTAGGAAGAAGTTCTATACAGAGAGAGTGATTGCCCATTGGAATGGACTGCCTGTGGAGGTGGTGGAGTCACCATCATTGGAGGCGCTCACGAGACTTGGTAGGGTGCTTGGTTGCATGGTTCAGTTGTTTAGGTGGTGTTGGATGATAGGTTGGACGCGATGATCTTGAAGGTCTCTTTCAACCTGGTCTGCTGGCACCATCCCTTGAGCCATTTGTTGATGGCATGGGTTCTGCTGTTCCTCTCAGTGTGCACCCCTGCCACTGAGGGAATTGAGCAGAACACCACTTGAGCTCTTGCCCCATCAATCAGTTGTCCAAGGGCCTTGAATTCCTTTTTGATTGTCCTGGTGCCCTTCTTATCAATCTCATTGCTTCCAGCTTGGATTACCAGCAATGGGTGATAGTCAGAGGGCTGGATTAGCTTGGGTAGTCTCCTGGTGATGTCCTTTTACCCAGGCCCCAGGTACGCAGCAGACTTCCCTGTGGGATGGGTCAGGACAACATTTATATCCCTCTGTTCACCTCAGGAGAGAGTCACCACCAACAATTACTCTCCTCTTTTACTTTATGGTACTAGACCTGATGGTTGGCGGGGACTAATTTGCTTTGAGCTTCCCTTCAGATGGTTCCTCTTCTGTCTTCTCATCCACATCGCCCTCAACCTGCAGGGTTTCCAAGTACAGAAAGTATTCTTTTGGGAAAAGCCAGTTTACAAGAACCAAAGAGAAGCTCTACAAAAATACATTCATTTCAGTGGAAGAAGATATTGGCCAGGTCATAAGGCTAATATTTTTATGTTAAATGAAGGAGAAAAGAAACTGATAAGGGAATAACCCATGACTCTGGTTTGTTACTCCTGGGGTATGAGGAATATCTTGGAACTCTTCTCAAAAATGGGCAAGTTAAGTCTGTCAGCAGATGCAGTCTGCTGAGTGTTCAGAGTTTTTGCATTTGCCCTGCTGCAGCTGGAGGTTCCATCCTGCAGGTAAATACAAACTGCTTTACTTCTCTCCCATTGCTTTCAGGCTACAGACAGTCTTGAAACGTGTATCAGCATCAATACTAACTTACTGCTGCATCCACAAATACTGTCGGAGAGCACCTTTGTCTGGGGCAGTTTGTATGCATCTTTAACATGGCACCTTGCTGAGAATTGACTTGGAAGACCTACAGAAGCATCAGTGGCACTTAAAATTGTTCTTTCTCTTAAGACCCAGTGAAAAATCTCTCACTGCAACTGTGCCAAATCCCTTTCCCATGCTTTTAGGAAAGGCTGCAGTTGAGCATGGTCCTTCACTTTTATAGCCAAACATTTTCTTAAAACTATATGCTGGAATATTTGTCATCCGAGCCTGCTTTTAGCTGCACAGCCCGTTAAATACCAGTCTTTTTAAGGGTAGGCTTCTTTCTGGACAGAGCAACGGTATTCAGACTCGTCTGAGTGGTGGAAGAAAAATCTTTCCTCCACAGAGATTCCTTATGAATCTGGTGAAATTTGATCTGTCTTGATATTTCGGATGTAAATTGCTGAGTCTGCTCTAAGCATGAGACTTACAGTTCTTCCTTTCCCCCATTCCTGTTTCTTCTGGGGATGTAATGCTGCCTTTGGCATGCTTGCTTAATATTGTCAGAAAACCACATAGACAGGCAGGCAGCAGTCCTATCAGTGGAATAAGCAGTTATGCTTTGTGTGTTTTGGGTGTTTTTTCAATGCTTTCCTGTTGTGGGCCCTGAGAAATTACAAATGCCCTTTTGGTCTGATAGTGTGGTGGTTAGGGTGGAGGCCTCTTGACATCTGTTTTAAACTTGATCCTCCTGAAGTCCTTTTAAATACCCAAACGATTTCTCTGTTCCAAATGGTGTTTTGAATTTATTTTTCTTTTTAAAATGTGTTATTTAGTGAAGTGCTGTAAACTCTGCTTCTGGCTCATTTTATTGTTCTGGCGTGGCTGTGACTCTTTGCCTTCCTGGGCCTCTATTGTTTGATAAGGAGACTTGTAAAATGTAAAACTCATTGATGGGTTTTCTAGTGAAATTCACTAGAGCCGTCACTAACTTTTCAGCAGAAGTGAACTTTTCAGTAGATGTGAAGGAGTCTAAAACCAAGTGGTAAAAGTGTGTGTGTGGGGGGAAAGCTGTTGTCAGTATTGTGATGCTTTCAGGGTGGGGAAATCTGCTGTCTAGTGAAATGAGAGATACAGTATTAATTTTTAATCCTGTTTGTATTCCCCCCATTTCTTTTCCTGCTTAGTGAAAGAGAGAGAGAAGGGTTATCATATTGTCTCTGAACTTTTGAGGCCACCCAAGGTTCTCTCTGCTCTGCCTGGGAAACCTCACAAGACCATCTTTCTCAGTGCACCTATATAATTTGGAAAATGGGGCTTCATGTAGAGAAGAGGTTGTGAGGAGGAAGGTGCAAATGGATGGACTTTGTGGTTTCAGAGGAATTGTTCTTAAAAGTAGACATTTCATAGGATGACTTGACAACCGCTGTATTTCTGGGGCTAGATTCTTGTCTCCTTACTTGTCTGAGAAGTGCCAGGGACCGTATGGAGACTTCATAAATAATAGGAATCACATCACTTACGTGAATAATACTGCAGGTCTACCAAGAGAGGAAAGCTGGTGAAAGACAACCCCTTTTCTCCAGGTAGGGACTGATTACAGTGATTGGAAGCACTGGCTTCTGGATATACCCACATCAATTTCTCATGACCAGAATAATTTTCTGTGTCACAAATGGCTGACATCCAGGAAGGCCAAATCCAAGACTGCCTCTTTGTTCTTACAGTCGTATGAGTTAGAGAGAGTGGTGTGCCTTTAACTTTGGATTGCCAGGCTTTTTGTAGTTGTAGATACTGACCATGGAAAGGGTTTGGGACATATATGAAATTATTATAACCATCAGATGGACAGACAGAAATTTGTGGAAAAACACTTGCTGTACTGTGTCTTAAATAATTTTTGTATCAAGTTACTGTGTTGTATTTTAATTAACAGCACTATGTGTTTGATCTGGCAAAAATAATTACAATTTCATTCTGGAAAAGGACATTTGAGCTTGAGACCACAGTTTCTATGTTGTAAAGCTTCATTATCCTTAAAATTTGGGGCCCACCTGCTTCTTAAGACAATATTCTTCTTGCCAGACCATAAGGAGATGGAGCTGCCAAATGGGAGTAGTCATCTCCATTGCAAAGTCAACATTCTCTGATGTTCCTAACTTTAAAGCAGTAACTCTTTCACCTTTTTAAAAAAGTGCCTTGGTGGGTGACTGAATGAGGCAGAATTACTTGGGGCAAGATCAAAGCAATAGAGTTTTAAGGGGTTCTGAAGTTTATTGGGTTTCAGTATATTTCTCCTCTGGCTACTACTGCTACTGAAAGGGGAAATCCCCCTCAGTTTACCTGACTTAAATGTTCAGTATGCTATGTAGCAACTTTTAAATATTTCCTCACTGCTTTACTTGGTGCTCTTCTGCACCACAGCAGATGTGAGTATGTCTTGTGCAGTGATTCTTTTAATAATAAGATGATATATTGAAGAGAGATGAGCATTGTTCTTCGCATGGTTAAACAAAGACATTTAAGTTCTACTTAGCTAGGGCAGTAAAACCATCTGCATATGTAATCAAAAGTACGCATTGACATGGGTGAAGAGAACTGTGAAACATAGTCCAGCTGCAGAGACCCACAGAGGAGATCCATGAGTTGTTTTTCATGGTCTCAACCCTAGAATACCATCCTCCTTGTGCTCCCAAAAGTGAGCAAAGGAACATGTCCTGAAAGTGAGCAGGGAAAGCTAATTATCTGCAACATAAACAGAAAAGTAAAAGGAGAAAGAACTTGCTGTTAGTTTCCGGATGAATTTGCTTCTGTCAAATGTTTGGAGCAGTGCCTTTCTTTTATGCTGTGGCTTGGGGTGACATACCATCTGTGAAGCCACGTTTCTTCGGTGTTCTGAGCAGAATGATTTGCAAGCTGGCTGCTGTTTCGAAGAGCCACTGCCCTTGAAACATGGGGCAAAGGACTGGCAGCAGTGTGGGAAACCTGTGGTAAAAATCCTAAGGGAATGAATAGAGAGAGAGGTCAACAGCTGTGTTTTCTGCTGACCTGTTTGACTCTTCCTGTGACCTCTGTTTTCTGCATTACTAATCTTCTGTTTATTTTGTAAAAGAAGGAAAGGAGGATTCCCTGCACATTAAAGCCTCATTTATTGTTCAGTGTCAGATTTTTAGACTACCTACATTCCTTTAATAAGAGGAGGATAAAGGAGAGAGCAGACATAGATGTTCCATTAGATTTTGGTTTTCACATCAGTAGCTGCTGCCATCAAGCTTTTCTTCTTAAATTCTCCATTTCAGTTACCTAAGTAGAAAATTGGACTGTAGCCTTGCTACTTAATCATGAATTCAATTTATAGTTTATAGTTTTAGGTAAGGCAAATTGTTCATGGTTGAGATAATTGCAATTTTATTGCCCACAGTGATTAATTCTTTATTCTCTGTCAAACTGGTGTGGCAGATTTTGATAACAGCACCCCTTTAATAGAAATTTGTTAGCAGTGAATGATCCTTCTAGAGCATCAGCACAAGATTAACGACCTGGTCTCGCACACCGAGTATCGTGCATTTCATTGAACTGATGGGCATCAGCAACTGAAGGGGACTTGAGTTCTCCTTGTGTTCAGAAGTCCTTTACTTTCGGTCTATGCTGTGTTTTATAACTTCAGAGGAGGGGTATCTGATGATAGGAGAGCAATTTAGATGCTTTATCAAAAGTTTGACTGCCACAGTGTGTTTTGTTTTTCATTCCTTCTACTGCAAGGGTATTTACATAATGTGTGCTTACTCTGGGGGCTTCAGTTTTGGTTTATATGCTTATAAACATGATTGTATATGGTCATTAATGCAAGGGTCACACATCAGCTACTGTGTGACAACAAAGATCAAAATTTGTAAGCTGTCACTTCCTACACAGTGACTTGATGTGCATATGTCTTTGTTTTCTTCTCTAGAACAGGGTAATAGGTCTTGTCAGAAGATAACATGTGCAGTGCTGAAGCACAGAACACTGTTTTCTGTTTGGTGAAATAACTTTTTCTAGTGTCAATAAGTAGGGTTCACATCATTTGTACTAACGTTTAAAAAAGTAACAATTCCTTTTTTAATCGTGTCTTCCTAAAAAAAATAGCATATTGGAGGTGTCCACATAGGCAAGAAATACTTCCTATGGCGATTACATGCTTTCTTTGACTCTGTCTTTGTTTCTTACATATTTGTCTCATGTAGATGTAACAGTGAGAGTCTGCACAAGATGCCAGAGCAGTGGCTAAGATGTGTGTTAGAGGAAATAAAATCTTGTGATCCCTCATCTACTCTGTGTGCGACCAGACGCAGTGCAGGAATTCCGTTCTACATACAGGTACCAAAACCCACTATTACCTCTGACTTAATTGCTGTGTTTCATGTCCTGTCTGGCGGATCCATGTGTGTTGCTGGTTGGATTTTTTCCTTAATTCAACCTCTCCTGTTCAAACAGTTACTTTTTGTAATCAGACTTTAACTGCTTTGTACAAATCAGAAGCCACATGTGATTAAAACATGCAGTTGTGTTCACTCTTGAGATTTTCAGCTTGAGGTAGATTCAAACAGCATTTCAAAAGACATCTTAGGCTCTCTGTGGCCACCATAAAAATCCTGGAAAATTAATACATTAATTCACAGATTAAGACTTGTAGGTGATACACCTTCTTGTGCAGATTCCTTCAGTTGGCACATACAGTAAGGTTATGAACTGTAAGAACTCCTTTGTGTTTCAGTGATTAACCATGTAACTCTATGCTTCTTCCATGCAAGGTGGGAGGGTGGTAAAATACAAACAGACCATCACAGAATCATAAAATGGTGGCCTAGAAGATACTACAAAGAGCTTGGAAGTCTAGTCAACAGTAATCAAGCAGGATCAAGTAATAGTCACACTATCTGGTGGTGTCTGATGTTCTTCAGTGTAGTTAATGAGTAGGCAACCGAAGACTCATCTCCGTGAGCACGGGGCTATGCTTCTGCAGTCTTCCTTCTCCCCGTGTTACTGTCAGCTTCACACATCCCAGCCCGTGCCTTCAGCCATGTTCAGAACTGAAGGATAATTAGCTGACTGGCTGTATTTTGTCTCAGCTCAAACTACCTTCTCTTTCTGAGTACCTTGCAGTAGTGTGCAGCAGCTCATCTGCATCTTTGTGTGGTCAGTCACTGCAGAGTTGGTCCTGCGGTTTACATGTAACCTGTTTCTATTCATTTGCTCCTTAAAGTAGAAGTAGGCATGATTGCTTTCCCTTAATTTATCCTACGTAATTTTAATTTTCAGCCAATTTTCTAAGACAGAAGCCCATGGTTAACTACAAGATTTGTAACTTTATCCACTTGCTGAAGTACAGTCTCAAGAATTTTCTGAGAATTTGAGGGACTTCTGGGAGCAAACTCTCCCTGCCAGAATAATTAATCTTTCATGTTTTGCACTCTTGAGTTTGCCCTGAGAAAGTTGAGGCAGCCTGCTTGTGTCTGACCTCTCTTATGTCAGTCACAGCCTGCTCCTGGCATTGGTAGGGACATTGGTTTCAGAGACTTTTTTTCCTTTTCAATTTCAGCAGTTAAAGATCTTTCCTTTTACATCTGTAAGCTGCCTGCAAAGTTAATTTGGTGATTTCATGCCTTCTGATTTCCCCATTCACACCACGAAGTTTGAATCCAGTGCACATCAGCTAGTGTTAATCCTGAGAATGTGAAAACCAAGCATGTATGAATAAACTTTTCTTACAAAAATTTACACTGCCTAATGCGAGGACAAGGTGCACCCAGCACCCCTTGCAGAAAGTGGGATCCAGGAAACCATAGACCTATCAGTCTGAGCTCAGTACCAGGGAAAGTCAAGGAGCAGATCATCTCGAGTGCCATTACATGCCATATAGAGGATAACCAGGGCATCAGGCCTGGATGCCATTGGCCTTCTTGGCCACCTAGGCACACTGCTGGCTCTTGTTCAGCCAGATGTCAATCACTACCCCAGGTCCCTCTCTGTCTGGGAGCTCTCCAGCCACTCTGACCCCAGCCTGTAGCTCTGTGTGGGGTGGTTGTGGCCAAAAGTGCAGCACCTGGCACTTGGATTTGTTGAATGTCATCCTGTTGGACTCTGCCCATCTGTCCAGCCGGTCGAGGTCCCTCTGCAGAGCCCTTCTGCCCTCTAACTGACCAACATCTGCTCCCAACTTGGTATCATCTGCAAATTTGCTGATGACTGACTCAATGCCCTCATCCAGATCATCAATGAAGACATTGAAGAGGATTGGGCCCAGCACTGATCCCTGGGGGACACCACTGGTGCCTGGCTGCCAGCTGGATGTGGCACCATTCACCACCACTCTCTGGGCCCGGCCCTCCAGCCAGTTCCCAACCCATCACAGAGTGTTGCTGTCCAAGCCACGAGCTGACAGCTTAGCCAGGAGTTTGCAGTGGGGGACGGTGTCAAAGGCCTTGCTGAAGTCCAGGTAGACCACATCCACAGCCTGCCCCACATCCACCAGGCAGTCACCTGATCATAGAAGGAGATCAGGTTGGAGAGGCAGGACCTGCCCTTCCTGAATCCATGTTGGCTGGACCTGAGCCCCTGGCCATCCTGCAGGTGCGCAGTTACTGCCACCAGGATAATCTGCTCCATCATTTTCCCTGGTGCTGAGGTCAGGCTGACTGGCCTGGAGTTTCCAGGTTCCTCCATCTGACCCTTCTTGTGGATGGGGACCACAGTGGCAGTTTCCAGTCATCTGGGACCTCACTGGCCAGGACTGGAGGAAAATGATGGAGAGTGGCTTGGCCAGCTCATCTGCCAGCTCTCTCAGCACCCTAGGATGGATCCCATCTGGTCCCATGGACTTGTGGGTGTCCAAGTGGCTCAGCAGGTCCTGAACTAATTCCTCATGGATTTCCGGGGCATTACACTGCTCCCTGACCCCATCACCCAGCTCAGGAGGCCACTCGTCCTGAACTCCTCCTGCCTTGCTGTTAAAAATTGAGGCAAAGAAGGTGTTCAGGACCTCAGCCTTTTCCTCATCTTCAGTCACTGTGTTCCCCTCCAGATCCAGTAAGGAGTGGAGGTTCTTCTTGCCCCTCTTTTTAGTGTTAATATATTTGCAAAAATGGTTTTTGTTCTCTTTCACAGAGGTGGCCAGCTTCAGTTCCAACTGGGCCTTTGCCTCTCTAAATCGCGATACTGGGAATTCTCAGATTTGTGCTTAAATAGTTTAGCTGTCTTCGTGTGTGGAATGTGTTACCCACACCTGAGTAACAGAACCTGTAAACACACTTTGTAAGTAAGTTCTGGCAGTGCCTGAAGATACCACTGCCAGAAATATAAAATACTAAAGAAATACACGTTGTGTTACTCAGGGTGGGTTCAGACTGAGCATTAGAAAAACATTCTCACAGAAAGAGCCATGAGGCATGGGAATGGGCTGCCCAGGGAGGTGGTTGAGTCGCCATCCCTGGATGTGTTTTAAAGGTTGTTTAGGTGTGGTGCTTGGGCGTATGCTTTAGGGGATGAACCGTGTAGAGTATGGTCAATGGTTGGACTTGACGATCCCAGGAGTCTTTTCCAGCCTGTGATTCTATGAAAACTGAGCATGGTTTGCAGTTGGCTTGCATTACTGAGTCCATGTGGTGAAGCTTGCACTGTGCCATACCTGCTGGGATAAACAGGTCAGATGCTTCTGTTTTGACAGCTCTGGAAAAGTACGAAGTTAGGCTACACAATTAATGAGAAGGTTTGAAGAGCTCTTTGGGATTACTCTGAAATAATCTATTTTCAAATTCTAACTTTATTGCAAAGAGAGGCAATAGTGTTCTTTGGCAGTAGCTCTGAATATGCCTGTAGCCTTAAATAGCATGTGGTATTTAGGCAATAAAAATACAAGTTTTAATGCATATCCTAACAGTACTGTAATAAGGTTATTTTATTAATGCATAAAATCAAGACTCAGTGTGGTCTGCTTGCCATCTGCTTCCTGTGACATTTGTTCTTGTTTTAGTAAAACATGTCTGTTTTAATGACAATGTGTAATTTTTAAGGTTATGAACATTTTAAATGACCTATGTAAAATAGAAATATTATTACCTCACAGTACAAAGGTGCAGCTCCAATTAGTGGGTGAGGAAATAATGGGAAAGTGCTAGTTGCAGCTCTAACATTTTTAGGATATTAATTTTTAGTCTTCATTCTCCTCTATTTTACACTGGTTTTTTTGCCCTTCCATCTGTTTCTCCCATCATTAAAGGTACTGATAAGGTGAAAGTGATTGCATCAGGGTTTCTCTATACTTCATTTGGCTTGCAGATGAGCCATTTGGTTGTTCTGATGTAATGTTAAGTGCTATTAAATGCCTTGTTTGATACTTGAATAGATTCAGGGCCCCAAAACACAGAATGATGATTTTTTAATTGGAAATAAATGATTTATGATTATCCATTTGTACTAAATTGAACAAATTCAACAAGAGTTACTAGAAAGAGAGAGAATGACTGTTTTAAATCCAGTGCTGAATTTTAGAGGGCTAAATGAGTATTTCCATCTCAGCTGCATGTACTACCTGTTGAGTGACTACTTGGAGATGGATGCATCTCTTCTCTCCTTTTGAAAATATTCTACTTGTTCTATCCCTTTTTACAAACCAAGATATATTCTCTGCCCAGCCTGTGTCATCTTACATATGTATGATTTTACACTAAAAAAATGCTCATACTAGGAAATGTAAGTATGTATAATATGGGAGATAATTTTGCTGTAATAGATACTGCCTTTGTTTTTTTGGTGTTTGTCATAAATTATTGTCTATTATATACAAGCAGATTTTCTTAGGCAGATGGGTAGTGTATGAGCAAAGTTTTCTTACTTGAATACTGAATTCAGAGAGGCTCTGAACAAAGCTGAGTTAAAACCGAAACATTTTTGGTAAATTTTTCTCTTTTTCCCCCCAAACTTTCTGTAGGCTTTGTTAGCCTCAGAACCAAAGAAGGGCAAAACAGATTTGCTGAAAATGGCAATGAAAGAATTGATATCTTTGGCTACACCGTTGAAAGGACCATCAAGTGTAATTCCACAGGTAAAAATAAGGCCTCTTATAAGAAGGCAAATGTCAAAAACGTGTTTGTGTTACTTCATTGGAGGTAATTTATGTCTGTTTTCAATAAGAATATGTTTTATATCTGTAGCTAAACTTTTGCATGCTTGCATGTACAGAGGTTATAAAGTCCCTGGAATTTGCATGGGCATAAGAGCCTTAAAGTAGATTTGGCATAACTTCATGTTTTATTTTCTCCTACAGCACATACACGTGTTAATTTTGAATTTATGTGATCAGTTTACTGCCTGTAGTATATTTCTAACCAAATATCAAAGTAATGCCTTTTACAAGGAATTAACAAGCAAGCACTTAGAGTTAAATCAGTTATAAATTGTATTGTATGCAGAAAACTGAAATACATGCATTTAGAATGCATAAAAAATTTAAAGTCAGGATATTTCTCTTCAAAATGTTGTCATCAAATACTTCAATCTTTCCATTTGTAAGTGCAAGACATACTTTTTGTGATGATGCATAGAAGTATGTTCTGATGCTTCTACCAGTTATTCTGCTGGTACATAGATTACCCCCTTCCCTTGCAGAGAGCAGTGAAATACTGTGAAGCAAGCCTGGCAGTCAGTTTTAGCTTAATGTTGTTCTCCTGGGAGTTGTAGCTTATTTTTTCTCACAGTATCTACAGCATGTCAAGAATGTTGGAAAAGATGATTCTAAACTTTGAAAGTTATTTTTATACCCATGATAAGCTAAGGAAAAAAAGAGTGTTGGCCTTCACTTGTGGTGCCTAGACTGTACTTGTTAGAGGAATGCACTTTTCAACCGCAATTGTTTCTAATGGCGTTTACCGCCGCACCCTTTTAATCCCTCATTTTAATAGGATTGTTTGGTAATAGGATTGCATTTAATATGGAAATAAAGTGGTGTAAATGTGCTGCAAGTGGACTATTGTTGTTTCACATGTTCACCACTGTAATTAGCCTGCATTTAATTCAGGATATTTTCCAATGAATTTTTCTCACATTTCTTCTATCCGCAGGTTCACGCTTTAAACATCCTTCGGGCACTGTTTAGGGATACACGTTTAGGTGAGAACATCATGCCTTACGTTGCAGATGGAATGCAGGCAGCAATTCTAGGCTTTATGTCACCTGTCTGGGCTGTAAGTTAATTCTTAATTTTTGCCTCTCTAATTGAACAAGATTCAGGGTGGTGCTTCATGGAAGCTTCGCTCGTGGTTCTAAATGACAGTACAATGATTTCTGGAGCGTTATGTGGCATAATATTTTAAGGTAAAGTAGTAATGTAGACCAGCAAAAATGTCACAGTTTTGGTCATGGTTTTTGGGTTTGTGTCATTTTTCTGTAATGTCACAGTATCACAGTATCACTTAGGTTGGAAGAGACCTTGAAGATCATCAAGTCCAACCTGTCACCACAGACCCCATGACTAAACCATGGCACCAAGTGCCACATCCAGTCCCCTCTTGAATACCTCCAGGGACGGTGACTCCACCACGTCCCCGGGCATCACATTCCAATGGCGAATGACTCTCTTGGTGAAGAACTTCCTCCTCACCTCCAGCCTAAACTTCCCCTGGTGCAGCTTCAGACTGTGCTCTCTTGTTCTGGTGCTGGTTGCTAGAGAGAAGAGGCCAACCCCTTCCTGGCTACAACCACCTTTCAGGTAGTTGTAGAGAGCAATGAGGTCTCCCTGAGCCTCCTCTTCTCCAGGCTAAACAACCCCAGCTCCCTCAGCCTCTCCTCATAGGGCTTGTGCTCAAGGCCTCTCCCCAGCCTTGTTGCCCTTCTCTGGACACCTTCAAGTGTTTCGATGTCTTTCTTAAACTGAGGGGCCCAGAACTGGACACAGGACTCAAGGTGTGGCCTAACCAAAGCAGAGTACAGGGGCACAATGACCTCCCTGCTCCTGCTGGCCACACCATTCCTAATGCAGGCCAGGATGCCTTTGGCCTTCTTGGCCACCTGGGCACACTGCTGGCTCATGTTTAGGCAGCTGTCAATCAGCACCCCCAGGTCCCTCTCTGTTTGGCAGCTCTCCAGCCACTCCAACCCCAGCCTGTAGCTCTGCATGGAGTTGCTGTGGCCCAGGTGCAGCACCTGTCACTTGGACTTGTTGAATGCCATCCCATTGGACTCCACCCATCTGTCCAGTTGGTCGAGGTCCCTCTGCAGAGCCCTATATGAAGTGCTACTCTTGAAAACCAGTAGGAACAAAATCACCTTACAGACAAAAATGTAGCTGACTGTTAAATTTTGAGTCGGTGCCCCTGGCTAGTGAGGAATGCATTTACAATCACTCTGACTGCTAGTTGGCTTGTCAATACTAGACAGCGTTCCTTACGGTGTATTGAGCTAGAACATCTCAGAATATGAATGCTTTGGATCACTAGAAGCCTGATGTATCCTTGATGTTGAAGGTGTGCATCTCCAAAACTTCTGAACTGTTTATTAGTGCCATCTTGATTTAGGGGAAGAATGCTCTGAATTAGTTGTTTCCATAGGCCGACCTCTGAACAGTAAGCACGCTCCGTCCTTCACTCAGCTGTGCTGCTTTTTGACTGTACATTAGTGGCTGTAGTTAAAAGAAACAGCACATTTGAAAGGGATCTTTAAAGCATGTTCTTTGCTTTTTCCTTTAGGTAAGAAATTCATCTACACTTCTCTTTAGTGCTCTGATTACAAGAATTTTTGGGGTTAAAAGAGGGAAAGATGAAAATTCGAAAAAGAACAGGTAAGCTTCACCTGGCTCCAACTGTAAGTTTGCAAAGTGTGACCTTAGCCAACAATTTGAAAATGTTGCTTGCTTTATGGATATATTGAATCGTGGTGTTACAAAGATATCGAACTGTGCTTGAAGTGGGCTGCCAAGAAATAAGTGGTGGGGCGAAAAATACCTACTCTTGAGTACTGACAGTGCATTTGTACTCCTGTGCAGTGTTACAGAGGCTCTTCCATATGTCTAGCCTCTCTTGGGGCCACAGACTAGCCCTATTGCTCTTGACAGCAAAGAGAAGAGTGAAGAGGAGGAGCAATGATCACGTGTGTTCCCTTACCTCTAGAGCAGCCTGGGAGGTCATCTCACCCCTACCAATTTGAGATTTTTCTCCTTAGTCTTCTTACTTTGGAACATCCTCTCTCTCTTTCATGTCTCCTTCCTTCAAGATAGAAAAATTGCAGTTTGCAAAGCTGTTTATCTTCCAAGGGCCTCTGCTCTTGAAGTTCATAGTCCTGCTCTAGGTACTCTATCATTCCACTTTCTTACATAAACCCAGTTCTCCTCCAGCACTTAAAACTGTGTCCTCCATTTAGTGCACAAGTACCACCATGTTTTCTTTGGCCTTCAGCCCCTTGTTTTAGCTTCTGCAGCAAATGAGGCATGCCCATGGCATGGGCTCTGTAGCTGAGATTCCTGCTCTAGTAGGGATGTGAAAATAACCCCAGCCACAGAATAAACTAATATGAAAATACTGTTGGGTGAGTCTGTGAGGGCATAGAGTGGCCACACTGGATATTATCTTAATCATTTCATAGAATCATTCAGTGGTCCAGGCCAGAAGGGACCTCCAAAAGTCATCTAGTCTGACCTTCCTGCAGCCAGCAGGGACACCTCCAACAAGACCAAGCTATTGCCTCTTGTCTTGTCACTGCAAGCCTTTGTAATCAGACTCTCCCTATCCTTCTTGTAGGCCCCTTTCAGGTACTGGAAGGCTGCTATTAGGTCACTCTAGAGCCTCCTCCAGGCTGAACAGCCCCAGCTGCCTCAGCCTGTCCTCATAGCAGAGGTGCTCCAACCCTCTGATCATTCTTGTGGTCCTCCTCTGGACCAAATCCTTCAGATCCATGCCCTTCCTATATTGAGGGCTCCAGACCCGTACACAGTACTCCAGGTGAGGTCTCACCAGAGCACAGTAAAGTGACAGAATCACCTCTCTAGATCTGCTGGCAACTCATCTTTTGATGCAACCCAGGATGTGATTGGACTTCAAGGCTGCAAGTGCACACTGTCTGCTTATGTCCAGCTTCTCATCCATCAGCACCCCAAGTCCTTTTCCTTAGTGCTGCTTTCGAACACCTCATCCTCCAGTCTGTATTCCTAGTGAGGATTGTTCCAGCCCAGGTGCAGAACCCTGTGCTTGCTCTTACTGAACCTCATGTGGGGTTCGCCTGGGCTCACCTCTCCAGCTTGTCCAGGGCCCTCTGCATGACATCCCATCCCTCTGGTGTATTGACAGCACCACACAGCTTGGTGTCATTCCTCTGGATGGAACTATCCAGCCAATTCTTTATCCACTAAACAGTCCACCCATCAAATCCCTATCCCTCCAATTTGACAGGCAGGATGTTGTGGGGGACTGTGTCGGAGGCCTTGCAGAATTCCAGAGAGATCACATCCATAGGTTGTCCCTTATCTACTGACAATCATTCTATCATAGAAGGCCACGAGGTTAGTCAGGCAGGACCTGCCCCTAGTAAAGCCATGCTGGCTGTCTTGACTCACCTCCCTGTCAGGAAGTCTTAATGGATTTTCAGATCACGGGCAAATAGGTGTTTTCTGGAAAAAGGCTTTTGTTACAATTTCATTTCAAACATTCCACTGTCTAAAAAAATTCTTTATATACTGGATCTTTAGTGTTGATCTATGTAACTAATGCAATCTTTGTGCACATTAAGAGCAAGTAAATGTCCTGAGATGATACTAGTTTTTTATCTTTTAAATTGTAGATAGGTGCCATTTTGGCTGTTGCAAACAATTAGTTTCAGATGTCACTTGAAAAATTAGTTACTCTACATGTATGAATGTTGGAAGAAACACAGGTAGGAGATTTAAGGGAAATCTTTCCTTAGAAAATAGCTGTCCAAAACTGATTTGAAATGTTGTCTCCCCTACTGCATAAAAATATCCCTGCTTTGTCTTAAGCTCCAATGGCTTTTCACACCAACCTGGGATTCACTCCCATAACCCTTGCAACCCAAGCAGAGCAATAAAAAGTGTTTCTCGTTTCTTGCCTTGTCACTTCATAACAGCATTTAAAGTTTGCTGTGTTTTTAACAGATTTGAAACTGAGCACTTACTGAAAAAGAGATGTACCTCAGCTTTTTTAAGCTTCACTCCTAGGGAAAAAACTTCACAGTAATTAGTGGGAAGTGGGAAGGCAAGCAAAGTTCTCAAATACACGCAGTGTGATGAGATGTGCAGTCTGAGATTTCCATTTGTAGCATTGCAGGAAGTAATACATTTAAACATCTGTTGGGGATGGGAGATACTAGAATGCAGTGAACTTTTATATTGTTTAATTGAATTCATTGAAAATACTAATTTTTAGTGACTGTCACTGTTGACTTGTTTCTCTAAAGCTATTTTTTTTTCACAGTAATTTTTTTGTAGTCATTTTGACCAAAAGATGTTGAAGCTGGGCTGAGTTCTTTTTCTTCCTCTATTTATGTAGCAATTTCTTTAAACATTGCGTATAGTAATTTCTACTGTTTCTCAAATGGAGTCATCACTGCCATGAATTGGGGAATGGGAAGATACTTCTGAAGGCAGATCAGTGAGAGACAGTAGGTATAAAAACAGAGGGAGAGATTTGATTTCAAGTTTGATTCCCGTCTCTACAGGAGATACTGATTAAGAAGGAGAATGTTTAGCTATTTCGTTTAAAAGCTTCTTCCCCTGAACTCAGCTGGTGGGTTTAAGGTGGGTTGTGTTCGAGGTGTGTGGTTGGGTACCACAAGGTGGCACCAATGCTGCGCAGCTGCCTGCAGCCACGTCCCTGAGGTGAAGTTGTGCTTGGGCTCTTTGGGAGCTCTTGTTTTGTTTAGTCTTTTGCTGGAATAGAATTCATATATTAAAGCAAAGTAAATTGCCTCCCCCTGCCCTCCTCACTTCTGTATCTGGCCATTTACTTCAAGAGCACTAACATGTTAGCAGCTTGCATCTATAGGAGCTTGTGTGAAAGTCATCTGGGTTTGAGCTGCTTGTTCCATGGCCCGCAGCATGTTCTGTTTGCATTAAGGACCAGTCTGTGTGTGGACAGAGACAAACTCTGATGCTGCCATTAGGACCATGCATAGGTTTTACATAGCCTAATTTTTAGATTAGGTGCTGGGGGGATAGTGGGGAGTTGCTTTATTGCTGGGCAATTTCGGGCATCTGTTGTAAAAGGGATGGATTTTCTGGTTGTTTCCTCAAGAAGAGTTACTATGAAACTGATGCAGTTGGGGTGGAGAGTTTGTATAGACTTCCAGGAGAAAGCGTTGTTGGAACAGTGCTGGCAGCTTGGCTCTACTGCTGTGTTTCTTTATCTTCTATTTCCCTTATTTTTTCCATCTCCAGTAAAAATTCACATATAGCATACTTTATGCAAAAATTAGAGGTCTGTCATGTCTTTTGATACTTTTAGTCTACTGATGTTGTGTTGTAGTCCCTATTTATGTTAATTTTGTACTTAATAGTTGCCATACAGCTGAGGTGTTTATATGGTGGCAGCGCAGTGATGGTCCATTACTTGATGGTCTTGCCAGTTGAAAAGCATTGTATTGAGTGACTGACTGAATGAACAAACTATAACCTGCCTGATAAATAACATGATTTTTTTCCCCCTAGGCATGATGGATTTGGGGTTTTGTTTTGATACCTGGTTTTGTGTTGTCTTTTTTCACCTCCAAACATGCCTGTGCCATTTGGAGTGTTCGCAGTAGAAGAACTGTGTGAAAGGTCTCCCTGACTCCATGAGAGTGAGAGGATGCCTAACTCTGCTGACAGACATTCTAAGTTACATCTGCAGTGGCTATCCCTACAAGGCACTAGAGGCAAGAAAGTGGGTTGAGCTCAGCTTTGTGGTCATTGAAGGGCCTTTAGGAAAGCCAGCCAGAGTGGTCTGTCTCAGATTGAGGACAAGGCAATATTAGGTGATGCTCGGAAAGGTTATTCTTTGAAACCTTGTTCTGTAGTTTAAGGGGACGTGAGCTGAAGAAATTGCCAGCTACACATCATGGTGCCTGCTGCTCTGGTTGTGCCACTTCAGTTTTCGGTGAAGCTCAGCTGTGGATCATCTGCAGTATGTTTGCATCTGCAGCTGTATTGGTACAACTTGGGAGAAGTAGGGCAGGAAGGTGTCAGATCTCTTGAGCAGAACTCAGGGCTTATGCCAAGTCCCACTCTTTTGAGTTCACTGGAAATTTGAAGGGTTGGGATTGCTTTATCTTGGATCTTGTTAGTGTATTTTCTCTGGCAACCTGGGTCTGTTGCAGCTTTTCAGTTGAAATCCTGGGTCACTGATAGTGAGGTTTCACAAGATGGCTGAGCCATTTCCGCTAGGTCCTTCTGTTCCATGTTTTGCTGCCTGTTCCCTCCATGCCACCTCAGTTGTTTCAGTGAATGCTTGCAAAGTAGTTATTAAGGATTTGGTGCAGTGTATTGACTTGTAAGGGCTTTGTTTTTGTTGAAGTAATTTTAAAAAGTCCCTCCCTGTTCTGTGCTCCCCAAATAGGCTGCATTTCTTTTACTTGACTGCTTTGTTTAAGGTTTTGATAGATTTAGAAGACTTAATCTCAAAACTGTCTAAAGAAAACATGCAAAAGTTCAGGCTGACTCAGATAAGTCTTACAGCTTTTACTGATTAATAGTTCAGTAACAATATGCCTGTTTAAACATAATTTTGATCAGGCTTATCATGTCTAAGTGCCTTTATAATAGGAATAATGATGATAAGGTGCTATCAGCTTTTAAATTGAAGGTTGAAGTTTGTGCAGGAACAGATGCGAATTGAAAACAAGCTCCTAAACAAATCTGTTTCCCTCTGTTAGTGCTTCAATTACTGTTTGTTTAACAAGTCCTATCTAAAAACTCCTCTAGCAGAAAACATGGACTGTGCTTGAAGTTGCGAATTGTCTATAGGATTTCTGTTGATTTTAGGAACACAATGTGTGTATCTATCTGAAATACCTTCAATGTTTATCTGGTGTGTACAGAGTAAGAGAAATATTAACCTGCATAAATCCCAGTCAAATCTGGCAGAAAGGGACCTTGGGGTTCCAATCAACAAGCAACTGAATATGAGAAAGCAGAGTGCCCAGGTGGGAAAGCAAGCCAGTGGCATCCTGGCCACAGCTTGAGTATTGTGTTCAGTTTTTGGGCACCTCAGGTCAAGAGAGATGTGGAGGTACTGGAGCAGGTGCAGAGAAGGGCAATGAAGCTGGTGAAGGGCCTGGAGGATAAATCTTACGAGGGACCACTAGGGACCTGGGGCTGTTTAGTTTGGAAAAGAGGAGGCTGAGGGGAGACCTCATTGCTCTCTACAACTACCTGAAAGGATGTTGTAGAGGGGCTGGTGCTGGTCTCTTCTTACAGGTAATTAGTGATAGAACAAGAGGGAATGGCCTCAAGCTGCAACTGGGTAGGTTTAGACTGGACATTAGGAGGAAAAAAAAATCATGGAAAGAGTGGTCAGGCATTGGAATATGCTGCTCAGGGAGGTGGTTGAGTCACCAACCCTGGATGTGTTTCAAGGTGGTTTGGATGTGGTGCTTGGGGATATGGTTTAGGGGTGAACCTTGTAGAGTAGGGTTATCGGTTGGACTTGGTGATCCAGGGACTTTTCCAACATGAACGTTTCTGTGGTTTCTGTGATGCATGCACATACATGTGCACACTCAGGCATACACATGGTTCAACTCTCAAAAAAATGTCTTGTTAAAAATAATGATATATGTAAAATACATATTTTAGCTGAGGTTTGTATACATGCATGTGTATGGGTTTATATACACGGGGTTATATACACTATATAAACACAGGTTTATATACACGCATGTATACAGATGCATTTGTGTATGGATATCAGAGTTGAGTGCTGGTTAATATGTTGATGTAGTTACCAAGTTGTCGCTGATGTTTGGTTTAAGTGATTGTTCCACCTATTTTTCTTCTGAGCCCATTGTACAGTTCACTTGCTAGTACAGTGACAAAAGTGCTCTTGGAAAAGGATTTTGTGAGTTGTTTTGGTGAACTGTGCATTGCATAATTAATTATTCTTCTAAGTTACACTTTTCATGAGGTATTTAGTCTAGGCAGGTGCTTTTTCTGTTCCTGAATACACAGAGTATAATAAATAGCAAAACAAAAGAGGTATAAAGAATCTTGTACTTAGAAAGAGATCAAAGCAAATGTAGTGGGTTGAAAGTTCCCCCCAACAGTCCTTTGGAAATCTTGGCTAGCTCTCTTGTAAATAAAAGTGCTTCTAAGCAAAAGGTATGTAACTGCTGTATTTATCCAGGCCTTGACTGACAGTTCAGTTATTAACCTCATATAAACACAGCAACATAAACTAGTAAGAATGTTTATTCTATCACTTCTATCTGAAGGAAAATGAAACCCAAGATGCAGCAGCATAGTTTTGTTAAAGTATGTCTTTTAGGGCTATGTAGCATAAAAGAATGTCTTTTCCAGTCACTGAGCTTAAACTATTTTGCTTACTGTTCTGGGCTTTGAGTATTTTTTAATTCCTAACAAAACAAATGTTAGCTGGACTGAAGGTGCAACGTCACCACATCCTCACTGAGGGTGCACATTCCACATCTTTATAAACATTCTTCTTTACCCTCCATAGCGTTTTCATGTCGTGTGGGGTAAAAATGATACCTGCATTGTGGTGTGGGGTGGTGTTGGGTTTTTTTGGAACAACTTGATTGAGAAGTTGTCCCTTCTTGTCACTGTATCATCTTTGAGCTGATGTATAGCACCAGGGTTTTTACATTTGTTTTTTCAGGGCTTCGTGGTGGCTTTCCAAGCCTCTCCCCTAAATCATGTGGTGATTTTGTGTACTGTGGGAGCACTAAAATTCTCTTACGCGTTTGAAATGTTTGTTTGAAAGCAGCTTGTCACGTACGCTGTCATAGTAAGAACGGTGGTGATTTCCGGTCATCTAGAGGGGCTGCTGATCAAGAGCTTTCATAAGTATGTAGTGTGTGAGAGTGAAAAAACAGGATATAATTTGTGTTGGTTTTATTTCACATCAAGCTAGTATTTTAAACAGTAGTGCATTGTGGCAAGAGCAGTACTTTGTGCTGAAGATTAAGTTACTAACTGTAGTGGGTTGAGGCAGACCCCCTCCCCACCACGGGCAGAAATAACGACTCAGACAAACGGATTGCAAAAGTGGTGGAAAGTTTAAATGGAAAGCGGTGAGTGTGTACAGAGAGCCAGAAGCACAGTGACAAAAGAAACCCCAAAGCAGACCCAGAAACATCCCCACCTGAGGGTGCACCCAAGACCCCCAGGGCTCCTTCTTCCCCCCCCACTGCTAGGGTAGTCTCAGCTGGCCAGATCTGAGACTGCCCATCCCCCCGTGGCCTTGGGCCTAGCCAGGCCCATGGCTGGGAGACATCTCCCCCAGTTACTGGGTGGCGGAGAGGAAAGAAAGAGGCAGTGCCAGACCCCGCGCTGGATCTTATGGCGGCGCAGAGAATCATGGTAGGAAATACCTGGCTTCCTGTGCCTGCCCACTGGGCTGGACTTCTGGACACAGGAAACACCCCACCTGGCAGAGGGCACCCAGCCCAAACTGCTACACTAACCTTCTAAAACTGGGTGAATCTCAACAATTTTATTATTCTTACCATGAGCTATTGTTTGCTTTGATTGCAGTAGCCAGTGATGGCCAATAAATACAGAGCAAGACCAGAAAAATTGATCTGTTAAGAAAACTAAGTTACAATCATAGTGCTGCAGTGGGAAGTAAGCAAAAAACCTCCTGTTGCCTAGTTGAAAACCCTCAAGCTATGATTTGTGACCATTGGTCCTTTCTATACTTCAAGTGGTTGTAGGCTGCTGTTGGATCTTCCCTGCATCTCCTCTTTCTCAAACGGAACAAACCTAGCTTCTTCAGCGTCTTGTCATAGGGAATGTGCTCTAGAACCTGTCCATCTGAGCAACTGTTCACTGGACCCTCTTCTGTTTAATCTCTTCTGAACCAGGCAACCCAGAACTGGTTGGAAGATTCCATGTACAGCCTCACTGTGTGAGGTAGAGGTGGGCAGTAACTTCCCTTGATCTGCTGCTACATTCATCCTACTGATGACAGTCCAGCATGGGGCTTGCCATGTTTGCAGTGAGGACATGCCATTGGCTCATGCTGATCTTGGCATCTGCTGCCACTCCCCAGATTCTTTACATGGGGCTGTTCTGAGCCAGTTGGCTTCTACCTGTGCTGATGCTCAGGGTTGTTTAGCTCAGGTGCAAATACATTGTGTTCCTCCTTGTTGAACTGCATGAGATTTCTGTTGATTCAAGCCTTCAAGGTTTTCAAGGTCTGTTTACACTGGACTTCTACTGTATGTGCTTCATCCACTCCTATTTCAGTGTTGTCCTCAGATCTGCACAAGCCACCATCTCGCCCACAAAGTTGTTGATAAAAATGTTGAGGGATGTAGGGGCTCCAGAATTGATCCATGGAGTATTCCCCTGGTTATCAGCCAACAACCCAACACTGAACCATTGATGCCCTTTGGGCCTGGTGGTCTAGCCCAAATAGTTTCTTTATCCAGGCTGTACTCCCTCAGCTTCCAAATGAGAAAGCTGAGTGAAAGTGAACCTGTTTGAGGAGTACAGCACTTTTTATTCCATTTTAAAGTTTTGTGCCGTAATAAAAATGTAGCTCAGCTGCTTTCCCTAAGAAATACAACAGACTCCAAGAATGATTTTAAAATTATGAGAATTGTTTGATCAATTGTTTCAAATCTGTTTTAGTTTAATCTATTAGAATGCTCATCAGACTCTTGGATTCTCTGTGCATTTATGGACGAGTTTCTTTAGGCTGTTTTTTTTTTTCTGTCACTTCTTATGGATCTGAAGCTCTGAAACTTGGCAAGTTTGGAGCCTTTCATTACCATGTTTCCCAATCTCCAGTTGTGGTGCTTGTCCTGCAATTTGCAGATTACCTCCTTGAGCTGACCACAATGGGTTTGTCTTAGGATAGATTAAGATTCTGCTCCTTCTTTTCACAAGTCAAGTGAAACGGGCAATGCTTTTGGAGGTTAATGGTTTTGTTAAAGATGTGAGCCACCTGTTCACCCTTTCTGAGACATGCTGCAGACTCCAGTTTTGTGAAATACAAGCAGGGCTCTAAGGGTGAGCGCTGAATTCCTGGAACTTCTGAAAGGAAGTTCCAGAAATGTTTCCACACACAATTGATGTGCATTTTGGAATCTGCTTGCATAAAATCTTAGTCTGATTGGTGATATCAAGGGTGAGATGTGAAAAATGACCAGTTGCTAATCTTATTCTTATCAGAGAGAGTTCATCACTATTTGAATTGCATGTGTTTAGAAAGGGTTGCAATTTCCATGTGGATCAGCACGTCACAATCACAGGAGCACACAGCAGTAAGGGTCCTGCTGGTACACTGACTTGGTTCTGTTCATAAAGAAGCTTTCTGCGCTGTTCCTCTTATAAACTGAGCGAGTCACATCTTCAAAATAATTTGCTTTTCACCCACTGCTTCTGCAGGAGGGCTCCCTGAGTGCCACCTTCCTAGATAAAACTATTCAAGAATCTTGCTGCTTTGATCATTAGAAACCTAGCTTGTGATGTGTAGTTATTTGTGGCCATGTAACACCCATGTGTCCTTTATTTTAAATAATTATTTTCCCTCTTGATGCTTCCTTTGAGGTATTTGTGGAGGCCAGTCATATATCCCATCTTTGTTAATTTTGTCAGACAAAACAATTTGAGGTTTTTACATTTTGTCTCAGGAAATTTGCTTTCTCTTCCCTTGGTCATGTGAGCAGCTCTTTAAAAATGTCTGAGCTGAAAGTCAGATGTGACTTACTCCAGTTGATGTCAGCTATCGGAGAGTGACACTTGTGTTTGTACTGGCTGGCTCAGGGTTGATGTGTTACAGAACCATATTTGCTTATTGTCTTTGTCCTCTTGTTGAGGGATCCAAGGTACCAACTAATATGCTTGGATACTTTTTCTGTTTCCAGCTGGATGCAGTCTTCTTATCTGTTAGTTTCATGTTTTTCTAGTATTTGCTTCCTCAAGATACCCAGTTTTATTTCATAGTGTTTTAATCTTCACTCTCTACAGACAGTGCCTCAACTTTTGTTTCATTGATGGATTTTCATTGCCACATTCCTAAGTCTTTTAATGTGGTCTGCAGTTAAACTGAAAGTATTGGTCCCAACAGTAGATTAGTGACTTGAAATATGTTCTTTCCAGGTCTTAAGTCGTGTTCCTTCTCTGACCTGTTTTATCTAATGGCATATCCTAGCTGCAGCGTGCAAAATATCTGTCAGTCATGGAGATTGCACTAGAGTTTAATCTCTTAAACCACAACCATAGTTTTGCCATGAACCTTGTGTAGATGTTCCCTCAGAGTACAGTGCAGAATTTTGTCTGCTTCCTGCTGTTTGCTGTGTCTCACAGAAAAGCCATGCAGCTTTTATCTGTGAAGGAGGCACGTGGGAACAGGATCTCCGCTCTGAGCTGGAGCTGCCCTACTTTCTATTTCGAAGCTTAAGTTGGGTAAAAAGCCATTTTATTCACTGAGATAACATTCAGCAGACTTCTCTGGCTAGAATTGTTTTACTTGCTTTGTCCAGAAATACATGTACCATTCTTGCATAAGGTATGGCTTAGGTTGGGTTAGAAACAATCTAGTTTCTTAACAGTTTTTTGCACATTGAACTTCTTCCTGTTTTATCTTACTCCCTAAGCAGTAACTGTTCTCTTTTGCAAGTGTCTGTATACTCTTGAGGTCAGAATAAAGGTCTGTAGTGTTTTGAATCATTCTCCATACCAGCCTTTTTCAATAATTTAAAATGTTACATGCGTTCATAGAATGGTCTGGGTTGGAAGGGAGCTTAGCCTGGAGAAGAGGAGGCTCAGGGGAGACCACCTTGCTGTCTACAACTCCCTGAAGGGAGGTTGTAGCCAGGTGGGGGCTGGTCTCTTCTCCCAGGCAATCATCACGTGGCTAACTCACATTTGTGTGTGTATGCACATGCATGAGCCCGTTTATATTACTTACATGCATGAGCTAAATCTTCAAGCACTGGTATTAATTTCTCAAAACAGTATAGTTTTTAATGAAGTTAATAGCAAATGTATGGTTTAGTGTAATTTTTGAGGAGAACTATTGCATTTCTTTGTTGTCCCTGTCTCAGGTACTGTACATGCTTACTTGTATGTGCCTAATAACGTGGACGCCTTTCCAGGAGCAGTAAGTGTGGTCAGTAACCAAAAATGGAACGACTAAATACTTCTACCTAGCTCTCTTGTTTTCTGCTCATGCTCCAGTGTTGTGTCTCCCTGCCTTGGTATCCCCAGGTAGGGGATTCACATTTAAATTGGTTCCCTGTATTTTTCAGGACACCTTTTCATTCTGTACCATTTCTGATAGTGTGTAGTCCTCGTTCCTTCTCTGAACTGGACACCCTTTTGAACCATCCCCTGACAGTCAGTCTGCTCGGACACTTGTCTTTTTTTCCTTTAAGTGCCTTTGGGCATCTTTTCTGCAGATGTGGCTGATTAGTGGTTTTGATCAGACTGCCTTCATTCCTCATGTAACCTGTGGAGCAGTAAACAAGTGGGAGGGTGTGTAAGTTACAGACTTCAGTAGTTGTAATTTTCTTTCCCTGTCAAAAAGATTCATGAAACAACCTTAAAGATTTTTAAGGCTTTGTAAGGATATTCAGCTCCATTGTTTAATATAAATTCAAACTTGTCTGCTGGATTTTTAAAATATTAAAAATGGGCCTGTTAAAATATTTGTTGCTTGAGATGCTACTTACATATGATCCATTTTTAAGCTTTTGACCAGTGGCCATCCATAGGAAACTTAATCCCAGTTGTGCTTTTGTTTGATGTGCCTTCTGGTATGATTTCTTAATGTTTTACATATGAAAACTCAGTAAGATGAGCTCTTGGACTTGATGTATTTTCTCAGATGTTATGTCTTTTGCTGTCTTTGGCTTTGCATCTTCAGTGCTACATAATGTATGTGCAGGAAAAGGAAGATGAGGAAGCTGTTAGAAGCAATTGCCTGGGCGTTTGCTGCCGAAGTAACCACTGATTATGAGTATAGATGGTTCTAAGCCATCCTTATTAGTGCTGTGATTTCTATTCACTCACAGTTCAAGTACTTCCCTCTAAATTTTTTTACTGAAATATTTTTTGTATATATAGCAGCTACTGCAGAATCCTTGGTCATGCTTTCAGTTACAGCAGTTCCCTGGACTGTTCTTACGTGCCTAGGGAAAGCTTTCTGAACCTCTTTGAACATTAGTTTCCGTCTAGTGATCTGGTTTTGCTCTGTTGATTCTGTGGCTAAGGCATACTGTGTTAGCTGAGTGCTGAAAGAAGCTGTGCCACTGCTTGCCACCTGCTGATTTGCTCTTGCATTAATTATTTTTGTATTTCTTTCTTTTTTTGGTATGTTTATTTTAATGCACATTCAGACTTGCAGTCTCATCATGTTATTTTTCCAGACCTGGATTTGTCTTCTCGATGAAGCTTTGCATTGGAATCGTGCTAACATTTACTTACTTGTCTTGGTTGATCATGTGGCAAGCAAGCTCTGTAGCTGGCTTTCTTCATCTAAATGGATGGGCTCTTATTTATTTATTTTTAAAGGAAGCCTATTTTATCTACATAGCATATCTCTAGCTGGAACCTCCCCACTGTAACATTTAAGAGGCTCTTGGTTAGTGCTGAGTGGTTTATAGGAAACTTTGGTGATCAAAAGACTGTAAACCAAATAAATATAGAAGATTTCTCCTTACCTATTTTTAGCTTGCATTGATTTGCAGTTGTGGCTTGAACTGTGCTGCCTTGTTAGTTCTGACTGGGGATGAGTTCAGAAGGTACTGGCATGGTCTGTTTTGAATGTGGTCAATCCATCTACAAAAGCAAAATATGTGGCCTGGAAATACTACCACTGCCTGTGCTTAAAGCAGCACTGTTTAAAGAGGGCTAAGGGAAGGTCAGACATGTCTTCTGCTGTGTTTTACATATCTCTAAGTTACTAGTCTGAGATGCTTTTCGGTATCAGTAAAATATAAGCATCTGTTAGTACATGTCTATTAAATATGTTTTATTTGTAGTTTCCCCAAAGGCCAGGCCCTTTTAGCTGACACAGTGCTGGTACAGACAGACACAGACAGTTGCTGAACTTGTGTAGGCTATGCTGTATTGTAATCTTTAATTAAACATTGTGCCTTGTTTGAAAGGAGTTTGTCCTGCACGTGGTTCTTCTGGCTCTTTAACTTCACTGTTGTATCAGAAATCCAACAATTGAACTGGTAATTTGAGTGCAGCTAATTACTGTAGAATGCTAATTGTAAATCATCTTCATTCCCTTCTACAGAATGACGGGAAGGGAGTTCTTCTCTCGGTTTCCAAGTCTTTATCCATTTCTTCTCAAGCAGCTGGAGGTTGCAACCAATGCTTTGAACAGGTAAGACAGTCTCTGAGAAAGCTTTGAAATACTACATGTGATGAAAAGTTTAGATGGAGCTGTGTCCCAAAAACCCTAATGCTGTTCTTTCAATGGTGCTCCTTGAAACAATATAGTTCTTCTAGTGTCTTTTGCTAAGGCTCTTTTGCTGGAACTTCTGCACATGGCAGTTAAATCTCTGGAATGTGAACTCCTACAGAGTAATTAGTAGCTGCTAACTTTGTCCTCTTCAAAGATCTACTTGCAGAAATCCCATGGGATAAGACTCTGGAGGGTAAAGGAGCCCAAGAAAGTTGGTCAATTTTCAAATGCCACTTCCTCCAAGCCCAAGAGAGGTGTGTTGCCTTGAGTGAAAAATTGGGTAGAAGCGCTAGGAGACCTGCATGGATGAGCAAGGAGCTTCTGAAGGAAATCTCATGGAAGAAAGAAACATACAGTTTGTGGAAGAAGAGTCTTGTCACTTGGGAGAACTACTGAAAAGTTGCATGCAGGAAGGCAACAAGGATGGCCAAAGCCCTCTTAGGACTAAAACTGGCAAAGCAAGTAAAAGAGAACAATAAGGGCTTCCTCAAATATGTCAGTAGTAAAACGAAGAATAGGGAAGGTGTGTGCCCACTGCTGAATGAGGAGGCAGCCCTGAGCACTGAGGATGCAGACAAAGCAGAGTTGCTAATGACCTTCTTTGCTTTAGTCTTTCCTGCTAAGACCAGCTCCTGTGAGCTCCAGTCCCTAGATGAAGGAGAGAAAGCCTGGAGGAGGGAGGACTCTCCCTAGTCAATGAAGACTGGGTTAGGGATGAGTCAGATTGAATATTCACAGATTGAATATTCACGAATGCGTGGGCCCTGATGGGCTGTCCTCAAGAGAGTTGAGAGAGCTGCCTGATGTTGTTGCTCTACCCCTCTCCAACATTTTTGGAAAATTGTGGCAAACAGGAGAGGTTCCTGAGGACTGGAGGGAAGCCAGTGTCACTCCAGTCTTCAAAAAGGGCAAGACAGAGGTTCCAGGAAACTGTAAGACCAGTGAACCTCACCTCCTTCCCTGGAAAAACTCCAGTGAAGCTCATTCTGGAGGTCATCTCTAGGCACATGGAAGAGAAAAAGGTTATCAGCAGTAGTCAGCATGGATTTACTAAGGGGAAGTCATACTTGCCTAATCTGATAACATTCTATGATGCCATAACTGAATGGGGAGACGCAGGGAGAGCAGTGGATGTCGTCTACCTTGACCTTAGTAAGACTTTTGACACTGTCTCCTCTAGCATCCTGAGCAAGCTCAGGAAGTGTGGGATAGAAGAACAGACAGTGAGCTGGATTAGGAGCTGGTTACACACTAGAGTCCAAAGAGTGGTGGTCAATGGTGCCAAGTCCAGCTGGAGAGCTGTGACTAGTGGAGTCTCCTAGGGATCAGTGCTGGGTCCAGTCCTGTTTGACATCTTCATCAGTGACATTGCTGAGGGGACAGAGTGTCTGCTCAGCAAGTTTGCTGACCATACCAAACTGGGAGGCTTGGCTGATACAGCTGAATGCTGTGTGGCCATTCAGTGAAGCTTGGAGAGCCTGGAGAGCTGGGCAAAGAGGAACCTAATGATGTTCAACAAGGATAAGTGCAGAGTCCTGCACCTGGGAAGGGATAATAAACTGCACCAGTACAGGTTGGGAGGTGATGTAGCCAGCAGCCCTGTGGAGAAGGACCTGGAAGCCTGTGTGGATGTGGCATTATCCATGGGACATCAATGTGCCCTTGTGGCCAAGAAGGCCAATGGTATCTTGGGGTGTATTAACAAGGGTGTATCTGGAAGATTCTCCTCCCCGTCTGCTCTGCCCTAGTGAAGCCTCACCTGGAATACTGTATCCAGTTCTGGGCTCCCCATTTCAAGAGGGACAGGGATTTACTTGAGAGAGTCCCAACAGGGGGCTACAAGGTTGATTGAGGGAGTGGAACACATGCCTTATGAAGAAAGGCTGTGAGACCTGGGGCTTTTTAATCTGGAGAGGAGTAGACTGAGACAGAATCTAGTAAGTACATATAATATGAGGGCTGGGTGTCAAGAGGGAAGGGACAGCCTCTTCTCACTTCTGCCCTGTGATAGGAAAAGGGGCAAGGGATGTAAATGACAGCACAGGAAGTTCTACTTTAGCATGAGGACAAACTTCTTTACTGTAAGGGTCACAGAGCACTGGAACAGGCTCCCCATAGAGTTTGTGAAGTCTCCTTCTCTGGAGACTTTCAAGACTTGCCTGGACGCGTTCCTGTGTGACCTGCACTAGGTTACATGGTACTGCTCTGGCACGGGGGTTGGACTCCATCTCTGGAGGTCCCTTCCAACCCCTAACATCCTGTGCTGTGTTCCTGGGATCACATGTTAAAGTACATCTATTTTTCAGGGTGTTTGACTGTCTCATGTTTAACTGCTATTTTCTAACATGTTTGAGTGATACATGGTCATAGGCCTCATGCATGTTTGAGCACTTTCCAACCTGTGGCATGTTGACTCTGGGGGAAGGTCCTTGATCTCATTTTAAGGACTCCACAAATGGTGGCTGAGAGCTCTAGTTTGATCAATGCAGATGATACCATCTGGGATGACCCTGTTGCTGTTACCCCCATGTTCATGAACTTTTAAAGTAAACCAGTCCTGGCTTTGTTTATTTTTCAAAATGCCATAGTATGAAGTGTAGAAGTTGAGCAGCTGACTTGCAGGTGAGCTTCAGCTGTCTAGTGGGCCTGAGGAGGATACTTGGGAGAAGGAGTTTCACCAGTCATTGCAGGTTTTGCAATTGCTGCTCTAGGAAGAGAAGGTGTATGTATTCCACACAGCACTCTGCTTTACCTGCTGTCTTCAAAGGTGACAGTGTTGTCACTGGAAAATTTTGGGAAGTCTAAACTGAAAAAGATTGGAAGCTACTGCCTGAAATATTGGCCTTAAATGTTGTTGGTTTTTTATGTGAATTAAATCCTGTGTCTTTTTAAAAATTATTAACTAAATTAAGAAGTGCTGATTTGACTTGGATTTCTGATTGTGTTTACAATGTGAGTAGTATCCACTTAGTGTCAATGGCAAGAACTATTTTTTAATAAAGCCTGCTATTCACTGGACACATATTTCCTTCCAAACTGGAGGGAAAAAAAGTAAATACTTTTTGAAACCATCTTTTTGTAAATCAGCTTTCTCTGTTCCTAGAGAAACATTATGTATGCTTGGTTTTAATACTATTTAAAAGGGAAGGCAGCTCACCACTATTAGGAATAAAAGAGGCTCAGGATAATGTAGGCAAGTGAAGGTAGCATGGTTTTAAGGGCCCAGTGGTGCCATGGGAAAACTGGAAGCCATGTTTAATCACACCAGATTTGCTCTTCCTTGCAGTGATTAGCCTAGCAGAAATGCAGAAAGATACTGTGAGTGGAAGAATCTCAAGACTGGTGTAAAGGATGATAAATTTTTCACCAGATACTTCTTATCACATTTTTATTTATTTATTTGTTTTTATTTAGTGAAGCTGAAGAGTTGAAAATCCATCCAAGCCTGTTCCTTTTGCTTTTAATCCTGGGAAGGCTGTATCCATCTCCAATGGATGGCACTTGCTCAGCACTCAGCATGGCACCATTTGTCCCATTTATTATAAGGTAAGGTGATTCTGTGGTGGGTTTTCATGTGATGGGATTTCTTTGTTGATTTGGGATTTTTTGGTGTCTTTTTGACCTTCTCTTCAGCTTTAATTCTAAGAGGAAAACTTTCTCTTCAGTTGGACTTTTCCCTATATTGTTAATGATTGTTTTGGGAGATTAGAAAGAATTTACAGAATCACAGTTCAGCTCTTGCAAGCCACTGTACAACTTGTTTGTAAATATTCACCTGTGAATGATGTACAGCATGATTGCAGCCAGGTAAATGAATAGAGTAGAATTAACCAGGTTGGAAAAGACCTTTGAGGTTGTCCAGTCCACCTTATCACCCAACACCATCTAATCAACTAAACCAGGGCAGCAAGCACCCCATCCAGGCTCTTCTTAAACACCTCCAGGGATGGTGACTCCACCATCTCCCTGGGAAGCACATTCCAAAGACCAGTCTGTCTGTGAAGAACTTCTTCCTAACATCCAGCCTAAACCTCCCCTGGTGCAGCTTGAGACTGTGTCCTCTTGTTCTGGTGCTGGTTGCCTGGGAGAAGAGACCAACCCCCACCTGGCTACAACCTCCCTTCAGGGAGTTGGAGACAGCAAGAAGGTCTCCTCTGAGTCTCCTCCAGGCTAAGCAACCAACTTGAAGATGTAGGTAGATGAAGACTGATGAGCTTGACTGATTTAGGGAATGCAAGATTTGCTGTCCAAACTTCTGATGGGTTTTTCAGTAGCACATAAATGTAATGACTAATACATAGATTTATAGATGTGTGTAGATATATATAGATAGATATATCTGCACACAGAGATAGCTTCCCATCCGTATATATATATATGTGTGTGTGTATGTATAATGGCTTAATGGCCATGGTGGTGGTAGGTCAATGATTCAACTCGATGATCTTAGAGGTCTTTGCCAAACAAAACAATTCTGTGATTCTGTGATAAATACATGCATACATTGCTAGATCAAGGCATGGCTATATCCTATATTTAATGTGTTTCTAAGATGATACTTTGTGGTGGTGAGAGGTTCAGTTCTCCCCCACACACAAAGAAACCACGGCTAACTCGGTTGGAGAAGCGAAAATGGACAAGCTATATTTACAGGCAGGATGAGATGCAGTGAATATGTACACAATATACAGTATTTACAATAGATACAGAAATACACAGCAAATAATGTAACACAGAAAGACCTTTCCCTCCTCCAGAAAGGAGGGTCCCCACTGCCCCTTCTTCCCCTTCCCCCTTTTCTCCCAAAAAGGGTTAGAGAAAAGGGAATTATTAAGGAGGAAATTCTGTTAGCTCAAAGCATATGCAAGAATTAGTTTCTTACCTGCTAGCTCAGTTAGTTCAAGGTCAACTCTGTCCAACACAGCTGTTGCTCAGAGAGACTGAAACAGACAGGCTGAAAAAAGACAGACTGAATCTGACTGAGATTCAAACTGAACGAAAGCTAAGAATTTAAAGTTGCATTCTACCAATCTACCAATGAATTTCGTTTTAGACTTTATCTTTGTTTTCAAAACATTCAGCCAGAGTGTTCCAGTAACTGTCCCTTTCTTAAAGGCACAGCCTAAAGCGGTCACACACTTCAATGTCTCAGGCTGTGCCAGAGGAGGTTTAGGCTGGATGTTAGGAAGAAGTTCTACACAGAGAGAGTGATTACCCACTGGAATGGGTTGCCCGGGAGGTGGTGGAGTCACCATCATTGGAGGTGTTCAGGAGGAGACTTGATGGGGTGCTTGGTGCCATGGTTCAGTTGTTTGGGTGGGTTGGATTAGTTGATGGGTTGGACGCGATGATCTTGAAGGTCTCTTCCAACCTGGTTTATTCTATTCTATTCTATATCTGATGTTTTTATACAGTGTACCTTTCATTTGTATGGTGGTTACCTCAAGGTACTCAGATATTTTTGTTGTGTTGTGTATGCTACTGGGTGGGGAGTCTGATAAGGGAACAGGACTGTGGTGGGTAAGGAGAAATGATCCTCATCAATGTTTGAGAGAAGTTTGGCTATCTGTGTGAAAGCTTCAGAGAAACAGGGTGAGAAAGTTCCATACTTAATCTTACTTGTTCGGTAGTGAAACAAGATCAAGTTGTTATCCTAAGATCTTCCAATTCTAATTTAAACAAGTATTTGATAGAAAATTATAATAGATTTGTCTTCTTACTCTTCATAACAGTTACACTGTATCTCTTCTTATTCTTCTCTTTTTTAACTTTCAAGAATAAATAATAACTTGAATTGTTTCTTCAAAGGGAGAAATCTGTAATCAAAGTTTTTAAGTGCAGGGTGTTTAACAATTGAAACCACTACTGTGTTTGAATCTCAAGTGTGTTTTGAGGAAAATAATTAAAACTGTATTTGTTGCTTACATTGTTGCTTAGCTCTGGTTTTATGTCTTTGTTAAAAGGCCAGAGGATGCTAATTTATTATTTTTGTATTTTCATTTAAATATTGGTGGGCCATGGCCAGCTATGAGATTCAACAATGCTAAATCCTGGGTCGTAACAACCCCATGCAGTGCCTACAGGCTTGGGGAAGAGTGGCTGGAAAGATGCCCAGTAGAGAAAGACCCAGGGATGCTGGTCGACTGCTGGCTGAATATGAGCCAGCAGTGTGCCCAGGTGACCAAGATGACTAACAGCTGTATGGAATAGTGTGACAGGCAGAACCAAGGAAGTGATTGTCCCCTGTACTCAGCAGTGGCAAGGCCACACCTTGAGTACTGTGGTCAGTTTTGGGGCCCTCAGTACAAGAAAGGCATTGAGGTCCTGGAGCAGGTCTAGAGAAAGGAGGTGTAGATTGCATATTAGAAGACACTTCTTGACTGGAAGGGTTATCAAACACTGGAATAGACTTTCCCAGGGAGGTGGTTGCATCCCCATCTCTGGAGGTTTTAAAATAATGCACAGATGTAGTGCTAAAGGGACCTGGTTTAGCACCAGACTTGACAGTGTTAAATGGTTGGACTCGATGCTCTTACAGGTCATCCCAACCAAGAACAGTTGTATGTTTCTGTAACCAAGAGATTAAACTGTACGTGTTAATGTGTGTTCCTTCCAGTTGTCGCTGGGGTGTTGGGTTACACAGCGTCCGCGTGTGCACGTCAATACTCGGCGGCCCAGTGCCATTAGAACATTTAAGGGCCATATTTGTATTGTGAGATTTTTACACTTCTGTTGCTGTACCACTGTCAAGGAAAGGTACTGTAAATGGGGTGGGAAGAGAGGAAGAGTGAATATAACCCGTGACTGATCTTCGGACTCCAGCGTAAAACAATGAAGGGGCATTCATTTGTTGCTCTGAGAGGATGGACGAAATACTTACGGCGTTTGCAAGCAAATGAGCAGTTTTCTGAGCAAAACTGGGTTTAGCACCAAGAATTCAAATTGGGCTTTCGAAGAGATTCACTTAAGCCTGAGTGGAATTTTCCATCCAGAGCTATTGTTGCTGTGACTGTGCTGAGATGAATTACACAATATAAGGAGGATGAAATGCTACAAGGACAAATCTCAATCTCTGTGTGCATACTTGTTACTCCCTGTTGAACTAGGACATTTGATTATCTGTCTGCAGTTCTATTAAAAGTAATTTTTCCTTCTTTCCCCTTGCAGATGTTTTATTTGAAAGGGAACACTTTGATTCACAATTTGGTACTTAACTTTTCATTTTTTTCAAGAGCTAGATAGGTCTGCCTTAATGGTTGGCTCTAGGATGAAGGAATGTACAGAATGTTTTTGATTAACAAGAGAGGTAATCGGGAGGTAATGTTTTAAGTATGAAACAAAAACATAACCTCCTTTTTGCCTCCCTCTTTCAAAGACCTGTAATCTCATTAGAATGATCTAAATCTGAGTTACCTTATGTCCTCTTGTACCATGGCATTGACAAAGTGTTTGTTTAGTGTTAAGTATTCTGGGCTGAAGGCTCTGAAGGAGTAAAACAAGTATTACTTACATTGACTTGGATACTTTTCACTGATTGAAGGCTAGCCCTATTTCTAAATGTAACCTTTTAATATTTTCAGTAGTTTCTGAAAAATCAGCTTTAAAATGTCAAGTAACACAAGGGGTTTAAAATACTTTGGGTGCATCTGGCTTGTCTTTCACTTGGCTGTTTTTAATACTTGGTGAAGTTTCCTCTTTCAGACTTTGTCAAACAGGTTTCAAAGCAGCGTTGCTTCTAGGTATGTTATGTTGCAAGTCATTGAAGTAAATCCCGGTGTGAGGACAGTTTAAGAAGAAATGTGAGCATGTTTCCATGAAATCAGTGCAGTTCTGAACTAGACAGTGTTTCCTTGTGCAAGATTTTGTACCGTGCATCCTTCTGTAAAACAGAGGAGCTAAATTCCAAAATCCCCTGATGCTGCTTTCCATTGGGAACCAGGGGAGATGGCAATGGGAAGTACCAGTCCTTTACAGCTGTTCTCTTTCCTCTCCTGCCTCCCTCAGTCCACCACCCTGAACTGATAGCGATGCTATTCGTTGAGCTTGTCATTAGTATACAAGGATAATTACTGTGACTGTTACTTAATGACAGCAAAGTTGTATATGGCAAGGAAACAGTTTGTGTGGGATAGAGCATTATCAGCTATCACTCCTATTCCTAAAAGAGTCCTTTAGATGAGAGGGGAAGTCCACATCAGCCATGAGCAAATGGGCAGGAAAAATGTTATCCTGATAGCTGTTATAGGAAAGCTTAAATGAATCTGTTATTTAAGTGGGCTGGGTGCTGTGTCTGTCCCTCTACAAGAAGTGATACAGACTGTTGGCTGCAATTTATTTCAAACTTAGGGACAAAGGCAAAAAAAAAATATTAAAATTATAGAGGCCATGAATCCATGAGTCTTTAGTCCACACATGGAATGCAGGTCTCGTGTTTTTATTCAGTAAGTACACCAAGTTTTCTTGACTAAGAGTGGATTTTTGAAAAAAATCTTAACAGAAGCCAATCCAGACAAAAACAAAGGTTGCAGAGGATTTATCTTAAAATTGAAAAGCAAAAGATGGATTTCTGTTATGAAAGATCTAAATTTGCAGATAACACCAAGCTGGGAGCAGGAGTTGATCTGCTGGAGGGTAGAGAGGCTTTGCAGAGGGACCTCGACAGGCTGGACAGATGGGCAGAGTCCAAGGGCAGGAGATTGAACACATCCAAGTGCCGGGTTCTGCACATTGGCCACAGCAACCCCGTGCAGTGCTACAGGCTGGGGTCAGAGTGGCTGGAGAGGGGCCAGGCAGAGAGGGACCTGGGGGTGCTGGTCGATGGTAGGCTGGACATGAGCCTGCAGTGTGCCCAGGCAGCCAGGAGGGCCAGTGGCATCCTGGCTTATATCAGGAACAGTGTGGCCAGCAGGAGCAGGGAGGTCATTCTGCCCCTGTACACTGCACTGGTTAGGCCACACCTTGAGTCCTGTGTCCAGTTCTGGGCCCCTCAGTTTAGGAAGGATGTTGACTTGCTGGAAGGTGTCCAGAGAAGGGCAACAAAGCTGGGAGGGGTCTGGAGCACAGCCCTGTGAGGAGAGGCTGAGGGAGCTGGGGTTGGAGAGGAGAAGACTCAGGGGTGACATGATTGCTCTCTACAACTACCTGAAGGGAGGTTGTAGCCAGGCAGAGGTTGGTCTCTTGTCCCAGGCAACCACCACCAGAACAAGAGGACACAGTCTCAAGCTGTGCCAGGGCAGGTTTAGGCTGGAGGTTAGGAGGAAGTTCTACACAGGGAGAGTGATTGCCCATTGGAATGGGCTGCCTGGGGAGGTGGTGGAGTCACCATCATTGGAGGTGTTCAGGGAAGACTCGATAGGGTGCTTGGTTTCATGGTTTAGTTGATTAGGTGGTGTTGGATGATAGTTTGGACACGATGATCTTGAAGGTCTCTTCCAACCTGGTCCTATTCTATCCCATTCCATTCCATTCCATTCCATTCCATTCCATTCCATTCCATTCCATTCCATTCCATTCCATTCCATTCCATTCCATCACATTCCTTCAGTGAAGTCTGAGAGGTTCTGTGTATAATGTATGGAGTCCGTAAATTACTCTGTGCAAATTTAGGCTCACAGATAAGGAGTGTAAGATAGCAGCAGACTTAGAAAGCTATTTTAAAAAATGCTGTTATTCAGAATACAAATTTCTAACAGAAATTTGGACTTGAATTTTAATCTCTTATAATCAATTTTATTTTGCAGTTTATACTGGCTGAGGTGAGTCAGAGTGGGTCTTTGAAAATATTTGGTGGAGATTTAAAAGTAGAACTTCAGTTGCACTCTGCGTGGATCTTGTACAAAGGACTGCTTGTTTTGAGTTGTTTTCTGATGAGTAGGGTATTCAAAATCTTTCTGATCTAATGAAGCAACCTCATGATGTTGCAGGACACTTTATTCCTCAAATATGGTTTGAAATTGCCAGGTATACTCACTACATTTGTGTTAACTGTGGTGTTTTTTGCCACCAACTGATTCATCTCTGGTTCTTTTCCTACTAGGATGCACAGTGTCGCTCTGATGTGGTTTCGCCATTGTTTTCTCTCGTTGTTTTTCTTTGTCCACTTAGGCTCAGAAATTCCATGAGTATTCCTTTCAGTGTCCATTGTTCAGTTTACTTCAGTACAGATATGAGGGAAATACTGTTGCTATAATTGACATCTTTTCCTTTCGAACCACTAATCCAGTGGTGCAAAGATGCGTACACAGAATTATGATCTTGCCGTTGTAACTTTCCTGTGTGCACTGATGTTGCAAACCATTGGCTTCTGCATTTTAAGCACTTTGAAACATAAATGAGAGTGATCCAGCAGGGTTTTAGCTTCTTAGGAAGCAGAGACGCCTGACCATGAATTCCTTTTGATTTTAGGTGGTGTTCCCAAAATACATGAGCTGGCATAGGCATTCGGAATAAAGGAGCAACATGCCCCCTAAAGCATATGTTGCTTTTTAGATTCTTACTGTACTTTTTAGTGTTGTCCTGTGCTTGACATCTAAGATGGAAGTTTTACGTGTTTGGGGGAGAAGGGAGGAGTGTGGCAGTCATAGCAATAAGCAGTGTGAGCAGTCTGGTAATACAAGCTCAGAGCTTGACATAGTGGTAGGCCATGCTTAGCATAAGTGTAGAAGTAACTAGAAGTTTAGCAAAACAGTGCTGTGCTAGCAGTGTGTAACTAGGGCAAGGTACTGGTAGCCGTGAACACAGAGAGTTATCTTGGAGTAACAGGATGCATACGTCGATCAACAACCTCACGTGATAGTAGTAGTTTAACCAGTAATGTATAACAGTAGGATGTGTGGACAATTGTGGGGAACCAATGAAGCTATGCCAGCTATGCTCTGTGAGTCTATATAAGCTGTAGAGGTTCCTTAATTAAACTGAACAATACTTAGATCACACTGGTTGTCCGTATTGATTCCGAACTCTGTCATCAACAAAGGAGGGAGAGCAATGTGTTTCCCTTGTGAGCATAATTCCTCTTGTGAGTTGGGACTGGCTTGGAATTTTTCCTTTTCTGCTTACAGTCTGTGATCTGTGCAGTCCTGAGTGCATAGTGATTAGTACTGGTCTGTAAAAATATTTATGGTTCCCTGTAAGTATCTATGAACAAGAAGATTTTTCAGACCTGCCTCCCTCTCCCCGCAGTTTACATAAGAAGTGGTAAACAGTTTGTCACATTTTCTGTTTTGATTAAGGGCAATTTGTGGTGCCAGAGAAGACTGCAAAGTGTGTGGTTGGCAGTAACCAGTTCAAGACCTCATCAACTAAAAAATCTTTTCTGTGTTCATCACCCTTTTCTCTTGAACTGTGGGCAGATGTTCTTTTCATGTTCAGCGGTGCTGATGGGAAATACTACAACCCCTTAGTATTCATTATTGATTCCTTATTCCAGTTTTTCCAGTGTTCATCACTCTGCTTCTGTTTGGCAGATTATCATCTGAAGCAGTTTAGGAAATACTCACAAACTGTAGGGTGCTGTCTTTCTCCAGTGCAGCAGATTCCTCAAGAGGGCCAGCAGCTGGGATCCTAGTTTAAAATTTGGTGTATGCTACAACTGATTTCAGACATGATCCAGTAAAAAATACAGAGTCCTCAGCTGTCAACGTACAATGGGTGAATTAATATTCATTTAGATGTTTAAAATTAACCTGTCAGTACTTAACTTTGCTAATCAAGATAAACAACCAAATAGTAATATTTAGCTTGTTCTGCAAAAGTATTTGCAGGAAGGAATGTGAAAATAAAGAGGACTAATGCATTAGCTATGCAGAGGGTGGTAGGTATGTCAAGGAGAGCCAACTGTAATGATATTTGAAAAAGACCATGTTAATTAAAAACAACAATCTTGAATTTGAGAAGTATCAGTATCGGGAAGACTTCTTGGCAATGAGCAACTACTTCTGGTGGTGTGGCTGAAAGGGTCTTTGAGGACCGAGATACTTTGGTGGTTTTCATGAGTTTGGTGAGATTTGAAAATTAATCTTGTTGCATTCTTATTTACAGTCAATAGAAGCTCTTGAAATCATCACAAGCTGCCGAGGCTGGATTGATTCATTCAGCTTCCCTGGCACAGAACTCGCAATAATGATACAGTTGCTAAGAGAACAAAGAATCTAGACACAATATACTCTGGAGTTTGTCCTAAATGTTTTGATAGTAGGTGGTACGTGTTTCTTTCTGTTACTCTGCACTTGTGAAACATCATGATATCTTTTCACAAACCCACAAAGCTGAAGCATGGTTGTGACTGAAGGTTTTTCTTTTGACCTTAAGAGAAAGTGATTTTCCTACAGAATGCTGGGAACTGAAACCAGGAGGTTCTAACCTCACGTGACTTCATCAAATAGTGAAATAAACCAAGAACCTGAAAATACTGACATTTTCTGATGAGAAGGCAAGAAAAAAGATACCATGGAAGTTGTGGCAGCACGTTCTATAGAAATCTCCACCCGAAGAGAACATTTTTCTGTTGTCTAAAATTTGCACACGGCATTCATAACGGATTTCATAGGCTTGCACACTCGTGATTTCAGTTTGTTGGCCGGCTGAACCACAACAACTCAAGCTTCTGTTGTTGATTCAGCTCGGTATCAGTTGGCTGCTTTTTACAAAATGTCTGTAATTTCTCCCTAGAAAGCACTTGGAAACATACAGAGAAACAACTCCTGGCAGAGCTTGTGAACAGCTTTCACAAATAAAAGTCAGTGTACTTTTCCCCTGTAGTTCCTGTGGTATTTACAGCTACTCCGATTCATTAAGTGCCTGTGTGGAAAACTCTGTCCTTACAAAACTAGGTGGTTTTATCTTAATTGCCCGAGTTGACAAAAGACAATACTTAACACAGTGTATAAAGACACTAGAGGTTTGGGCAACCATTAACTTCACTTTAAAGGAAATAGATATGATTTTAGAGGTTTAGTACCACATAAATAGCCTGAAATTAAACTTGATCTGTTTCTGTCCATGGTTGTGTCCAAATATTTTGTGGGCTATATTCATGTGTTGGTTGTAGATCTGAAAGACCTCCACTGGTACTTCAGTAATGTTTTTGTACTTGCTAGGTAAAATACTGAGATGCTTAATCAAAATTCAGACTATTTTGGGATTGTTTTGGTTCCTACTTTAAAAAATTGTCTTCAGGCCAATTGCATGAAAAGTTTCCACAGTGAAATAATTTTTAAAAAATTAAATACTTTGGAAACTTTATAGCTAAGGAACACAGAAATCTATCAAAATGGAAAATATTTGGTTTTCCTTGTATGCTTTTAGCAGTTTCACTTCGTACAGACGGTGCAGCAGGAATGGAATTTGTTGCTAAATACTTTTGCCTGTGATCACCGTCCATGCCTTCTGCTAATGGAATCTCATGTTTTAATTCTTGCTTTAGGACTGGTAACCTGTCTTTAACTGTGTAGCTGCATGGTGGAGGAAAGAGAAAACCTCTTTCTCATACAACTTAAACATGTCTGCATAGAATGAGCCAGAAGCCTTGCCATAGTTGTTCCTTTCCAGTGAATTTGTTAGGACCTTCTGGAATGAGTAGCTCCGTGGTTTAATGGATACTATACTTTTAAGTTTTATTTATTAATTAATTTTTAATCAGTTTTATCTTTTGAAACCCTAGAGACTGTTAAAATGCAGTAACTAGCAGGTGGAGCTGGTTGGTTTGAATTGCAAGTGTGCTTTTCCTGCCTCGTGCTCTTCTCCCAACTTTCTGTGATGGTGGTAGGGTGCTTGCTTTGTCTTACAAGGTTAGAGAGGTCCCTTCTACAAAATGATCCCTTGCTGGTTGTTCAGCCTGTTGGCATGTTGTTTCAGTTCCATTTTCCCAGCTGCAGTTATTGATTCCCTCTTCCTACACATTGTGAAGTTAATGGATGTGAATGTATTTCAGCTGTGAACAGGAGCTGTCATGCTATGGTACTGTCTACAGGACTGCTGGAACTGTGTTGTTAATAAGCAGTGACAGTAATGCAAATTGCTGTGACAGCATCCAGTAAATATGGATATATATGTTTTCCTCATTGTTGATTCTCCTAACAGTTGCAACTGTTATTTAATGTAATGTACATATTTGCAGCTTCATATGTAATTTTTCAAATTCTACTAATTTGTTTCTGTGACCTTTATATAAAAGGTAACTGATGTGTTCATCGGGTTACATGAAGTCTCTTGAAGGGGAATTATAAGAGAGAGAGAAAAAATAAGCACATAGGAAACACCTGCAAAAAGGAAAAAAAGTGCAAGATATTTTTATTTAGAGCTAGTGTTCTGTGGTTTGTAGCCAGAGTAATAAATTAGATACTTTGATGTGTGCAGGGGAGTATGGAGTCTTTGTGCCGTATGAGAGTCGGTCATAAATTACGTCGGTTGGAAAGGTTGTTCAGGATCTAAGTGTTAAAGCTGCGCTGGAATTGCATTGAATCTACAGTTACACAAAGTGAAACCTTTTCAGATTTATTGACTTTTTGTTCTTGGTCATGCACTCTTTGAAGTAAACATGTTTACATCCAATACCTCATGCACCTAGGTAAACAGTGCTGAGTTCAACATGGAATACTACTTCAACAGTGGTTGAAGTAGTAGGCCAGGAGAAGTTGGCATACTGTATACTACCTGAAGGGTGGTTGTAGCCAGGAGGGGTTGGTCTCTTCTCCCAGGCAACCAGCACCAGGACAAGAGGACATAGTCTCAAGCTGCGCCAGGGGAAGTTTAGGCTTGAGGCGAGGAGAAAGTTCTTCACTGGGAGAGTCATTCGCCGTTGGAACGTGCTTCCCAGGAAGGTGGTGGCGTCACCATCCCTGCATGTGTTCAAGAGGGGATTGGACGTGGCAGTCGGTGCCATGGTCTAGTCATGAGGTCTTGGGTGATAGGTTGGACTTGATGATCTTTGAGGTCCCTTCCAACCTTGGTGATACTGTGATACTGTGGTATTTGTACATATGACAAGGTTCTTGGTGTTTCTTGGATTTTAGAGTCTGTCATCTTCATGAGATGAGTGTCATATATTGAAAACATTTCCTGCCCCCATGTTTTTTTCACACCAAAGAAAATGAAACAGTTTTAAGTACAGCTTTGCAGACACAACATACGTGCTGCCCTAATAGATGCATAATGTCCACGCTTGTATTTGCCTGCAAAGATGAGAAGAGGTAGCCACTGACAGATTTTAGTTGTGTTGTTGGCAGATGAAGCTCAGAGTCTGGATGGTGAAGTGCCCAAGGTTTGAGGTCCTGTTCCTTTCTGCTAATCTCCTGGCAAGGCAGCTTCCACCACTTAAGTGAAATTAGTCTCAAGGACGGCAGTGTGTTAAACTGCTGCAGAAAAAGTGACCAGAACAGGTTAATAGCCTTAAAATATTTCCTTCCTGAAGCTTCTAGGTGTTACTGTAGGCACAAAATGAGCTACATGATTGCCATAATTGTGTACTGAGTTTTCTTGGTACAGCTTGTGAGATTGCGTCCTGTGATTACTACTGAATCCTAGATAAAATATTTAAGAGTACAGAAGATGGACTCAGTGTTGTGTAGTAGATCTTGGAGGCTGGTGTAACAATATAAAATTGCTACATTGGGTTGGACTGTTCTTTTGTGTTACTCAGTGGTTGCATTTGCATTCTCTCTTTGTCCCACTTTTTGAGAATGGATCTTGTTTAGTTTTATATTCAGATACAAGATTAGGGCTAAGTGAGATCCATCAAAAGTCAAAACTGCTTGGTTTTAATCTAGGGTACTGTTAGAGGTTGTGAAAAAAGTAGTGTATATTTTGACATTCTTCTGAAAAACTTCTTGTATAATTCAGGAATGAGGCCAGGTGCCTTCAAAACATGAGGGATGTTCACAGCAGTGCGTTCAGGGCATGCAGAAGTTCAGAGATAGGTCATTGCTGGTGACTTTGCATGATATCTTGCATCTACTTATGAAACTGGAGTGGTTTTGAAATGTTACTGGTACAGCGTCATGCAAGTGACACACAAGACCAATTTTATTCAGGTATTAAAACTTTTTTTTAAAGAAAGAAAGATAAACAAGAGAAGAAACAGTAAGAATGTTAACTTCTCTCAGATTTGGGAAGCTATTTGCCAATGAAATAGTTTTATGTGTTCCCAAATGTGCTCCTGTGATGCAATAGTTTATTGTTCCTAAATTTGGTGATGCTTTCATGCCGTAATATTGACTTTGTAGAAGTGCTGTTATGAGGGATTCCACTAAGATGTTACTTCCTGAGACTGCACTGTGCCCTATGTAGCAGTCTGTAGTGTGAGAAGCTTGCGCTTACGTACAATGGGTGCACAGTAGGGTAGCAGTCTGTAGTGTGAGAAGCTTGCGCTTACGTACAATGGGTGCACAGTAGGGTGGCAGTCTGGTGATGGGTTACCCTTTGGGCAGGTCAGACCTGGGGGTTTGCATTTCCTTCAGGCGCAGAAAGCTGCAGAACTGGCTCCTCGGCTTCCTGGGTGAGTTCTCCCCCTGGGCAGCTGTGTGTTTACTGAGGAGGCGATGATTATTGCCTTCTGATTTAGGATCTTCAGGGTGCAAAACAGGACCTAATTTGAAGGTCCCAGTTAGGCTTCTGTGTGGGTTAACACTTGGCTACTGAGGTGTTTATAGAGAACAATCTTGGGCATGAGGAAAGGTGAAGATCAAACTAGTCTGTAATTTTGAGTATTGCTTTACATTCATTCAGTGTAAGTGCTGAGGTGACAGCCTCTTTTCTGGATCCAGACTTCAGGCAGCTGAGACTTTTTTGCCTGTAATAATAAATAATGTTCTTCCTAAATCCAGTGCAGTCATTTCTAGTTCCATAATGAACTTCACAAAATAACAGCACGGAAGAGCATTTGTTATGTAAAATACTGTATCTCCACATACGCTTGTGTATGTTTTTATAAGCCTTTAATGTCAGTTGTTGCAAGGCAATAAATTTAGATCATCTAAACATTGCTGTCAACTTCATTTTTTGTTACTAGGAAAAAACTCTCAGAATTTCATTCTAATTAATTTCTTTGTGTTCAAGGAGAAAACCTCCTCTGAAACACGTAATGTTGGAAAGTACCCTTGTACCAGTTAGAGGAAACCTTGGCATTTTACCCATTTTCCACTGTTCCTTCTGAAGACATGTTAGCTTCCTTGGGATTTGTGAAAAAAGGGTCATGAACAAAATAAAAACCATTCTTGGCTATACAGTTCTAGCTGTCCACCAGACATTCATTCCAGCATCAGTGTTACTTGCATTTGGAAAGAGCATCCACACGTGAGAATCTCTTGGTTAACAGAATACAGTTTAGGAGAAGTTAAGGAAGGGTTGCAGATGATCGCTTATATTAAATTTACTGTGCAGTAGAGTTTAAAAGCTTTTGTTTAAAAAATGGAAGGTTTTTATTAAGAGCTAAGTTGACTTTCTTCTTGCACCTTGTCAATACAGAGTTAAAGCATTTCTATATGGAAGAGCCTCCAGTCGTGACTGCTCTGCTTTTGCATCCTCTTGCGAAGGAGAATCAGTCTTTGAAAGGGAAAAGCAAAAGGGATCTATATAAAAATCATTCCCTACAAGGGAAGATATCCCCCCCATTGCAGTGGGGTTGGAACTAGATGATCCTTGTGGTCCCTTCCAAACCTGACTGATTCTATGATTCTAAGATGTGGGCAGGTGACGGACAGAACACGCTGACACACTGCAAGAATAAAAGGTCCTGTTTTTCAAGGGTAGCATAGCTCTCTACTTCCTCTACACAAGGTCTGTGTTTTTCGGGCACACTGTGGCTTAACATGACTAAAATGTTGTTGGGTGGGTTGGATTGGTTGATGGGTTGGACGCGATGATCTTGAAGGTCTCTTCCAACCTGGTGTATTGTATTGTATTGTATCGTATTAAGTCTTGTGTTCAAAACCCTGTTCAGTTGCTAGTTCAAGATGGAAACTTTTTTTTTCATTTCTTTGATGTGAATTAGACAACAATTTCTAATGCTGGTTTACATTTGCTAGAGATACTTGGAACCTTACAATTTCACATCATTTTTCAAAATACATAGGCATGACCCTGCAGGGTTTGTTTGGGAGAGCTCAGAAGTGGTTTGAACATACTGGTGGAGGATAGTCTCAACTACATGTGATTTTGTAAGCTGAAAATATGTAGGAAGCAGGTCAGGAAAAGGATGAGAGGGTAGGAGGAGAGAAGGTCATCTCTCTGGGTTATCACAATCAGCTGGGAGGTATCAGGGCATAACTCCTGCCATATCATGTTTTATATCATATGAATCATTTGTCTGTTCATATCTGAACCCTGTGATACCTCTCAGTTGTCTGAGGCAGTGGGTGGCTGAATTGTACCTGCCTTACAAAAACTAACACGTACAAGATTTACTGGCTTTGAGAGACTTAGCCAAACCTACTTTTAGTTGAGAAAAGGTTTTTACTTGCTTGAACTCAGTATGTGTGGCTGGTTCATGTGTTCATATAGCTGAATAGTTTATTCTGTGTCAGTTAAAATCTTCATAACATTAAAAGATGAGCGGGGGTCTTGACCTGTGTTTTACAGGCAATCTGGAGTCTCCTCAGTTAACTTTTAGTAAATGAAAAACATTTGGGCTTGAGATATTATAAATATTAAATATAAATATGAATACTATTTTTTCCAGTGAGTCATTTTACTTCCCACCTGTAAATTTTTTCTAAAAAACCAGTATGGCCTTAAATTTCAGTAGACTACATGTTGAGTTCTTACAGAAACATCTGAGAAAGAACTTAATACTTTTAAGTCAAGCTCACAATACATTTGAGTATGATCACAGTAGCAGTAAGGTTGGAAGAGACCTCAAAGATCATCGAGTCCAACCTGTCACCACAGACCCCATGACTAGACCATGGCACCAAGTGCCACGTCCAATCCCCTCTTGAACACCTCCAGGGACGGTGACTCCACCACCTCCCTGGGCAGCACATTCCAATGGCGAACGATTCTCTTGGTGAAGAACTTTCTCCTCACCTCGAGCCTAAACTTCCCCTGGTGCAGCTTGAGACTGTGTCCTCTTGTTCTGGTGCTCGTTGCTAGAGAGAAGAGACCAACCCTTTCCTGGCTACAACCACCTTTCAGGTAGTTGTAGAGAGCAATGAGGTCGCCCCTGAGCCTCCTCTTCTCCAGGCTAAACAATCCCAGCTCCCTCAGCCTCCCTCAGCCTCAGATCCCTCAGCCTCTCCTCCTGATTACTGTATAGTAAGTAACATAAGTCTCAGGCTGCGCCAGGGGAGGTTTAGGCTGGATGTTAGGAAGAAGTTCTATACAGAGGGAGTGATTGCCCATTGGAATGGACTGCCTGTGGAGGTGGTGGAGTCACCTTCATTGGAGGTGTTCAGGAGGAGACTTGCTGGGGTGCTTAGTGACATGGTTTAGTTGTTTGGGTGGGTTGGACTGGTTGATGGGTTGGACGCGATGATCTTGAAGGTCTCTTCCAACCTGGTGTATTTTATTGTATTATTGTATTATTAACATCAAGGAAGATGGAACATGACCTTGCATCCTTTTCTTTTTTAAGAAAGCAAGCTATGTAAACACAGGAGGTTCTGAAGGGACAAGAGCCTCTGGCATGGCTTCAGCATGACTTGTGTTTCTTGGGCAGATGCTTTCTCTCTGCGGAGAAGAAAGATTGCACATTAGATGTGTGAGAAGTACGTTTTAGTTTTCACTGAATTATTTGTTGTTTTGTCTTGGCCCCAGTAGTGGATTACAGCTGGATTTAAAATGGGACATTTCTGCTTTTTTCTAGGTGTGGGCACTCTCCTGTGTACCATTCCCGTGAGATGTCAGGTCGAGCCCTTGTTCCATTTGTTATGGTAAATGAAATACCTCATACAGTGCTGTCCTTGTTGGAGGGGCTTCCAGATGCCACCAGTCCTGGCATACGACAGAATAATATTCATGGAACACTTTTGCAAGTGAGTTTCTGGGGATGGATTGTTTGGTTTGGCTTGTAGCTTGGGGTGTTTTTTACTGTGGGGGTTTGGTTGGGGTTGTTGTTTTTTTGTGTGGCTATACTTCACAACCAGGTAGCATGCATTGAATTGAGCCAAGTGTTCACACATTGTCAAAATGTGCAAAAGCTGCTTGTGAGTCAATCCTGTCAGTTGATAACTGTGGAATGAGGATTTCAGCTGTCATTAGATGGCTGTAAGCTGTAAATATCAACATTTACATTTCATACAATGTTTCATCTCTTGAGATTGAAGTGCTTTGAGAACAAATACCTTTATCTAAACTTATCTACAGACACATCTGTGTGACTTGTCCAAAATCACAGAGCACATCTGAGGCAAAGCTGGACTCTGAGCACCAGCAGTGTAGGTACTGAGGCTTGCTAGTTGCCAGCATTTTTATATATTACTTAATTTGCTTTTCCTGCTACGCCAGCAGCTTCCTGTCAGTTTGCTGCACGAGTTGTGATAAGCTTTATACTATATTCTTCTGAAGAAAAGCTGCTGTGGGCTTTGAATCAGGGATTTCTTCATTCCCCATATATCATTCCTTTGGTTTATGGCAGTCGGTTCACAGCGTTTGATTTCTAAGCTATTGTGGTAATAAGTTACTCATTTTTATTACCTGTTTTTCATGAGTAACCCTCCAGCAAAGCTGTATTGTACAGGATCAGGTCTGTTTGTCTGCCTTAGCTGGCAAGCTAAGGTACACATTCCTGCTATAAACTGGGGTGTTGTTGGGGGTGTAGTTATTTTAAGTGTATCTTTTCCTGCATGTTACATCCCTTGAAGAACATAACCATACAGGAAACCGAGGACAGTGAAATGAAGTGCCTCTGAAGCTGTTACTGTCAAGTTTGCCTTTAGAAGGTTTCAACCAATTTAGTCTAGGTTTGGATGATGATTGGTTATAATGAAGCTTGTCACAGAGTTTGTCACAGAGCTCATGTCCAGGTTTTCTACCATGAAAAGCACTCCATGTACCTGTATGCATGCAAGCGCTTTGACCTGTAGGCTGATGCATCTGTGTGGGAAGGAGGAGATTGCCATCCTCAGATGACCCGTTCAGCCCTGATGTGTCACAAAATCCCTGAAGCCTGAGGAAGAGAATTGACTGTTTTCTCAGTCCAAAATGATTATAACTCTGATCATGAGAGTGCATACTGCCTGTAGTGTGTAAAGCCACAGCCATCTTTTCAGTGACCTAGAAAAAAAGTCATAATGAAGGATTGGTTCTGTAAAGAGCCCAAAGGATGGTCTGCTTTTTAATCATGAGCTTACACATAGGTGTAGGAGTTTTCCATACCTGTGATCAGGAGACACTCTTAGGGATTTAATGCGATATTTTTTTTTTCCCTTCATCTCCTCCCTCATCTTCCTTATTGCTTCTCTCTTATTGCTGGCTTGTGTTACATTTTCCCCTCTCCCCTGTCCATCTAAGAAGGGGAGTGATAGAGCACCTTTGGTGGGGCATTTGTCCCCCAGCCAGGGCCACCACAGTCTATTTGGTGCCAAAACCTGGGAAACTATAACATAACTGCAGCTTTGATTTAAGCCTGCTTTAGTTAAGCTGTAAGCTCCTGTGCTGGTCACGGGGTTTGCCGGCAGCATTACTTTGGTTTGGAAATGTTTCCTTTGTTTGGGAACATGCCTAGGCAGATAATGGCTGTGTGATTTTTTTCCTGGTGTAGGGAGCCATGCTGTTCTGTGGGAGCTCTGCTTGGGAGCGTTATAATTTCTTTCTTGCCATCTGAGATGGATATAGAGAGTTTTACTATGCAGGCCCCCAAGGTTCTGGTTCATCCCTATGTGAGATCTTTAATACTGTTAATCAGTATCACCAGCCTGGAACAGGCTTTGTGGAATCTGGTGCCATCGTGGCATGAAAGGAGATGGCCTTTGGGTGAGGAAATGTGCCCGAAGCGGTCGGTCCCTGGGTTGGAAGCTGTGTTGAAGGATTTGGGCAGATTCCTAGGATGGTTATCACCTCCCATAGCCTGGGACATTACCCAAGAAGAGGCAAATAATCCTGGTAAACTTGATGTGCCACCTGACAGAAGTGTTCCTTGCCTATCCCAATGAAAGCCAGCAGCTTCTAGCACTGTATTGGGGTCTGTCCTGTGCTTACTGAGCCACAGTTCAGTAGTCTAAGAGGACTGTGTCTGAGGCAGGCACCTAAACATCACCTAAGGGTAACATTGTTGGGATGGGGACCCAAACAGCAACTACAGTAATTGCCCCAGTAGTGAAAAAGCAGCAGTGCACAAGGTCAACATGTCCCTATCATCAATTCGTAAGGGATGAGGAAGATTCTGATCAAGGGGCTGGTCCATCAACTGGGAGATCAGAGGGAAGGACTGGAATGGAGCAGGAAGCAGAAACTACTGGGTCCTTGACCTCAGCAGAGCTGAGAGATACACATAAGGATTACAGCCACCAGCCAGGAGAGTGGATTGCTGCCTGGTGCTGGGATTACAGGGTTGACAGCTGTTAGAAAGGAAAGAATCCTAACAGCTGGCACCCATTGCCAGAAACCAAGGGATTGAGAAAGGATTGGAAAAGAAGCAGGTATATGCAGCCTCTGAAGATGACTCCTGTTAAGTGTGAGGGCAAGGTACCCATTCAAGGAAGACCTTGTGAATTTTCCAGGGAAGTGGAACACCACAGATGAGGGAATCCAGTGCCTGAGGGAATTAGCAGTGTTATCTGTAGTGACCTAGACAATTGGAGTGTCTCTACAGATCCAGAGGGTGTCCCATGCACACAGGCCATGTGGAGGAAGCTGATCCAAGATGCCCCAGCATTATATTCAAATAGCTTAGTGATGATGTATTACCTGGATCAGGATGCATGGCCTGTGGAGACAGTGTTGGCTTGGCTCCAGAATTTTGATGATAAGCTCTGTACCAACTCATTCCCACGAGCCAGTGCCTCATCTACCAGGAGTACCACAAGAAATCAGTCCTCTCCTGCCCCAGGCAAAGGGAAGGGGAACCCCAGGCACATGCCACATGGAGCATTCTGGTTTTTCCTGCATGACCAGGGGGAGGACATGAGGAAGTGGAATGGTAAACCTACTTCTAAACTGGAACCTTGCATGTGTGAACTGAGAGGGAAGACAGTGGTGAGGAATGGATCATCTAAGAAGGCAGTCAAGGTTGCTGCTGTAACAGAGCCAAGAAGGTAATCAACAGTCTTCCAGGCAGAGAAGAACTAAGGTTACATCCCTTGACCTGGATGAGGGGACCTCTGGTCTGGTACAACCAAGGTCAGATTGTGAATACTCTGATGAGGACCAGGAGTTAGGGGTCCTTGCCTTCGGCCAGGAGGATGCCAGGGGATACTGGACTGTGTGGATTTGATGGCCTGGTACGTCGAAGTCACAGAAGTATAAGGCGTTGGTAGGCACAAGAGCACAGTGCACATTGATGCCATCAGGGTATAAAGGCACTGCACCCATCTGGATTTCTGGAGTGAGAGGGTGCCAGGAGTTGTCTGCATTAGAAACTGATGTGAGCCTAACAGAGAACAAGTGGGAAAAACATCCCATTTTGAGTGGCCCAGAGGCCCCTTTTATTCTTGGTACAGATTACCTCAAAAGAGGGTACTTCAAGGACCCAAAAGGCTTTTGGTGTGGCCAAGGTGAATACAGAGAAGATCAAACAGCTGTCTACCCTGCCTGGCCTTTCAGAAGATCCCTTTGATATGGGATTGCTGCAGGCTGAGGAACAACAGGTGCCAGTGGCTACCAGGATGGTGCACTGGTGGCAATACCGCACAAACCGAGACTCCCTGGCTCCCATCCATGAGCTGATTCATCAGCTGGAGATCCAGGGAGTGAGCAGCAAGACACACTCAGGCTGCTTTAAAGTCAAGAGAAGTTGCAGGAACCCAAAGTATGACTTTCCCAGAAAACGAGGGAGTGCCTTGAATTCATCTGGTTGTAGATTATTCATGGTGATTAAAAAAAACTCTCCCAAAATGCATGAACTTTGAGAAGAGTTTGCCAAGGAAAGCAGATGTTAGACTTCAGCTTTTGTTTATATCTTGAGAGAATCAGTTGACATGATGCTGGACTGTAAAGGTCGTGTGATGTGCATAGACCTAGAATCTAGCTATTATTAGTTACAGTAGAACATCAGCAGCATGACTGCAGCTTTCAGTCACAATGCTGCACTTACTCATTTCCAGAAATCCCCTTCACGTTTGCACACTGGAAAATTCCGAGCTCTGGTAAGAGTGTACGTGCCTCTGCCTACTGCCCATGTCGAGATCTGTTCGTTGGACAGCTGCAGTTCATAGAATAGAATTAACCAGGTTGGAAAAGACCTTCGAGATCATCGAGTCCAACCTATCACCCAACACCATCTCATCAACTAAACCATGGCACCAAGCACCCCATCCAGTCTCTACCTAAACACCTCCAGTGATGGTGACTCCACCACCTCCCTGGGCAGCACATTCCAATGGCCAATCACTCTTTCTGGGAAAAAATTCTTCCTAGCATCCAGCCTAAACTTCCCCTGGCACAGCTTCAGACTGTGTCCCCTTGTTCTGGTGCTGGTTACTAGAGAGAAGAGACCAACCCCTTCCTGGCTACAACCACCTTTCAGGGAGTTGTAGAGACAAATGAGGACGCCCCTGAGCCTCCTCTTCTCCAGGCTAAGCAACCCCAGCTCCCTCAGCCTCTCCTCACAGGGCTGTGCTCAAGGCCTCTCCCCAGCCTTGTTGCCCTTCTCTGGACATGTTCAAGTGTCTCAATGTCCTTCTTAAACTGAGGGGCCAGAACTGGGCACAGGACTCAAGGTTTGGCCTAACCAATGCAGAGTACAGGGGCACAATGACCTCCCTGCTCCTGCTGGCCACACTATTCCTAATGCAGGCCAGGATGCCGTTGGCCTTCTTGGCCACCTGGGCACACTGCTGGCTCATGTTCAGGTGGCTGTCGATCAGCACCCCCAGGTCCCTCTCTGTCTGGGAGCTCTCCAGCCACTCCAGCCCCAGCCTGTAGCTCTGCATGGGGTTGTTGTGGCCAAGTCATGACAGGAAGGATCCACCTGCAAGGACATGATAGGCCAGAAGAGTTTTTTGATCTTGTTCTGTGCAGTTGTTTTATTACTTGTACAATGCACCACCAAAAATGCAATGACCTTCATGAACAAAGCAGCTTCCAGACTGAAAGCTATAATGAAAACTGCTATGTGCAACTGAGAACAACTACAACAAGCTTTATCTTGGGCAGCACAATAAATTTCCTGATGAAGGTGGCAAATAGATGCAGCACACACGTTCCAAAGTCAGGTAGTTCCCTTTCTTCACATACAAGTAGCAAACAGGAGAAGTCACTGAATGCTCCTTTCTCCTAATCTGTGCACAAAAGATGCCAAACAGAATGCAAAAAGCTCTCCAAAAAGAAGGGGCTGCTTAGTCAATGGGACAGAGAAGGGAATCAAATTTTTTGGGGTACTGTTCTGTGTCTCCATCTCAAGCCAGACACATGCAAATAAAGTTGTAAATCCACAGAAGACCTCTAGGAAGCAAGTTATCACCTTTCACATTTACAAAGTGTCCAAAATAAGGTACAGAAGTTGAATGGCAATACGACAACACTTGGAATCCTTTTGACTCACTGGAGCCCCTGGTTTTTTTAAATCATAACTGTAGGCTGGCCAAAGTAAATGTGAGGAAAACCAAACTGATAACATACAAGATAATGACCAAACTGATCTGTAGATTCTTTAATCTGAAAAAAAATAAATAAACTTAAATAGCACTTACATTTGCTGTATAATTGCAGATGACACCAAGCTGGGGGCAGGAATTGATCAGTTAGAGGGGAGGAGAGATCTGCAGAGGGACCTTGACAGGCTGGACAGGTGGGCAGAGTCCAAGGGCATGAGATTGAACACATCCAAGTGCTGGGTTCTGCACATTGGCCACAACAGCCCCAGGCAGTGCTACAGACTGGGGTCAGAGTGGCTGGAGAGCAGCCAGGCAGAAAGGGACCTGGGGGTGCTGGTCGATGGTAGGCTGAACATGAGCCTGCAGTGTGCCCAGGCAGCCAGGAGGGCCAGTGGCATCCTGGCCTGCATCAGGAGCAGTGTGGCCAGCAGGAGCAGGGAAGTCATTCTGCCCTGTGCTCAGCACTGCTTAGGCCACACCTCAAGTCCTGTGTCCAGTTCTGGGCCCCTCAGTTTAGGAAAGGTGTTGACTTGCTGGAAGGTGTCCAGAGAAGGGCAATAAAGCTGGGGGAGGGGTCTGGAGCACAGCCCTGTGAGGAGAGACTGAGGGAGCTGGGCTTGCTTTGCCTGGAGAAGAGGAGGCTCAGAGGAGACGTTATTGCTCTCTACAACTACCTGAAGAGAGCTTGTAGCCAGGTGGGGCTTGGTCTCTTCTCCCAGGCAACCAGCACCAGAACAAGAGGACACAGTCTCAAGCTGTGCCAGGAGAAGTTTAGGCTGGATGCTAGGAAGAATAGATAGAGGGCTTCATAACTCTTTGCCTTTAATTTTAAAAGATTATATTTCCCAATTACTTCAGTGGGACAAAAAACTTAGTGGTTAGTGTTTTTCAGGGCATAGCAGCACGCTATCAAATCAAACTGGTTGTTCTGATAATATTTTGCAATGAAAGAATCGTTGTATTAAAAAATAAATGTCTCTACCATCTACAGGGCTTTCATGACGCTGATTTGCTACTTCTGTTTTTCCTTTGTGGACTTTACTGGTTGCAGCAAGATTTGCATTATGGTAGCACTTCACATTACCTGCAGCAACTCTTTGATCTGCCGATGTTTTAAATACCAATGGATGTCTGAAGGAAGTGACTTAAAGGTAGAAGAATTGATTTAAAAGATGGTTGGAGACCTCATTAAAGCAGAAAAAAAACACCAGCACAAGAGTATAACCTGCAAATAGTTATACTGGATCATACCAAGATCTGTCTTAGTCACTGACTGCTTCCAACGAGGACTAATAGCACAAAGCTAGGAAAACAAGACAGTTGAAGCAGCTGGTGAAACATCCCGTGTGTGCTGTCTTAGCTTAAAGTGCTTTGCATCCAGAGATGTGTGGATGTGACTTTGCACTGATGAAAAGAAGCAGTTTATGCTGAAAATGACAGTATGTTAGTTTGTTTAATTATCTGGAAGAGCTGTGTTAAGACAGATTGTTGTTGAAAGGAAGAGCCTGCCTAATGAATGTGCATGTCTTTTTCCTTCCTTTGAGAGGAGGAGGGGTTTAGCTTAATTTCCTTCAAAGGAAGGTCAAGCTTCAGGTATTTGAGATTACAATCACTCGTGTGTTTAATGAGTCTAATACTTAGACACTTACTCAGAGGAATAAAGTAAATTTAAATAAATAATTAGCATTTTAAAATAAAGCAGAGAAGAGTGATGCATGAAGAAGAGGTAGCAAGCAATCATGGAACCTTCTTTATTATAGGACTGAATAGGTAATAAAACCCCACAGACTCCAGGGGCTAGGGTTTGAATAGATTTTGAAGGTCAGTCTTGGGTATTGGTCCTTGTGGCTGAGTAAAAGAGAGAAGTATAATACTTGTTGGCTTGACCTAAAAATCCTTAATGGGAATTACCAGCAGGAGTTTCAGTGACCGTATTTTTTCCCCTGGTTTGTTTTGAAGACAAAGGATCATTAACTTCTGAAGGGAATGAATGGGGAAGTAGCACATTGTTTATTTGGCTCTATTCAGTAGCACAGAAACATTGACTGTGGTGAATTACACTTTATTTGGCTTGGCAGTAAAGTTTGAAGTGTACCAGTTCAATGTTGGCTTATAAAAACTCCATATAGTAAATAAATGTTACATTATCTATAGATCAAAGAAATCAACCTGCTATAGTTAAAAGTTTTCCAGTGAAACTTCCTTCCAGCTGTTTCTTTTCTAAGCTCAGTTTTCAGAGTTACAGATAAGCCTTACTTTTAAGTACAAAGAGAAAAGAAATCTTGATGTCAAGTTGAAAACATATGCAGTAACAGAACACTGGTCTCATTTCTTCATGTTGTAAATCTGCATTAACTGTTATGTAGGGGTACACTGAGAGCAGGAGCCACTAAGCTTTTGAGAACCAGATCTGGTTTTATGAATGCAACAGAAATGCAGCAAAGCTCCAAGAACAGGAGGAGACAGTCTCTGAAAGAAAATCATTCATGAGATTTTGCCAGAGGTTTTCTTCTAACTGATGCCTTTTTAAAAACCAGAACCACCACCACCAAACACAAACAACAAACCCCCTCCCCCAGTCCTTCCTCCCTCCCTCCCTCCCTCCCTCCCCACCTCATGTAGTACTGCTGATTGGCTGTGCAGATTTGCTAGTTGGACGCTGCTTTGAAGTTGCCATACTGGTAATTGGTAGTGTTCCCCAATATTTTTGTCTCTGACTCCCTAAGACATTTCACTAGTTTTCAAGAGGGTGTAGATTTAGACACATCTTAAAACTATTAAGTACTTTCATTCAATTTCTGCATCAGAACTGAGTTCCTTCCTACAGCAACTAAGGTTATGCAGAGATGCTATTGTTGTAAACCTTGTGTTCAAATCTTGGAAGTTTAAAAGAAGTGTGGGTTTAGTACAGAATCAGCAATACTCATCAATTACTGGAAACAAGGCTGCTGCTGTTTTTAATTGAGAGGTGGCTATAACAAGGACTGCTCTTGATTCTGCTGGGGGTGGTGTGGCAGCTGGCCCCTCTGCAGAGTGGGGTGCATGCCTTGATGGATGCACTGCCTCACTGTCCCACGCCCTAGATTTTTATGCTTCTTATTGTGGGTATGGCAAGCAGTTGCTATGCAAAGATTTCGGCCTCCCTGATCCAGTGTACTTACTACCACTCCTTAATGACTGTAAGCTCCTGCAACCCACATTGCTGGCAGAGACTGTGGGGTGGCTGCGTGTGCGGCCAGTTGAGCTACCCTGCCCCGTATTCAATTACAGGCATACAGCATCGCTGCTGTTCAGCTAGTCTCCTTACTTATGTCTGGACTAACTGTGCTGTGACTGAAAGCTCTATATTCAAATGTGGTCTTATGGAAGAACTTCTATTAGGAGGCAGGATTAACCTAAGGAAAGGAAGGCCTCCTGTAGGAACAGTTTTCAAAACAGACAGATTCTTATATTTTGAGACAATGTGGATGTCAGAAACAAATACTGTTGGCTTAGTGTTCTACTTTTTGCTGCTTAAATCTTTTTGGAGAGAGTTAAACTATTTAGGCACTGGCTGGTTAACTTGATTTAGACCTCCCAGAACAGCATTTGAACTCTCGTACAGGCTAAATTTTTCAAGGGTTTGATTCTATGCATATTTCTTGCACCTGTTTTGTATTATGAATCTTTAAGTATCCCTCATGATTGGTCAGGAAAGCAATCCTATCACTCTGTCACAGGCAGAAGATGTTTTTACAGTTGGAAGGGAAAAGTTGAAACTTGTAAAGTGTACTGAAGATATAATATTCTCCTAGGTGGTGCAGTGGATTAATTTTGTACTCTATGGAATTCATTTTTTCTTCTCCAAAAACGTGTTTTCAATCCTACACACACAGACTCTCTTTCACTTCCTTTTGATCTAGAAGCCATGTCTTTAAAACTTTCATAGCCAAAATAAAGGTAACCCTGGATCCACTTCCTGGATATACTTTTAAAAACACCCCTTCATGATAAGTTCTGACTGCTTGAGGATGTATAGAATATATTTAGGAACAATGAGGGCTTTTTACTGTGCTCTGCATTTTCAGAAGTTCAGTCTATAGCGAAAAATGTTGGAAAGTGCCTTCTTTGGATGCTTTCTCAACCTGTTTACAAAGCAGTAACATACTCTCCATGAAATGAGGATGAAGTTGGGAAATTAGAAGAGGGCTGGGTGGTAGAAGTGAAAGAAGAGGGGTGGCTTTAAATGGGAAAGGCCAGGATACAAGAATGTGAAATAGTGGAACAAAAAATTGAAAGGAGGAGAGAAAAAATGGAAATCTAAGAAGATGAAAGGAAGGATAAGACAAGAATAAGCCACTTTTCAAAGGTGCAAAAAACGAATTTCAGAGTGTTCATAATTCAGATTGCAATTTTATGAATGAATGTAGGGTACTTTTGCCTTCTTCAACAAGTTTAAAGCATGCTACTTCATTTTTTTTGTCACAGTCATTTCTTGCAGTAGTGTTTTTTTACTACTGGTTTGTTATAGTTGTTGGTTTGGTTTTTTTCCCTTAGGTTTATTAATTATTTTAGAATATCTGTGTTTCTGAAGTAATTAATTATGATGATGCTGAAATTTTCTAGGAACAGTTTTCACATGGCTGTTTGGCAAAATGCTTTTGCTTACTCAGCCTCTAAATGACTCTGAAGTGATGGAATGTTCTAGAAATGTGTTCCTCTGATTTTATTCCTCTAATGCAGTTGATTCCTGGTCCAGAAGAGAATGGGAAATGGATATCCAGGTTAAGGAAGAATTGTACAGAAATTTGGCTGACATAAAGAAACTAAACAGAACCGGACCTGCTCTTGGTGCCCCTACTTTGGCTGGGGGTTGGACTCAATTACTGTTCTGTGATTCTATTATCTTAGTACAAAGTAATTAATACCATCATGGAAGTACGTGTGCCATGGTGATGCTGCTGGCGTCCCATCTAACGATTACTGCCCACTTCTAGAAAAGCCCAAGGAAGATGTAGAGATGGACATAGCACCTGTCTGAAGTTACCAGCTTGTTGCCAAATTACTGTTGTTAATAGTTGTTATTTTCTGACGTAAGATGTAACAAAAAACCTGCTATATGTGTCTGTCTTGCATTGCAGCATAAAACTGCAACCCATAGATAGTCCTGAAGCATTTCAAAAGGGCAGGACTTGATGTAATCAAACTGAACTTGAGCAATCAAAGTGATGTAGATTCTATAGGTATTAGGATCTGATGAGGTAACAGTCTTCAGACTGCAGTTTGGTTTATTGGTTTGGTTTATTGTTCTCTGTGAGACGTTTCAAAATTATATTGGGGCATCAGGTACCTTCTGTTGTCAGAAGTGACAGAAGGAGAGTATAAAAACCAAAATGAGCATTTTCTGTTTAACTAGTTTTAAAGTATTTGAAATAGGGCATCTTTGCACTCAAGTGATTGCTGGGGAAGAGAAGGAGCTATCTTTGTAACCTTCTAGCCATAAAAGCATAAACTGTTTCCAGTGAAATACAACTACAAAGTAATGAAACCCTTAGAGAGTTGTTTCATGGTCTTCAATTTCCCTTTTTCTGAAAAGCCAGGTTGTGGTCTTATATAGGTAAGAACTTATTTGTAAGTTAAAAACCTTCCAGGCAGGTTTGGGTTGGAGGTTTGGAAGTGTCAGCATTTGAACAGGGAGGTGGTGGAGTCACTGCCCTGGAAGTGTTCCAAGAAACAGTATCACAGTATTACAGTATCACAGTATAACCAAGGTTGGAAGAGACCCCAAGGATCATCAAGTCCAACCCGTCCCAACAGACCTCACAACTAGACCATGGCACCAAGTGCCATGTCCAGTCTCCTCTTGAACACCTCCAGGGACGGCGACTCCACCACCTCCCGGGCAGCCCATTCCAATGACGAATGACTCGCTCAGTGAAGAACTTCCTCCTCACCTCGAGTCTAAACCTCCCCTGGCACAGCTTGAGACTGTGTCCCCTAAGGGACATAGTTTAATGGCTGTGGTGGTCTTAGGTTGGTGATAGGACCGAATAATTTTAGAGGTCTTCTCCAACTGAAAATGAGTCTATGAGATACATTGAGTGTGGAGCACTGTCATTTTAATGCAATCTGACATAAGCATTGATAGTTCTAGTGACATATAGGTATTTTCAGTATTGTATAATTTTGTACTTTTTGAACAAGATTAACAAGAAATTACTTTCTTAAGAACTTTAATTTGCAAACTTTCATGATCACATGGTCTAAATAAGTCACCTTATCCTTATCCTTATCCTTATCCTTACCATACCTAGCTCTCAAATTATTACTGCAGTAACTCCTTGAGGTTTTTTCCTCTTCAGGAGTGCAGTTGGCTTTGTTATTAACTGTCAGATTTCCTCAGAGAGGTGTTTACAACGACTGTAGTCTTTGATACTTTTTTCCATCAACTCTTTGACTAGTTGGATTTTACTAAGCTTTTCCTTTCAGGGGAATTTGCAGTCTATGAGTGTTATTTTTCAGTTCAGTTTTTATTTGGTGGTGTTCATAAAGATTACACAGGACAACAGTTAGAAAGTCTGAGAAGCTGGGGGTTAGTCTTTGTTCTTGTGGTAAGTTTTCATCTGGTCAGTACACAAATGGGACTTGTAATGGCTTTCTCTACATGGGTGATCCCTGTGGTTTTACAGAAACACCGTTGTTGAGTAGAATTACAGTACCATGATTAGTTGTGAGAGTCCTCAAAACAAGTGCAGTGTTGGAATTCCACAGAAGTAAAACACATCAGAGATGTCCCTAGATGATGGTTCGGTTGCTATTCGGTTTGGGTGTCATGAGCAGGTGGTGTTCATTGTCACATACTCCTAAGTGAATTCCTGAAGAAGCTTGGTTTAGGTCTTTCTTTACATTTAGCTTGATTTCCCTCTATGACAACAGGGAAAAAACAGTGATTTTTGGTGGCAGACACTGTATTTGTCTGATTTATGCAGTGACTGAACTTGAGTGATAAATTTGAGGACATTTTTCTTTTCTGTCCTGGTTTGTAATACAAAAAATTCATACTCAGTGTTATTACTGTAGTGTACACAGTGCTATCTGTAGTGCGGTGCTGGCACAGGCTTTTGTAGTGAAAACCATAATATCATTTAGAAGTGACTTATGTTGACCTTTTCGCTTGTTTAACAAGTCCTCCCTGGGCCATTTCAGTAAAAACAAGTAAGATTGGTTCAACTTAGATTACCAGAGGCCTGCTATTTAACTCATGTGACTGCAGGGAGTGGAGAGTTTGCTTTCATGAGAAGCCTTGTGTAGCAGTTTGGGCTGTAGCCACATAAGGCACACCCCTGGCGTCCCGAGGGTCCAGCCCAGTAGGTGGACACGGGAAGCTGCGTCCGTAATGTCCTGCTCCCTATAAAGCCACCAGCAAGGTCTTACACTTCCTCTTTCTTCCCTCTTTGCCCCTGTGGGTGATGTTCCCTATCTGGTAATGGAAGGGGAGTTATCTCAAGGCATCTTGCCAGGAGGAGAAGGGGGAAGGGCAGTCTCAGATCTGGCCAGCTGAGATTAGCCTAACGGTGGAGAGTGGGGAAGAAAGAGCCCTGGGGTTTTTGGGTGTACCCTCAGATGGGGAAAAGGGGAGTGCTGGGAGGTGTCTGGGTATGCTTTGGGATCTTCTCTTGTCACTGTGCTTGTGTTTCTCTGCAAAACACTCACTGCTTTTCCATTTAAACTTTCCATCACATCTGCCGTCTGTTTGTCTGAGTCTCGTTTTTCTGCCCCAGTGGCAGGCAAGGGAGGATCTGCCTCAACCCACCACACCTAGTTAGGAGGTTTGAAGTTATCATACTTAACAGGAGCAGCATTGAACAAGTAGTGTGCATGGTAACATCTGCCCCTGGCACGGCTGTGTTTAGAAGGCAGCCTTTATGCAGTTCAATATCCAAAGCCAGTGAAGGGTTAAGCTACATCAGCTTTAAAAGACTGTTCTTAGAAGGGCTTTCAGAGACAGTGAGACAGCTGTACTCCTCTGGGATAATAAAATCAAAGGCAAGCTTGTGCAAATGTTGGAGGCGGTTGTCTTGACTAAGGAAACATGTTGGAAGAACTTTTCCACAAAACATTTCTGTCTTAAAAGCTGTTGCTGTTAGCATTCCTTTTGTCAAAACATCTTACCCGTTGCATGTGAGTGGAAGAGAGAAGGGGAAAAATAATAATACTACAGAGCAGACCTTCCTGAACAGCTTCTAATGCCTCTGAAGAGCCCCAGCAGTTTTCATCGTTTTTGTCATCATTTTTCTTTGGAACTTGTCTGTTGCTGGTGATCTGCCGTGATGCTGCCGATCGCGGGACAAAGCGCCTGAGCACTGCGATGGATGGCTTCGAGTTTGGCACCCTCTCTGATAGCGTAGGACGCTTGCTTTGCCGGGGAAAAAAGCCGTGAAGCTTTGTGGCTAATTAAAATCAAAAGGAACATTTGAGCTGTTTGGGGGAGATGTAATCAGCTAGCTTGCAAGATTAAACTTTGGGAAAAAAGATAGATGTGTGGCAGGTACAATTCCAAGTGCTCAAAGCAGAGATGCAAAAATCATTAATGTTGTTCTCTGATCGTGCAGTAAGGCCTTTCCTTGCCCTGAAGTATACCTTGGCTAGGGCACTGTGAAAATTACTGGAAAACATTAACTTGTTATTGTAAGCTGACATCATGCTGAGCCTGATGGGAAGTGAAAATTTATAAATAGCTTCTCCATATGCATAAGGCAAAATCTGCTGAGTTTCTGCAGTAGCGTGAGTCATGTAGTCGCTGTAGCTTGTTTCATCGTGAGTTATCTTTATGAAGTTTGTTGTTTCAAAAAGTCTATTAAACTAGTAGAAAACTTCAGGAAGATGAGGAGTCTAAAACTGAAGAACTCTGCAGAAATACTGTCTATGTTTTCAGTGCATTCTTGGTGGTACAGTCTACATCTTACTGGCACATCTGCGTTCTTCCCTCTGTTTTCTCTGGAGAGCAAAGTGCTTTCTGGAAAGTGTAATTAAAGTGTATTTTAGTAATTTTTTTTTTCTTCCATAATTTCTTATGCACATGGTTGCTATCTGTGACCTGAAACTTAAAGCACCTAAACTTAAGTCTGTGTCTTGGATGCATCCCCTGAAGATTTTAGTTAAATCACTTAATCTGTTCCCTTGCCTGCAAGACTTCAGTTAAAGAATAATCTTTTAGGAATCATTCTGGGGAGTCCTTTGAGGGGGAGGCAGGGTGAGACTGCAAAAACTGAGGAGCAATATGCCATTACACAAGTAAAAGTTCTATTTCTTCACCATTCATGGAAAACAAGTAAAAAGATGATGTGTATTTTAGGTGATCATCCTTCTTGGGAAGAGGCTGTATCCACATCCTCCTGTGCTGAATGCTAGCACCTCGTAGTACAGTGAGACTATAAATACAGGAGGGCTGTTTGGTTGAGGATTGTCTCTCTTAGCACAAATTACTTGGTAGATATTATTACTGTAACAATAAATACATAGCTTGCATGTTGTTGTTTGTAGACTGCCTTGGTAAGGCTGAACCACTCGTTGGTGTTTACTCTTAGAATTCAGTTTGACTTATCTACAAGTTAAACCCACACAATAGCTATGTTGTCTGAACAAAGTTACTTGTATTGCATGTTTGAGTGCATAGTCCTTTTTTGTAGGGATCATTTTGTCAGAGGAAAACTCTTGAGAGTTCTGCCTGCATTCAGCTGTGTTACTCTGTGATGGAGAAATAAGGAATTCAGGATCTGGGCACCACCATGCATGGTGTTTGATGTATCTGTGTAGCTATAACGCCTAACGTCCCCATTGTTATCAGCAACTAATTGTATGAGAATTTTCTTTTAGAGGGACCTTTTCCCTATTATTTACACTCAGAGAGGTGCAGAAGTCCCTGCCATGTAAGAATAATCAATCTTAAATTCAGCAGGCTTTATAAAGCTGTCTTTGCCGAAAGAGTGCAGTTGGTAATACTGAGTTCCTCAGGTCTAAATGAAGCCATGAAAAGTGACAATATGCAGCAATGGAAGGGGAAGTTGATCCTCATACTCAGAGGCATGCACAGTGAAAGATTATGACCAGTTTAATGCATGAATGGGGAAGAGCTTTTGGAAGATGTAATATGACCCTGAAGAGCACCACTTTTTATTTTGCCTTTTTTCCTTCCCCCCAAGGGTATAGCTATGTGTACTTCATCTAATCCTCCTCAGACTCTGAAAACACTGAATGTTTTTCTTCTGTTTGAGAAGAGTGCATATGTATTCTTTTTCTTCTGTAAGTTTAAAATTGTTAGCTGAGAGAATTGTTTTCTGAAGCTGTAAGTTTGTGCTGTGATAATTTAGGAAATAAAGGCTTTAAATCAATGTAATTTACATCTAATTATTTTCTTAACTGGTGTGCTGGTGCAGAGATTCCTGAGACTGAAGATCATTTCTGTTGAAACCAGCAAAGCTACAGGGTCAAGTAGCAGTGTGCTTCTGAGCACTTCTTCTGAACGTGTTCATACTGACTGTGTCTCTTACTTAGCTTCTTAGTGTCAGTGAGGTAGCTCTACCCTTCGATACTCTTCCTACCTTGAGTCCTGTGTCCAGTTCAGGGCCCCTCAGTTTAGGAAAGGTGTTGAGTTGCTGGAAGGTGTCCAGAGAAGGGCAACAAAGCTGGGGAGGGGTTTGGAGCACAGCCCTGTGAGGAGAGGCTGAGGGAGCTGGGGTTGCTTAGCCTGGAGAAGAGGAGGCTCAGGAGAGACCTTATTGCTCTCTACAACTCCCTGAAGGGAGGTTGTAGCCAGGTGGGGGTTGGTCTCTTCTCCCAGGCAACCAGCACCAGAACAAGAGGACACAGTCTCAAGCTGTGCCAGGGGAGGTTTAGGCTGGATGTTAGGAAGAAGTTCTTCACAGGGAGAGTGATTGCCCATTGGGATGTGCTGCCCAGGGAGGTGGTGGAGTCACCATCACTGGAGGTGTTTAGGAAGAGACTGGATGGGGTGCCTTGTGCCATGGTTTAGTTGATGAGATGGTGTTGGTTGATAGGTTGGAGTCGATGATCTTGAAGGTCTTTACCAACCTGGTTCTGTTCTGTTCTGTTCTGTTCTATTCTATTCTATTCTATTCTATTCTAGTCTAGTCTAGTCTAGTCTAGTCTAGTCTAGTCTAGTCTAGTCTAGTCTACTGTAAATATCCTTCAGTAAACAAGTGTGCGTACCATGCTCTTATATTTACATTTGTCTCCTTCATGCAGACATGTGCAAGGTAACTGAGATACAGGGATGTACTTTTGGAAAGAATAATTTCAGATTGTTTCCCTACTACCCTTCCCCAGAAAAACCAAACCAATAAAACAAACACAAGCAACCAGGAAAAAAAGCTTGTTTAAAGTAGGGGAAATGCTTTATATTGTTTTGGGTAGATGGATTGAAACAGCGGTGGGTGGGATTTTATTATGGCACAGTATACGCCTGGAAGAGGACACTTCATTGTATCCTGCCTGCTGTTTGTTGTTCTGATCAGAAATGCACGCTGAGCCCAACAGAGTCTGGTGTGCTCATTTCTCTAGATTTCCAGATCTGCTGTGAAGACAATAGGTATGCTTTCAGAGAGTGCTAATGCCACCAGCTCCACAGTAGCCTCTTCAGTCTCTGGTCAAGCTGGCTGGTTAAGGATTGTGTGTGCGAGACCCTTACTGGTCCGTCAGCTCGGCCTTCTCTTAGCACTGTCTGCTTACTGGGGGTTTCTGTTTTCTTATCAGCCAATATTTCTGTAGGTCTTATGGTTGTGTTTCACTGGCCAGCACATGTATCTTTAATTATAAGATGAATGATAGCTTTAAAAGTATTTTAAATCCTAGTGTTAACAATAGTCCTAATAATTAGGAAATCAGACCTGGTATTAGGTTTCTTTGCAGACAGGCAAACCATGTGCTTTGAAGAGAAAATTCATCTGCTGAAGTAAATGACACTAATCAGTATGATAGCTGGGAGCAAACTTCTCACTGTTTTTCCTCCTCATACAGAACTTGAGTTGCATGCACAAATTTTAAGCTTGAATTCAGCTTCCCCCTGACCAAAGCAGGAAAAAATACCTGAAGAAAAACCTCCTAAAAACGACATTGCAGATGGTACCGCAGGCAGTTGTGACATTTCACCTTCCTTGGCTTGGTTTAGCCAAAAGCAGGAGTTTATCTTCAAGTTTAATAACAGCCTGAGAGGAAAGCCACTTTGCTATTTGTCAGCATTTCGTGCCTTTCATTAGTCATGACACATTCAGAATTGGCAGATTATTAATCAGCTGTGTTATTCTTGCTCAGTTCTGTGCAGCTAACGGGAATTGTGTTTTTATTCATAGCTTTAGACTTTCCTGTGTTATTCTACAGTTCCTTCCAAACATCCTTGTCTGCATTTTAATTAAAACAACTTGATTCTTTGACAAACCTGGCATTATGAATGTTGATGGGTATATTTGGGAGAAGGAGTTTAAACCCTTACTTTCTCATTACTAATAAACCAAAATTATGTAATTAGATGATGAAATGTGCTGAGAAAACAAAGCTGAAATTATGGAAGGTTTGAATTGTGAACCAGCTGTTACTTTAAAGGAGGGGAAAAAAATATAGAGAGTTTTCAGGAAAATACTTGCAAAGGGAAATATCGTATAGTATCATAGTATTCTATCAGTCAGGGTTGGAAGGGACCACAAGGATCATCTAGTTCCAAACCCCCTGCCATGGGCAGGGACACCCCACACTAGATCAGCCTGGCCAGAGCATCATACAACCTGGTCTTAAAACACCTCCAGGGACGGGGCCCCAACCACCTCCCTGGACAACCCATTCCAGGGCTTCACCACTCTCCTGGGGAAGAACTTCCTCCTCACATCCAGCCTGAATCTCCCCACCTCCAGCTTCATTCCATTCCCCCTAGTCCTGTCACTACCTGAGATCCTGAGAAGTCCCTCCCCAGCCTTCCTGTAGGCCCCCTTCAGATACTGGAAGGCCACAATGAGGTCACCTCGGAGCCTTCTCTTCTCCAGACTGAACAGCCCCAACTCCTTCAGTCTGTCCTGACTGGACAGGTGAGGTGCTCCAGGCCTCTGGTGATCCTCGTGGCCCTTCTCTGGACACGCTACAGCACCTCCATATCCTTCTTGTAATAGGGGCTCCAGACCTGGAGGCAGTACTCCAGGTGGGGTCTCACCAGGGCTAAGCAGAGGGGGAGAATCACCTCCCTTGACCTGCTGGCCACACTTCTCTTGATGCAGCCCAGGAGCTGATTGGCTTTCCGGGCTGCAAGTGCACATTGAGAGCTCCTGTTGAGCTTCTCATCCCCCAGCACCCCCAAGTCTCTCTCCTCAGGGCTGCTGTCCAGCCAGTCCCTGCCCAGCCTGGATTTGTGCCTGGGATTGCCTCGACCCAGATGCTGGACCCTGCACTTGGTCTTGTTCAAGCTCATGAGGCTGGCTTGTGCCCACCTCTCCAGCCTGTCCAGGTCCCTCTGGATGGATCCCTTCCCTCCAGCGTGTCCACTGCACCACACAGCTTGGTGTCATCAGCAAACTCGCTGAGGGTGCACTCGATGCCACTGTCCATGTCACCCACAAAGATGTTGAACAAGACAGGTCCCAGGACTGATCCCTGAGGGACTCTGCTTGTCCCTGGCCTCCACTGGGACATGGACCCGTTGACAGCCACTCTTTGGGTGCGGCCATCAAGCCAGTTCTGTATCCATCTAGTGGTCCACCCATCAAACCCATGTGTCGCCAGCTTGGAGACCAGGAGGTGGTGCGGGACAGTGTCGAAGGCTTTGCTCAGGGCCAGGTAAACGACATCAGTTGCTCGCCCCTCAGCTATTAATGTTGTCAATATTTTGACTTCAAACTGAGCTTACTATTCTATACAAAAATCTGAGGAAGCACTATTCATATATAGTAATCATATATAACAATAATGTCACTTATGCTTGTCAGAAATAATATTCTGATATATTAGTTGTGAAATAACTATCACGGAGTTAAAGACTTCAAAGAAAAGAGGTGATAGGAGCAAAGAGTAATGCCTATAATAACCTGGAACATATAAATTCCAGGATTATGAGACAATGTAATAAATGATCACTTTTCTAACACATTTGTATGGAGATGACAAGAGAATTAATAGATACTTGCAGTTCCTTTCCAGTGTATTGTTATTTGAATGTGGAAATGAATTCAGAGTATTTACTTTGCTCTCCCAAACCCCTTATTTTCTCTGTTTTTCTCATGATTAAATACCTCAGATGAAGGAAATCTTTAATGTTGTAATAGAGCTGGTCTGTGCACACACTTGCTAAACCTCAGTGTGGCAGAGGCTGAATCATATGCTGAGAGAATGCAGGGCACGTGTGTGCCACCAGCACTGTCTGGTGCAACACATTTCTGTGCTGTGGTTCTGAACTGATTTTAAACTGTTACCCTACAACTTGTGTAGCTGCTTTGCTTTGTGAGAGGAGCGTAAAGAGGGACTATGCTCACACTATAGCTGCTGCTGTCAAAATGTAATATTTATTGAGGAGAAAGTTCTTCACAGAGAGAGTTGTTAGCCGTTGGAATGCGCTGCCCAGGGAGGTGGTGGAGTCACCGTCCCTGGAGGTGTTCAAGAGGGGATTGGGTGTGGCACTTGGTTCCATGGTTTATTGGTCATGAGGTGTTGGACTTGATGATCTTTGAGGTCTTTTCCAAACTTTTTGATTCTATGATTTTTTGCAAATACAAGTTTTCACAGACCAGGATGATCTTAGAAGTTTACCAGGTAGTTATAAACTCTCCCATCTATTTTTATATAGATAGCTTCTTGGAAAACTGAGGAGGTGGTTGTTGAGGATTTTAGTCCCATTGTAATGGTCAGACTGGCACTTCTCCATCTTAAAGAAAAAAGGGATTTTTAGGGTTTGTTCTTCTCTAGAGATAATTATTGTAACTTTGAACTGTTTATTATCATAGTAAAAATGCCTTCACCTGTCTCAACAGCTTGCCAGTTTTTATCTACATGGTTGTAGTTAAAAATTGAAAAAATTGGCCTCACTTTCAGGTTGCAGAGGTAACTTGGCAGTTGTATTTATCATACAAGGAGAATAAAATCTTATCTGTCTTTAAATGAGAGAAGAAAAGAAAAATCCTGCTTGAGGTTTTTTTCATTAGCCTGTTAATATGCAGGTAAAAGCTTTTGATGGAACAGTTCTGAAAAGCCACAGTTCTCAGTGCAGCAATCTCCTTACTGCTGCCATTTTGTAGCTTGCTTTATTGGTTCATGCTCCATAGCTTGGTGAGTTGCATTTTTGCCCAAGCTTAGGGTGCTGCACTTTGGCCACAACAACCCCATGCAGAGCTACAGGCTGGGGTCGGAGTGGCTGGAGAGCTGCCAAACAGAGAGAGACCTGGGGGTGCTGGTTGACAGCTGCCTAAACATGAGCCAGCAGTGTGCCCAGGTGGCCAAGGAGGCCAACCGCATCCTGGCCTGCATTAGGAATAGTGTGGCCAGCAGGAGCAGGGAAGTCATTGTGCCCCTGGACTCAGCAGTGGTTAGGCCACACCTTGAGTCCTGTGTCCAGTTCTGGGCCCCTCAGTTTAGGAAAGACATCGAGACACTTGAATGTGTCCAGAGAAGGGCAACAAGGCTGGGGAGAGGCCTTGAGCACAGCCCTGTGAGGAGAGGCTGAGGGAGCTGGGGCTGTTTAGCCTGGAGAAGAGGAGGCTCAGAGGAGACCTCATTTGTCTCTACAACTCCCTGAAAGGTGGTTGTAGCCAGGAAGGGGTTGGTCTCTTCTCTCTAGCAACCAGCACCAGAACAAGGGGACACAGTCTGAAGCTGCACCAGGGGAAGTTTAGGCTGGAGGTGAGGAGGAAGTTCTTCACTGAGAGAGTCGTTCGCCATTGGAATGTGCTGCCCAGGGAGGTGGTGGAGTCGCCGTCCCTGGAGGTGTTCAAGAGGGGACTGGACGTGGCACTTGGTGCCATGGTCTAGTTGTGAGGTCTGTGGTGACAGGTTGGAGTTGATGATCTTTGAGGTCTCTTCCAACCTTGGTGCTCCTGTGATACTGTGATTACACGGTGGTTTTCTTTCAGCTGGTGAAACATCTGTATATTTTTTAAATTTCTTTCTCTTTTAGGGAGTTAAATGATCTATACTGAGAAGGTGCAGTCTAGGGTGATCTCAGGTTTTTTGTTTTGTTTGAGGTTTTTGTTGTTGTTGTTGTTTTAAGAAGCACTTGAATGAACACTGGAGCTTTATTTCAGCCTTGCACTTAGGAATGTGAATATTTGTAGCGTATACTTAATTTCATCCAAATGTCTGCATGCAGAAGTTTTTATTGCTTGAGGTCAGCTTAAGGGGAGAAAAGTTGAAGTCTGCTGCTTCACTGAGGAGTGTGCAACTGTATAACCTTCAGCATGGTTTTGGAAAACCTGATTGTTTAAAAAAGGCACTTTGTGCAGCAACATGTGGAAAGCAGTGTTCTCTTTAAAGGCAAACATGTGCACACCAGGTATCCAATTCATTGTGATTTCATGTCTTAAGTTAAAAGTTTATTGTAAACTGGAGAAACCTTAGTTGCTCCTACAAACATAGTTCTAATCTTCAGGAGGTTAATTTGTCAGAAAGTGTGTCATGATAGAACAACCTCGGGGCTGTTCCACGTTTGTGTTATATTTGCAGTGTCTCTGTACATGTGCAGGTTTATTCAAGATTTAATGAAGCAGTGCTGAATTTTTCTGATAGTCTATTTCACAACTTGAATACAGCATCTTGAGCTGCTATGAAAGCTGCTAAAGATAATGATCAGCTTCATTACATATTAAAGATGATGCAGGGGACAAAAATGTCTCTGCCTGCTTCTCCTGAACATACGTTTTTGGCTGAAGTCTAATTATTTAACAGATGTCTACTTATTTAAGTTGTTTGTTGTTGATTTTTTAAAAGCAATGCATTTTTTTCACCTGATCATCCCAAATGAACACTTAGAAAATAGCAGCTACTGTGTCTTAAGGTCTTCTTGGGTGCAAAGAAAACAGCTTTCTTGTGTTGTGATGGGGAGACACAGAAGTCTCTCAGTGTTGCATTTGAAAGGATGCTGTTTGGTGTGGGAAGAAGGAGAACAGGACAAAACGACAGAAGGATATATGTGCTGATCAACCAGCCAGGAACCAAGCCATTTGTTTCGTTTTCTGCCTCTTCCCTCCCCAGCCCTTCTCTGCTTTCTCCCCTATTCTTTAGTCTTCCTTGTTCTGCTTCTGAAGAACAGGGATGTGGCTTCAACAGTGCCAAGGAAGGGAGGGAAGGTACTGGAAGCTGGGAATGGCCAGAGAGCAGAACATGGCTTCCAGTCTTTGACAGATCAGGTCTTTAAGTTTTGTGAATTTGGATACAGTGTCACACCTGAGCTGGCTTGGTGCTGTGCTATTCTACACCCAAGTCTTCCCATGATGATGGTTTTACCTGCAGCAGGTTAGAACATTCTGGCTCACAGATCAAAGGGTCTCAGAATGGTCACTCACTGGCCACTGTTCCCCATGAGGACTCCCATGGCTTACTGTGCCTTAACACCTCTTGTCTAGGTTGACAGGCAGTCTGTACAGTCTTGCTGGTGTATTAGCCTGACTCCAGAATGGCCAGCTCAGGGAAAAAAATGGATTTTAAGTATCCAGCAATTCACCATTTTAATACAGAATACAGAATTAACCAGGTTGGAAAAGACCTTCAAGATCATGAAGTCCAACCTGTCACCCAACACCATCTCATCAACTAAACCATGGCACCAAGTGCCTCATCCAGTCTCTTCTTAAAAACACCCCCAGTGATGGTGACTCCACCACCGCCCTGGGCAGCACATTCCAATGGTCAATCTCTCTTAATGTGAAGAACTTTTTCATAGCATCCAGCCTAAACCTCCCCTGGCACAGTCTGAGACTGTGTCCTCTTGTTCTGGTGCTGGTTGCCTGGGAGAAGAGACCAACCCCACCTGGCTACAAGCTCCCTTCAGGTAGTTGCAGACAGAAATAAGATCTCTTCTGAGCCTCCTCTTCTCCAAGCTAAGCAACCCCAGCTCCCTCAGCCTCTCCTCACAGGGCTGTGCTTCAGACTCCTCCCCAGCTTTATTGCCCTTCTCTGGACACCTTCCATCAACTCAACATCTTTCCTAAACTGAAGGGCCCAGAACTCGACACAGTCCTCAAGGTGTGGCCTAATCAGTGCTGAGTACAGGGGCAGAATGACCTCCCTGCTCCTACTGGCCACACTGTTCCTGATGCAGGCCAGGATGCCATTGGCCTTCTTGGCCACCTGGGCACACTGCAGGCTCATGTTCAGCTTACTATCGACCAGTACCCCCAGGTCCCTCTCTGCCTGGCTGCTCTCCAGCCACTCTGACCCCAGCCTGTAGCACTGCCTGGGGTGGTTGTGGCCAACGTGCGGATCTGGCACTTAGATGTGTTCAATCTCATCCCATGGCTCCACAGAACTATAATCAATACCTTTTGAGCGTTGTGTCTGGAGTCCTGCTAAGAGGATTCCTAACATCTGAAGTATACTTTTGGGCTGCTTTTTGGGTGTTCAGCTCATGTCAAATTTAGAGATAACTCTTGTCATTCTGTTAAATGTTCATAAACCTTCCCTATAGATGGCACAAGTCTTTTGTAAAACTCCCTTTAAAAAAGAATCACTGATATATTGCCTCAGTGTAGTAAAAAAAACAACCCCACATACAGTAGTAACACCATGACCTCATTAATATTTATGAGGAATTTAGCAGAGGGTTTTAATCTGGGTAGTATTTTGAACTGGAGGACAGCCATGTACTGAGAAGCCTGTCTGTTTTATTAGCAATATCAAATGGTCTCATGGAACTTTCTGCCACCCCATGCAACTGTTGCCTGGCTTGTAGTCATGGAAACTACAGCAATATTACTATAAACCAAAGAATGATGTGTCACACTTGATGGAAGTCACACACTCCTGAAATTAACTTTTTCAAATGATGTGTTTGGTTGCCTCCAGTTTTAGCTTACATAAAGTAAAGCTTTGATTTAAAAACGCTGACGTTAATTACAGTTCCAAGTTTAGTTTGGCCATTCTAACATTTTGTGCTGAAATATATATATATATATATTTGTGGGGAAAGGTTTCTAGGACTTAAAATGTTGTGAGGAGACCTGATTAAATTATAGAGGGCTTTCACTGAAATAATGAGGAGATCATGATTTTGCTTGTGCAAAGTCAGAACATGATAAACTGTAGTAGTTGAATATTGTCTTTTATGTATGGCAATGCTTTTCATGAGTGAATGAAACTCTTAGGTTAAGTTGCACCTTCTAATTCTACTGATTAAATATGGCTTGTGTCCTCTGATTTTTGCCACCTGAATAGCATTGAAAGGACTGAGATGCAGAGGAGTTTTGATTGTGTTTTTAATACTGAGTTTCCTACGTGGACTAATTTAAATCCACAAATTGACCTACTTAGTTCTACCTCTCTCAAGACCCTTTGCTTGGACTAGCAAACTACTTAGGCTTCCTGTGTATTAATGTGGGAGGCACTTTGAGTTGCTTTCAAAGCTGAAGAGATTAAATTAAGCTTTTAGGAAAAAAATACTACAGCCACTTCATAATCATGGAACAGATTTTATATTACTGCACAGAGGTAAATTGCTTCTCATTCCTGGAAATGAACACAAGTGCAGGGGGAAAAAAAATCAAGACAGGTTAAGGCACCAAATGGTTTTCAATTAGTAGAGTATACAAAAGTCAGTAAGATGAGCTTCTGCATATATTTGCCTTTTTCATCCCTTTCCTTTTATGGTGTCCATTACTTAGCAGGTATTAACAGCAAGCCACCAAAAATACAGAGAAACTAAGAGCAGTGGCAATTTTGTGCATTGTTTTTCATGAAAAACGTTAATTGAGTAGATATTTATGTAAACTGTTTTAATCAGCAGACACTTACGCAGGCAAGAGTAGGGTAAAGAAGAGGATTCAAGGTGGAGATGTTTGGTGACACTCTCAAATGTTTGCAAGTTTGCACTTTTCCAAAACACTTTGTAGAAAACCAGAATTCAAAAAGCTTTCGGAGAGACCACCTTAGAGAGATCATCTGCCAGCAGCCAAGTGATGTTCAGTAGGGAGGACTTCAAAAGATTTAAAAAGCCCAGAGAGACAAGAGAACATCTGTCTTCCCAGGGTCTTTCTTGCCTGTAGAGCACCTGCTAGCACAGAGAGTCGAGAGTTCATTCATTGTTCCTGTCAAAGGGGCCCCAGTGGGATCTCTGTGTTTAATGAGTACCTCACTAGGAAAAAATCTAAACTGACTGAAGGGTGTCCAGAGAACAGTTGTTTGCCATGAGGGCAAGGGAGAGCAACACCTTACCTCAAGATCTTGGATTCTGAGGAGGAAACACTAGAAGAGATTGTACACAAATATGGAATCTGCTTTCAGGATTAGGAGCAGTCAGGCATTTGTTTCGTCTGAGAACGTTTAGACCCTGCCTCAGTGTATGTATGTGTCCAGTTCTGGGCCCCTCAGTTTAGGAAGGATGTTGACTTGCTGGAACGTGTCCAGGGAAGGGCAACAAAGCTGGTGAGGGGTTTGGAACACAAGCCCTATGAGGAAAGGCTGAGGGAGCTGGGGTTGCTTAGCCTGGAGAAGAGGAGGCTCAGGGGTGACCTTCTTGCTCTCTACAACTACCTGAAGGGAGGTTGTAGCCAGGCAGAGGTTGGCCTCTTCTCCCAGGCAGCCAGCACCAGAACAAGAGGACACAGTCTCAGGCTGCGCCAGGGCAGGTTTAGGCTGGATGTTAGGAAGAAGTTCTACACGGAGAGAGTGATTGCCCATTGGAATCGGCTACCCGTGGAGGTGGTGGAGTCACCTTCACAGGAGGTGTTCAGGAGAAGACTTGATGGGGTGCTTGGCTGTATGGTCTAGTTGTTGGGTGGGTTGGATTGTTTGATGGGTTGGACGCGATGATCTTGAAGGTCTCTTCCAACCTGGTGTATTGTATTGTATTGTATTGTATTATGTATGGATTAGATGGCCTCTTGACATCTCTTGTGCTCTCTTTCAGTGCTTATTTGAAACCACTGCAGCTGTTTTTCCATTTGAACAATTTCACAAAAAATAACCCAGATGACATTGTGTCAAGTTAATGCTATGTGCTCATGCTTGTGTTTCCAAACCAAGCAAACAAACAACAAAAAAAATACATAACCCTGGGAGCAAGTGACAGCTGGAATGCAGGAAACCAAGATCTGAGATGTAAAAGTCTGAATATAAAGTTTTTTTCTTTTCCCAAAAGAGGTGAAGGCCTCAATTTGAGCCATTAGTCATAAAATTGTCACATTCCAAGTATGCAGTGCTAATACTTGTGTTTCCATGTAAAATCCTCATGTATGAATTCTCAGAAATGATCTGATAACATTCTGGTGCTGGTGAGCAGATGGCACCGCAAGGAAGTTGAAAGTTGAGGGGTGCTTAAGTTGGCAAGGGTCTGTTGGAGTGGTGTTCATGTGGCTGTCCTCAGCTTACTTCACAGAGACTGATGTCTTCTGTTGTTCACTTGCTGTGAACAATGGATTTTGAAGAACAGGCCATTTAAGGATTCTCTCTGTTCAGTTATGCCAAATGAATACACGTTTGTTCCTTGAGTGACAGTTGTTCATTTTGCAGGTGGCAGTTTCATCTTACAGAAAAGCAGTGGCTGGAAACTGTAGCTTCAATTCATTGATTTATCTTTTTTTTTTAATAGGTTTTTCACTTGCTGCAGTCATACTTTGGATCAAACCAGCTTGTAAATTCAGACCTCCAGCAAAAAGTGGGTGACATCATTGCCTGTGTAGGAACCAAACTGTGGTTGGCTAAACGGTAAGATCAAACACCAAGGTGTCTGTGTTTCTATACATATTCAAGCCTGGGCTGAGGAAGCTTTCTCACTTTTTCTTTGGCAAGGTGGAGAGTTTTATTTCTCTGGAAATACATGAAATTTAGATGCCTCATTGGCTTGCTGATTCTTTTAACTGAAATGTTGTTGTTGTTTGTTTTTCAATAAGCAAGGGTGAAAAATGTTAAGTATATTTCACTTGTGTGCATTACTGGCTTTCAGTCTTCTCTCAGCTGATTCTCAGCTAAATTTCATAGTCCAGGGTGGGGGTTTTTTTTGGTGTTGGTTTTTTTATTTAAGTGTGAGAGAAAATGCCTACAGAAGCCAGCTTTTGAGGATGAATGTTGCAGCTGGGGTAAGGAAAATGTGCTGCATATGCCAGGTTTTTATGTTACTGTTTTTTCTTTGACCTTTACAAAAAGTTAGTAGAAGGATAGGATAGGATAGGATAGGATAGGATAGGATAGAATAGAATAGAATAGAATAGAATAGAATAGAATAGAATAGAATAGAATAGAATAGACCAGGTTGGAAGAGACCTTCAAGATCATCACGTCCAACCTATCATCCAACACCACCTAAACAACTAAACCATGGCACCAAGCACCCCATCAAGTCTCCTCCTGAACACCTCCAGTGATGGTGACTCCACCACCTCCCAGGCAGCCCATTCCAATGGGCAATCACTCTCTCTGTGTAGAACTTCCTCCTGACCTCCAGCCTAAACCTCCCCTGGCACAGTCTGAGACTGTGTCCTCTTGTTCTGGTGCTGGTTGCCTGGGAGAAGAGACCAATCTCTGCCTGTCTAAAACCTCCCTTCAGGTAGTTGTAGAGAGCAAGAAGGTCACCCCTGAGTCTCCTCTTCTCCAGGCTAAGCAACCCCAGCTCCCTCAGCCTCTCCTCATAGGGCTTGTGTTCCAAACCCCTCAACAACTTCATTGCCCTTCTCTGGACACCTTCCAGCAAGTCAACATCCTTCCTAAACTGAGGGGCCCAGAACTGGACACAGGACTCAAGGTGTGGCCTAACCAGTGCAGTGTACAGGGGCAGAATGACCTCCCTGCTCCTGCTGGCCACACTGTTCCTGATGCAGGCCAGGATGCCATCGGCCCTCCTGGCTGCAATCGTTGAAACTGTCAAAAGTTTTCATCTGCCTTCACACAATCCAAGATAATCTATTGGAAAAATCCAAGATAGGTTTTTGGCAATAGGTTTCTCCAGAAGTATCTGCAGGTGACCTGCTTACTGCAATAAATACTGCCATACTTCAGATTACCCACATACCACAACTTTAATTTTGTAAAAGGTACTCTTAAGTTTTAAAAAATGTTTTCAAAAATTCCCATCAAGATCTTGAAAGGATTCAGAGAGCAGAAGTCCTTGTGCCGATGAGCGCAGTTTGCACAGCGAGGGGATGGTCACGGTGCAGTCTAGTGTGGATCTCTGTTTAAACCGATCATCAGAAGCCAAATCCGAAGTGACTGGTAGCAGGGGAGTGACCAGTGGGTTCAGTTTTTCTGCCAGTGTCAGCTGAGTTGGAGTAATCAAGATGTAGTAGATCGTGGAGAGTTACAGAAGTGTCTCCTGAGAGGGTGGGAGTGCTGATGCAGCAGATGAAACTTGATGTAAATAATTGTGAAATGATGCACATGAATAAAGCAATCTGGGCTCCTGGGGAAAGAGTCGTTGACCAGGCAGATCTTTTCTTGCTTGGAAAAAATCATCCTGATACTTGGTAGAGCCTAAGAGGGGAGGGAGCAAATACAACAAGGATGCAGAACAAAGCAGAAAACACATTTATGTTCGTGTATTGATCCATGCTGTGTTTTTGAATGTTGTGTAAATGCCAGAGAAGATACAGTAAAAATGAGGAGCAATAAAAAGACATGACAGCAAACAGGTATAGAATAGTTTCTAGATGGGGAATGCCTAAATAGGTTGTGGGTTTTTTTAGCCTGGAAAAGCAACAGCAGAGGGATGACACAGAAAGAAAACATGCTATGAGTCACATGGAATGAGGGAACCTGGATAAGGGAACAGAGAGCACTGTCAGCAAGTTTGCTGATGACACAGTACTGGGTGGAGTGGCTGAGACCCTGGAGGGCTGTGCTGCCATTCAGCAAGGGCAAGTGTAGAGTCTTGCACCTGGGAAAGAACAACCCCATGGATCAGTACAGGTTGGGGTCTGGCCTGTTGGAGAGCAGTGAAGGAGAAAAGGACCTGGGGGTCCTAGTGGAAGGTTGAGCATGAGCCAGCAGTGTGCTCTTGTGGCCAAGAAGGCCACTGTCATTCTGGGATGTATTAGAAGGGATGTGGTTAGCAGGTCGAGAGAGGTTCTCCTCCCTATCTATTCTGTCCTAGTGAGGCCATATCTGGAATATTGTGTCCAGTTCTGGGCCCCTCACTTCAAGAAGGACCTCAGGGAACTGCTTGAGAGAGTCCAGCACAGAGCCACGAAAATGATTAAGGGAGTGGAACATCTTCCTCATGAGGAGAGGCTGAGGGAGCTGGGGCTCTTTAGCTTGGAGAAGAGGAGACTAAGGGGTGACCCTGTTAACGTTTATAAATATGTAAAGGGTGAGTGCCAAGAGGATGGAGCCAGGCTCTTCTGGGTGATGCCCAGTGACAGGACAAGGGGCAATGGGTGGAAGATGAAACCTATTTCACTATGAGGGTGACAGAACACTGGAACAGGCTGCCCAGGGGGTTGTGGAGTCTCCCTCTCTGGAGATATTCAAAACCTGGCTGGATGCATTCCTTTGTGACCTCCCCTAGGTGATCCTGCTCTGGCAGGGTGGTTGTACTAGATGATCTTTCGAGGTCCCTTCCAGCCCTCAACATTCTGTGGTTCTGTGAAAGGGGAGGGGTAATTAGCATCCCTTCAGATGCAAGATGGCAGAGTAAAATGAAACAAAATAATAAAGGGGTTTTGTGCTGTTTTAGTTTAGCTACGGCACTCCCAGGATACAAAGTACTGTTTGCTTTAAATATATCTGAATTTCTAACAGAGTCATGGACGAAAAGCCCAGCGGGGTCACTAAGTATGTAGATATCACAGATGGCTCCAGAAATTCTTCAACAACCTTGAAGGCTGAGAGAGAGGTTTTAGCAGGTGTCGTTGTTCACGTTCTTCTGTTGCCTGTGCATCTGCTTTCTGCCCTAGTTGGGGACACGATGGTGGATTTGGTGGAGCTTTTGGCTTGACTCAGCATAAGTATTTTTAAGTCTTAAGATGGGAATGTTAATTTAATTAAATCCATTGATACTATTAGAAAGAACAAACCCAAGTGCAGGAAACTAAATTCAGTGGAAAGATAGCAATGCTAAATATTTCAAACTTCTGTCTCCTGGCAGCAAATATGTGAGGGACAGGATCTGCTGATCACAGATTTTAAATAAATTCTCTTGCTTTCCAAGTATTTTTTCAGAACTAGCCTTTTTAATACACCAGTCACAAAGAATCACAGAATGTTAGGGGTTGGAAGGGACCTCCAGATCTCATGGTGTCCAACCCACCTGACAAAGCAGGATCACCTAGGGCAGGCCACACAGGAACAAATACAGGTTGGCTTTGAAAGTCTCTGGAGAATGAGACTCCACAACCTCTCTGAGCAGCCTGTTCCAGTACTCCATCAATCTCACAGTAGAGAAGTTTCTCCTCATGTTGAAATGGAACTTTGTGTGTCCTAGCTTATATCCATTATTCCTTTTCATATTTTGTCATGCTCATATTCCACTCATATTAGTTCTGCCTTTTAACGTTTATGTATTATGACATCCAAGTGCCGGGTTCTGCACGTTGGCTACAGCAACCCCAGGCAGTGCTACAGGCTGGGGTCAGAGTGGCTGGAGAGCAGCCAGGCAGAAAGGGGCCTGGGGGTGCTGGTTGATGGTAGGCTGAACATGAGCCTGCAGCGTGCCCAGGCAACCAGGAGAGCCAATGGCATCCTGGCCTGCATCAGGAACAGTGTGGCCAGTAGGAGCAGGGAGGTCATTCTGCCCCTGTACACTGCACTGGTTAGGCCACACCTTGAGTCCTGTGTCCAGTTCTGGGCCCCTCAGTTTAGGAAGGATGTTGACTTGCTGGAAGGTGTCCAGAGAAGGGCAATGAAGTTGTTGAGGGGTTTGGAACACAAGCCCTATGAAGAGAGGCTGAGGGAGCTGGGGTTGCTTAGCCTGGAGAAGAGGAGACTCAGGGGTGACCTTCTTGCTCTCTACAACTCCCTGAAGGGAGGTTGTAGCCAGGTGGGGGCTGGTCTCTTCTCCCAGGCAACCAGTACCAGAACAAGAGGACACAGTCTCAGACTGTGCCAGGGGAGGTTTAGGCTGGATGTTAGGAAGAAGTTCTACACAGAGAGAGTGATTGCCCATTGGGATGGGCTGCCCGGGAGGTGGTGGAGTCACCATCACTGAAGGTGTTCAGGAGGAGACTGGATGGGGTGCTTGGTGCCATGGTTTAGTTGATTAGATGGTGTTGGTTGATAGGTTGGGTACGATGATCTTGAAGGCCTCTTCCAATGTGGTCTATTCTATTCTATTCTATTCTATTCTATTCTATTCTATTCTATTCTATTCTATTCTATTCTATTCTATTCTATTCTATTCTATTCTATTCTATTCTATTCTATCTCCACAAATGAAACCTTAATATATGGCATAGGTATTGATCTGAAGACATGAATTTCACCTTCCACTTTCCTGTAAAAAGCCTCAGCTGTATATGCCAAGAGTAACCTTCCGTCAGTAGCATGTTTTCGTTTTGTCAGCTTTTATAGCTTCCTTTTCATTTTCGGTCATTCTCAGTCATGCAGTTAATCCTATGTGTAAATATTTGTCACAAACACAAGGGCACAGGTTTGCAGGTTGGGCCACTGGGTTGTTTTACAGACAGAAACTCTTTGGAAATGTATAATATACTTCAGCGTTCTTTCCGAGCCCATACAGCGCTGTGTTGTTTGGCACACTTCGAGCTAAGGTGTGTTTTCTCTTTCCTTTCTCTATTCCCCCCCCTTAATTTCAAAGTCTAAAAAAGGCAAGTAAAATATACATGACCTATATGGTAACCAAATGAACTTCCATGTATGTTTTGAAGTTAAGACTACAGTTAATAATAAAGCTGAAAATGTTTGCTTGCCTCTTCACTTTCATGCTTGATAAATATATTGTGTTTGGTTTGATTGTAAAAGGCACAAAAAAAGCCCTCAGGAAACAAACCAAGTAAAAATATTAAAATAAATTGCCTTTTCTGGTGCAGATTCATCATTCCTGTTCAGTATCTTTATTGATGGTCTGGATGAGGGGATTAAGTCCACCGTTATTAAGTTTGCAGACGACACCAAGTTGGGAGTAGGTGTTGATCTGTTAGAGGGTAGGAGAGCTCTGCAGAGGGACCTTGCCAGGCTGGACAGATGCCCAGAGTCCAACAGGATGGCATTCAACAAGTCCAAGTGCCAGGTGCTGCACTGTGGTAGCAAGAAAGAACCCCGTGCAGTGCTACGGGCTGGGGTCAGAGTGGCTGGAGAGCAGCCAGGCAGAAAGGGACCTGGGGGTACTGGTTGATAGTAGGCTGAACGTGAGCCAGTAGTGTGCCCAAGTGGCCAAGAAGGCCAGTGGCATCCTGGCCTGCATCAGGAACAGTGTGGCCAGGGAAGTCATTGTGCCCTGTGCTCAGCATTGATTAGGCCACACCTTGAGGACTGTGTCCAGTTCTGCCCTCCTCAATTTAAGAAGGACATTGAGACTCTTGAACGTGTCCAGAGAAGGGCAACGAGCATGTTCAGCCTACTATTAACCAACACCCCCAAATACATTAAATGTGCTTTGTTGGAGAACTTAGGTGATAGAATGAAGTGATGGAAATTAGTCAGATTTTTAAAAATTGTAAATATCTCAAGCTAAAGCCTTTGAAAGAGTTCAAAGCTCCTTCATACAAATTAGGGGGGAAAAATATGGCTTTGACTCAACTGCAACCAAGAAGTTACAGGACTAACTCTAGGTAAATTCAGAAAGCTGAAAGGGCAGCCTTTGGAGCTGTTAATTTGCTCTACAGAAGTCCTGGAAATCACTGTCCTGTTTGATGTGTAGCCTTTGGCATGGCCAAGTGCTGGTATTGGAAAATTTGTGAAATCATGTCGTTGCACAGCTCTGGTGTAGAGTGCTGTCTTCCAGTGGCTTTAGTAGTTTCATAGAATCATAGAATCATAGAATCAGTCAGTTTCGTTGGGGTTTTTCCACCTTCCTTCTTATTGGAGACCACAGGACAGGGAAAGAGTCTTAGAAGTTCTGCCAGAAATCAAGTAACATACTCTGCTAACCGCTAGGCATGTGTCATTTCTTAGCTGGGAGCTTGTGTGAACTGGGAAAGTTTACTTCTTAGAAGGCTGTTTTTGTGAACCTGCTTGTGTGGAACAGCCTGGTGTGAAATGAACTGGCTTTGCATTTTGCGAAACAGCACTAATTTGTCTGGAGCAGGCTACCTGCCACGTGTGCACTTAGCTTTGTAACCCAAATATCCCACGCTCTGCAGTGCTGTGGAGGGAAATCTCACAGGTGTTTCATAATACTACAGAATATTGCCACTCCATCCAACCTGTCGTGTCCTGTTTCCTCCCTCTGCTTTTGACAGTCCTGTGTGGGTGACAGCAGGCAGACAACCAGTCCAGTCCTAGGTCCTTCCTAGAACGAACTTCATGTGAGATATATTTAGGCAGTCTGTGTGGAAAGCATGAATGTGTGCTTATGATGAATTCAGGACTTTGTGGCTCAAAGAGTACAACCTGAATATGCCCTTATTCTTCTCATGGCCCCTGTGAAGAGGCAGTGGTAATTTCTAGTGAGCAGGCTATTAAAGCAGTGGGGCATGCAGGCCTATCTAGATACAGATGCAAGATGTCCATGACTCTGCAGTTTTGCAAGCAAGATCTGTGTGTTTTTTTTGAAGTGGGGTGTTATTTAGAAGCTGGAAGGAGCTTTATGTACTTGGAAAACAACAAGCAAGCAACCACCAAGGAGAATGTAGGATCATCCTCCTTGGCATACTGGTCCTTCAGATAGTTCCCTTGCCTTTTTCCTCTTCCACTGCAGCAAAATGAACGTTTTTGTCCTTCCAAGGCTGGAGCCTTCGTGTGTGTGCTCCCCAAAAAAATACATCAAGGCAAATTTTATCCAGTTCCAGCTGAAAGTGAAGCATACAAGTATAAGCAGTTACTGCATGTCAGGTCCACCCATGAGCCCGATTTAGCCTGTTTTGTCTTTGCTTTTGAGAGTGATTCATAACAGTTACGTCATTGTTCATAAATGTATTCTTGGAAGCATTCATTTAAATCCTACATGCTTCTATCAGGCTAATTCAGGTTTCTGTGCTGCTCCAAGTCCACTCTTTCACCAGATTTGGTAACAGTATCTAGCTACAAACTGTTTTTTAGGCAGTTGGTGGTTGCTTGTTTTGGAGCACTTGCTCTGGGTATCAGAGACTTTTAGACTTTAGACTGAAGTTTAAGATGTACTTTGCATAAGATAAAGGATTATTTTACTCTGGTTTACAGACACACTCCTAACTTAAATATGAATATTCAGGGAATATTAAGAATTGAATAAGGCTCTTTAAGATATTTTCCCTCTACCAGTGCAACTTTCATAGTAGGCACAACCCATGTGCAGTTACTGGGTTTGAACGTAAATCCTCGCTCGTATGTGAAAACCTTTTCCAACAAATAAAACTTTTATTAGCTTGCATTTTTATAGGTGCAACCTCTTATGTAAATGGTGTAAAAGTCATTAAATTTGCACATGGGATTAGTTTGACCTCTACATTTTTTAGAATGCTGTGGGATCACATGCAGTTCTCATTAAGAGAACAAGAAAGGGAACAGAGAAGATTATTTTATCAATCTGGTATGCTAAAAAGCAACAACAACAAGACACAGCCTTTCATCATCATTCACCAAGGACAACCAGAGAACAAATCAATTTTTCTTAATAGCTGAAACTCAGGATGTTCTTAGTGGTATCACAATGGAAAAAATAATATCTGTAGCTTCTTTTTGAAGCAAAAGATTCTCTGTCCTTGCCAGGGGGAAAAAAACCAGCAACCTAATAGTCTGGCATTTGAGCTGGTAGAAAAACTTAAATCACCAGATCAGTGACTTTCCCTTTGGAGAAAATGCCAGCTATAATGTAGGATAAGCTGGGCAAGTCAAGTGGATTGTGTGTATGGTAATTACTCCAAGAAGATCTCAACAGCACCCAAGAAGACAAGCAGATGTGCTGTAACTAGATGTTTGTATTTCTGTGCGGATGTTCCTGCACTTCCAGGAACTCAGCAAGGTTTACTTGGTAGTGTAGGCTTCATTATTGTCTTTTTAAATGCTTTCCATTAAATGTAGATCTGTTGGCTGTGATGTGCACTGATGTGCTGGTTTTGTATTACATGATTAAAAATGCTATGGACAAAGTTTAATAATTAAATCCATTATTAATGCCCCCTCGAGAAGACAAGAGGCAGCCTGTGCATGTTGATTCACTGCTACAGATGTGGGCTTTGAGAGAACATACATTAAATGTGAAGGCTGCTTTCTAAACAAATATAACCACAAAAACTTCAGTCTTTAGAGTGCTGCAGAAATTGAAAGCTAATAACCAAAACCATAGAATAGAATAGAATAGAATAGACCAGGTTGGAAAAGGCCTTCAAGATCATCGCGTCCAATCTACCAACCAATCCAACCCACCTAAACAACTAAACCATGGCACCAAGCACCCCATCAAGCCTCCTCCTGAACACCTCCAATGAAGGTGACTCCACCACCTCCCCAGGAAGCCCATTCCAATGGGCAAGCACTCTCTCTGTGTAGAACTTCTTCCTAACATCCAGTCTAAACCTGCCCTGGTGCAGCCTGAAACTGTGTCCTCTTGTTCTGGTACTGGTTGCCTGGGAGAAGAGACCAACCTCTGCCTGTCTACAACCTCCCTTCAGGGAGTTGTAGAGAGCAATAAGGTCACCCCTGAGTCTCCTCCTCTCTAGGCTAAGCAACCCCAGCTCCCTCAGCCTCTCCTCATAGGGCTTGTGTTCCAAACTCCTCAACAACTTCTTTTCCCTTCTCTGGACACCTTCCAGCAAGTCAACATCCTTCCTAAACTGAGGGGCCCAGAACTGGACACAGGACTCAAGGTGTGGCCTAACCAGTGCAGTGTACAGGGGCAGAATGACCTCCCTGCTCCTGCTGGCCACACTGTTCCTGATGAAGACCAGGATGCCATTGGCCCTCCTGGATGCCTGGGCACACTGCAGGCTCATGTTCAGCTTACTATCGACCAGTACCCCCAGGTCCCTATCTGCCTGGCTGCTCTCAGCCACTCTGACCCCAGCCTGTGGCACTGCCTGGGGTTGCTGTGGCCAATGTGCAGAACCCGGCACTTGGATGTGTTCAATCTCCTGCCCTTGGACTCTGCCCATCTCTCCAGCCTGTCGAGGTCCCTCTGCAAAGCCTCTCTGCCCTCCAGCAGATCGACTCCTGCCCCCAGCTTGGTGTTGTCTGCAAATTTACTGCTGATGGACTCAATGCCCTCATCCAGATCATCAATAAAGATGTTAAAGAGTATGGGGCCCAATTACTTGTTTAATAAAATTATATTCTAGTCTGACATGTAAGTTTAGCTTGTATCCATGAAGCAGCATTGGCTAAAAGATATGAAAGCTTTTGGACTCTTCTAAGAGCTTAGAGACTGTAAAACATAAAGCTTTTCTCAGACCTTCTACAAAAGCTCTGGTTTAGATACTTCTAAGATTGCCAGCTACACTAGGATAGCTATAGCTGAGCTGATTCACAAGAGATTTTATGGGTAGTCTTTTGACAGGTGTGGGTTGGCAGGTTGCATTTGAAATTTGTTAAGTGATTCTCGAGAGTTTGGGCAAATAATCTTTGATTATGTTGTTAAATGTTTAGTAAATATTGTAAGTTGCTGTGTATTTATAGGGCTTGCTCTAATCTTTTGCAACATCTGTTTCCTAATGAGGAAAAACAAGAGTAAAATAAGCTACAAGAGCAAAACAAGCTACCTCTTTGGGAAACATTGAATTTCCATTCACTAGAATAACCAAAATCTAATGTTACAAACATCAACACAGACAGCTTTGATTTTGTATTTGGTGACTTGTGTCTGTCTTACTTATGTAACAAATGCAATACATTAATGTTACTGTTGCTCAGCTCTAAGTGAGGTGATGCTCTTTTGGAAAAAGGAATGATCCAGGAGAAAAGAGTTGTCATGTTTTCAAGCCATCTTACTTAGTGCTGTTGAAAATGGGGAGTTTGAGAGAAGAGTGAGAATCTGCAAAAGCTCTGCATCAGAATTCTTTGATGCGTGCTCTGCATGAAGGTGGGTTGATGTCCTTGTTTATATGTAGACATCTGATGGTTATAAATGCTGTCCTGTAATGATGTTTAAGGGCCTCTGCAGACCTAGGTGGTTTGAGGAGCAAGAGGTGGTATGTTTAGTTTGTTTAAATCTTTTTCCCCAGTGTTCTGATGGAATTAAGACCAAATGTGTGAGCTTTCCATGTTCTTTGCTCCTTGTTGTTTTCCTTGGAAGAGGAGGTAATTCGCTCCATAATTCATTAATGTTGATCTTCCTTAAGATAAACAGTAATAGAAGAGAAACTGAAGTTTGGAAGTTAAGCCATGTGTTCCTGATAGGTTTGAAACCGTGTGTATGAGCAGGGTGCACAGAAGGGCTGTGACCACATATTACTGATTTCATCAATAAACACCAGGTTGGTTTGCATCAGATGTGCCATCCAAATTCAGCATGACTTAACTGTAAAAGGCGAATCCAAACAACAGCATTTGCAGAGCTCCAACCCGCACGAGTGTAGGACGGATTTCCTGTTTCGAGGACCTAAGCTGCAATCGGGGCAGTAAAGGCAGTAAGTGCAGAACAGGACTCCGAGTGGTCTCAGTGCTTCTGTAGGTAGCTGAAACCAGCTGGAGCAAAATGCAGTGCTGCACACGGAACTTCGGAACCTGCCCAGTCGGATTTACATCTACAGAGAGGGAATATCCCCTGAAGGGTACACTTCCTGATTCACCTACCAGGCAGTTCCTTGTTGAAAACAGATAGCTTATTGTTACTCCAGTCTGTAAGTGCTTTACCTGGAGCTCTTCAAAGCCATCTGAACAGGAACCCGTGATTTTAAAAGGACAATTTAGTTCCATTAACCTTTTTCTCTGTAAACAAAAATGTCCCCCAAAAAACCCCAAACCAAACCCAAATGTAACAAAACAAAAAAAGCCTGGATTCTAGTGGATAACAAAATGTTTCCTCCTGCCAGAACTGAAAAAGAAGTTACAAAGAAATCTGTCCACCCTATCCCTAATTACCTGTTCATCATTAGTGATAAGAAATTGGCTGGGTTTGGAAGACTTCATTAATGATTATCTTCATTAATGATTTAGATACTGGAATTAAGAGCACCCTGATGAAGTTTGCTGAGGACATAAAAATGAGTGGGAAAGTTGACAGCCCAAAAGGGAGAGCCACCCTCCAGGAAGACCTTGACAGGATGGTCAAGTGGGCAAGAAGGAACTTGTTATGGGATGTCTTAAACCGTGGAGTTGAAAGTCCTCCACGTACCAGGTGGTGAGGTCCAGGGGTAGACTGGAAAGTGTAGTCTTTTATTACTCCGTTCCCATAATTCTGCATCTGCTCCAATATATAAAGGGGCATAATTGTAGTTTCTGCCTTTTCTCCTCCCTGCTCCCTTCGAGGTGTGGGTTCTCTTATCTCTGTTGTGTGGGGGAGCAAGGCCTTGATCTGGCAAGCTGATTTTTACTGTGTTATTCAGGCCTGGGTAGGAGGGAATGGAGGGAGGCATGGGGGGGGAAGTCTATGGGGGAAAGGTGTTGGATGATGTTGGCTTAGTTGGGTTTGTGTATGGTTTTGTACTGTGGTATATAGTTGTGAACTGTACTTCCATTTCAATTTCCAATTCTTTCCAATCCTGTATGGAGCATTTTCTTCTACCCCTTTTGGGAGGCGTAAAAGCGCATCTGTCTCACTCCCTGTAAACCCAAGACAGAACTGTATTAAGTTTAATGAGGCCAAGTGCAGGGAACACATAACTCAGGAGTGCAGCTCAGGTTGGGAGCCACCTGGCTTGAGAGTAGCAGGGACCTGAGGATCTTGGTGGAGAAAAGGCTCAACATGAGTGAACAGTGCGCTGCAGCGACAAAGAAAGTTAAAGGATGCAGTAATAAGAGTATGTGATGGTTTAGAGTCCAAAAGCCCAAAAGGAACAGATGTAGATTTTCCTCCCCCTCTTGCTTTTTCCTGGTAGGGTAAAAGTAAATCAGGCAGGAGAAAGGAGAGGTAAAAACCACAAAAGAAATGGTCTGGAATCAGTTTGGAAGTAAAAAGGTAGTTTTTAAACAAAATATATATAGCATTTGAGTAACAGGGAAGGTTACAAAGATATAATGAAAAGGGTAAATAGAAAAATATACCAACCCCGGCCCAGCTGGCACTGGATTCCCTTGAGGTAAGTGGATGCAGTTCTTCAGGGCTAGTCTGGATGCTGCACGGAGGTAGGCCACGCCACATCGTAGCTGCAGGAAACAGGAGCAGCAGGGACTTGCTGAGCAGGCGAGGCAGGGGGAAAGGAGAGTGATCCAAGAGAAATGGCCCCCTTAAATGGGCTTTCCTGGACAGCAAGGGGGAGTGGAATAGGCCTTTGATCCAGGGGACCCCTCCTCCTGGGAGGAGGAAAACCCCAATCTCTCTCTCTCTGCTCACCTGAATCAGGTTTCTTTTGTCCACCTGGGGACTGGGTTCTTTTCAGCCCCCATCAAGGATGGGTGCAACCTGGGACAGAGTACAAGAAACATGGATAAAGATGTCATTCTCCCACTCCACTCAGTGCTGGTCAGGCTGCACCTCTGAGTCTCCTCTTCTCCAGGCTAAGCACGCCCAGCTGCCTCAGTCTGTCCTCATAGGGCTTGTGTTCCAAACCCCTCACCAACTTCGTTGCCCAGATACTAAGAGCAGTGAGGCTCCTGGGGTGGACTGGCTATAAACTCTGGAAGGGAACAATGTTGACGAAAACTGTGCTTTAAAGTATCTGGATACAGTATGTAGGGTGGCTATGAAGTCTTTGGTACCAGTTGTTTGACTCCAGAGATAGGCTGTTGACACACCAACCTACTTCTGCTAACACAGAAAAAACTTGACTTTGGTATGGATCTCAGTGATGACATCACTAGCCTGCTCTTAGTTCCTATGTGCAGTAGTATGAATACTGTTTCGAGAGCCGTTTTATGTTTCTGTGTGGACATACCCTTAGATATGAGAGCACTAGCCATCTCTAGCTCTGTCCTGCTGGGAGTCACATACAGTTTATCATTTGGACTGAGTATATGATGTATTTGTTTCCATTAATATCCAGGTTGGAAGGGAAATGAACTAATTTTGGGATTTGGACAAAAAAAGGAAGGCTGTTCCAGATGCCTGCAGCTCCCACCCTTGCTACTGCTGTGACTAATGTTTGGAGACAGAGTTCCTCAAACCTTGTTTATCAGAACACCACTTTATTTGAGTGTCCATGTCAATAAATATCTTGTACTCTTCCCACGCGTTGTTGAAGCTGGGCACGAACAGGTCACCTTAGATACTGTGCAGTGCACCATTTGAAATGTTCAGCATGTGGGTTTTGGCTGTCAGGTCTGTTAGACAAATCGCAGTTCAGTTGTCTTCGAGACAGAGCTTTCTGCTAGAGTCTGAACACCACTGCAATGTCTTGGTTTTGGAAGAGTGAATTTCCTGTTGTGTCCATCTGCAACATAGAGCTGATAATTCACTAGCATCACCAGAGCAATGGAGCCAGCCAAGAACAAACATTTGGCATGTTTTATGCTAGAAAAGCTTCATTTCGGAATCAAAACATGCATGTGTGCCTGCTCAAAATCAGTGGTAAATACTTAAAAGCTGGACCAGGATAAGAAAACATGTCAGTTTTGTGGTGGTCACCTGTTCAGTAAAGGTTGCATCAGCCATGCTTTTCTGAAGGCACAGTTTGTACTTTGGAAGTTTTCCTTCCAGTGAAGTGACTGACTAACGAGTCTTCCATTTTTCAGCCGGGCTGAAGTGCAGTAGGCCCATTGTGTTCCACCTTTTAACTGAAGTTGGTCATGGAGGCTTTCATCCATTTTATGAATACTTGTGAGAGGTCTCTCAGTTTCTTTTTCTTATAGAATAGAATTAACCAGGCTGGAAAAGACTTTCGAGATCATCGAGTCCAACCTATCACCCAACACCATCTAATCAACTAAACCATGGCAGCAAGTGCCTCATCCAGTCTCTTCCTAAACACCTCCAGTGATGGTGACTCCACCACCTCCCTGGGCAGCTCATTCCAATGGCCAATCTCTCTTTCTGTGAAGAACTTCCTCCTAACCTCCAGCCTAAACCTCCCCTGGTGCAGCTTGAGACTGTGTCCTCTTGTTCTGGTGCTGGTTGCCTGGGAGAAGAGCCCAACCTCCCTTCAGGTAGTTGTAGACAGCAAAGCCTTTGACTGATGACTCTCGTGGGTTGAACTCCTGAGCCTTTGAGTATTTCTTGGTGGTGTTTTCACACAGGTTTGTGAAGAACAGCTGGGGTAACAAGTGGCTTTCTGAGGCACAGAAGAGAAGTTCACTTAAGGTGGATAGAAATTTAGTCTTCCTAATACGGCTCATCAAAAATAGGTCATCTTAAAACTCTTTTGGCTTCTTATGGTATCATTTCTTATTGACAGGCACCTTCTTTGCAGGCTCTTGGTTTTTAAGGCATGTGGTAAGCAGCAAGCGTGGAGAAGTTCTAGGAGGTTCTGTATTAGTTCATGAGAAAGTGTCTGCAAAGCTTCTGTTCATACACAGCGAGATCTTGGTTGCATGTAGTACTGTGTGCTATGGCCTGATATTGTAGGCCATAAACCAGTACATAAGTAATTTAGGCTTATTATGGAGTTTATTACTGAAGGTGTGAGCAGTGTTTCTGGTACAAGTTGTCTCTTCACAGGATCATGGGCAAATGCAGCTGCCAGATTTCGATGCAGCTGCCTTAGGCTTGTCATTTTTATGCTGTGATCACGTATCTGATTTGAAAAGGACTTGTGCTTGAATCTTACAGACGGTACCGAGTCAAGAATGTTTCTTGGAACACTGTTAATTAAAAAATTGTTGAAACCATTTCAAATGTCAAGATAAGCCCCCAAAGAAAGTGCCAGATAAAATAAAAGTGATATACCGAATGGAATTAGTCGTACTTTAAGCTTGTGCTGCTTGATTCTGGAAGTTATTGTTTCTGTGCAATTCCCAGTGGACTCATTAGAATAAGTTCTGTGTTTTGCGCTGGATTTCCTGTTTGTTCACGTATTAAATCATATTGTAAGAAAAGCTTTCCTGCCTGAAATGTACCCTGATAATAATAGGAAGAAAAAATAAGATGTTACCTGGTAATAACATAGAGAAAATGGCTGTCGTTTGCAACTTGAAGAGTTGGGGCAGAAAGTAGCATTCTGCACCCAAAATCCCTTCTTGTCCAGAGGAAAATAACAATGTAATTTTTAAAACATACATGCTTCTGTGACCTTCAGCAGAACTGGCCATGGAAAGATGTAGTAGGTACCTTGCAAAGGGAGCGTTGTCTGCTTTGAACTGCAATAATACAACCCGAAGACTGATTTTTTGTTGCTGCAGTTAGTTACGCAGATGATTGATAAACCCAGCAAAGACATACCAGTTGCCGGGGCAAGCTGAGTCAGCCAGTACTAATGAAATGTATAAACTGCCGTTTGGCAAAAGGGATGGAGGAAGGGTATTGCCATCCTGTTAGAGAAACTGTCATTCAGAATGGACTAGGAACTGAAGCCTAATTGTTTTGTATACATCATCTCATCAGAAGATCAGTAGTTGATCTCCACTAATTAAGTAAAGTAGTCACCACACTGGTTTGTTTCACTGCTGTTGCTGAGCATGGGTGTTACAATGATTTAATCTTTAGTAATGTGATTTTTCCAGGCCAAATCCGTGTTTGGTGACCAGAGCTGCCTACCTTGATGTCCTTGTGCTGCTGTGTACTCACCTGGGCAAGTTTCAAAAGCAAGGTAAGTTCCCTATACTTTCTGTAAAATGGATGGAATATCCGTGGTGAAATTTCTGAGCTGTGTTGAAATCCAGAGAAACAATAATATATTACTTGCAGTCATGGCATTTGCTGAATGCTGGAGTCTTCTAGCTGCTCTTTATAAAAAAACCCTTTATTCTGCCTTGGGTAGAGCTATTCTTGGGGATTGTTTATGAGAAGAATGAGATACAGCTCCATGTCACAGCTTGAAGGTCTATAAGCTTGTAGTATTCCTAATCCTCGAATTGTGTAACAACAAGGCCTTATCCTTCTTGGGTTTCACATTGGTTTTCTCATCCAAAGTTGTAAATATAAACAAAATCCAAAGCCCAGAATATTGCTATTGTAACTTTTCTTGAAAACCACAGAGAGGTTCCCTCAGGAGACACCTGAAAGCGTTTCAGGGAGAGAGTGTTTTCTTCTCTTTAGAAGTTGTGTAAGGAATCCTGAGAGATTCTTTATATTTCTTTGACTTCTATTGATTTTTTTATCACTGTCAAGCTTTTGAAAGAGCCGTCAGAACTATGGGTGGCTTTAGTGGTGCAGAATGTTGCCTTGCAACACTGTGTAAACAATAAGCAAAACAAAGCTAGGGAAGGAAGGGGTACCCTTTCAAGTGTGACTGTGCAGAGGCAACCTTCAGTCAGCTGTAACTAACTTCCTTGTGCGCCTCTTTTGTTCATGTCTTATGAACAAGTGAGTAATAAATTACCTTGGCAGCCCAGGAAGGCAATTAAAGAATAGATCTTTATTGCAGATAGTCTTGTTTGGGCTGCTTTTAATTTTAAAACCAATTCTCTCTCCTTTTTTTTGCTTAGACATTTGGTAGAAGTAGTTACATTTCAATTCTGTGAGTGCTATTTGTGTGATTTCTTGTGAATGGACAGTTTAACAGCAACAGTTGTTAGGAAAATGAACTCATAAAGGTGTGTGAAATGCAGGATCTAGCCCTTAGGACGGAAGCACAGGCATGCAGAAAATGTGGGACAGGTGAGTTCCAGTGTGGCAGAAGAAGATAGGTTTATTGGGGACTGCAGGAGATGGGTCTGAACTCTTGCATTCGCTGCAGTCATTCCTCTCTCATGGATGCCAGTGTTTGTGACCTGAAAGGGCTGCATGCTTTACAGGCAATAATGCACTCCCCCTATTGCAATAGTGTAAATACAGCATTTCTCCAGGGATACCTTTTTCCCTGCTCTTTAATGTTTAAGTAAACTATGTTTGTTATCAATAATTCTTATGTTAAAATAGACATTTACTTACTTTTGTTATTTGTACAAAGTAAACTTTCTTAAATCCTGATATGCCATTGGTCCTAGTGATTATTCTTGGCAATGTATTGAAAATTGTAGCTGTCTATCACAGCTACAAAACAAAAACCAGCTTTCAAAGCCCCCTTCAACCATAGTTGGGTTCCTCACCCTTATTTTAATTTGAGAACTTCTTCATTAGAGATAGATCCTTAATTATTACACTTCTGTTAACTATGACCCTCTCTGTCTGTTTGTATCCTTTGTAGTATGAAGCTTTAAACTAGATTCGGTGGGGGGAAGGGGAAAAACCAGGCTTGCTGGAAAGAAGCCTGTGATGCTTGAGAGGTGGTGTGCCAACTCCGCTGCTACTTCAGGGGAGCTAGGGGATAATGAGCCACGTGTTAGGGAAGATGCAAGAGCCAACAAGGAAACATCAGCACATGCAGGGCTCACTGGTAGGTTGGTGGCCAAGGAGGTGGCCAGGAGTGGTCAGACACAGGAGTGAAAACGAATGGATTAACACCGTCTCTGAAATGCTTATGTAGCAGTGCACAGAGCGTGGGGAGTAAGAGGAGGAGTTGGAGGTCTGCATTAGGCTGCATGACTATGATATAATTGGAATCACTGAAACATGGTGGGACAGCTCCCATGACTGGAGTGTTGTCATGGATGGCTATGTACTCTTCAGGAAAGACAGACCAGCAAGGTGAGGTGGTGGTACTGCTCTCTACATGTGAGAGCAACTGGAATGTGTCAAGTTCTGCCTGGGGGCAGGTAGAGCAGGTGGAAAGCTTGTGGGTAAGAATGAAGGGATGTGGAAAGGGAGGTGAAACTGTTGTTTCAATCAAGCAGAAGATGCTGATGAGGCCTCCTACAGTCAACTGGACATAGCCTCTAGAACACACTCCGTGGTACTCATGGGTGACTTCAATCACCCTGATATTTGCTGGAAAGCCCACACAGCCAGGCACAGCCAGTCCAAAAGGCGCTTGCAGTGTGTCAGTGATAACTTCTTGATGCAGAGAGTGGAGGAGCCAACAAGGAGAGGCACACTGCTGGACCTTGTATTAACTAATAGTGACAGTGATCATGACATGGTGGAGTTTAGCATTATACAGGGTAGAAGCAGGGCAGTAAGTAGGACCCTGGACTTCCGCAGGGCTTTGTGCTCCTCAGAGACATACTTGCAGGGATCCCATGGGCTAAGACTCTGGAGGGTAAAGGAGCCCAAGAAAGTTAGTCAATTTTTAAATGCCACTTCCTCCAAGCCCAAGAGAGGTGTGTTCCCTTGAGTGAAAATGGGGTAGATGTGCCAGGAGACCTGCATGGATGAGCAAGGAGCTTCTGAAGGAAATCTCATGGAAGAAAGAAACATATAGTTCATGGCAGAAGGGACTTGTCACTTGGGAGAACTACAGATTAGTTGCCAGGGCATGCAGGAAAGCAACAAGGAAGGCCAAAGCCCTCTTGGAACTGAAACTGGCAAAGGAAGTTAAAGAGAACAAGAAGGGCTTCTTCAGATGCATCAGCAGGAAAAGGAAGAATAGGGCAAGTGTGGGCCCGCTGCTGAACAGGGAGGCAGCCCCGAGAACTGAGGATGCAGAGAAGGTAGAGCTGCTGAATGCCTTCTGTGCTTCAGTCTTTACTCCTAAGACTGAGCCCCTATGAACTCCAGACCCTGGATGAAGGAGAAGACGACTGGAAGAAGGAGGACTCTCCACTAGTCACTGAAGACTGGGTTAGGGATTAGTTACATAAACGGACTATTCACAAGTCCATAGGCCCTGATGAGATGCACCCAAGCGTGCTGAGAGAGCTGCCTGATGATGTTGCTCTACCATTCTCCATCATTTTTGCTAAGTCATGGCAGGCAGGTGAGGTGCCTGAGGACTGGAGGGAAGCCAATGTCACCCCAGTCTCCAAAAAGGGCAAGAAAGAGGTTCCAGGAAACTACAGACCAGTCAGCCTCACCTCCACCCCTGGGAAAATGATGGAGCAGCTCATTCTGGAGGACATCTCTAGGCACTTGGAAGAGAGGATGATCAGGAGTAGTCAGCATGGACTTACCGAGGGGAAATTGTACTTGCCTAATCTGATAACATTCTATGATGCCATAACTGAATGGGGAGATGCAGGGAGTGCAGTGGATGTCGTCTACCTTGACCTTAGTAAGGCTTTTGACATTGTCTCCCATAATATCCTTGTGAGCAAGCTCAGGAAGTGTGGGATAGAAGAACAGACAGTGAGCTGGATTAGGAGCTGGTTACACACTAGAGTCCAAAGAGTGGTGGTCAATGGTGCCAAATCCAGCTGGAGAGCTGTGACTAGTGGAGTCCCCCAGGGATCAGTGCTGGGTCCAGTCCTGTTTGACATCTCCGTCAGTGACATTGCTGAGGGGACAGAGTGTCTGCTCAGCAAGTTCGCTGACCGTCCCAAACCGGGAGGCTTGGCTGATACAGCTGAATGCTGTGTGGCCATTCAGTGAGGCTTGGAGAGCTGGGCAAAGAGGAACCTAATGATGTTCAACAAGGATAAGTGCAGAGTCCTGCACCTGGGAAGGGATAATAAACTGCACCAGTACAGGTTGGGAGGCAATCTCCTAGAGAGCAACCCTGTGAAGAAAGACCTGGGAATTCTAGTGGATAACAAGTTATCCATGAGTCAGCAATGTGCCCTTGTGGCCAAGAAGGCCAATGGGAGCCTGGGGTGCATTATCCTGGGATGCTTTAAGGGGAGTGTGTCCAGCAGATTAAGGGAAGTTCTCCTCCCCTTCTACTCTGCCCTGGTGAGACCTCACCTGGAATATTGCACCTGGTTTAGGGCTCCCAGTTCAAGAGGGACAGGGATCTGCTAGAGAAATCCAATGAAGGGCTACCAGGATGATTAAAGGGCTGGTGCACATGCCTTACGAGGAGAGGCTGAGAGACTTGGGTCTCTTTATTCTGGAGAAGACTGAGGATTTGATAAATATTTATAAATATCTGAGGGCTGGGTGTCAGGGGGGAGGGGACAGGCTCTTCCTCAGTTGCACCCTGTGAGAGGACAAGGGGCAGTGGATATAACTACAGCACAGGAGGTTCCACCTCAACATGAGGAGGAACTTCTTCACTGTGAGGGTCAGAGCACTAGAACTCTGGAACTGGAACAAGGCTGCCCAGGGAGCTTGTAGAGTCTCCTCTGGAGACTTTCAAGACCCGTCAGGATGTGTTCCTGTCCAACCTGTGCTAGATTCTGTGGTCCTGCTCTGGCAGGGGGTTGGACTTGATGACCTTTGGAGGTCCTTTCCAACCCCTAATATCATCCAGGGAATATCAGGGAATCATCCCTGTCTTTCTGTGTTCTCTTCACATGGAGGTTTTTTTTTCTCTGCATCTGATTATTCTCATCACTCACCCTTCAACAATGTCTTTGTATTTTCTTTATGAAGGAACAGCCAGTGTTCCATCTGAGGACTCCACATTTACTAATTTAGTGAGCATTGCATCTGCTTTATCAGTCCCTTTTTCAGTTCTCTTCAGGTGTGGGGTTTTTTGGTTTGGTTTTTTGTTTGCTTGTTTGTGGTGTTGTAGAGGTTTTGTTTGTTTGGGGTTTTTTGGTCTTTATGTCTTTTGAATGATTGCTGCACATTTGCAAAGGCTTTTATTGACCTCTCCACACCAGGAAACTACCCTCTTCCCAACCACCCCCTCCCCCAGTGCCCCTGACTTCTGAATATCCCTTTGAGCTTGAGGGACTGCATCTCGCCGTTGCAGGATTACTAACCAGTGGGCTCATTTATTTTTCAAACCTCATGTGACCCGTTCCAATCCTGTGTGCTACAAGGTACAATTTCTGCAGCGGGAAAGTAATTATTTTTGCAGACTCTCTCTGCTCAGGGGTAGCTCATTAGTATCATCTTGCCTGAAAGCTTCATTCCTGTATAGGATTTAAAACTGTACATTGCAGGCAGTATCTACAGAGAGTAGAAACTCAGACTGGGAATGTGGTTTTGAAAACTTGAAGATACATTAGGGACAATTTTATGTGTTACAGGCAGAAGGAGAAATATGAAACTGAGTGTCCCATGACATAGTGAGAGAAAGACTAAACTTAGCAGTGAAAAGTGAGACTCAAAACATTCATTTTTAAATGTTCTGCAAGGAATAATAATTAACTGAAAGGTTATACTTCTCTGAGAATAAGCCTCTTGCTCGTTAGATGTGCTTCTGGCTGTGAGCCAGTTTTTCCCTGTTTAAATCTTGATTTGTAAAGTTGTTTTGATGAAGAAAGGGTGAAGGACAAATCCAAACAAAACTGCTTCTTGATGTGTTTATCTAAGAGGCCCCAGGAAGTGCTGTATATGAGTTCCAGGCCACAGGCTGAAACTGATTTTCATCAATAGAAATGGGAAATGCAACGTAATGAGCCTGCAACTGGTTAAAATCAGACCGCTTCTAATTGATTAGGGCTGTCTAAAGGGGCTACAATTACAAAGAGATTTTCAGAGTACGGCCCTGCCTAGGCCTTTCCTACGTTACAATTATTTTCTGTAAGTGATTTGTTGTCTTCAATTAATAAAATCTGCCTCTTAAAGTGCAGGACAGCCCTCAGGGAATCTACTTCACAAATCCAGCACAATTTGAAATGTCGGATAAGGAAGGCAGGGAGTAATGAATACCAAAAGCATCTTGTCCAGCTAAAAATTTATTGCTGGCCAAACCATGATTATTTATCTTAAAACAAAACAACCCCCCCATGGTTATTCTGATTTGCTGGTGTGTATGGAAGTGTTTCCTGAATCATGTCACTGGAAAAACACCCTTTTCTTTCCTTGAGTTAACAGGCAAAGCCTAGATCATTTTACCAGCTCCTGACGTGCCTTAGGATCTTCTGCTGTGCAGAGGCAATACATAATGCCAGGACTATGTAAGTTCAGGACATTATTTTTGTTTCAGTCATCAGTTGCAGTTGGAACTCAGGAAAAAAACTGAAGTAAGCCTTTTTAAAAAAAAAAACCCTTATCATCTATAAATAGCAATACCCTTGCCTTTACTGAGAGCAACCAAGAGTTCCTACCAGATCTAGGACTGTGTAATGAGCTAATGTCTATTGCCAATGTTCCTAATTATTGATAATATCTAGTGAATTAGTTCTTGCAGACCTCTGATATATTATCTCCACAGTAACTGTTTTTGTGGACTTGTAATTACTGACATGATTGCAAGTCCTGGTAATGATAGGACAAGAGGTAATGGCTTTAGACTGGTAGATTTAGACTAGATATTAGGAAGAAAATCTTTCCGGTGAGGGTGGTGAGATACTGAAACCTGTTGTGAAAGCCCCCTCCTTGGAAGTGTTCAAGGCCAGGCTGGAAGGGGCCTTGAGCAACCTGGTCTAGTGGAAGGTCTCCATGCCCATGGCAGGGTGGGATTGGAACTAGATGATCTTTAAGGTCACTTTCCACTGAAACCATTTTATGATTCTATGTCCAGGGCCTTTTCCTGGGTCAAATGGGTAGAATAATGCAGTCCCCTTCCAGAAGATTTTATGGTATTTTACCCTAATAGAGAACAGTTAAGTTACTCCTCTAGAAGTAAACCAGCACTGAAGTGGGTGGTAGATTAGGACTGGGGGAAGTTCCCAAACTCCACACTTTCCCATCATTACTCGAGGAAGCAAATAACACTTGTTATGGATCTTTGAAGAGGAAAAATGCCATTGAGTCCAGGTTAGAATGTGGCTAGCCTTAGCTGTGTTTATAACTATTTACAAATTAATAAGTCTTGATCAACAGGAGATAGAAGAAAAGGTCTATCAAGCTGCAGTGCTATAGATGCATGTGTAGGTTTGAGGCTCCACACTTTTGTCTGCACTCCAAAGTGGACTTTGCAAGATACAGAATACCAAACTCCAAACAGTCTCTGCTGGATAAGATTCTTTTGCTGAACATGTGGACTTCTGACAGGACCTATCATAGATATTCCTGCTTTCAGATCCTCTCCTGGAATTGGTGTCTGAAGCTAAACAGTAAGATGAGGGTATTAATATGGTTCTGTGGTGCTGGTAATGCAGGAGCCAGAGAAATGTGTTGCAGTGAAAGTTCAGATATGGGATGCTGTATCTCTGTAAGAGATGGAGAATAGCACAAGATGAAGTTGTCGCTTTGTTTTAGTATCGTAGTATCAGTCAGGGTTGGAAGGGACCACAAGGATCATCTAGTTCCAACCCCCTGCCATGGGCAGGGACACCCCACACTAGATCAGCCTGGCCAGAGCCTCATCCAGCCTGGGCTTAAACACCTCCAGGGACGGGGCCCTAACCACCTCCCTGGACAACCCATTCCAGAGCTTCACCACTCTCATGGTGAAGAACTTCTTCCTCACATCCAGCCTGAATCTCCCCACCCCCAGCTTCAGTCCATTCCCCCTAGTCCTGTCACTACCTGAGATCCTGAGAAGTCCCTCCCCAGCCTTCTTGTAGGCCCCCTTCAGATACTGGAAGGCCACAATGGGGTCACCTCGGAGCCTTCTCTTCTCCAGACTGAACAGCCCCAACTCCTTCAGTCTGTCCTCATAGGAGAGGTGCTCCAGCCCTCTGCTCATCCTCGTGGCCCTTCTCTGGACACCTTCCAGCACCTCCAGATCCCTCTTGTAATAGGGGCTCCAGAACTGGAGGCAGTACTCCAGGTGGGGTCTTAGCAGAGCTGAGTAGAGGGGGAGAATCACCTCCCTTGACCTGCTGGCCACACTTCTCTTGATGCAGCCCAGGAGCTGATTGGCTTTCCAGGCTGCAAGTGCACACTGAGAGCTCCTGTTGAGCTTCTCGTCCACCAGCACCCCCAAGTCTCTCTCCTCAGGGCTGCTCTCCAGCCAGTCCCTGCCCAGCCTGGATTTGTGCCTGGGATTGCCTCGACCCAGCTGCAGGACCCTGCACTTGGTCTTGTTCAAGCTCATGAGGCTGGCTTGTGCCCACCTCTCCAGCCTGTCAAGTTCCCTTTTTCTTCCTTTCACAAGTCTCAAGACAGTTTTCCAATAGTATTTTGTCAATTCATGAGGGGAAAATGGATGCAATTGCTAACATGTCCTTGCCTGATAGCAGTGTGTTTTACTGAGGGCTGCATGCCAAAAACTCACCCTTGTCAGTAAAGGTTACGTTGAGCCCACAAAGCCCATCGACGTAGAACAGAAGTCAGGGAAAAGATGAAAGAAAAATTTCCTAAAGATAATTGTTCCCAGTTGTTCTTTTGTCCTCTCTGTATGATATCAGCCTCCTGGCGGCTTTGGTCTGTCCATCCAGTGTAGTGTCATCAAAACTGAAGTTTGATGGGAAAGAGAAAACATTTAAACAGGGTGTCAAATAGGATGACTCTGTGACTTGGGAGAAGATGCCACTTGAAGTCTAACCAGGCACCTTTCCTATCTACATTTGAGCTGCAAGAATTTGTGAAAGTTCTTGAGATCAACCTAAGTGCACTGTTGTTGTTAAGGGGAACAGTTGCTCAGGCTTTATGTAATTAATCCTGTTCATGCAGAGATTGTTCTGATATTGGAAGAGACCAGCCACCAGTCCGCTCTGACTAACATATTCCCTCCCTGAGCTTTGCAAAACCTTCCATTTTCTGACTGTCTCCAAAACAGCTAAAATTTTTGTAGATGTAGTTAAGATTCTTAAATTCTGTTCAGGAATGACAGAAACAATTACAAAACCCACTGTGTACAGCACGTGTGTGTATGAGATCAGAAACGTGAGCACTTAGGTACTACTGTCTGCTGGGTTTGTCCTTTTTTAGGCTCTCAAATGTGTGACCAAATACTGACTGTGCAGTAATACCTTAGTTATTTTTGTCCCTTTTTCATTAGAAGGTTGGAGATAAAAAGGAAAACAAAAGGACGAAACAGGAACAGGAAGAATCAGGAACAGTGTGGCCAGCAGGAGCAGGGAGGTCATTCTGCCCCTGTACACTGCACTGGTTAGGCCACACCTTGAGTCCTGTGTCCAGTTCTGGGCCCCTCAGTTTAGGAAAGATGTTGAGTTGCTGGAAGGTGTCCAGAGAAGGGCAACAAAGTTGTTGAGGGGTTTGGAGCACAGCCCTGTGAGGAGAGGCTGAGGGAGCTGGGGTTGCTTAGCCTGGTGAGGAGGAGGCTCAGAGGAGACCTTATTGCTCTCTACAACTCCCTGAAGGGAGGTTGTAGCCAGGAGGGGGTTGGTCTCTTCTCCCAGGCAGCCAGCACCAGAACAAGAGGACACAGTCTCAAGCTGCACCAGGGGAGGTTTAGGCTGGATGTTAGGAAGAAGTTCTTCACAGTAAGAGAGACTGGCCATTGGAATGTGCTGCCCAAGGAGGTGGTGGAGTCACCATCACTGGAGGTGTTTAAGAGGAGACTAGATGAGGCCCTTGGTGCCATGGTTTAGTTAATTAGATGGTGTTGGGTGATAGGTTGGACTTGATGATCTCGAAGGTCTTTTCCAACCTGGTCCATTCCATTCCATTCCATTCCATTCCATTCCATTCCATTCCATTCCATTCCATTCCATTCCATTCCATTCCATTCCATTCCATTCCTTACTTAGATCCCTAAAAACTGTGGCTGAGCAGTAACTTGAACAGAAATGCTGGCTGCTTGTTAATGCATGTTTTGTCTATTTGATCTAATTAGCTTACACTTACATTCCATCTGAACAGACTGAAAGCAATATTTGTGATGTCAGAAATGATACAAACTTTGTGTGCCAGGGCATGGGCTGTGGCACTTGGACAAGGTTGTGATTTTGACTCCAGGAATGTAAAAATTTAGAACTTATTTATAGACTCATCTAAATGGCCTCTGCCTGCTGACATTAAATGAGTAAAAATTCTGGCAACTAATATTCTAATGCGTTGCAGACAGGAGGAGAATGAAGAGGTTGAGAATGGGATTGCTGCATGTCCAGGAGACAAGGAGTGACTGAGAGTTGCATAGACAGCAAAATGCCAGAGGCAGATCAAATGAGTGATGGACTGTGTTAAGTGGCCCCAAAGAAGAACAAAAGTGAGTGCAAGATAGAAGGACAAAACAAATGGACTGAGGCTGAAAGGAGTAAATGTTGTGAAAAAGCAAGTGGAAGTGTGCACTACCAGCAGGCTGTTAAGGAAATGTTGGAGGCAGAACTCATGGCCCAGATGTGGGAGGAGGAAAGTAAAAGTGTTTTCAGAAAGATCATGGAGACCCAGTGAAAGGAGGAGGGTGGTGAAGCATATTGCTGAATGCTGTGTTGAACAGGGAGTATGGAAAGATGTTGAAGAAGTGACACTAGGGGAGACTGAAGTTGATAGTGTTTGTTAGTGTTAGCAGTTAAAATTCTGCTCCCCTGTGAAGACTGACTGCTTGTACTTAGGAAAGCTTGGTTCAGGTTCTCTTCAGATTCTAGTATGTACCACTGGCTGACTTGCACTGTCTCCATGGGCTTTATGGCTTTATGTGCATTCAAAAGAAGTGGAAAATGCAGTGCTGTGCCAGAAGGAAGGTATGAGAGAAACAGCAGCCCCTGCGTCCGGATCAAATTAGGTACATTTTCTCCTTCGATTTCTTTTGCAAAGTTTCCAGTATAGTGCACAAAATGCAATGGGATGCTTCTGTCTGTAGCAATTTATTGTCTGTGTATTCTGTTCATCACTCATGTGTAGAGTTTGTAATTGTATTGTAAGTGCTGGTGCTTCGTTTCTTACGTCAGAGATGTTGCAGATGTCTTTAAAAGAAAACATCCTGGTTAAAACATCCCCTTCTCCTGAGCATCAACACTAGCTATCGTAGTTCTGCTTTGCCATTGGCTTTGTGGTTTGGTTGGTTGGTAGGTTGGTTTTGGTTGGTTTGGTTTGTTTTTTTCCATTTGCCACTGACTTGGCTTTACCCATTTTTAATAAGAAGTGAAAATGTAAAAGAAATTACTTTTCCTTAATATCTGCCTGAGAAAATGCCTTCTTGGCACTGATTACCTTTGTGGCAGTTACTGCCACAGAAGTTACACCTCCGGTGTCCTGAGTGTCCAACTCAGTAAGGTGGACACAGGAAACAGCCTATCTCTACTCATAAATCCTGCACCCTACAAGTCTTTCTCTTCCTCTTTCTTCTCTCTCTGCTCCCATGGGAAATGCTCCCTATTGGGTAACGGTGGGGGAGTATTTCAGGCCTCTCAGGCCTGGCTAAACCTAATGCCAGGAGGAGGAGGTGGTGGGAGCAGTCTCAGACCTGGCCAGCCTGAGACTAGCCTAGCTGGGATGGGGGGAAGAAAGAGCCCTGGGGGTTTTGGTTTTACCCTCAGGTGGGGAGAAGGGACGCGTCGGGGGGCCTTTGGGTGTGGTGTAAGGGGCTCTGTATGCTTTGGGATATCTTTGCCACAATGCTTTGTAGTTTCTGTAAAACACCAACTGTTTCTCCATTTAAACTGTCCATCACTATCCAATCCATTGGTGAGAGTGCCGTTCTTTTGTCCCTCTCGGGGCAGCAGAGGATATGTCCGGCTCCAAACCAGGACAACCTTTCATCCTTTTCTCTATTTATGTGATCTCTTCAGAGACCCTTGGATAGATGGTAGTTTGGGCAAAGGATTTGAACCTTAGTCCATAAATAATTGCAGCTTCTTGCAAGTCTTGGTGAATGATAATAAATACTGTGATTTTTGATGCTTGGCCCCTCTTCCCATAACATTGTGCTGCAGACACAGCAGCATTTCATTGCTGCTCTTGTAACGTTTTGTCTGACTTTGCAGTGTCAGTAAGGAAGCTGGTAAATAATTTATCCCCTCTTTCTATTTTATTATTTTTTTTTTCTTTTCTGGAGCCTTGATTAGGAAGATGGAAGAGAGCTTGAATGCTTGAAGGGCTGCATACAGAATTTGAGCTCAGTATTTATCTAGAAGTGTGCAAATACTTACATGTATCATAATCACAGATACAGGAGAAAAAGCCACTCAGTATACTTTTGATGATGCAGAAAGTTGTCCAATGGGCACTAGACTAGGCATCCACTATAAAATTACCTAAATCCAATAGAAATACGTAATCGGTCCTGTCCATCAGCTGGCAAGGTAATGAAACAAGTTTAGGTTTTAATACGTGAAAGGAACTCGGATGATTTTAACTTCTGTCAATGTGGAACATCCTGTAGAATCTCTGAAATGAAAGATCAGCTGAGCTGTCTATCATCTGACAGTTTGTTAATCCCTCAGCGTAGAAGTTTTCCTGTTCTTCCTGTTTGTAGCTGCTTACTTTGGGAATAGAATAGAATGGAATAGAAATTAAATAGAATAGAATAGAAATGAAATAGAATAGAGTAGGAACAGAATAGAATAGAATAGAATAGAATAGAATAGAATAGAATAGAATAGAATAGAAATAGAATAGAATAGAATAGACCAGGTTGGAAGAGACCTTCAAGATCATAGTGTCCAACCTATCAACCAGTCCAACCCACCTAAACAACTAAACCATGGCACCAAGCACCCCATCAAGTCTCCTCCTGAACACCTCCAGTGATGGTGACTCCACCACCTCCCCGGGCAGCCCATTCCAATGGGCAATCACTCTCTCTGTATAGAACTTCTTCCTAACATCCAGTCTAAACCTGCCCTGGCACAGCTTGAGACTGTGTCCTCTTGTTCTGGTGCTTGCTGCCTGGGAGAAGAGACCAACCCCCACCTGGCTACAACCTCCCTCCAGGGAGTTGTAGAGAGCAGTAAGGTCACGCCTGAGTCTCCTCCTCTCTAGGCTAAGCAACCCCAGCTCCCTCAGCGTCTCCTCATAGGGCTTGTGTTCCAAACCCCTCACCAACTTCTTTTCCCTTCTCTGGACACGTTCCAGCAAGTCAACATCCTTCCTAAACTGAGGGGCCCAGAACTGGACACAGGACTCGAGGTGTGGCCTAACCAGTGCAGTGTACAGGGGCAGAATGACCTCCCTGCTCCTGCTGGCCACACTGCTCCTGATGCAGGCCAGGATGCCATTGGCTCTCCTGGTTGCCTGGGCACGCTGCAGGCTCATGTTCAGCCTACCATCAACCAGCACCCCCAGGTCCCTATCTGCCTGGCTGCTCTCCAGCCACTCTGACCCCAGCCTGTAGCACTGCCTGGGGTTGCTGTGGCCAGTGTGCAGCACCCGGTACTTGGATGTGTTCAGTCTCCTGCCCTTGGACTCTGCCCATCTGTCCAGCCTGTCGAGGTCCCTCTGCAAAGACTCTCTGCCCTCCAGCAGATCAACTTCTGCCCCAGCTTGGTGTCATCTGCAAATTTACTGATGATGGACTCAATACCCTCAGTGTGCTCCTGTCCAAGCCATGGGCTGATAGCTTGGCCAGGAGTTTGCTGTGGGGGACGGTGTCAAAGGCCTTGCTGAGGTCCAGGTAGACCACATCCACAGACTGCCCCACATCCACCAGGTGGGTTACCTGATCATAGAAGGAGATCAGGTTGGTCAGGCAGGACCTGCCCTTCCTAAATCCATGCTGGCTGGGCCTGATCCCTTGGCCATCCTGTAAGTGCTGTGTGATCGCACTCAAGATGACCCGTTCCATAACCTTGCCTGGCACTGAGGTCAGGCTGACAGTCCTATAATTCCCTGGCTCATCCAACCGGCCCTTCTGCCACTGCAGAGAGGAGCATAGGAAAGCCTGTAGAAGACAGGTTTTTGATCGGGCTAAACTTGGATGAGAGCTTATAGCTAGAGATTTATCAGGTCTTCTGATTCCATTCTGCTCTTCTCCTTTCCTCTTTCTTTGCGGATGAGGAAATACCATTTAACTTTATATAACTTATTGTCAACATAGTTAGATTACAAATAGGATTAAAAGAAAGTGAGCCTAAAATCTAGATGATGTGACATAGAGGTTGTGTGTATATCTCAATCTAATGGACATAAAGGGATTGAGGAAGACTCTGGGATATTAATGCACTGTGTTCAGGAGAACCAAAGTGTTGTGTATGATGTGTCCCTTCCTGGAAGAGAGCCTTCCTGTCCCACAAGTGAAGCAATCCTTGAGGGAAAAACAAACAAACAGACAACAAATTCACTTAGTTCTGTGGGGGCTGTTTTGTATCTGTTAGCATCCTGGACCTGATTGCTGTTTGCAAGGATCCTTGTCTAGTCATTTGAAAAATAGTTCTTCCTTCTCACAGCAGCTGGTTGTTCAAACTGTACAGTGATTTTTGTTTGTGAATAAAAGTATGTCTTTACTGTATCTTAACAATAGACACAGACATTGGCTTTGGGAACCAGTGTGGGTTTTTGGTTTAGTTGGGTATTGTAATGTAAGCCAAAGAAGAGAGTTTACTTAAAGAAGAAGAGAAAACATGTACATGAAAGCCAGGAAGGATTTCTTTGTGATGAAGTTGAAAGCAGGAATATTTCCACTGCATTGTAATATTTCAGGGGCTTGCTTTGCCTTCTCTACCTATGATGGGGGGTGGGCAAGAAAGAGCATGTGGAGCACAAGATGAATGAAGTAGGAGTTTCTTTATGGTGTGCTGAGACTAGGCAGATATTCAGACAGACTTATTTTGCTGACAGCCTTGCTGTTGAGACATCTCTTTTTAAGGAGACTTTCTGTAAAATAGATGAGCCATGATGTCCAGTCTTGCACAATTGCATGAGAAAAACAGAAGTCATCCAGAAGGCTTCCAAAACATCCAGTATGTACAGAAAAAGGATCTATGGCAGAAGACTCTTGTATCACAGTCTCTGCAAATCAGTGGGTCCAGGAGTGAATTCCTCTGCCTTGTTTTCATATGAAAATAAACCCTTCAGAGATGAAGACACAGTGAAGTTATGCTGGCCTTGCAGAATTCAAGTGAAGGGTCACTGAACTGGATTAGAAACTCGGTTCATGACCAGCTTCTGGAACTGACATAAGAATCACTATTCTCTCTGATGTTAGAATGCAGGCTGTACCGAAGTTGGCAGTGTTGACACCACCAAAATGAACGACGGCCTCCCCTTCTGCCTTAATGTTTGTCCCTTTTTCCCCCACCTAATACTGCTCTTCCTTGCCTGGCCCTAGGGCTTTGACCCTTCCATCCTGTTGGTTTTCATGTTACTGCTTGCACATAACAGTAGCTATACCTCACTGTAAAGCAACAGTGATAGGAAATAAAAGCACTTCTGCTGAAATGCAGCTGAGGAGGGAAGCATGCAGGAAGCTGAGAGTGTGCAGGACTCCAAAACTGAAGCTGTTTCTCTTCTCAAACTGAGGTACTTGAACTTTAACCTTTTCCTTTCAACTGACTGGGATCATTGCTGTTGTTAAACTGGTGTCTATGGAGTCAGGCTGTGTAATAACTTAAACAAATGCCTAATCCCTCTCCGGGGCAGCCAGACAGTTTGGATATTAGGGAGTTCTGGCAGCTGGATCCTTGTCGTGTGACACAGGCATTAATGCTGGTTTATGTGATGATGCCAGGAAGTAATGCCAGTCTGTGTGAAGGGCTTTTATCAAATGTAGCAGGTAAAATACACAAGCTTGCATGTTAGCAGATGGAAGCCATCTGTGCATGTTGAAGATCATGCTGTGACATAGCCTAGCAGTGATATTGCAAGTTTCCTTGACTGCATCAAGCCATTCAGAAAAGAAACTGTAGTGAAAACATGAATGACAGAGCTGATGGTTAGCTAATGTGTCTGGAAATATTTTTCAAATACCAAATTTCTTTTAAACTTGTCCAGATTTACTCAGAAAATGCTTCTGTCTCACGTGCTAGACAGTGTACAACCATGTCAAGTTGCCATGTAAATGTCGAGCAAATTAAGATGACTTGGGAAGAATTTGAATATGAAAGGGCAAGATATATATCTGTAAATAGAAGGCTTAGTGAAATGTCTTCAAAGGCAACAAAATGAGTCCATGTTTGTGTTGCAGATTCATGTCAAATTCAGCAGTTGAATAGAATAGAATAGAATAGAATAGAATAGAATAGAATAGAATAGAATAGAATAGAATAGGTTGTAAGAGACCTTCAAGATCATTGCATCCAACCCATCATCCAACACCACCTAATCAACTAAACCATGGCACCAAGCTCCCTATCAAGTCTCCTCCTAAACAACACCTCCAGTGATGGTGACACCACCACCTCCCCGGGCAGCCCATTCCAATGGGCAATCACTCTCTCTGTGTAGAACTTCTTCCTAACATCCAGCCTAAGCCTGCCCTGGCACAGCTTGAGACTGTGTCCTCTTGTTCTGGTGCTTGCTGCCTGGGAGAAGAGACCAACCCCCACCTGGCTACAACCTCCCTTCAGGTAGTTATAGAGAGCAATAAGGTCTCCTCTGAGCCTCCTCTTCTCCAGGCTAAGCAACCCCAGCTCCCTCAGCCTTTGGACCAGGCTTTTAGTAGTACTCAGTGCTTAATCATAAACAAAAAAGGTGTATGGCAATGAATTGTCTTCTTGAAGATACCGAAGATACTAAATTTTATTTAATCTTTCCTATTTTCTTTTAATGGACTTTGACATTGTGGCACAAATGACAGGCATACAAGTATTGTATAACTTTTTAAGCTGTTTGGGGCTTTCATCCCTACTGTTGAACAGTTTATAACTTCCAGAACAGTCTGTGTTCTCATTTCTTTAACTAGGAAGGTGCATGATATCTAGGAAAGCAAGTTTATAGTTTAGAATCAGTTTGAACAGGAGGAGAACTATGTCTGCATTTCATGCCTGAATTTACTTTGTGGTGACTTTTGCATAACAGATGTTTCTCAGTTTCAGAATCACTTCACTGTCTTCATCCATTTGTCACTTGTTTTTATTCTCATTTCAGGAATGCAATTGTTTGGATTTTGGGAAGACATGAACAGAATTATTTCAGATTCTGAACTGGTGTCTGGTATTCCCTACTCACCTGCAGTTCCAGGACTGATACAATATCTTCAGAGCATCACCAAACTTGCGCTGTCAGTGCTGTCGGTGACTGCAGGTCCTGACACGCACAGCAGAGGTGCGTGCTCTGCAAAGCACACAGGCAGGCCGTCGCTGCCGATAGATCGGCTGCTTCGCTGTGAGTTTCATGAGGTACGTCTGCTTGCCTTGGAAGCAGTACTGCTCTGGTTGAAGCAAATCAATTCCAAGCAGGCTGCAGAAGAAGGAGGAGGTGTACTGTGTCTACTTACTGATTTGGAAGGCACTCTTCTCACAATGGCTCTAAAGGAAAACAATCTCCAGTGTTTTTGCAAGGTAGGAGGGTGCAATTTTTATTGACTTGTGATACCGTAGTATCATAGTATCAGTCAGGGTTGGAAGGGACCACAAGGATCATCTAGTGCCAACACCCCTGCCAGGGGCAGGGACACCCCACACTAGATCAGCCTGGCCAGAGCCTCATCCAGCCTGGGCTTAAACACCTCCAGGGATGGGGCCTCAACCACCTCCCTGGACAACCCATTCCAGGGCTTCACCACTCTCATGCTGAAGAACTTCCTCCTCACATTCAGCCTGAATCTCCCCACCTCCAGCTTCATTCCATTCCCCCTAGTCCTCTCACTACCTGATGTCCTGACAAGTCCCTCCCCAGCCTTCTTGTAGGCCCCTTTCACATACTGGAAGGCCACAATGAGGTCACCTCGGAGCCTTCTCTTCTCCAGACTGAACAGCCCCAACTCCTTCAGTCTGTCCTCACAGGAGAGGTGCTCCAGCCCTCTGCTCATCCTCGTGGCCCTTCTCTGGACACCTTCCAGCACCTCCAGATCCCTCTTGTAATAGGGGCTCCAGAACTGGAGGCAGTACTCCAGGTGGGGTCTCAGCAGAGCTGAGTAGAGGGGGAGAATCACCTCCCTTGGCCTGCTGGCCACACTTCTCCTGATGCAGCCCGTGTTTTCTTTGTTTTTAAAAAATATATTTCAAATGTACATGATGTTTTTTAAAGAGTACATGGGTGGGGTTTGGTTTTGTTATGTTTCACACTACACAGAAGCTGTGTCTAACAGATGTTCTTGCATAGAAGCAAGGACTTCCTGTTTCTTTTTTAGAGTGGTGTTTATGTCATTGTTTTATTGATCTCAAATGTATGCATTCATGTTGACATTGTTTGTGAATTCTTTTATTGTGAACTGCATGTGCAGGTGCTGGAGGTTCTTTACAGCACAGATCTCAGAAACGTGCTTTCAAAGACTGAATGCTCTACAAAAATGACTCCAAACGAGCTCTTAAACTGGAGTTTAAACGTTGTAGATGCCTCCAACAGGTATGGCCTATCATCCTCATTTAAAGTTTGTTAAATACAAGTATTTTAATGCTGAGGCCTTAATATGTTATTTTTGGGGGCTCTCTGAAGATTTAAAACTCTCTTTCATGGAAGTGAGTGTGGCTTATTTGAATAAAATGAGCGCCTGATGAGAATTTTTCAGAGAAGTTAGACATGGATGTGAATTAGTAAACAGGCTGACAAATCATACTGGCAAGCACCTTCTAAATGTCCAGTAATACAGTTCCTGAAGCACAGTTACTCTGGCTGTCAGATGATGGCCAGTGAGCATAGCTGTTCCTGAATGGTCACTGGGAAACACCTTAACACATAGAGTTGATGATCCAAACATACACACACTATGAATCTGCCACCCAGCCTATCCTGGTTTATCTGCAGACTGTCTGTAGAAAGAGTGACAGATCTGATTTGATTTGTTGGATTGGCAGAAATGGTTAACCCTAGTCCTTAGGGTTTGGACTCCTTAGTTGGACTGTAAAGTAAGAGAGAAGGCACTGAAAATGTGGATCGAGTTTGTAGTTTGTATTGAATTAGAAGCAGTGTCCCTCCATTCATAATTTTCCAGGCAACCAGCACCAGAGCAAGAGGACACAGTCTCAAGCTGTTCCAGGGGAAGTTTAGGCTGGAGGTGAGGAGAAAGTTCTTCACAGAGAGAGGAATTGGCCATTGGAATGTGCTGCCCAGGGAGGTGGTGGAGTCCCCGTCCCTGGAGGTGTTAAAAAAGGATTGGACGTGGCACTTGGAGCCATGGTTTAGTAGTCATGAGGTGTTAGGTGTTAGGTAATAGGTTGGACTTGATGATCTCTGAGATCTTTTCCAACCTTCTTGATTCTGTGATTCTGTGAATGGATAGACAGAGTTAACTTGTTCAGGCTTTAAGAGTAAGACCATGCTGATTTTAGGTCCATATATTGCACTGCAGTGTAACCAATGTAGAATAGTCAGGACATAGAGTGTAGAACTGACGTTTATAGCGGTGCACATTTGTTGCTGATTTACACTTAATTTTTCAAGTTTAAATGGTGATGTGAAATGTTTATTTCTGGAATTAATTAAGATACTTGTGTTCAAATAACACTGACTGGTGTGGTCAGAGGTAAACAGCTGAGTAGTAGACCTTATGTTCAGGTGTTGCCATTCACCTCCGAGAGACCAGTCCTTCAGGAGCCATGGTGCCAATCGCCATGTCGTTAGATGCTGCTAGGCAGCATGGGGGCTCAGGAGCCAGCTATTGGCATATTCTGCATAAGTCACATTTCTAGCAGCTGTAGGAGAGATACTCCTAGAGCTTAACACCAGCTTGAAGAAATGTTTTTGTTTACAAATTAAAATAATGTCTGGTTTGTTTGCCTTGGCTTCAATTTCCCAGTGTGTTTTTCTATGAGAAGTCTGCAGGTAGAAAATAAATTACAAGAGAAGTGAAAGGAAGAGCACGCTGCATTTGCATATTGACTGAAAACTTGACCAGTATCAGGATCGGCAATGTAAAAATTCTGAATGCTTAGTTGCAGAATAGCCATTGGCAGCAGTCAGGAATGATTAAGAACTGACCATTTGGGGTTCTTTTCTATAATGGCAGCTTTTTACTAATCGCAGCCATAGCTGGTTTTTTACATGGCTTTGCCTTCTTTTCTCAGCACGGAAGTTCAAAGCGTAGCTCTCAGATTTGCTTCCAAGCTGGTTGCCCATCTTTTGCAGAACCATCATCAGGTAAGGGAGAATGGAGTCATTTTACAGTTCTGCAGTTCTAGAGGTTTTGGTGACTGGGGTAACATGGTTGTATTAGACAGAAGCCTCATGCTTGTGTTTTCTTGTGTCCTTGCGCCTTCTCTGGCGTTGTGTCCACCTCTCTGAATACACTGTCACATTCTGAAATGAAATGGCTATGAGTAGCATCTCAGTATATGCCTCCCAAGGCAAATTAAATACCTAAAGAAAAGTTTGTGATGGATTCATTTCAGCTTCTGAGAGCATCCAAAATAATGACTGTAATGTGGAAACAAAAGTGCCTGCGGTGATCAGCACATGTAGTGAATCCAGGCCACTTACCAAAGTGCAGCTTTGTTGTGGTTTCTGTTCACTGGGGAGCCAGCAGGAGAGCACATCTGAGGGGAATGCATGAAGCTGAAGCAGTGGCTGGGTGCATTTCCCTTCCTCACAGTGAGCAGGATGACCTTGCCAAGTCTTAGCCTGAAATCACTGTCTGAGCACAGCAGCCTGTGCCTGTTTTATGTGTGGGGTTTCTCATTGACTTTCCTATTTCCTATAAGTATAATCACCCTTGTGAAATTCACAGCTCTGTTCTCCATTCCCGTTTGTGGGATATTTAATTGAGATTTTTACCAGCACAAATTACTGGCTCAGATTTATTCTCATTTTAGGTTGCCAGCCAGTGATGCCACATAAGTGTGCATAGGGCAGTGCTAAGGCAGCTTTTAGTGCTAAGACAGTTTCAATTTTTGTGTTTTTCAAAGACACAAAGCCACAAAAGCCTCTTAATGGATATCCAGTACCTGAAGGGGGCCTAGAAGAAGGGTGGAGAGAGACTGTTTACAAAGGCCTGTAGTGACAGGACGAGGAGCAATGGCTTCAAACTGGAGAGCAGATTTAGATTGGGTGTTAGGAACAGTTTCTTTACCATGAGGCTAGTGGAACACTGGAACAAGTTGCCTGGGGAGGTGGCTGGGGCCTCACCCCTGCAGATACTCAAAGTGAAGCTCAACAGGGCTCTGGGCAACCTGATCTAGTTGAGGATGCCCCTGCTTACTGCAGAGGGGGTTGGGCCTGATGACCTTTAAAGGTCCAGCGCAGACCATTCTATGATATAAAACTAGACAAAATTATCACGACCTGTTTTACAGTGAAGATTTTTTCCCTCTTACATGGCTGTAATTTTTTATTGGATGTGCAGCAGAATTGATTCTTCTTGTGTGCTAATAACCTTGCCTCATTATTAAATAAAAAAAAAGAAGTCAGATTTCACAGGAGAATTTAGAATATGAATTTTGTTGTTAAATCTCTAAGAAAGGCAAAATACAAGGACTTCACGTTGTAGACAGAGAGTGTCTTCTGCTTTGTAAAAGACCAAGTTTATCAGTTGTCCATCTGAACTCTTTGGGCTTGCAGTCAGTATTTCCTTCTGTAGAAGGAATTGTTCCTGTCCCATGAGGTCAAGTCCTATCTTTCTAGATAATCAACATGTTTGTTCTGGGGGATTATATCTTTTTTTTATTATTTATTTTGTTTTTGTTTTAAAACCTCTTACAGGTTCTGGCCCTGTCCTTTTGTTCATTGTACATGGCCCTGTACCGCTGCATAATAAGGCAGAGTACAACTTAGGTTTTGTTTATCCCTCAGCGAGTCCTCCAGTGCATCTCAATCCTTTAACTCAACTCACCACTTCATTGATTCTTTTACCTTATTTGCTTGTTCTGCTTTTCACTTCCTTTAATTAAGAATAAGTAAAAAATGAAAGAAAAAGGGAGATAAAAAGTAGCTGCACATACCTCAATGGAAATCAAAGAGTTTGGAAGCACTGTTTGAGTTATGGGTAAAATGCACATTACGAATCTCCACACAAAACATTTAGCTGCCATTACTACACATCAAAAACAGTTGTAGCTTTGTCCCATTATTACTAAGTAGAGGGTTTTGTAGCATATGTCTGAGGGCTAAATATTTTGCAAATGATGGCAACTGGGTTTTATTTCCTGATACCTTTTTTGGGTAATTTTTCATGCTTTAGGACAGCAAGCTTTGCTGTGTGTCAGACAACATGGAGGTACCTGTAGTGTTTTGAATGCGCACGATACCAGAACCCAGGGTACCTCACCAATATTATTTAAGCAAGTTTCCATCCTGAGGAGGAGATGGAGCTGCATCCCCACCTTTAGCATCATTACCAAAGCCTAAGACTGATGCTATGGTTCCTATGATTTTAGTCGTTTTCCCAACATGTGTCTGTCTGCAGGATACTTCTGAGAATTGCTTCTCTATTATAGTCCAGTATATTTGTCTTCAGCTTCCGTGTTTAGAAGTGCCAAGGATGCAAAGATGTTGTGTAGTCAGTGATGAGTCTAGAGAAAAGGGACAGAGCAAAAGCATTGCCTATGGATGCTGCTACTGCTCTGGCTAAAAGAAAATCTCCTATCTTAACTACTTGTGGCACAGTAAGCCAGCTTTTGCTTGGACATGTAGGGTTCACCACCTTGCCAAAATATGGGCATTCACCGATGAGTAGTATCCCTTCAGCAGTCCATAGTTTAATGTGAGGGTAAGTGGCAACACTGGATTGTACAGCATACTTCCTGCATGTTCTGTGCCTTCAGGTTTCAGAAGAGGTCCTGAAAAAATGGGTTCAGCTGATAGTTTATTTTTGTGAAGATGAGCAACAGACAGAAATGCTGTTAGCAATTGCTGAAGTGCTTAAAGGTGTAACATCGTTCCTTCTGATCAGTGAGAAGCTCATTCTTGGTGAGTAGTTTGAATGTTAATTTTCTGTATCTTTTTAGATAAAAGCCATTAGCCAATGTCTTTAAATTTATTGCAGCCATAGATATGTAACACAAGCAAAAGACATCATTACATCAAACAGGGTGTATAAAAAACCAATGGGATTTAGTAACTAAGCAGGCACTTACTTCAATTCTGGTACAAAAAGCAATTGTGCAAGAGTCTCTTGCAGTAACTCCTGAGGAGGAGGACATGAGATGCTGTTGTGTCTCCAGGCCACTGTACATTGCTGTACAGATTTACCAGCTTCCAGCTGTGCTCTGGTTTGTACCAATCTGAAATACTCTGTTGGTGTTGTGGACATACTTTTGGCCTAACCCTGTGAGTATAATAAAGCTGTGCTGGCTGAATGTTGAAATTATCATAGTATCATAGTATCAGTCAGGGTTGGAAGGGACCACAAGGATCATCTAGTTCCAACCCCCTGCCAGGGGCAGGGACACCCCACACTACTAGATCAGGCTGGCCAGAGCCTCATCCAGCCTGGGCTTAAACACCTCCAGGGATGGGGCCTCAACCACCTCCCTGGACAACCCATTCCAGGGCTTCACCACTCTCATGCTGAAGAACTTCCTCCTCACATCCAGCCTGAATCTCCCCACCTCCAGCTTCATTCCATTCCCCCTAGTCCTATCACTACCTGGCATCCTGAGAAGTCCCTCCCCAGCCTTCCTGTAGGCCCCCTTCAGATACGGGAAGGCCACAATGAGGTCACCTCAGAGCCTTCTCTTCTCCAGACTGAACAGCCCCAACTCCCTCAGTCTGTCCTCACAGGAGAGGTGCTCCAGCCCTCTGCTCATCCTCGTGGCCCTTCTCTGGACACCTTCCAGCACCTCCAGATCCCTCTTGTAATAGGGGCTCCAGAACTGGAGGCAGTACTCCAGGTGGGGTCTCAGCAGAGCTGAGTAGAGGGGGAGAATCACCTCCCTGGACCTGCTGGCCACACTTCTCTTGATGCAGCCCAGGATCTGATTGGCTTTCTGGGCTGCAAGTGCACACTGAGAGCTCCTGTTGAGCTTCTCGTCCACCAGCACCCCCAAGTCTCTCTCCTCAGGGCTGCTCTCCAGCCAGTCCCTGCCCAGCCTGGATTTGTGCCTGGGATTGCCTCGACCCAGATGCAGGACCCTGCACTTGGTCTTGTTGAAGCTCATGAGGTTGGCTTGTGCTCACCTCTCCAGCCTGTCAAGGTCCCTCTGGATGGATCCCTTCCCTCCAGAGTGTCTGCTGCACCACACAGCTTGGTGTCATCAGCAAACTTGCTGAGGGTGCACTCAATGCCACTGTCCATGGCACCCACAAAGATGTTAACAAGCCTGGTCCCAGGACTGATCCCTGAGGGACTCCGCTTGTCCCTGGCCTCCACTGGGACTGTCTAGAAATGAGGGAGACATTCTACTATAAGAAGGATAAATAATTGTATCACATCATGTCTCCCATATATTATGATGTAGGTTTTTTTAAGTTAACTTTAGACTGTCTCTTTAGAAAACAAACCAACCCCTACACACTCCTATTCAGCAATACATTACTGACTGAGAGCCAAAGCTAAGGGAAATTCTCTGGTCTGTTGTGCAGAAGACATTGGGTTTTTTTCTCTTAGCTTTTTATTCTGCTTTTTTCCTGCCTTTCTTGTACAGAGAACAAAGGGACTTTGTGACTAAAGGGAGAGGAGATATGCAAAAATAGGTTGTGATAAATGATAAAGCAATTATTTTGCATCCTGAAGAAGACAAGCAGCTTTAAATTCTTCACTTTCAGTGATACTGTATTCCAGTGTAGTTATTTAAACCATTTTAGTTTGAGTAGTTTAAATCTGTGTAAATTGTCTGGATACATGTTTTTGTTAGACAAGGAGAATGGGATCTCTTTTGAACTGCAGGTAGTGGTGTTTCTAAAAAACCAGCTGCTTATTTTGAGGTGTATCTCTTAAGAGGTACTGATAATATTAAACCTGTTACAGGCATTGTTCTGTTAAGAATTCATAGTATCAACACTGGAAATCCTAACCTCTAACCATCCATTTAAAGCTTTTAGTAGCACAGACATTACCACTTGAAATAAAACTAAGGCAGTGAAGGTATTGGAGTGAAAAATTCCCAAATGCTGTACTTGTCATCTGTCACTGTATCTGGTCCATAGGTGATGGAAAGCAGTTTCTTCTTTGATCCTGTTAGAAGAGTGCTTGTTTCTGTCCTTTTCAGTTGGGTAGATATGAAGGTCTGCAGTAAAAAAATAGCAGCAGTTGCTATCCTGCATAAAATCTAAACAAAACAAAGAAAAACAAACAAAAGCCTCAAAGCTCAAAAAAAGCAAACCAAAACCAACTACAAAACCCACAAACAAACAGCCCAGAGGCCTCAGTGGTCAAGCCATCTGAAATAGCTCTTTGCTCTGAAAATTCAGCCAGGGGAGGGAAGATGCAGAGCTGACCCTCCCTTCTACCTAGAATTGTCGAGCTAAGGTTCTTTACAGCTGTGAAAGAATCAGTACAGCAGTGGGTAGTTTACAAAAGTAAGGGCATGATCTGATGTTTAGTTGTAATGATATGAATCTAGAATCATTCCCTCAAAGTAAAATGGATTATGTGCATGTAAACAGTTTTGGGGTTTATGCCTTGTTCTGCATCATCTTGTTTGACCACATATGGCAGAAAGCAGAAGTTAAAGTAGTCGTTCCCGTAAGTTTCCATTAAATACGTTCGTAAGAGGAAGAGGGCAAATGAAAATCAGCATGTTTTAGATGATCCCATCAGGGATCAGAAACAGCCCTTCTGAAAAATCCATCTGCAGACTTTCACCCCTCTTGGAAATAAGACAGAAACTTCTCTAGGTGGAAAAGGTAGCCATTGTAGCTAGAAGGGAATAATTATCCTGCCCTAGCTGTGCCAATTCAACGTGGCTGGGTATAGCACGCTAGGAAAAAAGGCAGCTTCTTTATGAAATAATTACACTCCATGTTGTTCTCACATAGGGAAATAGGGAAATCATATGAAATACAGGAATGCTTCTTCTGCCTGTGTAGTAAAGCCTCTAGCAATTAATTTTGAATGGGCAGTGAAATACAATTAATTATCTGGCTAGCCTTGTGATACAAATCTCTGATTGACCTGTTGATAACATGCTTGAGGAAAAACAGTGCAATAATGAAGCACTAGCTCCATTGTTCTCTGTGATCACCATACAGTAATATCTAAATCCTGGCTGCCTCTAAAAAGAAACCTTCTAATGGATTCCTTTAATAAGAAAGTCCAAAGAATGCTGCAAAATACCTCAGCAAACCTGTGAGTACAGCCTTATGATTTCAGGTAGTCTTTGTTAGTGTGACACCACTAAGTGGCATAAGGATTTGCAAGCCTGTTTGAGGTTTACCAGATGAACATCTCCATCTGGGTAGTTACCTCTGATCAGCCTCAACTATTTGCTGTTACCCCATGGATTAAACTTGGCTTGCTTCCAGCAGATAGCCGTTAAGAGACTGGCACGGTATATTGATAAGTGGTGGAGTCAGGTGGATATGAGAGAAGTGGGTGACTTGTTGATCCCTGGGAGGTGAGATCTTGCTGTTTCCTGCAGGGCATGGCATTTGTGACCAGCACTACTGGCAGTATCTGAACAGAATGGACAGGATCACAGGATGTTAGGGACTGGAAGGGACCTCCAAAGAAATTGATTTGGCATCCGCTGCTTCAGGTAGACTGCACTAGCGAATCCTTGATTGCAGTGCATTGCTCAGTCTCCAGCAACAGTGAAGATTCTGCACTACGAACTGTAGACACCCACAAGTTAAAGCTGAACTTGGTTAAGAGAGGTCTGTTCTCTTACCTGTTGCTCACTGTTTAAACCAAGCTGAGTCAGCCACCTAAATAAAGTTTGCACATGCTGAAAACATACTGATCATGTTGCCAGTTGTCTTCCCAGTGTTTGCCAATGCATTTCTCCTCCTGACAGTTCAGTGTTTCACTGCATTTGTTGTGTTTAGGTGTGGAAATAGAGCTCTATAACTTCTTTGAATGCATATAAAAAACAGAAATCTCATTTTTCTCCATAACTGATCGTAGGATTGTCTGATACCCTTGCTATGTGGAAATGTGTAGTTCTACTGCTGCAGAATGAAGATTTGGGAGTAAGAGATGCTGCTGCTGAGGTTATACAAGTGGCACAATCTGAAAGGAAGAGCACTAAAGGAACAGGTATGTCAGCTTCTCTTTTGAATATTATCAGATACGTGGGAAACAAAAGTATTTCTCTTCTCATCACAAACTTCTTGCTAAGTTTTAAGTGACCCATGCTTCTCTTAGAAACACACACTGTGAAACATAACAGCAGGTTACGATGTTTGGCTTTCCCCATGCTTCATTATTTTGCTTTTCCTGTTCCACTATCATACACTGTTCTGGTACAGTTTGCATGTGGTTACACAGATGTGTTAAAATGGCAACAGGACTGTTCAGCTTTGTGGTTCTTGTTGTGCTAAGTCAACTATCATATACTTCCACATTTTGAAAGTTCTTTGATACCAGCTTTAATACAGTCTGATATAATGCAGTGGAAGACACTCTTTGAATCCTGGGTCTTTACAGAAGCCTTATCACAGAGAGATAGGAAATCAGGGAAACAATATTCAGCAAATTGATTCATGATTAGACCTTGAAATCCACTTAGATCCTCAGCACACCCCCAGTGTGCTTTTGAGGATTTGGGCCTTTCTGTCTACATGCCCTAGCTGACTCAATTTTAGAATAGTCACAAAACTAGAGCAGGCTTAGCTAATTAATGTGTTTCACTTTGAATGTCTTTGCTGACACATTCTTCCATGTGTTGTGAATAAATAAGAGTTTGCTACCAGGCTAATCTCTTGCTGGTTGTCTCTACCGGTCCGTGCTACTCAGTAATGCCTGTACTGACTTGTCTACAATCAGTTCAAATTTGTCAGCCATCTCCATGGGAAATTCTGCTGGATGGGAAATGAAGCATCCTCTTTAAAAAAAAAAAAAAAAAAAAAAGGCAATAGCAATGTATGTTTGCCACTGCTGTAGTCAGAAGCAGCCAGGAATGTGCTCGTGTGGCAGAGGTGGTTTTGAGCTGGCACTCCTAAGCTACACTGCTTTGGGGCAGAAGTAAAAGGTGGGATGTGTTACAGACAGCTTTCATCCTGTTAAATGCCACAGAAGCCTCTGAGGGGCATCCTCAAATATCTCAAAATAGTACTTTCTGTGGAAATAATACAATGCTGGATTTTCTCTCTGGCTCCTTATATCCTCTCCCTTTTTCCTTGTGGCATCACTGTGTCAGGGGATACTGTCCTGTATTTGGGTGTGGACTCTGTCCTCCTAATTAATGCTAATGTCTTATCAGCACTTGCTGTTACAACTTACCACTTTGTAAAGCAGAAGTGGCCATAATGGAGGAAATAACATCATGATTGTTTTTTATTTGCTGTGTTCCTAAATATGGTAAGTAACCCCTTCCCAGACTTATGCTGACCCCTTAGTTATACTTAGTTGTGCCTTCCTGTTCTTTCACCTAAACTGCTTTTAATTAAATCAGTCTCTTTGGACTGTGACAAGCAAAGAATGCCGCTTTTGAAAAGACAGAATCCCGTTCTCCATGTCTGTTCCACGTTATTGTTCCTTGTGATCTCTTTTTTTTTTCCCCAATAAATTCTTTTCACTTTTTTGTCCTCACCTTTTGAGGGAGCTGGACAAGGAATTATTCCCCTGTGGCTTTTGCTTACAACGGCACTAAAGTAAGTTTACCTTTGAATGTTTTGGTCTTTTTATTTGGTTGGGGTTTTTACTTCCATTTACCCTCTGTTTTTTTCTCATGTGCTTGTGAGAGCATGCAGTAAGTTTGGGTCTGGGGTTCAGATGTTTCATGGATTACCAGTGCTCTCTCACCTGGCAATTTCTAAATAACATTCAAATACCCTTATTTTTTTCTCAGTTTTCATAACATGAAAGTCTGCTCTTTCATCAGAGCACTCTTCACAACATTCTCTCTCTCACTGTGTGCACAGTGTGTAAGGTGGTGTGCTGTAGCTGCCTGCAGAAGTGCATTGTTAGCTGAGGGAATCAAGATCTTCGCCTCATTTGTATGTGAGATCCAAAGGAATCCCTGACTATATAGCCTGACAACTTCCCCTGCCCTTCATGCAAGATAGAAGCTGGCATCAGGTGTTCCTGTGAAAAAACAGAGTCTGAAAAGGCATCTGCTTGTGTGTCACTGTGGGACTGAGGCTGAAATTCGGTCTGCTTGCAGTGTGTGAAATTGGACTGTTGTTAATAAAGTTACTTGCGTAGATTGTGCACATTGTTGTAACAGGATATTGTCCTTTGCATTCCTGTTGCTGAATAACAGTACAAATGTGTAGCAGTATGATAGTGTCAAATAATAGGTATTTTCAGGTCACTTACACGTGGTGAAACTGGAAGCAAATGATCCTGCCTGTTAATGTGGTTTCACTTCCAGTAACAGCTCCCATCTTGTGTAATTCCTTGAAATGTTATGTGAACTCCTGGAAAAGAATATCAGCTTGGTTTCTGGTTATTCCCTTATGACTTTTAGTGACTGTAACCCCCTCCAGTTTCCTTAAGTAATTAATCCATGCAGCTTTAGATCACTCAAATTATGAGAGTAGTAACCTTGCCGAGTCTGAAATAGAGGGTAATAAACGTGATACAAGAACCCTGTGAAAACTGCAGGGCTCCTGTCTTTGCTATACCTTACCCTTCAGCCTCCAAGAAAATCCCTACAAAACCTCCTCTTTTGTATAGAAGGCAAGGACTTTCACTGTTACCACTAAAGTTCATTTAAAAATCTTCTTTTATTCATACAGCAAAGCTTGGTCTAGTTCTGTAATGCCTGTAAAAGCTCAGAATTAAGGAGGGGAAGTTGCTGAGGTTGGCTGGCAGCAGTCACTTTCTGAGCAGAGCTGGTCAAACAGAATCTAATTAACTCACTGGAAAGGAGAGAAGTTTAGCAAAGTTTTCTTTGCTAAAAACACCAGCTTAGCAAGTAGTTAAGGATGTCCTAATAACTTGAACAATATAAACCCCATCTGTAACTCAGGGTATTGTATGTACTCTTTGTTGTTGTTTCCTCATGCATTGAGGTGTAAACTTCTAGGGGATTGTTTTATTCCTTTTAGTATGAGGGAGGGTACAGGAAGTATTGTATTCGGTGTAAATGTAGAATAGCTGCTTTGAAATCTAATTAAATTAGTGACCCATGGCTGTGTAAAGTCTAGTCCTATTCACAGCAGCATTTCTTATCCAAGAGGGTTACTTCTTACAGGGAGGAATATCATTTAATTCAGAGAAATAGAAAGTTTCTTCTCTGCTGCTGACTGCTTTACTGAAAGTGGTGAAAACCTCAAGTAACTCAGTGCTAGAACAAAAAGTGTATTAATTTAATTCATGCAATTTTCCTCTATGGCTTTTTTATCTAGAGAAGCATTACCCTAATTATGAGCTTGTCAGTGTGACAGAAGTGCAAATAAACTATTTTTTACTATTTTAACTGAGCCAGAGCAATTCTATAAAATTCTCTATTAAAAAATACCTTTAGTCAGCCCAATCTTAGTGTTGGTAAATTACCAAATTAACCTTAAATGCGTTTAAGAGCATTTTTAGTTGCCAGCATTAGCACGAATTTAGCTGATTTTTAGACTTGAGCTGAATCAAGAATCTTAGATGAGTAATTACATTGTCAAATTGAGTAAATCTTTTGAGAGTGCCTGAATATTTTAGCAGACTAAGTATTCTTCTCAAATGTAGTTTAGACCTTCAGGAACTTTCTGCTACATTTATTGTGAAATAGCAGTATGGTATAGAGATGAACCTGGCTCATGGCCTGGAAGCTGTGGGGCTGCAGCAGTGTTGTTCAGCACAAGCTGAGTAAGTGCTGTGCTCGAAGCACCACCATCTCTGGCTGCATTGTTAGCATTTTTGAAAATCAGTCCAATGTTGTCATTATTTCCCTTACTTCTTGAGTAATTCTGAGAATAGGACTCAGGCTATAAATGATGTAGTCGGTTTTTAATATATTGCTGATTTGTTCCACTTGCCAAAAATTCAGGTGTGCCAATCCTGTTCCTTTTGTTCCCATTTCACGTGCATAAGAAATAAGCAGTAGATGATACTCCTGTACTAGGAGTTTCTGAACAGAAGGCAAGACAAAGCTCTCTCTTCTTCTCTTGATGGTTGTTCCTTCCTGATAGATTCCACTTTTTATCTTCAGAAAAAAAGTAATCAGTGAAATGGACAACTGCCCTGGGTTTTGATGCGCCAACAAACAAACATCATTAGCTGGCTGATTTAAAGAAGCTGACTCCCCCTTTCTGAAGGGCATACTCTTGGGAAGGGGGTGGCACTGTTTTACAGAGCAAATTGGTTTGAGAGTCTTCTGGGAGTCTTCATTCCTAGGTGATAATTTGTTTCAGTAGTCCATATGATCTTAGTCGTTTCTCGCAGTATCAGACTAAATGATTGTAGGAGCCTTTCAGCAACTTTTCTTTTGCTTGTTGACCAGTGACCATAGATTTGAGAAAAGGAGAAACTTAAATGTGCTGCTCAGGGGGAGAAAAGAAAAAACATCATTTAATCAGAGTAAAGAACTAAAACATTTTCAAGGTGACTTTGAATGCCTTTCTAGAGTTTTGTATTTGACTGAGTAGAGGCTTTCTCCTTGGGAACAGTGCTGTCTCTTTGTCTTGAAGAAAAGCAGAGCTGCTTGTTTCTTGCAACTATTTTTTCCACACATCATGAATATAGAGGACAAATTCAAAATAAATTATTCCTGAATCTGGAGTAGGTGTCTCTATCAAAATTGTGCATGTGAGAAGGCCTCTCTGTATGGGGTGGCTTTTTTGGGGTGGTGGTGTAAACAAGCCTTAGCAGAGGTAAAAAAGGAGAAGTTAGGAGTTCAGGTTAACCATGTTAACATTTGAAAGAGAGGAGGAGAGAAGATGTCCTACTCAGATTTATGTTTCTTGTTCTTATCCTCTAAAAATCTTCCTTAGTGAACCTACAGCTATGCCAAAGTTTTCATACAGATGTGTCCTAAGAAGATCATCTAAGTCAACTGAGTAAGAGCTGAGGCAGTTTATGTGATGTTAATGCAGCACAGAGGTCTGCATTCACCATTTACACCGCAGGTGTATCAGCAAATCACGAGTGACTGGCATGATCCTGAAACCAAAAGTCCTTTACAACTCATCCCCAAAGTATTTCAGGGCAAGTGACTTAGATTTAATCTGCTCCAGTTGCTAGTGAAATAGCTAAAAATAAATACTGGGCACACTTAAAATGGTAAAAATACCATTGTCATAGGTAGTGCTCAGCCACAGGAGAAGAGCATCTTGCATACTGCATGGGAAAGAGCAAAGGAAGATGTTTCACTTTAATCATTGCCTCACTGCTTGTTGGTATTTGAAACTGTCTTTTCATACTATTCCTTAAAGTACATGCCAGCTTCAGTTCATCAACATGTTGAGTTAACCCTCCTCTCCCCAGACCTGCTCACTTAAGTGCTAAGTTCATGCTGTGGGGTTGGAGATGGAAAATACCTTCAGCTTAAAAACCTGTGCACCATTGCTGTGTGTACTACTCACATTTTACGTTGCTGTGTCTCTTTCTAGATGAAGCATATAAAGGAGAAATGCCAACAAGCTGTTCAGAACTCTCCTTTTCATATGACTAATGTGTTCATTCTCCTGCCAAACTTTGGGACAGTCACCACATTTTGCTGTACTCTGTGCTGGCGTAAACTTCCAGTAAGGCAAATGGGAGGGCTGTGGTGAATAACAGAAGTGTCAGGTTACTCTGATCCTGGACAAAGATTAATGTGTAGAGTTCAGCTTTTCTCATGCATTGGATGACTTGCCCTGATGTTCAGGTTAGGCTAATAGACCTCTGAGGCCCCAGACAGCTCCTTCAGTTGTGGCTCTTAAAACCAGTTCTGGCAGCTGCGTAGCTTTCAGAAGTGGTGATTACCTGAGCATAAACTAGGGAACTGCATGCATGCAAACTGGTTTGAAGGTGCATTAACTGGAGTCTGTGGTAGCATCCTAGGTGATTGATTTCTTTAAGTAAGACATGCATTTTCTTCTCTCTGCTGAGATTTGATGGAGGGTTGCAAAAAAAAGCACAAACTCAAAATTTGTCTGTAGAAAGAGCTGTGCTGGAGCTGCTGTCTGGAGCTCTTCTGCTAGCCCACCTGAAAATGGAAGTTGGTTGATAGTGCTGTGGATGGTTCCAGCTGCAGACAGAAGACTGAACATCTTTGTTACATATGCGTGAAGTCTACTGCTGTGTTTAGAATAGAATAGAATAGAAGAATAGAATAGAATAGAATAGAATAGAATAGACCAGGTTGGAAGAGACCTTCAAGATCATCGTGTCCAACCCATCAACCAATCCAACCCACCTAAACAACTAACCCATGGCACCAAGCACCCCAGCAAGTCTCCTCCTGAACACCTCCAATGAAGGCAACTCCACCACCTCCCCAGGCAGCCCATTCCAATGGGCAATCTCTCTGTATAGAACTTCTTCCTAACATCCAGCCTAAACCTCCCTGATGCAGCCTGAGACTGTGTCCTCTTGTTCTGGTGCTGCCTGTCTACAACCTCCCTTCAGGTAGTTGTAGAGAGCAACAAGGTCACCCCTGAGTCTCCTCCTCTCCAGGCTAAGCAACCCCAGCTCCCTCAGCCTCTCATCATAGGGCTTGTGTTCCAAACCCCTCACCAACTTCTTTGCCTTTCTCTGGACACGTTCCAGCAAGTCAACATGTTGCAGCAAGTTAAGAGCTTCCCAAAACTGGATCAATTTCAGGTATTTCCTACCACCTTTGGTAGGAAAACACAGCAAATTTAAAAGAGCATTTCAAAAGTACTTACTGCCACCCATGATTTTCAAGCTACTTTGAGAGTCTTTTACAATTTTAGAGTCAGGTTGGGAGACTCTCCCAGTCTTGTGATATGCCATGGGTGCTTGGGAACAGTCCAGAAGGAAAACTGCTAATCATGTTAGACAAAATATGTTGATGATCCTAACACTGGGGACAAGGAGAAGGAAGGTTAATGACTTTTCTTTTTTCTGGAATCAGCTCCAGGATGTCTTCTGCCTTGACAGTTTTCTTGCTAACTGCATTCTGGTAACTGGGTGCACAGCTCACTAAACAGAACTGCCTTTCAAAGCCTGCTATGAAAGAGGAGTCTTTGGAGATGACTGTTAAGATTTAAATGGGAGGTAGCATTTATCCAAAGGGCCTTTAAGCAGTGGAAGACAGAAAAGGAACATAGACAAGAGCAATCCAAGCAGAAGAGAATATAATAAAGATGTCATACAATCAAAAGCAGAAAATAATCAAAGCAGAGCTGCTCCTGTTGCAGAATTGTTTTCTACAAGTGCAAATTCTAGAGATTGTTCATGGAGCCTGCGTTCAAAGCAACGCGTCTTGCAGCTTCACTGGAGAGGTACCAAGCAGTGGCAGCAGTTTGCAGTGTTACAGTCAAACGTGATGTAAGATGTTGTACTCAGACACGCTGTGAGGTGATGACATCTCTTCAGCTATATTAGATAAGGCATGTTGAGGACAGGAGGAGAGGTCACACACCTGCATGTGTGTTCTGGGAATCCTCCGAATTGAGTCCTAGCGAGGGAGACAGCGGGTGTGCCGCTTAGGATTGCTAGACGACTCTGCACAGCGAGGTGCTCTAGATGTTACTGGTGAGTACTGTAAATTGTGGAAGGTAGCATCACCAGTAATGTACATACACTGTCTTAAAAGGTTGAATGTTCAGCCCTCTGCTTAAGGTACCACACTCCTGGGTGCATCTTTTTTTTCCCTTCTCTGCTTTCAATGCTGAATACTTCCTTATGCACAGAGTAGGATTTATCCAGGGAGACAAATGTATAACGATGACCATCAAAATCCTGGCAAACTACCTAGGTGGTAAATACTCATACTATCTGGTGACTAATTGATGACTATGGTGACTTGACTTCTAAGAAGTTTGCTCCAGAAAGCAAAGTGGCACGTGGTAGAGATTATGAAATACTTACTCTTGCCAGAAGCTATAATTTGGGGTTTTTTACATCTGCTCTAATAGTTCTAAAAAAGGTAGCAATTACAGTTCACTTGTAAGATGAAAGAATTGAGGTCTAGGAGTGTAAATTAATTAATCTGGTCTCTGCTAGAATAAATTTATGGCTGTTTCAGGAGCAGATGAGACCTGTAGCCTAGTTGTATCACATTTTTATGCTAATAGGTAGACTTTAGGCCTTTGTAATAATATTTCTTTTGTACCTGATATTTTAGTTTTCTACCCAAAAATATCACTTGTTATTATGAAAACTTTTGGAAAATCTGATTGGGAAGTAATTGATACTTGAATAATGTTTAGCAGTTGTCCTTAGATACAGAGAAAAAGTTGGATGGAAAAGCTAGAAAATGGGATTAAATCTTCTTGTTCAGAAAATGCTTGGGTAACTACCTTTGGGCTTAGAGCTCTGTCACTGAGAGGCCTTGAGCACAAGCCCTGCGAGGAGAGGCTGAGTGAGCTGGGATTGTTTAGCCTGGAGAAGAGGAGGCTCAGGGGAGACCTCATTGCTGTCTACAACTGCCTGAAGAGGGGTTGTAGCCAGGAGGGGCTTGGTCTCTTCTCTCTAGCAACAAGCACCAGAACAAGAGGACACAGTCTCAAGCTGTGCCAGGGGAGGTTTAGGCTCAAGGTGAGGAGAAAGTTCTTCACTGAGAGAGTCGTTTGCCATTGGAATGTGCTGCCCAGGGAGGTGGTGGAGTCACCGTCCCTGGAGGTGTTCAAGAGGGAATTGGATGTGGCACTTGGTGCCATGGTTTAATCATGAGGTCTGTGGTGACAGGTTGGACTTGATGATCTTTGAGGTCTCTTCCAGCCTTGGTGACACTGTGATACTGTGATCTTCTTTTTTTATTTCTCATGCCAGCTCGTTTCTCTTTAGTCACAAAGCCAGCATAAAGGAAGGCTGTTTGCTACCTGCAGAGCTTACCTATTAAACTTGGAGTTCTTGTGTCTGGGTAAAATATTAATGAAGAGCCATTTACTTGAAGTCAAATTGAATTTGCACCCTCCTGCATTTTTAATGAAACTTCCTGTTCATGAAATCAGCTTCTCTGGTACATGCTGTAGAAGCATTGTCCCTGTCAGCTTAAGAAGTGCCCCACTTTTGGTACAGGGAAATAGCACCAATAGCACCAATCTGCTGGTTTTAAAACATCACACTTTATTTCTGAGAGACATCTCTGCTATTTTAGTGTTAAAACAAGATAAATAAGGTGTGTGCTCCTTTTATTGATTTGCTTTTTACTCTTGGATTAATTATGGAAAAGTAAGTGGTAGTGTTAACTGTCTTCACTGAAAAAAATGTTTTGCAAGCCAGGCCAGGAAACTCAGCCTCTCTAGGGGTAAGAAAAAAAATGAGGCAAAAAACAAACAGAAGGAAAGAAAAGAGGACATTCTTCTGAACAAAGCCACTTAATGCTTTCCCTGAACAAGCTGGAAGTGCAGAAGGGCTAGTGCTTTGGAACAGAAGTACTCTGTTCACAAGAGTGTGAAAGAATGTCAGGGGATGCCAGGTGGAAATAAATTCTAATATCCACTTTATGTTGGCTAGTTTTTGCATCCAGGTCATGAAGAGTTGTTGTGGATTTCTCTTGGTTTGGTTTCTTGTTTGCTTTTTGTAGCTTGCATTTTGTGTTTCTCATTGGGGGCACGCTAAGAATCGACACAAATGTTCAGTGTTCACATGGTACCTAAATACTATGTTGACAGATCTATTTAGAGGTGCAGTGGAGGTTCCATGATACATGAAGACTGCAGGACCAGCTACTGTATTCAGCACTTGTTGTACCCAGGCTCAAATGCCTTAGTTCAAGAAATGGACTCCTGTTTTATTCTTTTGAAAAAATGAAATTGAACTTGCCATCATAATGCTGTAACTTGTCCTTTCTCTGTAAAAATGAAGTCTGGACACAAACTGCATTGTTTTGCTGGCCAGTCACTGCAGTTCTCTGATTTTGTCAATACTACTCCTTTTGTTTCAGTGCTGCTATGAAAGGGTAGTGCTGTCCCGAGAGATTTCTTTCTGAAAGGGCAGTGGCTACAGACCTGAGCAATTTGATGCAGGGCATAGTTACTATTATTATTTTTGATTTAAGAAAAGAAATCCTGTTACTTCAAGAATATTTTTTAATTATTAGGAACTGGGGAAAGAACAACACTGGGAGAATGAAAGGCAGTTGCATACAATTGAAAAGAAAATCATTTTCTTTTATCATGAGCTCATTCAGAGTATCTGCCCAGGGGTTAGACATGGTAAAAAATCAGGGTATGGAGGTTGGTGGTAATTCTTCTATCATTCATTACCTGGCAGAGGTGAAAGCTGGAACAAACAAGGTAACTGGGACTGTGCACAAAAAGGCTTCAGTTACCCATAACCTGCAGCTACACACTCCTCAGATCACTTAAGGTACAGAAGCCTCAATGAACGTGGCCCATCAGCTCGGATGTTTTCGGTATCCCGAGTATCAGTTCCACACACCGCGCAGCTGAGAACCACCTGCTAGAAGTTCTGATCTGAAACATTTGGGAGAGCCCTGGCCAGGCATACCCATACACACACTGAGTTGCTTATAAAAGCTGAGATGGAGTACTTACTGAAATGAGGGCATGGGCTGGACAGCTTACGGGATTTGACAAGTTTTCAAGTTAATTATGTCCAAGTCCCTTCTTACCTCCTAGCCTGAAATACGCAGAGCTTTTGAAGTTCCTCTCAGTACTGTAGACATGTAGTTTGTCAACTGTTTATATTTAGGCTAACTACATAAAATTGTAAATTTGTATTATGCTAAACAATTATGCAAAGAAGTGCAAATGTAATGCTATGGGAAATAATTCATTTATTTTTTCGTGAAGGAAAACTATTAACCAATAGCCACGGAGACTGATGGCCTCTGTCTTTCAGCAGCAGAGACCAGTGGTGCAAATTTCCATTTGGTCTGTCCTTTGCATCATAAGATAGCACCTCTTCAAGAATGATTACTGGAATCCTCTGCAGAGCCCTGTGCAAAGTACTTGTCCCATTTCTAGGCATGCATGTAGGATACTGATACTTATTTGTAATATTATTTTGCACTGAGAGTTATTTCACCAAGAAGGAGGTGATGATGCACTTCTACAAGAAGGTTTTTTGCATATTGAATTTCATTTGTGCATGTGTGGGTGGGAGAGAGGTAGGGAATATAAGCAACACTGCAAGCTAACCTAAGCCAACAGCTTGTTTTCACGTAAGTCAGCACTTAGCATTGTTAGTGACTAAGACAGTACCTACCTGTGCCAGAGTCAAAGCAGCATCCTAGAATGAAAGATGTTTTTATTGTATTTCTGAATCCCTGAGCCATAGCCTTCTGACTAATTTGGTTGCTTTAATTCCTGGTATGTTGATGGGGGGATGGGAAGCAGTTATGGGACACAATGGGCTCTTATTTCAAAATCTGAGATGTGTAAAACTCAATGTCTCTTTTTTCCTCCCCGACAATCAGTTCCAAATGGGCACTTACAAGGGGAACTCGGAACTGGCTTTGTTGAACTAATTGATTTCTCATGCATGAGAAAGTCAAGTTAAATATCCTTGGGAAGTCTAGCAATTTTGAGAATTGAGACTTTTTATAAAGGGCTTTTGATTTGTAAGGTTTAGAGCAAGACTGTTGAAATCACCTTGAGGGTCAGAATTATTTATGGCAGTTGCTTACAGTACCAGTGTAATGCCAGTTCAGCGTGGTTTTAATTTGGTTCCTTTGTTTGCATGGTCTGTGCTGCGTTAATAATCACCTTGTCATGCCAGCAGTGGAGAGCAGCTTTATAAATAATTCCCACTGCTAAGATGAAAGTGTTAACAGAAATACTTTAGTGAAGGTCTTGATGAACTTACACACTTGGCTTGATCACAGTGGAGGTTAGACTTAGAAAATCTTGTTACCAGGACTAACTCATTCTTTTTTTTTTCCATGTACTGTGTTAATTACCCTTTTACTTTGCCTCATATGCAGACATCTACAAACTGATTTCATGGGGTTTTTACAGATCACAATTCCACTCCATAGATCTCTCCTTGATGTACTTTTACATTCATACCCTAACAAGCCCAACCTTCCCTAATTCCAGAATCTGTACTGTGTGTTGTGATACTGGGACTTCAAGATAGTAGATCATTACACTTAGGTGCTTGAATTAATCTGCTTTTGCTATAAGTAAGAGAAGATTTATTTGTTTGTTTGTTTGTTTATTTTTAATTTCTTCATATTTACTAAAAGCTCTCTGTCTAATCTGCTGGCATTGGGAAACACAACTAAGAATTACATTTCCAGCATATCTTTCCACTTTAATTAAAATTCTCCCAATGGAAATTATTTGAATAAATCACCATATTGCAACATAGTATACTGGCATCCCATATTCCATCACCTCCACCTCTCAGAACTGTCAGGAAAACAGATATGTGCCATGTCCTCTGAAGCTTTGGAATCAGATCAACTATGTTAATGAACAAGCCAAGGGTCCTTCAGAAAAGGTGTTTTCCCTCTCCTAAAGGAACATGGATTGCATAGATTAGTTTAGGCAAGATCATACTGCGATGGGAAGTAGGCTTTTAGTGTTTTACATTACAGAGGATTCTTTGGAACCAATGACTTCATGGTCCCTAATGCAAGTTCAGCACAGACCTTGGAGTACAAATACACTGGGGTGTAAGGAGACCCTAAGGATGAAGGGATCTCAGGGTGAAATAGTACTTAGATATACAAACTTAACCCTCCTCTCTGCTGGCCTGCAGAGTGCCTCAGTGGTTTCATTTCAAATCCATAGAAGTTACAGAGGCAGTACTTGCTTGTTAGCTGCTGCCTTTTGCAGTGTGTTTTCATTTTTGGCATCATCTGTGCTACACTGTGGAAGGCTGTCACACAGTACAGGTAAATTCTCCAAATTAGAGGATTTTACTGGAATCTCATGGTTAGTGGGGAGGCTGAACAACCCTGGAGAAGGGGAGGCTCTTGGAAGGCTCCAGCCTTACAATACAATACAATACAATAAACCGGGTTGGAAGAGATCTTCAAGATCATCGTGTCCAACCTATCAACCAATCCAATCCACCTAAACAACTAGATCATGGCACCAAGCACCCCATCAAGTCTCCTCCTGAACACCTCCAGTGATGGTGACACCGCCACCTCCTTGTCCAGTACTTGAAGGGGGCCTACAGGAAGGATGAGGAGAGACTGTTCACAAGGCCCTGCAGTGACAGGACGAGAGGCCATGGCTTCAAATGAGAGAAGGGCAGATTTAGATTGGATATCAGGAAGAAGCTCTTCACCGTGAGGGTGGTGGAACACTGGAACAGGTTGCCTTCACTGGAGATATTCAAGGTGAGGCTTGATAAGGCCCTGAGCTGCCTGGTCTAGTGGGGAATGTCCCTGCTGACTGCAGGGAGGTCAGACTAGATGACCTTTGGAGGTCCTTTCTGGCCTGGAATGGATCATACGATTGTATGATAACGAGTGTTCAAGAAGGGTTTGGACATGGCACTTGGTGCCATGGTCTAGTAGTCACGAGGTGTAGGGTGACAGGTTGGACTTGATGATCTTTGAGGTCTTTTCCAACCTTATTGGTTCTATGATTCTAAGTGCCATCCATGGCACTGTGAAGTAGAATACAGCCTTTCCTGAAGCAAACTCATTGGAAACGTACAGATGGAAAAGTAAGATGCTAAAGACAGAAAGAGTCTTTATGTAACAGACATGTACATCTCCGTTAAAGACGTGTGCCAGTGTGGAGTGTAACTGCAAAGGAGATGATGTATTTAGCACTAAAAGGAAAAGAAGTGTTCCTTGAGCAGTGAAATGGAGGGAGCTGTGGGGTGTTATTTTATTTGTATTCCTTGCATTTGTTTTGCAGATAAGTGGATTGTCTCTTGTCTGATGACTGGAGTCTCAGCCTTTCACTAGGAAGAACAGCAATAGGATCTCTTTTCTTTACCCAGCTGTCTAATTTCATAGAAACAAGACTTAATATTTTGGATTCTCTTACGCTTTTTGTCAGACTGGATTGAAATTGTACAGCTGGTTCAGAAGTTGTGGTGGGAAACACAGAAACAGGCCTGCTGATTTCTTTATTTTGTGAAAGAATCCTTTTGATGTTGCTTGTTCCTGTAGATTGCCAGTCTGATTCTATAAGATATACTGGAGCTGTTACTCTTTTCTGTGCACTGATTGCTCCCCTTGTTTCTACCTGCCCTCCCACTTCATCCTCTGTTTCTTGCACCTTTTCAACAGATCTTTAATGCACTTCTGTAAACTTATTGCCTTCTGCTTTTCTGCCTCCATCTTCTCTTTACAATTTATTGTTAAACTCACATCCTGTGAACTGTATATTGTTATAAGGAGGGATGATGACCTATTGTTTGGGATGCTTAACAATTCTCATTATATAATCCTGGTTTTCAGCTATTTGTGTTAATCCTTACTAGTTGGAACTGATGTTTTTCCATACTGTATTTTTTTTTTCCTTTTGTTATTTGTAGTTTTTTACAGTAGACATGATTCTACATAGGAAGTCAGAGAGGGACCTGGGGGTGCTGATCGACAGCCGCCTAAACATGAGCCAGCAGTGTGCCCAGGTGGCCAAGAAGGCCAAAGGCATCCTGGCCTGCATTAGGAATGGTGTGGCCAGCAGGAGCAGGGAGGTCATTGTGCCCTTGTACTCTGCATTGGTTAGAGCACACCTTGTGTACTGTGTCCAGTTCTGGGCCCCTCAGTTTAGGAAGGTCATTGAGACACTTGAACGTGTCCAGAGAAGGGCAACAAGGCTGGGGAGAGGCCTTGAGCACAGCCCTGTGAGGAGAGGCTGAGGGAGCTGGGGTTGCTTAGCCTGGAGAAGAGGAGGCTCAGGGGCGACCTCATTGCTCTCTACAACTCCCTGAAAGGTGGTTGTAGCCAGGAAGGGGTTGGTCTCTTCTCTCTAGCAACCAGCACCAGAACAAGAGGACACAGTCTCAAGCTGTGGCAGGGGAAGTTTAGGCTCGAGGTGAGGAGAAAGTTCTTCACCGAGAGAGTGATTCGCCATTGGAATGGGCTGCCCGGGGAGGTGGTGGAGTCACCATCCCTGGAGGTGTTCAAGAGGGGGCTGGATGTGGCACTTGGTGCCATGGTCTAGTCATGAGGTCTGTGGTTACAGGTTGGACTCGATGATCTTCGAGGTCTCTTCCAACCTTGGTGATACTGTGATACTGTGAAGTCAGAGGGAAATGCTGTCTTTATGCAAGCTATAAGAAAAATTGAAAGCATTTCCTTTGCTGTCATAAAAGTATTGTTTGGGGCAAGATATTTGTACAATGTGTACTACTTTGGCTGAGAAATATGATTATAAAATGCTATACTTTATATATATATTCAGTAGAGACTGAAAGGAGCCTAACAGCTAAGACCTCAGAAGACTTTTTGTCTTCACTAAGCAGCTTAAGTTTTTATGCTCTGAAATGCCTACATTTCCAGCAGGGCTACTGAGGATGTTCTGTGCCAGGAACATGGTGCCTCTAAAGGACTTTGCAGCTGTAGCTCTGGGCTAGGCTGCATTGAGGAGCTTGAAATGGAAACTCTTGTGCTTTCAGTAGTACCTGCAGCTGGTCTCTGGTAAATCAGAAAAATTCAGTTGACTGCTGAAAGTGTCAAGCTGAACCAGTGAGAGTAAGGGACAGGGCAGTGATGCTCAATCTGGTTACAGGAGGAGACTCACTCTTGCCAATGTGAGAGGAAGGCATAAGGGAGGAGAAGGATCTTTGGTGAAAGTTGCGGCAAGAGGGAGACTGAACTGAGTCCAAAAGAGGGAGGATGTAGGGAACAAGCAGAATGGACAACAGAAATAAAAGAAGAGCACTTTACTGCATTTTGGGATGCAGTGGGACTGGAGGCAGCTGAGAGGCTGAGTCTCAAACCCAGGGCTTACATTGCCAAGATACTTAGACCTGTGATGAGATACTGTGGAGCCTTGTGGCTCTACTGTTTCTCAAACTCCCGAGCTTCAGTATAATGTCCTGTTAGGTGATTCAAGACAGCCAGCATGACTTCACCAAGGGCAAGTCCTGCCTGACCAACCTAGTGGCTTTCCTTGATGGTATCATATCAGCAGACAAGGGAAGACCAACAGGTGTCATCTGTCTGGACTTTTGTAAAGACTATAACACAGTCCCCCACAACAGCCTTCTCTCTAAACCGGAGAGATGGATTTCATGGGTGGACTGTTCAGTGGATAAGCAATTGGTTGGATGATTACATCCAAAGGGTAGTGGCCTACAGATCGATGTCCAGCTGGAGACAGGTGACAAGTGGTGTCCCTCAAGGGCCTGTATTGGGGTCAGCACTGTTTGGTACCTTCATAAATGATATAGACAGTGAGACTGAGTGCACCCTCAGCAAGTTTGCAGATGATACCAAGCTGAGTGGCATGGTTGATAAGACTGAAGGACAGGATGCCACCCAGAGGGACCTGGACGGGCTAGAGAGGCTAAGGAGAATCTCATGAGGTTCAATAAGGCAAAGTGGAAGGTCCTGCCCCTAGGCTGGGGCAATCCTCATTATCAATACAGGCTGAGGGATGATGAGATTGAGAACAGCCCTGCAGAAAAGGACTTGGGGGTACTTGGTGGATGAGAAGCTGGACATGAACCAGCAATGCACCCTTGCAGCCCAGAAGGCCAATTGCATCCTGGGCTGCATTAAAAGAAGCATGGCTAGCAGGTCAAGAGAGGTGAGTCTGTCCCTCTACTCTGTTCTGATGGGACCTCACTTGGAATATTGCATTCCACTATGGGGCCCCCAAAACAAGAAGAGACATGGACCTGCTGGAGAGGTCCTGAGGAGGGCCACAAAGATGATCAGAGGGCTGGAGCACCTCTCCTATGAAGACAGGCTGAAAGAATTAGGAGGAGAGGAGAAGGCTCCAGGGAGACCTTATAGCTACATTTCAGTGTTTGAAGGAGACCTACATAAAGGCTGGGGAAGGGCTTGTAGCAATAGGATGAGGGGCGATGGTTTTAAACTGGAGCAGGGTAGATTTAGCTTGGACATAAAGAGGAACTAAAATACTGGTAAAATACTGGAACAGGTTGCTCAGAGATGTGGTTGAGGCCCCATCCCTGGGGACATTCAAGATCAGACACGATGTGGGTCCGGACAGCCTGATCTAGTTGGAGGTGTCCCTGCTCACAAGATGACCTTTGAGGGTCCCTTCCAACCCATCTGTGAGTCTGTGGTTTTTTTGGGCAAGGTATAGATGTATTTTTCCTCTTTTGAACTTGGAAATTGAACATTGCCATCTTTCCCCTCCACCCTTTTGCCACAAGAGGAATATTCATAAGATCACAACTTAGGAAATGCAGCATCTAATTCAGCCTAACTATGCTGCATGTATGAAGAAGTGAGGACAAGCTGCACTAACACTGTTCATGAGCTTTTACAGAAGTTCTTTTACAATTCAGAAGGCAGAACAGATTTGCTCTGATGATGAATCAGGAACTTAGAGTACAGGAGATTGTCATCTACAACAGTACTACTACCTCAGCTGCAAAATCGAAAGTGATAAAGTAAGAACAAGATCACAAGAAGGGAGATGCCAAAGCCGTATAGTGTTGCTTTTGTGATTTGCATTCTGTCCCTGCCTCTCCCAGAGAGCTGTTTTGTGCAGGTAAGCAAGTCACTCCAACCACAGTTTGGAAAGGAGGTCACTGTTCTGCTGAGTGTTTAGCTAGATACCTTAGAGGTAATGACTTGCAGGAGTTCAGAGCACACACAGCTGAAGCCAGAGGGAGATGGCATTTTGAAAGCATTATGGGGTGCTGACTCCTCAGTGAAACAAGTCATAATGTCTCAAATCAGACATCTAAAATCACTCAAGATTTTTTAATCTTCATGGCTGTCTACCCTGTTGCAGACTAGATAGTGCCATTTCTTCTTTCTGCAGGCATCGTTAAAAATAGAAGTGATTTGTGAAGCGCTCCAGAGCACGGCGAATGACTGAGAGTCACAGGCGACTTAGCCATTCTGTCTTCCTTGCCTCTTTGTAAGACACAAATGTTTTCATCTTTGTGGTCTCCTGTACAATGAGCACTTACATTCAGCGCATCAGTATACTAGGGAGACCGCTCACAGCACTTAGCTTAGTTCCTTCTGAGTTGAAAAGGCACAAACCAATCCCTCAAAGGTCTTTGAAGGAAATGGAAGACCCATGTAAAATCTGTTACAAGTGTATCTGTACCTATGTTAGAGTCTGTTGAAGAACTCAGTGGTGGAATACTTGTCAGTCAGGATGTATATACTCATGTATGCAAGACTAAGCAGCTCCTACTTCTCCTGTAAACTTACTGGAAGAAGGCCTTAAAGTAATTCACATAAATGATGTTATGATTTCCTGATCCACCTGGGCATGCCAAGGCCTTCAAAATGGAGTTACAGCTGATGAAGATGCAGTAACCACAGCTTGCAGGAACCTGCAACTCTGCATTGTCCCACCTTTTGGAGCAGAACAGCTGAAAGAAGGAAGAGACATACTAGTTTAAACTAATGTTCAGGAGAAAATGGAGAACAGCATCAAAGTATATTGTAACCTAAGTGGCCTTGAGTAGTAAAAATTTGTATGTGTTAATTATACATTTTCCCAATACTCTAAAATTACTGTAAATTCCAGCAATTCAACAGGGAAGAGTTAGCTTAGCAGAAACAACAGGCATGCATCTAGAACAAGGGTCCTAATACCAAATCATTTCAGTATTGTGCTGTGTCAGTACTCACATAGCAGGAAAGAGCACTTACACCTGTATTTGTCTTGCAAAAAACCCCACCAACAGAAATGTAGTAATTCAGATCAATTGCTGTGGAATGGAATGGGATGGAATGGAATGGAATGGAATGGAATGGAATGGAATGGAATGGAATGGAATGGAATGGAATGAATAGAATAGACCAGGTTGGAAGAGACCTCTGAGATCATCGAGTCCAACCTATCATCCAACACCATCTAATCAACCATGGCACCTGGCACCCCATCCAGTCTCTTCCTAAACACCTCCAGTTTAATTACAGAGAGAACTGCTGCATTAAAAGTCGTAATTGTTTTAGCTATATTTATTGGTGTGAATGGTACTTGTTAAAATCAGTGGCTTTTGCACTGGGAATTTCATCTGACTTACTTCCTTTTAAAGCATTGCATTATGTAAGGCTATGTAGTCGCTGTGACTTTTTACTCCATATTCCCAAATTTCTTTACAACAGGTTACAAGCTGTTCTCAGCCCACTTACACAACGCTAGATCATCCCCTGGATGAAGGAACCGTTTGCCTTGTAGAATACAATGCCACTAATTAAAATTGAAAGTGAATGGGCTGAATTAGAATCAGCTCATCCATCAAAGACTGGCTACTGATTATTTACTGACAGTGCTTCATTTAGGTCTATTAATTACATGAACTGTTAAATAAAGGTTATGGGTTGTATGCCTGAAAATTAAGATTAGAGTACATGAAAAATAAGTGTATGTGCTCAGTGCTGGAGTCTGAAAGTGGTAGATGTTAAATGGAGTGTTCATGTGAATAATCTAATAAATGGGTTTTTTCATACCAAGATTTTAATTGCAAGTGAGTAAAAGGACAGCAGCTTCTAGATCTTTATAGGCTCCTTACGCAAGCTGTGATGGCTGTGGACGTGGCTCCACAGAATGAAGGAAAGCTTGCCTTTGTGGTTTTGCTTTTAAAATAGCTTTTGAGTGTTCTACCCCAAGTATACTGAGTTTTGAAATATTCTGGAGAGAAGAATTTTGTGTAGTCTTCTACACTGACTGCCCTAGCCTTTTCTTACTCCTTTAACCCTTATATAACAAACATTTCACCAACACTCTCCAGATATTATTCTAAAAATCCATCTATGATACAGAGAGAAATTTGTTTCCTGTGTTCCTGCAGCACAGATGTAACCTACAGCTCATTCACATTTGGTAATCTTCATCACTGCTGTGCAAACAGTACCTTAGCTGGAACATATCATAGTATCATAGTATCAGTCAGGGTTGGAAGGGACCACAAGGATCATCTAGTTCCAACCCCCTGCCATGGGCAGGGACACCCCACACTAGATCAGCCGGGCCAGAGCCTCATCCAGCCTGGGCTTAAACACCTCCAGGGACGGGGCCTCAACCACCTCCCTGGACAACCCATTCCAGGGCTTCACCACTCTCATGGGGAAGAACTTCCTCCTCACATTCAGCCTGAATCTCCCCACCTCCAGCTTCATTCCATTCCCCCTAGTCCTATCACTACCTGATAGCCTGAGAAGTCCCTCCCCAGCCTTCTTGTAGCCCCCTTCAGATACGGGAAGGCCACAATGAGGTCACCTCGGAGCCTTCTCTTCTCCAGACTGAACAGCCCCAACTCCTTCAGTCTGTCCTCACAGGAGAGGTGCTCCAGCCCTCTGCTCATCCTCGTGGCCCTTCTCTGGACACCTTCCAGCACCTCCAGATCCCTCTTGTAATAGGGGCTCCAGAACTGGAGGCAGTACTCCAGGTGGGGTCTCAGCAGAGCTGAGTAGAGGGGGAGAATCACCTCCCTTGACCTGCTGGCCACACTTCTCCTGATGCAGCCCAGGATCTGATTGGCTTTCTGGGCTGCAAGTGCACACTGAGAGCTCCTTGTTGAGCTTCTCGTCCACCAGCATCCCCAAGTCTTTCTCCTCAGGGCTGCTCTCCAGCCAGTCACATACCAAAAGCAAGTCTTCAATCATACACTTAGTCCTAGTGATGCTAATTTTAAAAATGTATTTATTTTCATTTTTCCAATAAATGCACAATTTGAGTTTAAAAACACACATTGTCATTGAGGGTGTTTTAAACTATTCACTGAAAAGCACTCTATTTTTCAGAAGGAAAAGCACGAGCTACATGAGTTTATGCAGGGAACAGTGGCTTTTTTCTGTTTCAGTTAGGACATGGCTTTTCAAGGAGGGAGATTCTGCAAAAGCAGTAATGCAAGTGGTAAATTTCAAATGCTCATTTCCTCTGACAGATCTGTGAACTATGGTAGATTTGTACAGGAGGCATGGCTTGCATGGGAAATGCTTATGTATGCATATCTATCTATCTATCTATCTATCACTTTTAAAAGGTGAAAAAAATTAAACCCACCCTAATTATAGAATTGGCAAATACTGGTTTGACCACATTCCCAAAAAAAGGGCTTCAAAAGATGATGAATGTTTGTATTATTTAAGGTCCGTTCCAACCTAAACCATTCGATGAATCTTTGGGTTCTGGTTCAAGAAGGAACCTTCATTTTCTGCTCAGCCTTGAGCTGTAAGTTTCTGTGATAATCAGGCATTAACTCAGATCTGTTTGTAATCAGGGAGGTTGAGCCAGGTGGGGGTTGCTCTCTTCTCCCAGGCAACCAGCACCAGAACAAGAGGACACAGTCTCAAACTGCACCAGGGGAAGTTTAAGCTCGAGGTGAGGAGAAAGTTCTTCACAGAGAGAGTTGTTAGCCATTGGGAGGGAGGTGGTGGAGTCACGGTCCCAGGAGGTGTTCAAAAAGGGATTGGACGTGGCACTTGGTGCCATGGTTTAGTAGTCATGAAGTCTTGGATGACAGGTTGGACTTGATGATCTTTGAGGTCTTTTGCAGCCTTATTGATTCTATGATTCTGTGATAATGGAAGTTAAAGCAGAGACTAGCATTACTGTCACTCTACTCACAGACTACAACTGTTCAGAAATTAGTTTAGATTAGCTTATTTTGTAACAGTGTTGTATTGTGACATGGTCTTCCATGAAGTCAGGAAGGGCCTTTTTGTAAAGCTGTCCTGAAAGAAGCATGGCTATGAAATAGACAGGACAGGGACATGTAAAACAGATGAAGCAGTTGTATGTTATCTGAGGAATGATACTTCTTGACGGGATAGGAATTATCTAATTGCCTTTGAATTTATGAAACACTGTAAAGAGGAATCTGCTTATATACTAGATTTTACACAAATGGTCATTTTAAGAACTGGAAGGTTTGATGTTTGTAACTTCAATTGGTGCAGTGCTACAAACAAGCCTCCTTTCAAAAGCCATCTGCCAACAGTCTGGGCACAACAGTTAAACCAATTCTGTGGGTTTTGTTTTGGTTTGGTTTACTTCTCAGTTGTTGTCTTTTAATCTTAGCACCCAGAAGGATGCACTGTAACATTATTTGTGGAGACTGAGTGGTTATGAACAGGCCTTTACTTTCTGTCTGCTGCTGCTACTGCTTTTATTCTGTCCTGCCGTGTTTCTGGTGGCCAGACACCTGTGTGTTGCCTCCTGTAGAATTGTGCAATTCCTGTTGAGCACAAAGTAGAATGTACAGGCAGGTTCTTTCAGCATAGGAAGTCCACTTTCTAACCTCCCTTTATTTGTACCAGCTTATGTAACTCTTGGGTTGGGCTAGTGGGATGTTCCATTTTTTTTCATTTGAAGGCTTGTAAAGTTTTGTGAAGCCTGTGTCTACATATTTCAAGTGAAAAACCATGTCTGCAGTAATGCCTCACTCTGTTTTCTTACATTTGCTATGCTGAGAATAGGGGCAGCTTTGATTATCACTTAACACCAAAAAGGCGACGACCTCCAATGCAACAAAAAGTGATTAGTAATTCAATAGGTGACATTTTCCATTAAGCAGAGCTGGTATTACATGTATTAGTGATGCTGGTCTGCCACAACCATCTTGTTAAGCTGATGCCTCAGAAAACCTAAGATAAATCTCATTCTGTCAAGCTATTGCTCATTATATGTCCATGTTTATGTCTGATGCAGGAACACTACCTTATTTTGCAAGGCTGTTACGAGGGTGCTGTATTGATAGTGATATAGCCACGTTTACACCGAGGTAGATGACATGTGGTACAAAAAACTAAAGTATTTTGCCAGTTTACAGTATACCTGGCCTATGTGAAATACTTTCTGTAATTTCAGGTGGAGAGTTTTGCCCCTGAAAACATCCTTGCTGTTCACACCAAACTTCCTTGCAGTTTCATTTCTCTTATTTTGTTCTGAACACAGCATACGTTTACACAAATGTATAAATGTGAGTGGTATAAACCCAATCACAATATGTTTTGTTAGACAAGGAGTGTGTTCTGCCTGTATTTTGTCATGGTTGTCCTTAAAATCTGTGTATATGCTCTTAATAGATTCTTTCGGTTCCCCATAGTATCACCACGGCTTCAACAGAGAACAGTTGTGTAGTTGGAGGAGATGTAATGGGCTACTAGAAGAAGTATTTACATCTGGCATGATCAAAGCTTTTGGAGTGTATGAATGTGTAGGTGGGAGGTCTAATTTTTATGTGGGTGGATTTACAAAGACTAAAACACTGCAGTACATAGCCCTTCTCCCTTTATGAAAATGCAGAATGAAAAAAGCATGTAGTGCCTGATTCTTATCTTTTGGGTTTAATTTCAAGGAGCAGTATTAATTCCTGCTTGTAACTACTTGTTTAAGACACAGACCTTTTTTTGTACTTCAGCCCCTATAGTGGCTTATATAGTAAGATGCTTATCTTGGCATGTTGGAACATATACATGTTTTAGACTATAAAACCTGGTATTTTAACATGGTTTTGAAAGTCTGCAGAACTGTGGTGTTAGGAGCACTACAGTGTTTGGTTCTAGTTACGTCTTCATTCAGTTTCTGCTGGTTTGGTTTCTGGGAGACTCATCACCTCGGAGAGGCTTCTAGAAATCTTGTCATTTGAAACTTTTTATTCACTTACTTTAAATGGTTACTTGCAGTATGACAGGCTATTAATAGCCACTTGAATAATCTGTTAGTGCTTTGTTTACTTGACTCTGATGGGGAAGTCCTGGAATTATAGATAACCTGAGCTAGCAGCTTGCTGAACAGGGAGGTCTTGCTCTCCCTCAGTTGTTTCTGTGCCCCTGCTGCCCTGTGATCTTCCCTTCCCTGGCTCCCATCTGTACTAATTCTGACTGCAGGGTAACCATCTGAGCTTTCCAGCCAAGCAGAAGAAGCCACAAGCCAAGCTGCATGCCAAATTCGTGCTCTGCTGTTATGAGTGTTAATTTACCAGGTGATCAACAGAGTACCTGAGCTGGCTGGAGTTAAGCTCAGGAGCCATGGCCTGAGGGAGGTTTTGGGGAGAGGAGAGCCACCTGGTGAATTTCCAGCTTGCTCAGAACACTTTCTGAAGTCATAGTGTGAGTCATGAACACAGCATCATCCCAGTATGTGGCTTCTTGAAAATCAGCCCTGTTCTGCAGGCAGGTGATGATGTGAGGAGCAGTTCTTGTAAACAGTTCACACATCATTGAAGATGTGCATTTATTTTTAGAAAACATACCTCTTTTGTGAATATCTTAAAGATTCTGTATGTGTTTACAGCATCTATTTCTGTTACTTTTTGAGCTGTGGGTTGTCAAAGCAATGGAACATTTTCCCTTTTGAAAGTGCTTTTTAACCTATTTAACCTATGAGTATGCATGTAACTGCTGTTACTTACCTGGATTACTATAGCACTCCAAGCTTGGAGAGTTGATACACCTATTTGGGATTCCTTTGCCATCTCTTTGTTGTCCTTGTGGTAGTCCCCCAATCCGAATTTGAACTATTCCAGCAACAAATTTCTGTGAATGGGCATCAAAGTCAGTTAATGTCAGTGTACTCTGTCAGTAACAGCAGCTGAGGAAGTGGTTCAGAAACTTTGGAGCCATGCCTGATGCTCTGCACTGGAGGGGTGGGATGGGCAAGTGGAAGTGAAAATTATTCCTCTGCCAGAATTTAATATGCTGTTGAACCTGTGTCAGCCTCTCAAATACCAGGAGGCTGCTGTGCTGGCTTCTCTGGTACAAAACCCAAGGTAGGAAGGCTCTGGCCCAAAATTTTGAAGCCTTAGTTTCAGCATTATCAAAGTGGTGTTGCTCTGTTTTCCTCTTGTCTCAATGTCAGAACTGATGCATAAGTTCAGTTGATCAGTTAAGCTGTGTCTGCAGTTCAGAATAGAGTGGTCAGCACCTTTTGGGTCAGTACTGTGTTCAGTTCTTCATGGTTTTCTGTGTGTTAGACCTTCTTTCTATGCTTTTTGTTCTGGTGTTTTGGTTTGTGGTTGGTTTTGTTTGGTTGATTGGGTTTTGTTGTTGTTTCTTTGTTGCTCTCTGTGTGTTTGTTTTGGTTGGTTGGTGGTTGTTTTTTTTCTCTTCTGTTCTTTCAGAAAAACCCAAACAAACAATAACCAAAACCAAGGAAAAAAGCCCTTCCCATTTCCTTTGTTGTGACACAAGGACTCCCTACAAGACTGACCACAAAACTGCCTTTTCTCTGTCGAAAAACTGCTAGCAAGCAAGTTCAGTCTAAGCAGTACCTCAGCATTACTTGTTTTGCTACCTCTTGGAAGTTTTCAGCTGCTCATGTAATAACAGAATTAGAGGCCTCAATATAGGTTATGGAACTTTTCTCAGTAGTCCAGTGTTCTCATTCACACAGAGAGAGCATCACCATATTTATACTTGAGGAGTATAAATCTTTAAAGAAAAAAGACCTCAGAAAATAGCAGGTATTGTAAATCTCTGCAGTTGGATCTATAATCTGTAGCCTATAATCAGTCCTCAGAAGCAACAGCTAACTTCAGGAAGACAGCAGTGGAAAATAATGTTTGGTTTTTAGCTCCCAGTGTCACTGAATTAAACTTGCTAAATATTCAGACACAAATGAAGTGACACAAGCAAGAGATGTTACATAAATATTGACAGTCACAGGCTTTCAGTAATCATCTGTTAAACACGAAAGATCATCATAATTCAAAAGACCTGTTTAAAATGTTGCATTTTGCAAGTATTTGTAAATGGGGTATGTGGTTCAGACTCAGAGCCCCACACTCTGTTTTCCTTTCTAGTCTTCCAGCTCTGAGCATTTGCAGCATTCCTGAGTTCCCCTTGGCACTTGAATGAAACTCTTTTCTATCTGAGCCTTAAGCAAATCAAACCAGAGAGTACAACCATTGCACCCAATCTTTGAGTATCAGACTGGTACCAAGTGGAGCACGGAAGCAGAGAAAGCGAGCTGGGGCTTTGTTTGTTTGCTTTTAATAAAAGAAATCCTGGGAAGAAGTGTCAGCAAAAACAATACCTAAACCAGGCAATACCTAAAATAAAGGGTGAGGGAATGTTGCATTGCACCCCTGTAAGCTTTCCCTCAAGAACTAAGTGAGGGATGTCCTGATACAGTGGTAAGTCCTGACAGGAGGAAAACAGATTTGAACATTTTATTTTACTGTCTAGCAGAGACAAACTGCATATGTAACATTGTTAGTGTCACCAAGAGATTGACTGCCTGCCTTCCTGTTGCTTGTTCAAGGAGATTTCCATTTACCCTCATCTAACTCCAAGATAAAGAAGGGACCATCTGTTCTTTCTCCTTCACTCCCTTCCTTATTACAGTCCTTTGTTCTCATGGTCTCAAATACTAACTCATCCTCCCCAGTGTGCTCATTACATGACCTGGTCTGTCTAATACCGCATACCCATCTTTCTGTTGGTCTGTTTGGTCCTCAGTTGTTTGCTGTGATCCTTATGCATTAGCAGACATATTTGCCTAGTCCTGGTGTTTCACTCTATGTTTCTGTGCTGTGCCAATGCTCTAGGAAGCCTGCAGCTGGCATGAAGCTTTGGGAGATGTTACAGAACAGAGGTCTGTGCTGCAGCTCTGAACATGGGTTGTGAAGGATAGGTCTTGGCTGCACTGCTATGCGTGCCTCTGTCATGTCAGTAAAGGTTTTCCTTCCAGAGGAACTCCTAAATAGGCACAAAAAGTAAGGTCTGCCTTCCATGTCTGTATGGATTTTTATCAAATAACGCTTACAAGAGACAGCCTTCAAGAATGACATGTCCTTATAATATCACTGCACAGTTGTTCATTTGCTGGTGGCTATAGACAAGGATGAGTTTTGCCTAAAACTGTCTTACAGTAATAGGGATTTTACAGGGCTCTGTTCACTAGCTCTCCATCCCTCTTTCTGCATTCCCAAAAAAAAAAAAAAAAAAGAAATTGAATTCCTGTTAGCAGTGGTGAAACTCCTACCTGTAAACAGTTGTTGGAGTTCTCATGCAAAGGGGGCTTCTGGCATTTTTATGTACTCCATTATTGAGGGCAGCTCTAGGAAGCACATAGTTAAAATAACATCTGCCAAATGTGGGGAAATTCAGGGAAGAAATATGCTGTGGCTGATGGCTTTGTGTATGGTCCTGGTGTGATAACAAAACCTGTATAAATACAGCTCTGTGAGGGTACTGTAAACAGTGTCTGCCTTCCCTTCTTTAATATCTTTTCTAAGCCTTTCTTGATCTCTCTTACATGTGTGCATGTCTGTGCGTGTGTGTGTGTGTATACACACACACACACATACACATACATATGAAGAGATTGCTCACCAAATAATGATTCGTTTTACATCCCAGCCCTTTAAAAACATGTAATGAGCTGTGGGATTTGAGTTCCAGTGGAAACATAGAATTGGATTCAAGGTGTAGCTGCAGTTTGGTGAAAATAGTCACCGCGCAGTAGTGTTGGGACAGTCTCTGGAGATGTGTCTAGCAGGTATCTTTGTGTATTTGCACACAAATCAATGAAAGTCACGTCATATGCAGGGAAAAAGAATTACTAAGCATCAGCACTTTCAGTTGCTGTATTATTTTGGAATTGAGAAAAGGCCCCAAGTGGCACAGAAGTAAACATTCATCTAACTGATTTGCAGTATCGTTGCTCATTGTAAATGTGATTGTGTAAATTCCACATCTGTTTGCAGGAAATCGTTCCGTGCTGATTTTATTTGAAAGTATTTGTGGTCTTGCTATACATTGTTATGCATATTTCTCTCAACAGAGTGTGGACTTAGGATAGTGAATGCTCCCATGGCCTTGGAGTTAGCCTTTGGCATATTGTGTGAGCTGCTCCAGCAGTGGGGAATGCTTCGTGCCGGTGTGCTGATCCTGCTGGAGTGGCTGCTGGGAGACAGCCATCTGCAAAGAGACTCTGAGACTTCAGCCCTGGTAATGTTAACAGCCAGTTGCTATCTCATGTCAGGATTGCTAAACTTCTGCAGTTTTGTGGGGGAATCAAATGAAGTATCTCACCTGATGAAGCCTGATGATCACTATTCTCCTATTAACTAAATTCACATGGACAATATTTAGAATCAAAATAAGAGTTAGAATAGAATAGAATAGAATAGAATAGAATAGAATAGAATAGAATAGAATAGAATAGAATTACCAAGGTTGGAAGAGCCCTTGAAGATGATCGAGTCCCACCTGTCACCACAACCCCACAACTAGACCATGGCACCAAGTGCCACGTCCAGTCCCCTCTTGAACCCCTCCAGGGACGGAGACTCAACCACTTCCCCGGGCAGCCCATTCCAGTGACGAATCACTCTCTCGGTGAAGAACTTTCTCCTCACCTCCAGCCTAAACTTCCCCTGGTGCAGCTTGAGACTGTGTCCCCTTGTTCTGGTGCTGGTTGCTAGGGAGAAGAGGCCAACCCCTTCCTGGCTACAACCACCCTTCAGGCAGCTGTAGAGAGCAATGAGGTCACCCCTGAGCCTCCTCCTCTCCAGGCCAAACAGCCCCAGCTCCCTCAGTCTCTCCTCGCAGGGCTTGTGCTCAAGGCCTCTCCCCAGCCTTGTTGCCCTTCTCTGGACACGTTCAAGTGTCTCAATGTCCTTCTTAATGTTTCCTGGTAATATCAGAATAAAATTGAAGAGACCAATACGCAGACACTGAAATAGATGAAGACACTTCACAAGTCACTGCTCATTTAGAAAAATTTGAGGCTGTAACTAATTGCATCCAGTATCATTGCAGACACTGAATTTAAGTTGTTGCTGTGCCTGCTGACTGGCACATCTAGCATTCAAGAACACTGCTCTTCCAACTGCTAGCTTTTCCAGAGGTGTCATTTATGTGTTTGTTAACCTTGTGCCATCTTCCATGTGCACAGCACATGGAACAGCTTTGCTCGCATCAGTCGTCTTCAGGACTATTGACAGCAAGAAAAGCTTTGCCACACTGGTTCTGTAAAAGCTAATGCTGTGTGATACGCTCTGCTCTCTTGTCTTGAAAGACTGCAAAAATCAAAGTCATGCTTGAAGGTAAACCGGAAGGAGCAGGAGTGGCTGCATCTTTGAGAAGTTCGTTGATAATTAATATGACCCATTAAATACATGACAAAACTTCTCATATGCCTGTGGTTTAGGTACACCTTTCTGATCTTTCACTGACTGATACAATTTTCCTCTTCCATTTAATCCACTCAAAATGCTCCATGATACAGCAAATTACCATACTGGTTACAGAAAGGTCTCTCTGAAATATAGGACAGTTTCACAGGGGAAGGCAAGCACATGTTAAGGATTAGTACTACTATTTTCTTCCACTGTTTCCCAGGAGTTCTCTCATAACTGCCTGATTTGTCAAGGTAAAATCTCTTATGCAAAGCAGGAACCTTTTTTACTGCGTTTTCTCAAACCTTTGGAAAATTACACACGTGAATCTTTGCCTTTTTTTATTTACTATAAAGAAGGAGTTCTGTAACAGCCTCTGTTGTCATTGTTTCTCTCTAACATATCCACTCTCTCTACAACTACCTGAAGGGAGGTTGTAGCCAGGCAGAGGTTGGTCTCTTCTCCCTGGCAGCCAGTACCAGAATAAGAGGACACAGTCTCAGGCTGCGCCAGGGCAGGTTTAGGCTGGATGTTAGGAAGAAATTCTATACAGAGAGAGTGATTGCCCATTGGAATGGGCTGCCCGTGGAGGTGGTGGAATCACCTTTATTGGAGGTGTTCAGGAGGAGACTTGATGGGGTGCTTGGTGCCATGGTTTAGTTGTTTAGGTGGGTTGGATTGGTTGTTGGGTAGGACGCGATGATCTTGAAGGTCTCTTTCAACCTGGTGTATTGTATTGTATCCTTTAATACCTTTTATTATTTTCTGATTATTATCAAGTCCTTTTCTAGCCACTGTTGTTTTTCCTTTTGTTAAGGAAGAAGATGATCACCTATTTGATAAAGGAGAAGTCAATTTTTGGGCAGAGAAGTTGACTTATGTCAGGCAACTTAGTAAGCACCTTCTACAGCTTGTATCAGTAACTCATCTCACTTTACCAGATCGTGGAGAACTTCATCGACTATTAAGAACAACAATGGATCAAGCCCAGATGGTTGGACACCTTCTCAGAGCACTACCTCAGACTCCAGAATTTTCCAGAACTGCAGAATTCACAAGATTATCTATTGAAAAGGAAAGATTATCAGTCTGCCTTAAAATATTAAACCTGCTGAAATCTGATGACTCTTGCTAAAATGAAAGCTCACCCTCAGGGAGCTGTGCCTGTGTTACTTGGATGTACCGAATTCTAACAGTATTCAAGGAAAAATGCTTTGCTGTAACAGCTCTGGTAAACCTGCAGCAAACCATTCAGTGTCCAGGCCAAACACTCTTTTTTTCATATACGAGTCCACTGATTTTTTTTGAGTATTTTTTCTTTTGGTCACGTGCTGTGGCAGACTGTTCCCTTCAAATGCATTTGCTCATTTCATTCTGAGCATGGTTTATAATAGCTACTGTAGGAAGTAATGAAGCTAAACCTAATATTTTCCATTCACCCAGGTGCAGGCCACCTGTGTGTTATGTTTTATCACACATTTTTTTACCTCCTGTATTTTAATACCAAGAAAAAGTTGGTTTTGTCATCTTTCAAGGTACATAATGGAAATTATTACATTAATATACCTTTATATCTTTTTTTAATGTGTTTCAGAAAGAGGAAGAAACAAACCTTGGCCTCTTTGTCCATGACAACTTTTAGACTACATTTCACATTTTCCTCTGGAGGAAGGCAAGAACTCTCACTTTGGTAGGAACCTTGCTTTGCACATGGCAAGAGCATTAGTTAGACTTCTTCATGCCTCTCTTTTCTCATAGATCAAATAACTACTTTTATAAAATTGCTCTAAAATGAAGACTGCTGTTCCATTGTGAAGAAAACAGTTTCATCTTTACTTCAGAATACCTTGCTCAGGAAGCACTCTTAGAAAGTAAAGTCTTGCTCAGTGGAGCTAGGTCCCCAGAGGTGTCCCAGAAATGATCTTGCACTGCAGCACTCAGGTGAGGCAAGTGTGGAGAACACACCGGAGTGCTCAGCAGTGCCACCATCTGAAACACAAAAATGTTTGCTGTGCTTTGCAGATGTGTTTTTCTGCGAACTGAAAGTGGGCTTCAGTATGCAAATAAAGCATCCATTCCAAATATTTACTTAAAAACGAGATGTTCACTTGCCTGTGGCTAAGAGCTATAACCTTACCTTTGGTCAGAGTGTAGCTGGGCACGGCCAAAACAGAGGTGTACCCGGGTCTACGTTGTTGTTTCATCTCCTTGGAAGAGTAACACGTACAATAAACGCTTGTTTGCGTCCAGCCTCTTAAGGTAATTGCACATTAGCACGGCTTAGTTGTAAATGTCGACGATGATGACACAGGTAATTAGCAGTGCTTCCCATGGCCGGTGCCGCGGCAGGGGCGCTGCGTGTGGCGGCACACGGCCAGCAGGTGGCAATGCAGCGCCGTCGTACGCCCCCGCCTGCCTAGACGGGGCTCAGACGCCCTCGGGGCCACAGGGGCTCGGCCCGGCCCAGCTCCCCCCGACCCCCGCGTCAGGCCTGGCGCCCAGGCCTGTAGCTTTACGTCCTCCGGAGATGGCTTGAACTCGCCAGGGTTTGCTTTAGCCGTGCCAGGGGCTGGCTGAGCCTTGCTAGGATATGGCGTGGGCCTGCGTGGCATGCAGTCGCTGGGCTCTGTCGTGCCCAATGGCCAGTTGCTTCCTGCTTCTCGAGTTCAAATAGAATCTACTGTAGTTAAGCTTCCAAATTAGGTTTAGTGGACACCTGAAAGCTGCAGAAGACAAAGTTGCCACTGAAAGATAATTCTAGAACAGAAGTTTTAATACTTTCTGTAAATTTCCAGTATTCAGGGTTATAATACAGCAATGAAACTTGAGACTTCAGGAGACAAAAGTCAGAGGTTGGAATCTGAGATGCAGAGATGTTCCACAGAAACAAGAAGCCACACTGAGTTCAGCTGAAAAATAATCTGTTTGCATCTGTTTTGAGCTCCTGGGGAAAGAACAGCCCAGATTATGTCTGGAAGCCACTCTTAAAAAGAGTTAAGACCTGTACAATTAATTAGCTGCTGTTGCTTTTGCCATGCCTTCCCAACATTTTTGAGCTAGTGTAGCAACAGCTTTTATAGTAGAAATGAAACAGAACTTTGTGTGGTATCAGAGTTCCAGTACACTTGTGTGACTTCACTCATGTCAGTGGTTAGCATAAATCAGCTCTTTTTGATTGGTTTGTTTGTGGGTGGTTGTGGGTTTGTTGTTGTTTGTTTGCTTGTTTGGTGGTTTGGGTTTTTTCCCCATTGAGTAGAATTTAAAATACACATGCAGATTCAGTATTGACAAATGGATAAATGCAGACAGGTAACACCATAGTAGTAGATCCACAGTGACCATAAAACTTAAGTAACTTTGTGAAGCCTTGAGGACTTGGTTAATCAGTAAACCAAATGGCTTGAAAATGCTGTCTTCCTTATGGTTTTAAAAGGCAGTTGAAACCTCTGTTATCCACCTTAGGTTATAGAGAGCAAATTAAACAAGTTATCAGCACATAGACATTTCACCATACACTGCTGGTGACTTTATAACCACTCAGTCAAGAACCTTTAAACCTTAAGCAGCAATTGCAGACGAGGGTTAGCAAAATTTTATACTGTCGTACTATCTGCCACGTGCTTGATCAAAGTCAGTTTATCAAAGTGATCTTCCAAATGATGGTAACACATTGCATGATTGTTATCATGAACTGTTTACTCAGTTCACTAGCAGGCAGGATCTGCTCTGAAGGTGATGGTTTCCTTACAGATATGTTTGGGAGGAGGAAGAGTTTGATTTTGGGTCAGCATGCATGCAAATCAGAGTGGGCCAGGAGAAAGTTGTAGCAAAAAAGGCACGGTAATGGGAAATTATGTGCATTATGGCGTCCATCTGCGCTGGTCTCGTGGTTTGGCTTTCAGGTGGGTTCCCGTTTGAGAGGCAGCACCTTGTTAGTCGGTCAGGAGCAGTAACCTGTCTGCAAGGCTGAAGGAGAGAAAGGTAGGAGGAAATTTATCTCGTTTTGGAACTCCTTAGGGGAAAGCTGCAGCAGCTCTCCGCAGGTGCGGGCACGAGCACCAGGGGGTGTCAGAGCCCCGCGCATCTTCGTCGGCCCTGGCTGCGGGCCCACCTCCTCTCGCCCGAGCGGGCGGGTTTGCAGCCGGGAGGCGGGATGGGCTGGCAACGGGGCTGGTTGTGCCGTTCCGAAAAGCGCCGGGAGAGTGGGGAACTCACCTACATGAAGCGCTGGGATACGAAAGAAACGAGGTTTGCGCTTACTGTCCCCCAGCTCTCCTTTCCCGGGCGTTTTTAAGATCTCTGTTGCCAAGTTTCAGCCCAGGCCTCTCAGGCCGCGCGCCCCTCCGCCGGCGGCGGCTCACTGGCGGTGGCTCTGCACTAGTGGCGGAGTCCGGCTCCAGCCTGCAGCGCACCACCCACCAGACGCAGCCTCTGGGGAGGAGGAGGAGGGGGATGAACCAAACGGGAGCGTGAGCCTCATGGCGGCTCGGGGGGCCGAGCGCGAAAGCCCGCGCGATGTGCTCCAGGAGCCGAGGCCCCCGACCCCAACTTGCTTGCTTTTGGAAACGTGTTTTCGAGGCGCGGGATTCCTGCTGACGTCAGATCTGCACCCTTGGGCCTCCAGGGCCTTACAGCTAGGCTCAGAAGCTAAAGAGAATCAAACGCCTCTGCTGGCTTTAGCGGCAATAAAACTTTACAGGCCTGTCCATTCTCCCCTTTCCTGGGGCTCACCAAACGCGGGAGGGGACAGAGCCACTGCCTGCGCTGCTTTCTCTTGGCGTGTTTGCGCGGCTTTATCGGCGCGGGGGGAAGGGAGGAGGTGGGGTGTTTTGATCGGCGGCTCCCGGCCGGGTGTAGGAACCTCGCCAGCCGACCTCTGCTGCTTTTCGCCCGTCCCGGCTGCGCGGTGAAAGGGGCTGCCCGGCGGGAGAGCTCCTGGAGCAGTGAGCTGGGGCGGCAACCTGGCACAGGCCGGCGGGTCACAAGACCTTGGCGGCTGCCGGGTCGCAGCTGGGGGTGAGGTGTAGAGAGCATGGGACGTGGGCCTGAGACCGTACGGGGCGGGAATGATTGCGGGGTTGAGGGTCGCAGATCAGCCCGGACGATGTAGTGCTGTCCTGCGACTGTTTGCCAACCTCCCCAAACTCAGAAATAAGCGAACTCCCCAAAAGAGAGGAGAAGTGGCGAGGCGCGCAGCCTGCCAATCCCACTGGGGCAGCGCGGGCCCGACCTTTGTTTCAAACCAGTTCTGTGGTAAAGGTTTATTTCCAGTGGGGCGTGAGGAAGACGTGTCCCTGGCGCTGCCGCGCCTCTCCCGCCACACCGCGCGCCCGCCTCTGCCCGACCGCGGCCCCCACCCGCTTGGATAAGGGAGAGGCCGCCCGGCGGCTGCGCGTACAATCCCCAGCCCGCTGGTGGGGCTGAAGGCCGCAGCAGGCGTGGGGGCGCCAAGTGTTTGGAGAGGGGTGCAAAGAACGGCGTTCCGCAGGGGCGACCTCGTAAGGCGCAGTGCTACTCCGCCGCGGCCCCCGTCCCGCTCCGGATGCCTCCGACTCGGGAGTACCGGGGACTGTTGGTGGGCAATACAGACGAGCTTACCGCTCACCGCCAGTGCGCCCCTCACCCTCCTACAAAACTTCCAGCGTTCCGGCGGGTCAGGGCGAGGCGGGCTGGACCGGGGCGGAGCGGGCTGGGGCGGGCCCGTACGCGGCATGGGGCGGCCGGAGCAGGGCACCGCCCCCGCGGGCCCCGGCGGCGGCGTTTATATGGGGGCGGCGCGGGGCGCCGCGGAGTTCCCGCAGTTCGCCTGCTGCTGTGCAGCCGCCGTCGCCGCCTCGGCTCGGCACCCGTCGTCCCGCCGGGAAGGAGACGGGATCATTTCGGATCTCAGGAAAACGGCCCTTTCCTATATAGTCGTGGCTTTTCCAAACTCTCCGAGGAAAGCGGGATCTTTCGGTCCTTCCTGTATTTCCGACCATTACAGGATCTAGAAATGTCAACGACACTTTTATCCGCCTTCTACGATATCGATTTCTTGTGCAAGGTAGGGAGGAGCGCAGTTTCTCTGGCGCGACCCGGGCTGCCGGTGCCGCGCTGTGCAAGATAGTGTCCCAGGCTGCTCGGACCGGGAACGGATCCTGGCAGGGCGGGAGGCCTGCGCCAGCCCGGGACGGGGTGTGCGCCGCCTGACAGCTGGCCGGGTTAAAGCAGCGTGCGCGCTGCTGCAAGGCGGCTGATGCAAGGCTGCGAGTGTCCGAGCGGCATGCCGTGCGCGGTTGCTACGGGGGTGTTCGGGGTGGGTTTTGTCTGGAGGTGCAGAAGCGCCGGAGCTGCTCGGCCCAAGCGTTGCGCTGCCAAGAGAAACTTTTATATAAAAGTTGCATATACAGCAAAGCCTTTAAAGGCTCTTTTTGTTGCCCCTTTTTTTCTTCCCCGTTTCTGTCGCGCTCCCTGTGGCACGCTGCCCCTTGCAGCAGACCTGCTTTGGGGGCGGGCTAGGCGGTGCAAACCTCCCCAACCCCCCCCAACCCTCGCCCCCGGCACCCATGGCGCGCCGGCAGCGCTGCAGAGGGGGCACTGGGCGCCCGACGGAGCTGTGGCGGTGGGCTGGCAGTCACTGTGCAACACCCTTTTCTCTCCCGCTCTGTTTTCCCCCGCTTCCCCTTCTCCTCCCCCCGTCCCAGCAGACGGAGAAGTCACTGACCAACCTCAGCAGCATGCTGGATAAGAAGGCCGTGGGGACCCCGGTGACCCCCAGCTCCAGCTTCGCGCCAGGCTTCCTGCGGCGGCACTCCACCAGCAACCTGCCGGCGCTGGCTGGCGGCTCCAAGTTTCCCAGCCCCACGGGCTCTAGCTCTTCTTCCACCTCCTCCTCTTCTTCGTCTTCGTTCGGCAGTATGAAAGAGGCGGGCTCCGGCGGAGGCGGCAGCAGCAGCCCCACGGCCCTACTCAACAAGGAGAACAAGTTTCGGGACCGCTCCTTCAGCGAGAACGGCGAGCGCAGCCAGCACCTCATGCAGCAGCTCCAGCAACAGCAGCAAGCGGCGGCGGCCGGCAAGGGGGCGGCTCCGGCGGCGGGGCCCCTATCAACTCGACGCGCTACAAGACGGAGTTGTGCCGCCCCTTCGAGGAGAGCGGCGCTTGCAAGTACGGCGAGAAGTGCCAGTTCGCGCACGGCTTCCACGAGCTGCGCAGCCTCACCCGCCATCCGAAGTACAAAACCGAGCTCTGCCGCACCTTCCACACCATCGGCTTCTGCCCCTACGGCCCCCGCTGCCACTTCATCCACAACGCCGACGAGCGCCGCCCGGCGCCGGGGGTGGCACTGCCGGCGCCGCCTCTGCAGGAGGGCCCCACCACCACCACCACCACCACCCGCCACCGCACCCCACCGGCAGTACCGGCGACCTCCGAGCCTTCGCCCCCGCGACCACCCGCTGGGCAGCGGCGGCAGTAGCTTCGGGCACCCGCGCGGCGGCGAGCGACCCAAGCTGCACCACAGCCTAAGCTTTTCTGGCTTCTCCGCCCACCACCACCACCACCCACACAGCGCCGCCCCGCCACCCCCGCCACCCGGCGGTCGCCTGGACGCCGCCCTGCTGGAGAGCCCCGGCGGGTCGCGCACGCCGCCGCCGCCCGCTTCCGCGTCGTACTGCGAGGAGCTGCTCTCGCCCCCTGCGCTAACAACGCATTCTCCTTCTCGGGGCAGGAGTTAGGCAGTCTCATCGCCCCACTCGCCCTCCATACCCAGAACTTCGCCGCTGCAGCTGCCGCGGCTGCCGCCGCCGCGGCCTACTACCGCTGCCAGCAGCAGCCGCCTCCGCCGCCGCCCGGCGGGGGCTGCCCACCGCCTCCCGCTTCGCCTCCCTTCAGCTTCCAGCCCCTCCGCCGCCTCTCCGAATCGCCTGTCTTCGACGCGCCGCCCAGTCCCCCGGACTCTCTTTCCGACCGGGAGAGCTACCTGAGCGGCTCCCTCAGCTCCGGCTCCCTCAGCGGCTCCGAGTCGCCCAGCCTGGACTCGGGCCGCCGCCTGCCCATCTTCAGTCGCCTCTCCATCTCTGACGACTAGGGGGCCGGGCATACCGGGCTGCCGCCGCTCGGCCCTGTGGCTGCCAAGCAAGTAAGTTAACGAGTGAAGAAAGTGAATATTTTCTTTTCCTTTTTTTTTTTTTTAATATATATATCTATATATCTATATATCTATCTCTATATATACGCCGAGAGCTGAACAAAACAAAGCATCTTGCAAAAGGGCAAACGACACGAACTGAACAAACCTATTTTTCTAGAGAGACCTTGGAAGAAGGGGATTTTTGGTTTGGGTGTTTTTTTTTATCGTTGTTGTTCTTTGGAGACAAGTTGTTATATGCACCAGCAGCAGCCATTCCATCTGTGTTCAAACGAAAAAAACCAAGCAAAACAAGAGTGAGCATTAGAAAAGACGCCACCAGAAAGCAACAATCCGAGGAGCCCGAGTCGTGCCTGTCCAGCTCCTCCAAACACGTTCAACAAAAAGTTACAAACTAGTTTATCGTTCAATCGAGTTCAAATAAAAACCCAGAACGTACTAAACTGCAGTTTTTTTTTTTTCCTGTGAGGAGGAAAAGAGGAATCCGTCATCCTGCCAAGAATATGCCTTGATAACCTTTTTTTTATATATCTATATATTATTATAACAAATGCTAAAACCTTCATTCCAAAGTTTAATATTGGTTCCATTGCCACCACTTAGTGGATGTTTGGCTTAGAACAGTTTCGTTGTTGCTTTATTTGGAAGCACTCAGCTGAGTTTAGTTTGTAATTTGTTGGAGAATAACTGCTGATTTTATTATTTTTTTTAATTTCTTTTTTTTTTAGCTGTTTGAGTTGATTGCATGAATGAGTCACTGCACACAACTCAATATGAAACTATTTAACTTATTTATTATCTTGTGAAAAGTATACATTGGTAATTTGTTCATACTGTATTTATCGGGTATGATGAAAAGCAATAGATATATATTCTTTTATTATGTTTAAATTATGATTGCCATTATTAATCGGCGAAACGTGGAGTGTGTTCTTTTCACAGTAATATATGCCTTTTTGTAACTTCACTTGGTTATTTTATTGTAAATGAGTAAAATTCTTAATTTAAGAGATTGTATGTAATATTTATTTCATTAATTTCTCTCCTTGTTTACGTAAATCTGAAAGATTGCATGGTTTCTGTAGAGAAATCGGTCTCGATGCTGTGGAAGTAGTTTGAGGAATTTCTATGGGTTTTGCTAGAATGTAAATGGTTGTAGCCCGTCCGAGTTGAAACACACACGTAAGAAAAAAAAGACAAAACAACAAAAGACTGACTTAGCAATCAGACTTAAAAGTGGCAAATCTAATTCAGACTTGTTTAAATAACCAAAAAGTATTTTGTGTTGCCTAACTCCACCAATCACACTGTGATATATTCTCGAAGTGTATGTAGCAATAATTGGGGGTGCTAGTGTTACATCTCGAAGTGCCTTCTTGAGGGTCCACGCTTGCCTTAAATATCTCTCAACCAAATAAGTATTTTTCTTAATGCTTGATAATTTGAATGTAGGGAAGAGTTGTAACTGCGGCAGAATTTCACCACTTTATTTTGTGTAAGAATGGAGGCCATCTTTGGATCTGAAACTTTATACCAGTACGTGAACGTGTCTTGTTTAATTGAATTCCAAGACTTGTAATTTATTTTTCTTTCCTCGTGCTAGAAAGGCAGGAGTTTCCTAAAACTTCCCTGGACGGTGGATGAATGAGCAGTAGCTTAGTTATGTTTGTACATAGGTACAGATTGAGCACTATGTACTCTTTTGGACTACTTTAACAGAACTATGTTTTGAATGTAACTAAAGGATAAGTCAACTTGAGTTGTAATATATTTTTCGGGAGTCAGTTCACTACAGATTGTGAGACTGTAAACTTTGTACTGTAAATGTTTTGTAGTTCTCCCAATAAAACTTTTTGAAAAAAAAAACCCACAAAAAATGTGAGGAGAAGTAACCCTTCAAAATGTTAAACCCCTGTCTCCCGGGCAGTGAGTATTTCTTGCTAAACACCAACACCAGCTCTCCCCCTCCCTCCCTTCCCCCCAATCACAAAGAACGTCTAGCTACAGATTAACCAGTTTGCACCGCACTTCCAGTTCACTCCTCCAGCAATCACTGGTTCGCAGCCAAAGTTAATAAATCCTTCCAGAAGGTTCGACAGTGCTAGCAGTGCATTGTATCCTGCTTTAGTTTGTTCTCAGTTTTCATTTCTTTACTTTCCTTTTTTTTTTTCCCCCCCCCCCCTTTTTTTTTTTTTTTTTGTTTTAAAGGGGTGAACGTTCAAACCTTTGCTGCTCGTAGTTTAACAGCTGGAGCAGGAAAAAACCGGCGTTTAGCAAACACACGTTGCTGATGGGGCTCTGTGAGCTTCCCTGGCTTGTTTGGGGTAAGGAGGAACTGACAGTTTTGTAACAAAAAGGCATAATTAAGGTTTACCCTTCATCCCAAAAGCTTTGTTCCTCATCACAGGAATGCAGGCTTCTTCCTCAAAGCTCTTGCCACTCAGGGCATATCAGGTGTTAATCAGGCTAGGGTTCAATGTGTTAATCAGTTTTCAGGGCTGGGATTTTAAACAAATTGCCTTTCTGAGGGTATATTTGTATAACAAAATACTTGGTGGCTTGGGGACTGTGTTCATTAGTACAGGAGGAATTTCAGCTAATAACTGCTATTTGGTCCCTTCCAATCGGTCCCTTGAACTAAGTCACAATTTCAGCTGGCTTTTGTTGTTGCTCTTTTGTTATACTAATAATAAATGCTGTTAACATTTTGGCATCTCTGGGCTGCCCGGACTGCCACCGTACTTTCTATAAATACAGGGTGGAATGTAGCAGCGCTGCCATACGTTTGTGTAACAAACCTTCGACTGACTCCCAGTTTAAAATTAAAACATAAGCAATGTATGACAACACAGCCTGGCTACAGCAGTCACCTTCTTCTTTTTTTATGGACTGGTCTGATGCTTTGGCTCAAAATTGCTTGCCCCGAATCCCGAAGTAATTCCTGGAGAGCCCTTCTGGCACTGCCTGTGCAGTGGTTCTGAGCCCTGCCAGATCCTGGTACAGATACCACAACTGCAAGGAGAAGGCATTTGCTGATAGTTTGCAGGAGTCAGAGTAGCTGTGTTTTGACTGGTGTCTGAAGCTTGCATCTTCACTCACTTTGGGGATTTTGAAACCAATCTTCAAACTAAAACTGTATTAATTAGAAGGGCATGTCGCATTCAGTTTCACATCTGTTTTCCCTAAGTATGCTTTTCGGTTCTTTCCCTTGCTTACCTCTTCCCCTGAGCCCACCTTTTTCTTACCACAGTAGATAAGGACTTTTATTTATTGCTGTGTTTCACTTATTTAGGAGAGCTGTACTCCATCAGTGCAGTACTTTCATCTTCCATGTGACTCTCTGTTGGATGAACAGGATCTGGGTGAGGGTGCCAGGATTGGCTCTGGTGTCTCCTGGCTGGAAGAGCTCTGGGAGCTTTATAGCAGCTGCCCCATGTGAAATACAACCGTGCTGGTATCCACGCCAGCATTTTCTGTGGAGAAGGCTGCCAGGACAGGATGGGTGACAGCCTATGAGTTTCTCCCAGGGGGCTAGTGGCGTGCCAGTGTGTGGGCAGAATGGGGCCTGAGCCACCCTCTGTCCTGTTCCAAGCAAATGATGCTCTTAAGGCCTTTCCTCCTGTGTGCTGCTCTGTGTCTCTGCAAAAGTGTACTGCAGAGCAGCCTGTGACGGTGTTACGTGCTTCTGCTGTTCAGCAGAAGTCCTTGAACTGGGAAGATAAGTGCCTGTTTCTTGCACTGCACAATCAAGTCTTGACCTTTAAACCAGTGACATGTTGGTTTAAGCACATGCACTCTTTGTTTTACTTTCAAAATCCAGCTAAGCATGTAAAGCCAGGCAGGCCATTCAGAAATTTCCTGATGCCTTGCAGTAAATTGGTAAAACCCTGCATAGAAAATGAACTTTTTCTTCAAGAGCTTGGGGTTGAGTAGGAGCACTATGGTCTCTGCTATTGCCTGCTACGGATGTGGTATATCTCTTAACGGTTGTGGGGGCACTTAAAATGAGGTGGGGAATATGGAGAATGAGGATTTCACTAATTATTAGTTAAGACTGAGCCTTAGATGCTTGCTTCCATTGGTAATCTGAAAGAAATTGTAGCAAATCCTTACATTTGTAGAAATAGGCACAATGAAAGAGAGCTTAAAATGGGAATTGATTTAATGCAGCTTGGTATGATCCTTAGGGGTTTTCAAGTATATTGTCAAACCAGCAGTTCTAATTTTTACTCCTTAGTCCTCTCAGTTTCTTAGGGGCTTTTTATCTGTTTGGGTTTGCCTTCTTCAGGTAGAGTGGGTGTGCTGTGACTCTCACAGCCTTTTCTTCCTCTGGGCTTTGGGGCTCGCTGACTAACCCAAGCTAATTACAAAAGCTAAACCCGATTCAGCACACAACTGAACAGCTTGCACACCACCAAAACCATTCCCAGCAGTGCACCATGTAGCATAGGAATGCTGCTGTTTGCTTAGTGCATCGTGAGCTGATTTCACCATACCCCCAGATTTGCCTCCAGTTCAAGCGTAGGAGCTGGAATTAGGGCACAGTCTGTGTCACTTGTGGAAGAGGCACATCACCAGTGGAGGAGCTGCCAGATCCTCTCTCTGCTGGGCTGCTAAATCGCAGAGTGCAGCAGGTTTAGCTCAGGGGGTAAACACCTTGCTAAGGGATGAGGCCTTTTCTGTGGTATCATGTCCAATGTCCAATAAAATGTCCAGAGCAATGCTTACATTATTTTATTTTCCAACATGGATTCTTGCACTCCTGCTTGCTGCCCCCATCCCATCGTTAGCTGTGCAGCTTGGATTATTGTTTTTCTTTAAGTGTGCAGCTGACAGCCGCAATTTCAGAGAGGGCCCAGGATCTCTTTTTTGGCTATGATCAAAGTGTACTTTTATTTTTTCATTTTGCTAGCATAGCACTGAAGAGAAAGGACTTGCCTTACTTTTTTTAAATTGTGTGGTCTGTCTTTTCTTGCACCTTGAGTGTGACTCTCACTTGACAGAGCTTCGGGCAGGGGTGCCCTGTCATCAGTAAGGTAGGACATTTCAGGTTTTGCCTGCTGAGCCTGCAGGCCCTGGCAGCGCGTTAGCCCTGAGAAAGGAAACTTGACTTTCTGACCCTTCAGCTTAAAATCACTTCCTCAGTGGTTTAAGGAGAAGGCTTCCCACTTCTATTGCATCAGATGTAGAGTTACATTGTCCCTTCTGCCAGCCCTGCAGCTGTCTTGTACCCGCTCACAGAGGGGCAGAGAGTATCACAACAACCCAATGCAGCCCTACAGGCTGGGGTCAGAATGGCTGGAGGGCAGCCAGGCAGAAAGGGACCTGGGGGTACTGGTTGATAGTAGGCTGAACATGAGCCTGCAGTGTGCCCAGCAATGTGGACAAGAAGGCCAATGGCATCCTGGTCTGTATCAGGAGCAGTGTGGCCAGCAGGAGCAGGGAAGTCATTGTGCCCTGTGCTCAGCACTGGTTAGGCCACACCTTGAGTCCTGTGTCCAGTTCTGAGTCCCTCAGTTTAGGAAAGATGTTGAGTTGCTGCAATGTGTCCAGAGAAGGGCAACAAAGCTGGGGAGGGGTCTGGAGCACAGCCCTGTGAGGAGAGGCTGAGGGAGCTGGGGTTGCTTAGCCTGGAGAAGAGGAGGCTCAGAGGAGACCTTCTTGCTGTCTACAACTACCTGAAGGGAGGTTGTAGCCAGGAGGGGGTTGGTCTCTTCTCCCAGGCAGCCAGCACCAGAACAAGAGGACACAGCCCCAAGCTGCACCAGGGGAGGTTTAGGCTGGATGTTAGGAAGAAATTCTTCATAGAGAGAGTGCCCATTGGAATGTGCTGCCCAGGGAGGTGGTGGAGTCACCATCACTGGGGGTGTTTAGGAAGAGACTGGATGGGGTGCTTGGTGCCATGGTTTAGTTGATTAGATGGTGTTGGATGATAGGTTGGACTCAATGATCTTGAAGGTCTCTTCCAACCTGGTTAATTCTATTCTATTCTATTCTATTCTATTCTATTCTATTCTATTCTATTCTATTCTATTCTATTCTATTCTATTCTATCCTATCCTATCCTATCCTATCCTATCCTATCCTATCCTGAGTGACGACAGCCAGACCTCTTACGTGTTCATCTGCTAAAGAACTCAGTGCAGGGTTGGAATGAAAATGATGCACTGGACATTGGTGTAGCAGGTTGCCTCCAACCAGAAGACAGCAGTTTCTCAACTTTGCTCCCTGGCCCTTTCTGACCCACTCCCTGAGCCTGTCTGGGTCACAGATCCAGCTGAGCACCCCAGCACCCTGCTTGCAGTTTGCACCACATGGCTGTGGGTGGGTGCTTGGTCCACAAAAGGTCCACTTGACCCCTGCCAGCTCTGGCATTCACCACATTTGCCTTGGAGTCTATGCATTTTGGTAACCAGGCAGAAAGGGGGAAATGGAGGATTTTGTTGGCTTAGATGAAGCAGATCAGTGGAGTCTGAGAGGTTTCAGAGCTGGTTAAATGGAGGAGGAGGAAGTACAGGCCTGCATGCTCGAGAGGATATAGGAGTGACCAGAGGACAAGGGATCTCCCCACCAAGCTGCTAGGTTGGCCTGTCCCTCCTGGGTGGGCTTTGTTCATTGTGAAGAAACATTGTTTCCTTCACAGTTCTTTGGGAATTCTTGGTATGTCAATTTTGAAACTGCTTTTCTGCATTGGTGATTATGAAGGACTCACATGGACCTTGGGTATTTCTTTTGCTGTTTGAAAAAATACTGATGTTTAAAGGAAGACCTGCATCAGGGCAGGGCTTCGTTACCGTGGCTGCATCCCCTAGTTATTTTGTCTGGTTTACTGGAAATCAAATAGTGACGGGGTAGCAAAACTCTGCATCTTTTGAGAATTGTGAGTGTGAAAGGAAACAGTTATGATCAGCTGGCATAGATTTATCAGGATCTGTAATTTTTGCAGCATATGCACTGCAGAACATTAATTTGTTGGCCTAATTCCTTTATTACTAGTAGGAATTTAACATTGATGGGAAGAGCAGTGGAATGAGATTCTTCCTTTGAGGTCTAGAGGACCCTGTTTTTTAAACAAGAACTTTTTGTCTCAAAGCTTATTCAAACAGATACCAGTGGTTCCATCTCTGCTTTCAAAGAGGTATGATGGACGTGTTAATAGAGGCATTTTGAGGTGAACTTCCCTCAAAATTGGTATTCCTGAGGAAAGCAGGCAAAATTACCCTGACAAACCTCCTCTCTGTTGTTGAAGAGGGATAGATGACATTTGCTGAGTAATTTCTATTCTATGCACCATCTGAGAAGGAAATACAGGGTAATTTAACCCCACTTTTTTTCTGCTATGGTTAATAACCAAGGCAGTTGGATTTGCTGAAATCGAAATACAAGGGTCCTATATCAATGGATTATTACCTTATCTGTTCTGAATGACGTTCACTTGAATACCTGGAATCGTAATAGCTACTCAAGATAAGAAATGGAGGAAAATTCAGTAACAGTAAGAGGCCTGGTAACTTATGAGGTCTTGATTAGCTTTCAACTGTGCCTAAAAGTCTGTAATGGATTCCAAGTACTATATGTAAAGGGAGCTGAATAGCAGCATGCAAACCATTCCCTCATTGCAGAGGAGCAGTAACAACTGGCTTTTGTGATGATTAAGGCTTTCTTGTATCCACATGTATATATTGTGGACCTTCTGACTCTTCCATGGCTGACCACTTTTCACCCTAATTTTCACTTATTTTAAATTCTAGCTTTGCTGGCTGTGGATAGTAGGTAGCTGTGCCCCCTGCAGTGATTTCAGAGCTCTTGCTGGCTTTGGAAGGTGCATTTGAAACACTGACTCTCCCAAATACTGTCAAATCTTCTAAGTAGGGTCCAGCTAATGGCACTATGTGTTGGTTTACTCTTCCCAGGAGTGAGCAAGCATTGGAAGGAGATGAGAAATCTGGCCCGGGCAGCTACCTTCTCTGAGAGGGTTTGTATCTGCTCTGACACTTTGCTGCTGGCCAGCAGTGCAGTGGAAATGGAAATGGTGGCCATGTGTCAAAGGGAAGACCCAGATATCTCCTTCTGGGGCATCAGAGCCCTGGGTCAGTTTGTGCCTGTTGCGAGCCTGCACCTGGATGAGGGCAAATTATTTCTTGCATTGGGTGCCATTTGGCTGGGTTGCACAAGTGGCACAGCAGCCTAAATGGAGAATCTGCTGCTGTCGTGCTATGGTGGCTGAGCAGCATGCTGTAAATCTTTAGAGATTAATTCAGTACTAACAAATACATTCCCCCCCCCCCTTTTTTTAAAGGTTATATGAGGAATGCAGCCATTTGCCAATCCAAATGAACACTACCTCTAAAAGGACAAGTATTTGTTTTATACTGGATTAGTGCTCTGACCTGGACTTATGTCATGGCCTTGTGGACCTAGAATGAAAGCATGAGCAAGGGCTAAGCTTGTGTGTAATGTGAGGCTTGGACCTCCACACTTGCAGCATTGGTGCTGCTTCGTATTGACTGCAACTGCTTGTGAAACCACAGCCTAAATGATACTCTGTGGGGATTTTTCTCCCTACAGGGTTGAAATCCCCAGATGTACCAAATGATGTCCAGGGTACAGGGTAGGCAAAGCCTCATTCAGCAAACTCTGTTGAGCTTTCTAGAGCTGAGCTAAAATATTTTGCTTCAGTTTGGCTGGTTTGCATTTGAGGAAGTACACCTAGGGAGAGTGGCAAGGTGGTGTCAAAGGAGAGGAAGCCTGGAAGCCTGGAAAAGCTGTCTTGCCTGGAAGTGGTGCACAGCTCTGGGATAGTGTCAACATGAACACAAAGTCTACTCAAAATGTTTCTTATAGTAACCTGTATCTTAACATGAAGTACAAGATGGCATTTAGAATTCATAGCACAGAAGTCAATACTAAACTGTTGGCTGCAAGAACGTTGTAAAGCAAGTAGTAAGCATCTCATTTTATGGGGTCTGTGTCCATCTGCAAATAGAAGGCAAGCCAAAGCGTAAGGCTGCCCTGTAATGGCTGTCAAATTTGCAACAAATGGGGTTTGATCAGTGTGAACAAAGCATGGGGCCAGTGAATATTTCCAGTAACAGAACTATTTGACTTTCACAAATGAGCACTCATAGGAACCTGAAGAAATGATAGACCTGAAATCTGTAGACGATAGCAGCTCATTAAGAAGGTTTTCTCCATTTTCCCATTTAATAGTAGCTATGGCTACACAATCAGAGACAACTCTGGGTCGAGGCAATCCCAGGCACAAATCCAGGCTGGGCAGGGACTGGCTGGAGAGCAGCCCAGAGGAGAGAGACTTGGGGGTGCTGGTGGACGAGAAGCTCAACAGGAGCTCTCAGTGTGCACTTGCAGCCCGGAAAGCAAACCAGATCCTGGGCTGCATCAGGAGAAGTGTGGCCAGCAGGGCAAGGGAGGTGATTCTCCCCCTCTACTCAGCTCTGCTGAGACCCCACCTGGAGTACTGCCTCCAGTTCTGGAGCCCCTATTACAAGAGGGATCTGGAGGTGCTGGAAGGTGTCCAGAGAAGGGCCACGAGGATGAGCAGAGGGCTGGAGCACCTCTCCTATGAGGACAGACTGAAAGAGTTGGGGCTGTTCAGTCTGGAGAAGAGAAGGCTCCGAGGTGACCTCATTGTGGCCTTCCCGTGTCTGAAGGGGGCTACAAGAAGGCTGGGGAGGGACTTCTCAGGCTATCAGGTAGTGATAGGACTAGGGGGAATGGAATGAAGCTGGAGGTGGGGAGATTCAGGCTGAATGTGAGGAGGAAGTTCTTCCCCATGAGAGTGGTGAAAGCCTGGAATGGGTTGTCCAGGGAGGTGGTTGAGGCCCCGTCCCTGGAGGTGTTTAAGACCAGGCTGGATGAGGCTCTGGCCAGCCTGATCTAGTGCAGGGTGTCCCTGCCCATGGCAGGGGTTGGAACTGGATGATCCTTGTGGTTCCTTCCAACCCTGACTGATACTATGATACTATGATACTATGACCAAAATGAATGTCCAAAACCTCAGCACCTGGGGAATTACTAAAATCTGGTGGAAAGAACCCTTACTCTTAATTACAGAAATCCAACCTGCCTACTAAGTACAAGCTGCTATTACATGGCTGTTGGTGAGGAGTTTAAAAAGGAATTCTTTCAAGGCACTGGTAAATACCCATTCTCAAAGAGGTAACATGAACACCACAGATAATACTATATACAATAGGCAATCCTAAACTAATCATCTGGGGCACAGTCACTTGTAGTTTCATATAAAATAGGTTGTGTTAGGTTGATAGGAGCACACGAAATGTGATAATGATTTTTTATGGATTCACTGTTAATAACTGCAGAGATGGTCAGCTGAGATGAGATTTATGTGTTATAATATGTTACCAAAACCTTTCAGCACACAGAAATATCTGTGCATGTTTTATATCCTGAAAACTGGTGTTCAGGTTTGTGTCTTCGTATCCTCAAGCCCTTGCTTGAGTGGTACAGCCTTTTGTCAGAAGGACTGCAGCCTTTGCTGGAGAGCAGTGGTTATGTTTGTGCTCCCTGCTTGTTTTCACCACCTGAAACTGGGAATAGTTGGCCTCAGGATAGCTAGGATTTTATCTGGAGTGGCCCTTTTGAGACTATAAAGCCAAGATGGGCAGGATCCTGCTCAGTCCCTTGCAGAAGATGAGTCAATGTTAGTCTAGCATGTCAGAGAGTGATAGGGTTGGACTGATTTTAATTGTTTTGTTCAGAAATGTGATTTACCCTTGCACAGACTGCTCCTGAAGCCATTGACATGGGGATCTTAATCCAGTACTTACCATTTTATTGCCTCAGATGTTTAGCAGGGGCTCTGGGAGCTCAGCTGGCCATGGTCTTTACCATGATGTGTCGGAGGTGTCTCCAACGTGCACCTTAAAGCCTGGAAGAGCTGGTAACCTGCCGGGTGCAGGTGGCTGTCCTGCTCACCCCTCTGCCCTAAAAGGAGTGATCATTGGTTCTAGGTAGGATGTTTCCCTTGTGTCAAGATGTTTCCTGGGCTGTAATTTGGTACCTCAGCAGGAGCATGATTATTGTGACAACATCAGTGAGGTGAAGCTCTTAGTCGTCTGCTGATTCAGGAGGTAAGAAGGGGGAAGAACCTGTCTGAGTTTCTTTGAAGTTTTGTTAACTAGCATGTTATAACATGGAGTGTTTTCAGCTTACAACTCTAAAAACTGATTGGAAAGAGCAGCTTTTCAAGTGGGGTGGGATTCATGGAGACTGAGCAGATAGTGTTATCCTGATGGAAAAGTAAATGCTAAGTGTTTCATTGGCATTGCCATTACTTTCTGTAACTCCAGATCTAGTAGTGGAAAAGGGAAACCAGTGAGGGTGAAAATCAGCCAGTTAGGATTACAATAACATAGAAAAACACAGAACTTAATATTTCATGATTGTGGCAGCATTATGCAAGCAAAGGAGGGAATCTTGTCAGTTAGAAGCCACAGCATGGAAGTAGCCTTGTTGCTGTGGCCGTGTGGACAAGAGTAAAAGAAATTGTACACGTGGAGAAGAGTAAAACAACCTGTAAATTCTGTTGTATGCAACTTCCTCTTGTACTGCAGCCAGCATTCAATATCCCACAACCTGTTAGCAGAGCTAACTTTTACCATGCAAATGGTCCATTATTTTATGAGTTGGACAGTTCCCAGGGACTAAAATATTCTAGCAGAATCCAACTCTGAAACCACCTCACTGAATTAGTTTGGTTTCAGTTCTCTTAATGAGGCCAGTTATGTCTAGGTGGGAACACTTCTGCTGCAGCAGAGGTCCAGAAATCCTAGTGAGCTTTGGGTGAAACGTAGGTCAGGTTCTTCCTGAAACCTGCTTTGTGACCCTCATGTTTCTGCAGAGCCCTGTCTCTATGAGCCCCAGGTGCTGCTGTGCTTTTCAGTAAAATATGTAAGTATGTGGTTCTTTAGTAGTTCTTTTCTAAGGAATTTCATGTATTCTGAGGAATGGAAGCTTTGATTTATGAGCAAACCTTGGTAGTAACTGGGATGAGGTTAGGGGAGCACTGGCACCATGACAATGATGCTCTCTTATCTCATCATCAGTGTTCCATAATGCCAGCTGTGCATCTGGCTTCTTGAATTTGAGTTTGAATTCTGGTGTGGAGGACAGGGAGTGACCACAGCTGTGCTGGAGTGGGCGATCTGAATTTAGAGAAAAGTTTTCTTCTTCAGCCTGAAGTCCTCCTGTAAAGGTTTCTCAGCATGAGAAGTATGCAGCTGGTTATTTGGCTAAGAAAAGTAAGAAAGAGCAGTCCAAATTTATTTGATGACTATCATGACACCTGATAATAAGATTGCTTCAGTGGAATGAGTGAAAAATCTGCTTTCAAAGAATGAGCCAGGAGTTGTGTTGAAGTTCCAGGCACTTTGCTGGCACTCCCTGAGAACACTGACAAGGACTCAGACCCAGCCCTGAGAGAACACAAACCTGTAAAGTTCAGCCTTTCCCCCTGCTTCCCCCTTCCCCTGCTCTCCCTGCCTGCCCTGCCCTGGTTAACTTTTCTGACATTAATGTATGTTCTAGTTTGCCATGTACCTGAATGGGAGGGGCCCCTGTAGGCTGCAGTCATTTGGGAACCGGAAGATTCTGGAAATCCTGGAGAAACTTGATCTTTGTTAAGTTTTTGTTGTTCTGAGATTTTGATTGCCGTCCCCTGCTCCTGCCCCCAGCCAAACCGAAGCAAACGAGCAAGGCTGCGTAACAGCAAACTTTTGTCTAAGGCAAACCTCTAATTCTGTGTAACTCAGCTCTCCCTGCCTGTGAATGCTGCCTGTGAATGCTGCCTGTGCCGTCCGTCCTTGTTCGTGGTACTTGCTGCATGTATCTGGTCATGCTGGATTTTGCTCTGTTGGTAGAGGTATCTTCTTCAAACATGTTCAATTCCTTTTTCTCTCTGGTGTTGCTGGACTATTTACAGAATCTCTCCAAGCGTGAAGTAAAAGGGAAAGGTAATTTGCAATTAAAAGTAATAAATTCCTTTGAGCAGGCAAAATTATTTGCTGAGTTTGTCCTCCTCTCCCACCCCAGTTTTTTGATGCTACCTGTGGTCAGAGATTGTCAGTCTTGGAAAAATGTCCCCCCTGCATAGCTGCTGCTCTGTTCTGAGCCGTGCTGGTGGCTGTGCAGGAAGCTGTAACTTCTTCTGGTGGGCCTGGGAAGAAATATTCTGTTATGCAGGGATTGTGTCAAGCTGGTAGCACCAAAGCAGGAAGCAATATAGAGAAAGGTGCATTATTCCCCCTCTCACACAGAATACATCTTCCAATAGATAGCACAGTCTCCAGATGCTGATTCTCATGGCATGCTACCACTGCTATGTATCTTGAGTGCACAGCCTGCTGGTGTCCTTGGGTCCCATATGCTGTAGGTGTCCCGTGCTGGCTGGTTTCCTTCATTCATGTGTGCCACTATGCTTTGTTCCTGCATATTCCCATCCAGGCTTGTTTATGGGAATAAATTAATTGTATCTTGAACCAGATGTTTGGCAGCTTCGGTGGCCACTTGCCATCCATCACTGAATGCTTTGAACTGTGACTTTCGTATCTCCGAAGCACCTTGTGAATTTCTCTGTATGACAGCAAAACTGCTTCAGCAAATGTTAGCTAGGTAATGGCTGTGGTATATCCACAGAGTAAATGCCCTGTTTTAGTTAAAAATAATCTGATATGTAGAGAGGAGCATTTTTTGTTTTCACTTTATTTGCCTTAAGCTATGCACATAAGTGCCCTGACACTTCCTAGCTGTCTGTCTTTGCCAGTACTGACCGAACTTTCTCATACCAGAGTTAGATTTGGCTGCTAGAAAAGAGAATGCAGTTGCTGCAGTTTGTGGGGTTGTTGCTCTGCCTTCCCATTTAATATCCATCAGCTTCCTCAATGTGTTGTTCTTGGTTCTTTGTCTTTCTGCCTCTTCCCTCATGGAAAATGTGTAGCCTGGCATTAGTTACAGGAGTGGCAAATTTTGATAGCGGGCAAGCTGCACCCTTGTTCCAAGCAGTCCAAAGCTGTTCGTTGATCTTGTGAGGGCAGAAATGAAAGCATTGCCTGTGTTTTAGCTGTGCTGATGTGTGGTATGTGTGGCTGTGTACCTTTGCACATGCATATGTGTGTTATTTATATTTCATATATTTCATTACAGGTCAATATTTGTTGTGTGTTTATAATTTCTATGTATTTTGTACTAGCAAGATCAGAATCCTGCCATCCTGTATCATTTGGGAAGAAGTAGGGAAGATACTTGACAGCTGCAAGGCAAACTTTCCATGACTGAGAAGCATTTCAGTGACATCAGATCCTGTTCATCCTGGGTTTTCATACAGAAGAGATTGCATATTAATGTATATTAATAATTTGGTAATTGCCAGCCATCTGATTCTGCTCCCCAGAATTATATCTGTTTGTCCAGGTGTCATTTAGAGTGGCAGCCTTGTCATTCCTGAGGTAATTTATTCCTAGGATAGTTGAACTTATGTGTGCCATGCCCCAAAATGATTAATATCATGATCTTATCTGAGGAGTTAGGCTTTGCTTGGCATTGCACAGCTCTTAAGGAATCAGTTTTCTGTCTTGTTCTGTCCCGTGTCAGAGAGTCCAAGGGTTTCAGTCCTGGCTTTCTTCTTTCTTCCATCAGTAGGAAGCTGAAAACTGCTTTGTTCAAATATGAAAGTTTCCTTCATCAGAAGGCTGCTTTATATATGAGTTTATAATAGGATGGAGTTTTAACAGCAGGATTTTTCTGTTAGACAACAGGTAGGCTACCTCCTATTTTTTGTTGAGTTCTGTTGAAAAAATCAGAAAGACTGGGTGTAGGCTTAGATTTAGGTGTGTTTCTATTTGGATGAGCTGTGGTGGTTGATGTGGTCAATGTTCAGTTGCTCCTGTGTCATTATTGAGATGGGGTGACATTGTTGTGCCTCTTCATTCCTAGATGGATGTGATGGAGCCAGTATCCACCGGCAAAGTTACAATACTCACCTATTGGTCTGAAGTGCTATGCTGACCAAGGTTAGCTAAAGAAGATATTACACTGTTTCTCCTCTTCAGCTCCCTTCCCATCCACCCAAAATTACTCATCTCTGGCACCTGAGGATGGTTAGATCTCTTATGCTTAGTGGCTATAATTGGTGTGTGGTTTGTCAATGATTGTTTACTTGGTTGTGGAGAGACTTGCAGATGTTATTGTCAGTTCTAGTAAGGGGTTACTCAGCTGGTGTATGTTTTGGGAGTACAGTCATTTATTAGGCTATACAGATGTCATAAACCAACAAGAGACCATCATGCATGTTTCTTCCTTGCTATTGGGAACTTAATGTGTGAGGGAACCTGCTTTTCTGATTTGAACGCATCTGTGGCCTGTGTGCTAGTGTTGGGCTGGATGACTTGTGACGGGTGCTGGACTTTGTTCTGGCATGCCGAAGGGAAAAATCCTTCTCTTTATTTTAATTGTTAAAATTTGCATCTGACTGGAAACTCTTGCTGCTTCCAGGAGCAACTGGCATATGTGGGGTGCTTTGGGACTCCATAGAGGGTAATTTGCCTTAGCATAGAGGAGGTGCATCTCTCCATCAGAACTGTACCAGAAGTTGCTTTCGGTCTGTAGTTATGAAGGCCATCACCTGAGACACTGGCTGTGTTTGAAGTGGGCATTGTCTTCAAAAGCTTTGGATGTTATTTAGTGCAAGAGCGAGGAAAAACAATAGCTCATGTTCTCCTTTTCTGCCTCAGTATTTCTAGTGCTGGTTCTGGTGAGAATCTGCACCTTCTCAGAATTTGTACTCTGTGTCTAGGAGAGAGGACACTGGTGTTAGAGTTCAGGTGCTCTCACGATAGGCTGCTAATTCTTTACTTTCTTTTTTGTTGTTGCTGTCTTGCACAGACTTGCCCTTCCTTGTGTTTCTTCCCTTCAGTGTTGATGACCCAATAAAGACCTTTGCAAAGCATTTTTTTTAAAGCTACAGACCAAAGGAACGTTTTTGGCATGGCAAATCACTCTTCTGTATTTGGTGTATTCACTTGGACAGCTCTTAAAGGCATACACCTCCAGCACCGCCTTGCCTAACTAAATCTCGTGAACGGCATTTTCAGGTAGGAGTAGCCAGCTGTGGTTGCTGGAGACAGTGGCACAACTCTGCTGAGAGAGAGGAAAGGCATGTAGTGAAGTTTTGAGAGAGGAAAGGCATGTAGTGAAGTTTTGAGAGAGGAAAGGCAAAGTTTTGAGAGAGGAAAGGCATGTAGTTTTGAGAGAGAAAGCCTCATGTGGTTCTGGAGTGACAATGATGTAGAAAAATATCTCTGGTTTTTATTTCTTTTTTAGATTTCTTTCTTTCATTCGGTGTTGCTAAATTGATCTCCATAAGCACCCACTAATGCAGAAAGTAAGCCTGGTTAACAAAACCTTGGTGAGAGTCTTTCAAACCTCTGGGAACCAAGGCAAAAGAAAGCAACTTGTTGAGTTCTTGGCTTTTATTATTACTCTGTTTAGTGACTAGGTCTTCGCTTCCCAATGACCTTGTGTCCCAGAGACTAAGCCTTTGTAATGTTGATGTTCTATTAATCTTAATATTTAGCCTCAAAATACATAAAAAGGAATTATGACCTTGGCATGAGAAATGAAAATAAATAGGTAAGGGAAGCTGCTATTTATTTTTTTCAACATTTGCATGCCATGTATGACTTCACAAAGTGTTTTTCTAACATAAATTCATCTTTTCTGACACTCAGGTACCCCACCGATCTGTTCTTAAAATGCTCCTTTCTGCACAGCAAGCTTCGAGCTCTGCAGACCACCCAGAAATTTGCACTTAAACTGCAAGCTGTGTTTAGTGATTGGTCCTTTTGAAAGTTTCAAACAATATTTTACCATCCTTGAAATTTCTTAATTAAAGTTTATATTTTATATGTGAGATTCTGGAGGATTAAAAAAGGGAGTGGCTGTTCTCCTCCTATTTGTGAAGGCCACAGCAGGTATTTAACTTGGTCTCACTTGAGCTCACCTTTGTCTGACAGAGCTTACTTCAGTGTCAAGGAGGTATAGATATGATTGCCCATTGGAATGTGCTGCCTGTGGAGGTGGTGGAGTCACCTTCATTGGAGGTGTTCAGGAGGAGACTTGATGGGGTGCTTGGTGCCATGGGTTAGTTGTTTAGGTGGGTTGGATTGGTTGATGGGTTGGATGCCATGATCTTGAAGGTCTCTTCCAACCTGATGTATTGTATTGTATTCACAGAATCACCATGATTGGAAAAGACCTTTAAGATCATCAAGTCCAACCATTGCACCTATGCAAATCATGGATGAATTTGCTCATACTAAGGCATGGATCACTGGGCAGTACATGTTGTCTGTCTCGCTGGGCCGTTTCCCTCTATGGGTTGTTTCTGCCACCAAACTCTTCCCTTGAATCCTCAAAGAGTGTCTCCATCCTCAAAGGAGGGTGAATTCTGTCAGACTGTCTGTTGGCTCCTCATACAGCAATATTGCTGTCTTTTAGATAAAGTTACATAATCGTGCAGAGCTTCCTAGTTTGTCACCAGAGAAGAATTTTCATCTTAGGAGAAATGTTTGTGTAGTAGATGAATAAATACTAGGGGTCAACATTCTGAGTGAGATTTTTGCTGTTGTAGTAAATTTTAAAATATTTTCTTTTTACCTTTTTTTTTTAAAAGTCTCCCTCTCAGTGGAGAGTTCTTGTAGCCTTTTGGAGATGTATTATGAATTATACTTCAACATGCTAAAGGCTGGTTCACATTTTTTTGCTCTCTTGGCAGCGGTTAAGTTGTTTACTAAATTGGGCAGACAGGCAGCAATTTGACTTGCATGCTCTGCAGCCAATATAGAGTCAGCAGTGCTTTGCAACACACAACCAGAACAGCTAAAATCTCTTCCAAGTTACTTTGGAAACTTGTGCTTCGTAGCATCTCTTAAGATGTTTATAATGCCAAATGTAAGACACAGAATTGAGAAAGCGCTGACAGTGGACTTGGGAAAATCATTTTAGCAGCTGCCTATCAAGCCATCTTGAAGCTCCACAGGGACAGCTGGGAGATCCAAGAAATGAAGAAGACACTAAGCCTGTTTTGAGTGAAGGAGTTTTGGATGTGATGAACAAGACACAAGGACCAAGTTGAAAGTGGATCTGGGTTGCAAAGAGCAAAGGGCAAGTCCATTTGACCACCACCTCGAGTCCTGTGTCCAGTTCTGGGCCCCTCAGTTTAGGAAGGATGTTGCCTTGTTGGAGCGTGTCCAGAGAAGGGCAACAAGGTTGGTGAGGGGCTTGGAACACAAGCCCTATGAGAAGAGACTGATGGAGCTGGGGTTGCTTAGCCTGGAGAGGAGGAGACTCAGGGGTGACTTTCTTGCTCTCTACAACTCCCTGAAGGGAGGTTGTAGACAGGCAGAGGTTGGTCTCTTCTCCCAGGCAACCAGCACCAGAACAAGAGGACACAGTCTCAGGCTGCACCAGGGGAGGTTTAGGCTGGAGGTTAGGAGGAAGTTTTACACAGAGAGAGTGATTGCCCATTGGAATGGGCTGCCCGGGAGGTGGTGGAGTTGCCATCACTGGAGGTGTTCAGGAGACTTGATGGGGTGCTTGGTTGCATGGTTTAGTTGATTAGGTGGTGTTGGATGATAGGTTGGATGCGATGATCTTGAAGGTCTCTTCCAACCTGGTCTGGTCTGGTCTATTCTATTCTATTCTATTCTATTCTATTCTATTCTATTCTATTCTATTCTATTCTATTCTATTCTATTCTATTCTATTCTATTCTTGCTTGATAGGTGAAAGACCCTCAGCGATTGAACAGGGGCAGATGCTGGGCTTGGTTACCACGTGTTTTAGTGGTTGTGTTGCTGGCATGTGCACAGATCAATTAGAAATGTGACTGCTGGAGTGTATGTAGGGTACCTTGAGGTTAGCTCATGTTGGCAGTGCTGGAGCTCAAGGTGCCACCTAGTCCTCATCTGTCCTAAGGAGCTTTTAGCTACAAAAAACCTAAATCAAAGATATCCCCAAGTCAGGGGTGATGGGGTTGGCTAAGGCAACCTGTGCTCTGTCGCACGACATTGAGCACAGCACTCTCCACAGATTGCTTTGGGGAGTTTCCTGCATCTTCTCTACTGCATGCTACTAGGGGACTAGCTACATCCATGGATGTTTCCAATGTTAGCGTGCCTTGTGCTGCTACACTCTGTCTAGGCAGCTTCCTGAACCTGGCTGCTGGAATGGCCTCATTAAATCATACTGGAAAACAGGAGAAGACCTCCAAAACCAGTCAGTGAAGAAACTTTCTCAGCCAAGCTCCCACATCAGAAAGGCAGATTGCAGCTGGGCAGCCATTGGCACTGTGGGGAGAATGAGAAGAAACTATTGTTTTGAAATCTCTCATTGGCTGATGATTGATAAGAGCTGTTCATCACAGGGAAACTAATCCAGGAGTCAACAGGTGCCTCTTTTGCATTCTACAGCCAGTCATGGGAAAAGAAAGAAACAGGGAAAAAAGGAGGGAGCACAACAGGTTATTCCAATTTGACATGCAGTGCCTGGGAACAACAACCGACAAGCCCCAATTTGTGTCCAGCTGCTTAAAAACTACCACCCAGCTTGGTATTATCCCTCTGCCCTCAGGGAGCTTGTCTTGTGAAAAGAGTTATTGATGGATGATTTCAACATTCCTCAGGGCTGTGCTCATGGTGAAATGTCTTCCCCAAATCCTGATTTCAAAGTAAACGATCTCTTGGTCATAAATAAGAAATAGCATTCTTTAATGTATTCCCTTTGTCTATAATCTCAATTCTTATATAAATAACTCCTTTTGAAGCTCTTTGCTTGCAGAGACTGGGAGTTTGAGCCACAAATCATAGCAGAGATCACGCCACAGTGTTTTTGAGTCCAGTTGCATAACGAATATCATATGTGTTTTTGTGCCCTGTGTAGTTACCCTTTTAAATCTGATTAATAATCTGCATTGCTTACACATTTCCACTTTAAATACTGCTTTCCTGGCACTCCAAGAGCTTTGCAGAAGAGATCCTTCTCATTCTGAGTGTTCATTTTGTGCATTTGGGCCTACCAGAAAGCTGGGGAGGGACTTTTTAGGGTGTCATGTAACGATAGGAGCAGGGGGAAGGGAAAAAATAGAAATGGGTAGATTCGGATTGGATGTTAGGAAGAAATTCTTCCCCATGGAGGTGGTGAGACACTGGAACAGGTTTCCCAGGGAGGTGGTGGATGCCTCATCCCTGGAAGTTTTTAAGGCCAGGATGGATGTGGCTCTGAGCAACCTGATCTAGTGTGAGGGATCTCTGCCCATGGCAAAAGGGTTGGAACTAGATGGTCCTTGAGGTCCCTTTCAACCCTAACAATTCTATGATTCTATGATTTTAAGTGGGGCAAAGGCTTTTGAATCTTTGCAGGGCTCACAACAGTGGTGACAGTGAGAACTATACGGCCTGTGGGCTAGGTCCGGGCTGGCAGAAGTGTTGCCCCAATGTGCTGCCTGCTCTCTGCAGACCCCTGTCCTCAGGATGTCCCAGGGTGGGAAGGACCCAGGCTGGATAAACCATCCTGGCAGTTGGCTTTTTCTTTTCTGCGGACTTGTACCTGAGACCACATCTCTTGGCATGTACTGCATAGCCAGAACCCAGGCATCACAGTGGGGATGCAGCACAGCTTCCTGAGTGCAAACAGGCAATGCCATTTCTCTCTCTTGGGGTGAGAGCAGCCAAACCTGGTAGCGCTGGTTTGCAGTTGCTTCTCCAGAAAGGTTTGCTCCTATGGTGTATCTCTCAGCCTTGTGGAAATGTCCCAACACCTCAGAGCAGCTCAAATGACACTGAATGCATGCATTTTGGTATTTTGTACAGGCAGTGTGTTTGGTAGAAAACAGAGTCTAAAAGCTACCTACTCTGTCAATGTAAGCATGCATTGTAAAAAGGGGGTATCAGTAGTCCTCTCTGCTTCATGGCTAATGTATATTAGTTAATTATTAGTTCCATTTCTGTTTCTTTTGCTTTCCTGTTCTAATATCTCTGATTAATAAGTCTAGAAGGAAAAGTTGGTAGGCACATAGATTGTAGCCAGGTGGGGGTTGGTCTCTTCTCCCAGGCAACGAGCACCAGAACAAGAGGACACAGTCTCAAGCTGTGCCAGGGGAAGTTTAGGCTGGAAGTTCTTCCAGCAAGAGAGATTGGCCATTGGAATGTGCTGCCTGTGGAGGTGGTGGAGTCACCATCACTGGAGGTGTTTAGGAAGAGCCTGAATGGGGCACTTGGTGCCATGGTTTAGTTGATTAGATGGTGTTGGGTGATAGGTTGGACTCGATGATCTCAAAGGTCTTTTCCAACCTGGTTAATTCTATTGTATTCTATCCTTCTCCCAGAAAGGGATTTCATCTGACCTATTGCTTTATTTTCTCAAAAATAGGTATGTCAGGTAGTTCAGTCCTCCCACACCTCCCAGGAGCCTTGTCCCCTTCTGTGCAGGTTGTTTATCTAAGTATTGGTGGATAATGACTCAAAGTATTTATCTCTGTAACCCAGAAAAGAAAACACAATATCACAGCTACGTGCTTGGAGTTGCATCATTATTAATCACCCGTAGCTGTGACCATCCAAAAAACAACTCTTCTGTAATTATTCATGGCTGTTTTGTGTTAGACAGTGTATAAACACAAATGAGACATAATCCTGTTTTAATGAATTGCAATCTAAATAAACAAGCAACACAAAGCCTGGAAGAAAGCAAAACTGTGAAATGCCTTGGTGTATACAAACCCTTAATCCCTGGTTTTTGTCTCTGCTCGTGTAAAATGGAGTAATGGTGTCGTCTTCTAACTTCAATTTAGATTGCAACCCCACCAGAACAGGGATTAGCTTCTCATTGTTGGGGTTTTGCTCTTTTGTGCTTCTACCAAGAAGGCCAGTGGCATCCTGGCCTGGATCAGGAGTAGTGTGGCCATCAGGAGCAGGGAAGTCTTTCTGCCCTGTACTCAGCACTGGTTAGGCCACATCTGGAGTCCTGTGTCCAGTTCTGGGCCCCTCAGTTTAGGAAAGATGTTGAGTTGCTGGAAGGTGTCCAGAGAAGGACAACAAAGCTGGGGAGGGGTTTGGAGCACAAGCCCTGTGAGGAGAGGCTGAGGGAGCTGGGGTTGCTTAGCCTGGAGAAGAGGAGGCTCAGGGGAGACCTTCTTGCTGTCTATAACTACCTGAAGGAAGGTTGTAGCCAGGTGGGGGTTGGTCTCTTCTCCCAGGCACCCAGCACCAGAACAAGAGGACACAGTCTCAGGCTGCACCAGGGAGGTTTAGGCTGGATGTTAGGAAGAAGTTCTTCCCAGCAAGAGAGATTGGCCTTTGGAATGTGCTGCCCAGGGAGGTGGTGGAGTCACCATCACTGGAGGTGTTTAAGAAGAGACTGCATGAGGCACTTGGTGCTATGGCTTAGTTGATTATTCTAGTCTAGTCTAGTCTAGTCCATTCTAGTCTACTGTGCTGAGCATAAGATATCTTAATTTTGATTAGGATCTGGGAGTATTGCAGCATACACAAAAAATGTATTGGCTGAGGGTGGATATTTTCAGTTCAAGGCAAATTACGAGCAGGACAGAGTAGCATTTGATCCATTGCATGTTAGTTGCTGCCTCTCCTTGCCTCATTCACTCTACCTATGCAAACATCTCCTGCTGCCTTGAGCTGTGCTTATGCAAAAAACATGAGCTGGAGGTTACAAATACCATTCTGACTATAATAAAATTCAGAGCTTTTGTAATGAAATAGAAATTCTTGTGGTGAATTCTTAAGTTTTAGGAAAACTTTTGTTTTTCTAAAAAGGAAGAGAATCCTCCAGGAGTTTTCTACTGTTGAATTTAATTTTTTTAAGTGTATTGAAATTGCTGCTCTATAAAACTGACCCTTGTGCCAGGTACATTCTAGGTATTAATAAAGACTTTTTTACAGGATGAAATGATCCTCCTATTTATTTATTTATTTTTGTTTGTTTGTTTATTGCAAAGAACAAAAACCTCTGGGTGTGTGAATGTCTGCTGTTTCACAAAACAAAGGTAATCTTACTCCTTCTCCTGCCTCAGCTAACTCTGAATTGAGATATATGTATATATATGTGTGTGTGTGTGTGTGTATATATATATATTGCCTTTTTAATTGTTCATCTGAGTTCTGTGCACAAATGGCATCTGTAATAAAAACTTTGGGAAGCTTCTTTTGCCAATGTTTGAAAACCAAGAAACTCAAAAGTAATCAAATCCTGTGGTAGTCCTGTCAGGGTGGTATTCCAGCACCCTGTATTATTTTGCTCAGTGTGAATTAAATGTCATCAGTCAGTCAGTGAGTGAAAAAAATGGACTGATCCTTGATTTATGGATGATTGCAGAAGGAGAAGCTGGGGTGTAGGTGCAGCCTCGGGCACAAGGTGTGGAAGCAGCTCTAGCCCTAGAGCGCCCCATGCTCCCTGAAGCATTTTTGGGTGATCTCTACCTGCAGGGCAGTACTACTGGAAACAAGGAAGAGGCTGTTCTCTTCCTTCACTCAGTACAACCAGTGACTTCTTTGTTTTGGGCCTTGTTTAGCACCTTATCTCCTTGGTCTGTCTCCTCAGCACAGAGCAGAGAGGGATAAGTAGCTAGACAATGCAGTATTCCCTTTTGCGAAGCTCCCTGGACTTGACGGGAATTTTGCCAGTGCAAGAATGGATCCCACTAACGGAAAAGACTTACTTTGAGGAAGTACTAGATCAGACAATGATAGGGGTTGGAAGGGACCTCTGGAGATCATCTAGTCCAACCCTCCTTCCAGAGCAGGTTCACCCTCAGCAGGTTGCACAGGATAGCATCCAGACAGGATCTGAATTATGCCAGAGATTAAGAATCCATCACCTCTCTGGGCAGCCTGTTCCAGTGTTCTACCACCCCAAAGTAAAGAAGTTTTTCATCTTTAGATGGAACTTCCTGTGTTATGTTTGTGCCCGTTACCTCTTGTCCTCTCACTAGGTGCCACTGAAAAAAGACTGTCCCCGTCCTCCTGACACCCAGCCTTTATAAGCATTAGTAAGATCCTTCCTCAGTCTTCTCTTCTCCAGGCTAAAAAGCCCCAAGTCCTTCGGTGTTTCATGTTCTCTCTGCTGTATTTAAATGCAGGTATTTAATGGAAATTTAAAAACCAAACTTCTACACCACCTGTATCTGTAGCCTCTATGAATAATTAGGGGTATTCATTTACTGCATTGGTGTAAAGTACCCCTTGTTCAGAAGAGGGCAGTGGCTTTCCTATCTCATCTTCAGCAGTGGTGATGAGAAAATAATTGTGGTGGCAGCAGACAAAGGTACTTATTTTTGCAGAGACAGCTGGCCAGGCTAAGCTTTGCTTATTCCTTCCTCCAAACTGAGCTTTGCTTATTCCTCCCCTACCTGGGTTCCTGGCCTGACTTGAGTTTTCATTTACTTTTTTGATTTAAATTTGTAATAAAGACATGGATTAATTTCACACTCCTGGTGATCATTAAAGGACAGCTGCTCTTCGCCACTTCCTGTTTGCAGATAAACGTGTCTTTGTTATTTTTGTCTTTGTTTTCCCCCATTGGTTTTGTATTTGTCACTTTTTCTAATTGAAAAAAACCCACCCAACAACAGATGAATGGCTGCTATCTCTGAAAAGAAAAATCCCCCTGCCCCCAATACAGACAGTCAGTGTCATTTTGTTGATGGGATTCTTTGCGTTTAAGAAAATCTGGCATTTGAGCTTCTCCTTGGCTTTTGAGAGGAGCCAAATGCATAATTCAGTTGGCCTCTGTGCACTACTTTTGAATTCTGCTGTGGCTCTATTTGCAAGAGAATAGCGAGAAGGATGTACAGTGCCTACTTCTTTCTCGTGATTGTGTCACAGAAAGAAGAGGTGTTGGTGTGATTAACTGTAGGCCACTGAAGAGACAGATGAAAAGTGGCAACATGTAAATGAAATCTCTCTCAGCTACTGCCATTGTTTGGGATGGCTTGTTTATAACCATCCATGATGCCCAAAGCACTTTGTTGAAAACTGGTATTGTGTAAGCGTTCGTCGGCGGAGGGACCTTCAGGAACGGATGAATCCTCCACAAGCTTGAGAATAAAATGACTGCAGTAGCTGGTTTTGAGGTGATGCCAGTGGCACCACTGCAAGTGTTAAACGGTGGGACACCTGCAGTGAATGCCTGTGCACACAATTTTGCAGGAGCAAGTTTTGAAAGCTGAGCTGTTGAGTGTGATCTCGCTGCGGCTGTTAAAAGCTTTGCTTGCCTTGCCTGACACTCATTCCCTTGCAGCTGGAACGCTCTAGCTGGTATAAACAGATATCTGTTTCCCGACTTAAGGTTTGAGCTGCTTTTCCCCAGTTCCCAGGCTGATGCTGGTTGGAGGATGGTGATGATGATATATGGCAGAGCCATCAGGATGAGGCAAAAAACATCCATTCTTGCTGAGGCACTTTAGTGGGCCAAGGCAGTCAGAGGGAGCATCGCTATGATCCAAACTCTGGGAATTGGAAAGTGGTCATAAAGAGGAGAAAAGGGTGAGAGAGACACGAAGCAAAGAGCTTCAGATTCCCATGGGAGAAAAATAGAAAACTAGTTTTTAATTATATTTGTTTGGTAGTTGGTTTTTGTTGATGGTTTTGGAGTTTGTTTAGGGTTGTTTTTTTAAAGATAAAAAAGAGCTACATATCCTTATGTTTTCCCTGCCTATATTAATCCTCCAATATTACCAGGGAGGGTATACCTCTGACTTTAACTCCCAGATATTCTCCAAGTTCTTTGCAAATATTAAATCTGTTATATTTTTTCCTAATGATCCAACACCAAACAATAATAACTTCACTTTTCTCATCGTAGATTTGGCCATAATATACTTCCTTGCAGTATAGTGATGATAAGCAATGCAGTATCATCATAATCAAATCACCTTAGATACCAGCCTGTAGTGGGGTCAATGTAAAAATATTGCAGAATTCATAGGATGAGTGACAAAGGTATATTGGCAAAGATGTAACCCCCGCCCCCCAACCTTAACTTTGACAGATGATGTATGCTGAGGCAGTATTGTTAACACTCTGTGTTTCTGAAAACAGCCTGTAACTGGAAAAGTAACTTTTGCATGCATTTTAAACACCTGGTGCAGGTAGATGGACAACTTCTGTCTACATCTCCTGGTGGTCTCTTTTCTGCATGCAAGACTTGTGCAGCAGATAGGCAGTGCAGCACTTTGCCTTGGCACAAAAGTAAATCTCAATCTTAGATAATTTACACCCTACCTGACTGCAACCTGGTCTGCTCCAGCCAGGGCACAGATTGCAGCATGAGGAATATTCAGTCTGAGAGTGCCTGAGCATAAAGCCCAAAGAAGTGGTGAATTTGGGATTTGCACAAGTGAAAATGCACAGCCATCAGTTGCTTAGAGGTGCAGCTGGTGTGATTTGAGCCATGGCACTACCTTCCCATTGGCCTGAGATACAAGCAGGGACACAGCACCATGTGAAGCTACCAGCAAGCGCTAGCAGGGTGGTCCTTAGCACCTCTGCAAAGCTTACAGGGCTAAATATCTCTCCTGTAGCCTCAGGTGGTTCTGTTCTGTGCTTTGACACCTGAGCTGCTCCCACTGCCATAAGCACTCCCAGCCTCTCCCTGCCCCAAACACATCCCCAGTGTGTGCTGGAACAGACATACCTGGAAGCCAGCTTGGGAAACTGATCCAAATGAAACCAGCTCAGCAAATGGAGTCCACATAGTTAGCTTTTTCTGAGATTAGCTTCCCAGTTCTGGGTTTGCTGTGCAGCCTCCTGGCTGTTTGTGCTGGTCTCAACAAGGGGTGAGCAGGCAGACAGGGTCAGACTGTGCATTCAAGATTAATATGGCCTTATAGTGCCCTCGAGATGCTCACAAACCTAGGCTTTAGATTGGCTAAAATGTGGTTTCCTGTTTTATACAGAAGTCTTCACTTTCTTCTTCGGTATTCAGGGAACAGCATTTGTGATTCTAGGCTAGTCAACAACATTCATCACACTACTAAGCCTACAGGATTATTAAACGCTAATGGAGGGTAAAATTGCCCCCAGAAGTTGGCAAGATAAACCACACAGAATTACATAATTACACCAAAAGGAATTGCTTTTTCCTCTCTCTCTCTTTTTTTTGTTGTGTGGAGTGCTGCCTCTGAGGAGGGTCATTCTAGTGTCTAGAGGACATGGGCAAATACATGTATAAATGTATATACATCAAACAGAAAGGGACCTGGGGCTGCTGATTGACAGCCGCCTGAACATGAGCCAGCAGTGTGCCCAAGAAGGTGGCTAAGAAGGCCGATGGCATCCTGGCCTGCATCAGGAGTAGTGTGGCCAGCAGGAGCAGGGAAGTCATTCTGCCCTGTATTCAGCGCTGGTTAGGCCACACCTCGAGTCCTGTGTCCAGTTCTGGGCCCCTCAGTTTAAGAAGGACATTGAGATACCTGAACGTGTCCAGAGAAGGGCAACAAGGCTGGTGAGAGGCCTTGAGCACAGCCCTATGAGGAGAGGCTGAGGGAGCTGGGGTTGTTTAGCCTGGAGAAGAGGAGGCTCAGGGGAGACCTTCTTGCTGTCTGCAGCTTTCTGAAGGGAGGTTATAGCCAGGTGGGGGTTGGTCTCTTCTCTCTAGCAACCAGCACCAGAACAAGGGGACACAGTCTCAGGCTGTGCCAGGGCAAGTTTAGGCTGGAGGTGAGGAGAAAGTTCTTCCCAGAGAGAGTTGTTAGCCATTGGAATGTGCTGCCCAGGGAGGTGGTAGAGTCACCATCCCTGGAGGTGTCCAAGAGGGGATTGGACATGGCACTTGGTGCCACGGTTTAGTTAGTCAGGAGGTGTTGGGTGACAGGTTGGACTTGATGATCTTTGAGGTCTTTTCCAACCTTATAGATTCTATGATTCTATGATTCTATCCATATACAAAGCTCATGTATATTAATGGTGGACCTCTTTCAGTTCTCAGCTAGTATTGCCCTCTTATTTCACACCTAGAATGTGTTAGATCAATGCAGACACCATGAAAAATAACCAGGACATGCCTTTGTGGCTACTGATGTAGCCATGGCTGTTGCTGAAACTAACAGATGCAAAATCTAACTGCCAGATATCCAGCACGTGTGCCAATGCTGACAACCCTGCCAGATGCCTGGCAGCTGGTCTTGCCCCAACTCCACTGGCTCTCTCATACATAGATTGCCTTTTGAACAACAACAAAAATGTTTCTCTGAGCTATCTCATGAAAGCATCTTCCCATAAATACAGCAAATATTTTTTTAAGTCAATAATCTACTGTGTTCATGTTAGAAGAAAAAAGAATGCTGAAGCCTTGATAGTCTTTATCCAGTGTAAGTCAAGCTTTTTGGGGTGTAGCTTAATTGCAGAAACTGGATGGTCTGCAATTGAATGTAAATGGTCATTGTGTCCCCTACAGCAAGAGTTGTTATTAGTAAACCAAGTGGGCATGCTGGAGAGAAAAAGCTATCTGGATTTTTACAAATAAAGCTTTTGCTGTTCCTGGCTATGATGCTGAAAAGAAATTGATGTTTTTCCACCAAACGTGGGCTTATCTGTCCAGAATAAACAGTTATGATGGAATATTGGTGCTAAATGATTAATAGTCTGCTCTGGCTTTGACATTCTGGGAAAAAAATGACCTGAGATTGCCAGAAAAGGTTAAATTCACCTAATTTTTCCCATTTACTTCCTGTTTAAGCTCTGGTTAGATATATGACAGTTTAAACAGCTGACCCAAGATTTACTATGCAATACTTTTTTAACTGTAGAAATACAGTTGAGGCTAGGAGGAAAATACTCTGTGAAGAGGAATGTGTAACGTGATCCTGCACACTAACAGCTTCATGCTGCAACTCGTGCTTATACTTTTCAGTAAATACTATTTCTGTCTGTTCAGATTACAGAGCAGATGGACTGACTTTCAGCTCTTAGTGTGTGAGTTTCCCTTGCAGGCTCTTTAAGGCCAGATTTAATTTTGTCCATCTTTAAATTTACGAGGCTGTTCTCCAAATGGTGCTCCAAGGTATTCCCTCAAGGATGGGAATCACCACAGTTTGTACCTGCAAATCTTTTATTGAATGTTTGGCCTTTGATGGGGATGTGTGCTTTTTGCTGTGTGTTATTCCACAAGCACTCCTGAATCCCTCACTTCTGTAGGCTTGCCATCAGCACATTCTCAAGATGAGATAAGACAGCTTGATTTGCAGTCAGTAGCATTTTATCACTTCATATGTTTCTTACATTACTTTTTTTTCTGAATATAGACACCAATGATACAATTGGATTCTTAGGATCATAGAATCATAGAATCAATAAGGTTGGAAAAGACCTCAAAGATCGTCAAGTCCAACCTGTCACCCAACACCTCATGACTACTAAACCACGGCACCAAGTGCCTCATCCAATCCCTTTTTGAACACCTCCAGGGATGGTGACTCCACCACCTCCCTGGGCAGCACATTCCAATGGCAAACAATTCTGTCTGTGAGGAACTTTCTCCTCACCTCCAGCCTAAACATTCCCCTGGTGCAGCCTGAAACTGTGTCCTCTTGTTCTGGAGCTGGTTGTCTGGGAGAAGAGACCAACCCCCTCCTGGCTACAACCTCCCTTCCGGTAGTTATAGACAGCAAGAAGGTCTCCCTGAGCCTCCTCTTCTCCAGGCTAAGCAACCCCAGCTCCCTCAGCCTCTCCTCACAGGGCTGTGCTCCAAACCCCTCCCCAGCTTTGTTGCCCTTCTCTGGACACCTTCCAGCAACTCAACCTGTTGCCTAAACCGAGGAGCCCAGAACTGGACACAGGACTTAAGGTGTGGCCTAACTGCTGGCCACAGTATTCCTGATACAGGCCAGGATGCCATTGGCCTTCTCGGCCACATTGCTGGGCACACTGCAGGCTCATGTTCAGCCTACTATCAACCAGCACCCCCAGGTCCCTCTCTGCCTGGCTGCTCTCCAGCCACTCTGACCCCAGCCTGTAGCGCTGCATGGGGTTGTTGTGACCAAACACCCAAGACAGCTTGATTATCTTTAAATTTACAGAGGACTCTTTACAAAAAGGTGGTCAGTCTGCAATGTTGTGCAGGTTGGGAGTAGGTTCTCCACTTTTTGCACAACAGCAATGTGAGATGGTGGTTTATAGAGATAAATCAGAAAATGAATACATCTTTCTACTTGCAGCTTCATGTATGAATTGTTCTGCTTGATCTGCTGTGAACTCTCTTCTTTTCTCCTGCTTATTTTCAACTTTGTACTTAGACAGATTGAACTGTATCACTGCTCCCAGTGTTTTTTGAAGCACATTTGCTTACTTCAGGAGGCATGCAGAAGAATGCTTTGAAAATATAGCTGTTATTATTATATGAGTTTCTTTTAGGTAAAGGTTACAGCCTCATTATTCTGTGTTTGAAATGTTCTATCAAAACCCCCATTTGCTCTTTAACCCAAGTTACCAAACATGCTGGAAATGAAAGAGCTCATTCAGGGCTGTGGTCCAGCCAGGCTGTGACCATGTGTGTTTACCAGGACCTTATTTGCGAGTGAGTTCCACCTTCCCAGACTTGTAAGAGATTCAAGAATATGAAGTTTTCAGAAAGGATAAAAATAATCACTTTTTTGCTTGCCCTATGAAGAACTGTTTTGCAAGATCACTGTGAGGTGTTCTGTGTGTAGAATGAAGTCTGAAAAGGAGCTTTGGCAGCAAGGGAAGCCAGCAGCATCCCGTGCTGTATCACCAGGCACATAATCAGGAGATCAAGGAAAGTGATTATTCACTACTCAGCACTTGCTAGATCACAGCCAAGAGCTACCTCCTAGTTTGGGCTCCTGGGTACAAGAAACTGAAAGTGGGAATAGGCTGAGGTTTCTGGGCTTGCTCAGCCTGGAGAAGTGGGTTTGTGAGGGATGCACAGCAGTCCTCCAGTGCCTTGCCTGGGGTTATTAATGGGGCTAGGCCATGCACAGCGCTGTGTGATGGGAGGGTTCAGACTTTTTCCCCCATGAAAACAGACAGGCAGTGGACAGGTGCCCGGGGTGACTGCAGGCTCTGTTCTTGGGGTTGTAAAGAGTAGACTAGATAAACCCCTGAGCAAGCTTGCATTGAGCAGGAAATTGGGACAAGAAACCTTAATGGGAAGCCTTCCAATCTGCATTATCTAGTGAGAAATGTTTAGAAAATCAAACCAGCAGGAAAGTCTGCATTTCGTAGCAGTCAAGCACGGCTTGCTCACAATTGCATTTCACAGAGGACTGAAGACTGGAACTCAAGCAGCCAAGGCGTGCAAAATACCACATTTATCCAGTGTCCCCACAGCATGCAGAGGCATGAAAGACAAGGGTTTCGGTGGCTATTTCATAGACAAGATGTCTGCATTGAATGTGCCATTGTTTCCTTGTCTATCAGTCTCACACATCTGAAAGCAATTTCTACTAAAGGCAATGAGTGTGTCAGGTGAAATAGGGGCTTTCTGGATACTTTTTTTTTTTATTCCCCCCACTTCTCAAACCTCTCCCCCAGCCCCCAGGATTCCTTCTCTGTCTCCTCCTGAAGACAAAGGAGTCTTGTATGTCCCTCTTATCACAAGTGTCTCATTGCCAGCGAAAGCTGCAAAGCAAACACTTTTCTTCCAAGTATGTGTCTGTAGATGATTACATGCTGCAGCTTCTCCTTACTCCCAGGCCAGCTTCCCTGCTGTGGGGCTGCCTGCTGAAGTGCCTGCTCAGACACTACGCAGGGTGATGGTGGCACGTCCTGCTTTCATGTTTCCTTCCCAGGGCAGGTGTGATGCAGCACCCTTGCCTTCTTCCCCTCAATGGTCAAGCTAGTGTTTTTAGACAAATAATAGTGAGCTGTGTTGTGGGATTTTTTAACTCACCTGAGCAGGGGCAGCTTGATGTTGTGGCATGTATTGTGTACATAACAGTAAGCTCATTTGCATTTTTTCTGTGCTGGTCTGCAGCAAAGCCTTGTGTATGAGTATGTAGGTGGTGTGTTGCTCACCATTCCTGTGTGCTCTCTTGGTCAGTTTCCACTGCTTTCTTGACCAGCTATTGGTTATACTTGTGCACATCCCTCTTTGTAGAAGGCTCCTTCCTGTGAGAGCATTACCTTCAACCAGGGATGACTGATCTGGTTGCTTGTTCTTTTTCTTCAGAGTATAGCAGCAGTTTTCCTAAGTTGCCTCTGCCTCTGTACCAGTCAACAATATGCATCCATAAGGCTTGTGGGCAGTTAATTGTAGCTGCTTCACCGAAGAGTTTAGGCGCGGTTAACATCTGTAGGCCCATCAGCATATGGGAAGTCTTGTCACAAGCCTGACTCGAAGGCAGATGCTCCAGGGATGTGTTCCTGCGGGATGTTGTGCTCGTGCTGTTGGCTGATGTGTGAGTGGAGTGGCGTCTGGGAATGGTTACTGCTTTCTGTCAAGGAAGAGGCTCTTGTGGGCTCATGAAAAGATGGTATGTGCATGAAATCAGTGATAAACTTGTTGCTGTGCAGATTTAGGAATCCTTAACTTCTGTGTCAAAAATCGTTGCCCAAAGGCAGATAGTGAGTAGGGGAGTAGGTGCAGCAGTCCCTCAAGAAGAGTGATGAGAGATTATGGTTAGCATTCCCCCTGGTTTGTCTCTTAATTACATGAAATTTAAAGAAAGCTTTAGACTTCAAACAAAATTGGATGGCTCTTAGCAAAGGTGGACGACTGAGCGAGATCCGAGGAGATGTTATTTTAGCAGTCCAAAGGAAAGTTCTGCAAGTAGTGTTGCAACAGGGAGGGAGGTATGCCCAGAGTCAGGAGTGTAAAATGTGCACCTTCTGCTGACCTTTAGATTAGTCTGTTGTGGTTCTGCAGCATTGGTGTAGCCTCAGAGCAGGTGTAAAGAGCAAAGGCAAATACTGTGCTAGGTGTATTTGTGTTGGCTGAAGAGATTACAGTTCCTGATCTTCCTGAACCCTTTAGAGGGGGATCCTCAAAGAAAAGAAACTGAACCTTGAGTTAACCATGTAAAAAAAGTTCTTTGTAACTTAAGACACAAAACTTCTCCCAAGCAGATTATACATTATACACACAGAGATGTGTCAATATAAAAGTATACATTAAATACATAGCATCAAAGTATAATGTAAATAAATAATTTAAAAATAAAACCCAAACCACAAACACCCACACCTTGACCTTGAAGTGGATAACTTGTTCAAAATTCATGAGGTACCCTGAACTCCCAGGGCCCAGTGTCTTGCCAGGCAGAGGGACAAATCCTGGGTGAGCCAAGACCCCAGGAACCATTGCTACCAGTCTAAGTACCCTCTTTGCAAAACCCCAGGATGATCTGTGGATCCTGTAGTCTACCTGGACTTCAGCAAGGCCTTTGACACTGTCCCACACAGCAAACTCCTGGACAACCTGGCAGCCCCTGGCTTGGACAGCAGCACTCTGAGCTGGGTTAGGAACTGGCTGGAAGCTGAGCCCAGAGAGTGGTGGTGAATGGTGCCACATCCAGCTGGCAGCCAGGCACTAGTGGTGTGCCCCAGGGATCAGTGCTGGGCCCAATCCTCTTCAATATCTTCACTGACAATCTGGATGAGGGCATTGAGTCCATCAGCAGTAAATTTGCAGACCTCACCAATTTGGGAGCAGGAGTTGATCTGTTAGAGGATAGGAGAGCTCTGCAGAGGGACCTTGACAGGCTGGATAGATGGGCAGAGTCCAACATGATGGCATTCAACAAGTCCAAGTGCCAGGTGCTGCACTTTGGCCACAACAACCCCAGGCAGTGCTACAGGCTGGGGCCGGAGTGGCTGGAGAGCAGCCAGGCTGAAAGGGACCTGGAGGTACTGGTTGATAGTAGGCTGAACATGAGCCAGCAGTGTGCCCAAGAAGCTGGTCAAGAAGGCCAATGGCATCCTGGTCTGTATCAGGAATAGCGTGGCCAGCAGGAGCAGGGAAGTCATTGTGCCTCTGTACTCAGCACTGGTTAGGCCACACCTGGAGTCCTGTGTCCAGTTCTGGGCCCCTCAGTTTAAGAAGGACATTGAGACTCTTGACTGTGTCCAGAGAAGGGCAACGAGGCTGGGGAGAGGCCTCGAGCACAGCCCTGTGAGGAGAGGCTGAGGGAGCTGGGGTTGCTTAGCCTGGAGAAGAGGAGGCTCAGGGAGACCTTCTTGCTGTCTACAACTACCTGAAGGGAGGTTGTAGCCAGGTGAGAGTTGATCTCTTTTCCCAGGCAACCAGCACCAGAACAAGAGGACACAGTCTCAAGCTGTGCCAGGGGAGGTTTAGGGTGGAGGTGAGGAGGAAGTTCTTCCCAGAGAGAGTTGTTAGCCATTGGAATGTGCTGCCCAGGGAGGTGGTGGAGTCACCGTCCCTGGAGGTGTTCAAGAGGGGATTGGACGTGGCACTTGGTGCTGTGGTTTCATAGTCATGAGGTGCTGGGTGACAGGTTGGACTTGGTGATCTTTGGACTTGATGATCTTTGAGTTCTTTTCCAACCTTATTAATTCTATGATTCTATGAATCTTGCAGTCTCCTGCTCCCCTGCTGTCTTCTGCCTACCAGCTCTGTGGTGAGCAGTCTGGTATCAAAGGTGGGCTCTGGGTTCAGCTGTGGCACTGAAGGAGGAGCAAGTACAAACTTAATGTCTGACCTGTTCTCAGTGCAAGTGCTTCCCATTTGGGCAATCACAACTTCAGTACTTTTTTTAAATGGTGCAAAGAAATTATTCCTGAAAGCATTTTCAAAGGACTTATTTTTCTGTTCCTTAGCTTCTTATGATAAATAACTTCTAATCAGTAGGATGGTACTGAGAAGAAAGAATCAAGAAATGGCAGGGAATGATACTAGTAGGGCTATGTTTATAACCTCTAGCTATACGTGCACTTTCAGTGTCACATCTCCTTTCTCAGGGCTCTATTGCATAGTTACTTCTGGCTGTCATTGCTTTTGTAGCAAAATAGTTTCCTTGTCACTAGAGGCCTGTTGCAAAAAGTTTATATTTTTGCTCAGAGCTGCTAAAATAATTCATGTCACTGCTGCAGTGTATCACCTCATACAGTGCCAGTCTGCAGGGCCAGAGCAAGGTTCTTCCACTGCCCCAGGCAGGTACAAAACTGCTGCCTAGATAAGAGAGAGCACCACCAGTCTGAGCTGCTCCTCTGCCATGTCTTGCTGCCCTCTAGTAGAGGTGGCAAGAAGAAGGCATGTGGCCAATTTTTAGCTGCTCCCAGAGTTTGAATAAAGATGCTAATCTGTGACCTGTGATGGTGGAAGGTGAATGTGTTCCTCTTACCACTGTGTCTGCTGCCAAGCAGATATGTTGAGTGGCAGGGTGGTGTAGATAGCTGGAGGCAGTGAATCCTACCAGAGCAGGCAAAGCTGGCTTTGAACTGTGAGTGGTGGAGGCAAGGTCTTGCTCTTTGCTTCACTTCCAGGACAGGGGTGATATTCTTAAGCGAAGGCTGAAGTGAACAGACAGGCATTGTAGCACTTCTAAATTGGATGACAGGCATGCTTGCTCCTTCCCTCACCGGGCATGACAACCCTTGCAGCAGGGGTTTTGCTCCCTTGGATCTGTGCTACCTTTTTGCTAGGACTGGCAATGCTGACATGTAACTGGTAACAGAACTTAAACCCCAGTATGGCTATTATAGAATCTTAGAATGAGTTGGAGATGACCTCTAAGGTCATCGACTCCAACCATCGACCTAACACCACTGTGGCCATTAAACTATGTCCCACAGTGCCACATCCACATATTTCTTGAATACTTCCAAGGATGATGGCTCCACCACCTCCCTGGGCAAGCTGTACCAGTGCCTGACCACTCTTTTTGTAAGGAAATTTTTCCTAATATCCAATCTAAACTTCCCTGATACAATTTCAGACCATTTCTTCTTGTTGTATCATCTGATACTAGAGTGAAGAGACTGACACCCACCTCACTACAACCTCCATTCAGGTAGTTGTAGAGAGCAATGACATCTCCTCTCAGCCTCTGCTTCTGCAGACTGAACAACCCCAGTTCCCTCAGCTGTTCTTCATAAGACATGTTCATTAGGCCATTCATCAGATTTGTAACCCTTCTCTGGACATGATGCAGCAACTCAATGCCCTTCTTGTAGTGAGGGGCCCAAAACTGAACACAGTATTTGATGTGTGGCCTCACCAGTGCCGAGTACAGGGGCACAATCACTTCCCTGCTCTTCCTGGCCACACTATTCTTGATATAGGCCAGAGTGCTGTAGTCCACCTTGGCCACCTGAGCACACTGCTGACTCATGTTCAGATGGCACCAACACCCCCAGGTTTTTTTCCATCAGGCAACTTTCCAGGCACTTTGCCCCAAGCTGTGACCCAGGTGCAGCACCCGGCACTTACCCTTGATAAACCTCATACGACTGACCTTGGTCCATCAATCAAGCCTGTCGAGATCTTCTTGCAGAGCCTTCCCACCTAGTTTAGTGTCATCTGCAAACTTACTCAGTCCCCTTGTCCAGAACGCTGATAAAGATAAGAGAACTGGCCCCAGCACTGAGCCCTGGGGAACACCACTCTAGTAACTGGCTGCCAACTGGATTTAACTCCATTTCCCAGCACTCTGAGCCCAGCCATTCATCCAGTTCTTAAGCCAGCGAATCGTTCACCTATCCAAGCCATGAGCAGCCAGTTTCCCCAGGAAATGTAGTGTCATTGGCTTTACTAAAGCCCAGATAAACAACATCCACAGCCCTTCCTTCATCCACAAGGTGGGTCACCTTGTCATAGTAGGAGATCAGGTTTGCTAAGCAGGACCTGCCCTTCATGAACCTGTGCTGACTGGGCTTGGTCATCTGGTTGCCCTACACATGCTGCGAAGTGGCACTCAAGATGACCTGTTCCATGACCCTCCCTGGCACCAAAGTCGGACTGACTGGTCTGTCATTTCCCAGGTCCTCTTTCTGGCCCTTCTTGGAGATGGGTGTCGTGTTTGCCAATCTCCAGTCAGCTGGGACATCCCCAGTTAGCCAGGAATGCTGGTAAATGATGGAGAGTGTCTTGGTGAGCACTTCCGCCAGCTCCCTCAGTACCCCTTGGTGTATGCCATATGGACCCATAGACTTCTGTATGTGCAAGTGGGGCAGCAGGTCACCAACCATCTCCTCTTGGACTATGGGGGCTTCATTCTGCTCCCCATCCCTATCTTCCGTCTCAGGGGGCTGAGTGTCTAGCAAACAACTGCTCTTACTACTGAAGACTGAAGTGAAGAAGGTAATGAAGTACCTCAGCCTTTTCCTAATCCTTATTGCTACATCTCAGCCTCATGTCTACCACTGGATTACATGTGCCTGTGACAAGGGGTCATGGTAGCCTACTTGGAAAAGAGATTAACATAAGGAAAGCAGAGAGAAGGATAAATTGTACTGGTTGGGTTGGGCCAATGAATAGACTGAAGTTATGCTGTGTCAGCATTTTGTAAGCCTAGGGTATTGTGGAATCCCATTACCTGTTGACTACAAAGCACTTAATAGTGTTGAATTATTCAACCAGGAAATCAGGATATGCTCTTAATGACTGTACAGGACAGTTCAGTTTAGTTTATGTGAATTTGTTCTGCTTACTTTAGTTGCTTGAACTATCAGAGAACAAGCAAAGGTTGGTTTAATTTCTTCAGAGCTTTTAGATGTCTAGGAGTATTTGAATTAAAAAACTATATTAATTATGACAGACTGAGGAAAGAGATTATGAATGTTTGTTGTAAATCATGTTTTCTGAAACAACTAAGCTGTTACAGTTGACGTGTTCTCTTAAAAATGGAAGTACCAACAAAGGCAGACACTTGGTAGAGTGCATTTCTGCCTCAACAATAAGAATTCAGCAAAGCTGTTAGAATTTTATGATGCCAAGTCTGGAATGACCTTAATTATAGACCATACTGCCTGTAAAGTCTTGTGAAGTGGTTGTGTGACTGGGTGACATGTAGATACATATTAATCTCCCTTTTTATTTTAGTAGTAGTCTGTTCTTCCAAAAGCGTTCACCCTTAAAGCCACTTGAAGGCAGAATGTTTTCACTTGGGACTCTACATAGGTAGGTGCCAAAATACTAAGGTTTTAACAGTAATAATAGTTTGTTCACACTCAGTAGGAGGAAACCTCCCTCTGGTGCAATCCACATACCAATTCCTGACCCAATGCAGTGTGCTCCTGTCCAAGCCAGGGGCTGACAGCTTGGCCAGGAGTTTGCTGTGGGGGACAGTGTCAAAGGCCTTGCTGAAGTCCAGGTAGACTGCATCCATAGGCCTCCCCACATCCACCAGGCAGTCACCTGATCGTAGAAGGAGATCAGGTTGGTCAGGCAGGACCTGCCCTTCCTAAATCCATGCTGGCTGGGCCTGAGCCGTCGTTTGTGGAATAACATTTTATATATCCCCATTAAAGAACTGCACTCTGTAAACCAGGCTTTAAACCTCATGTCTCTTACACATAAAAAGCAGCCATGAGATTTTTGTGAGAATACTTTTACTCTTATTTCCCACACTCAAGGTGACAACACAGGAAGCTCAGCAGATGTTGTCAAGGAAAGTGGCATCAAAACAATGCTGACAGCTTCGTTTTAATGAGGATCACATTGATGCTGACAAAAGTGAAATTGGAACATTAGCACAGTTCCTTGAAGAGTTCAAGAAATCATTGACACTAAATGGCGTGACAAAGTGTAAATGACAATTAGGCTTTGCATCAGAAGTGCTTGCTGTTTGGTAGGTCAAATGACTGCCACGCTTCCTAATGCCATGTAAAATGTAACAGTGGTGGATCTGTAATGCAGAGACCTTTGGCCAAGTCACTGTTGACGTCTGAATCATTTTTTCCCCCTGCTTCTCAGACTGAATTTAGAATTTGGGACCCACGATATACAAAAGTCTTTATTTTAGGGATAATTGCCCTCTTGATACTCATCAAAGATTTAGTGTCCAATGAATGCCTCAAGTGAATGCTTTTTCTGTTTTTTTTTTCCTTGGTTTTTGGGGGGGGCAAGTTTAAAAAAAAAAGGAAGAAACAAACAAAACAAATAGAAAAACCTCCTTCTGTCCTGGAACTTTCTATCTTTCGTTAGTGGTTCCAAAACTCGGATTCAGATAAAGTGTCACTTCAGTGCCATCTCTCCATTAGTTTTTGAGTGCTCTGAGTGTTAAGAGGCTGGAGGTTGAGGGGTGACTTCTTCATTGCTGTTGCTGTTCCATTCACCGGGGAAAAACGATAATCACAGGGTGCAGATCTTGCTGGGCGCTTACATTACCTAATTTGTGGCCTGAATAAAAGAATAGAAAAAAATTTAAAAGAACAAAGAACAGCTGCAGAGATGAAGGATCATGATTGAGAGGAGGCTAGCTGAGACCCGATCTTTCATCCACCCTGGTGATTGCATGTAAGCAGCCCAGAACTTTGGTTGTGGCCTTCCAGGAGAGAGCATACTTCGGGACTTCATCACAGTGACCCTCTGCAGCAGCCATCTGCTTCCCATCCTGTGCGTCATGCAGTCCTGGTGTTCAGAACACAAGTGCAGGATGCTCCATGGGCCACTGTGACTCAGATTGTGGAAGTGCTGCTGCCTCTAGTGGGTATGACCTCATACACGTGTCAGAGCTGGGCTTGAACTCCTGACATAGGCAGCCCTTGGGAACCTACAAGAGCAGTGATAGTGTACTGTGCTTGTAAACTGGAGTCAGGGGAATCCCAGGGCTGCCAGATGCTCTGATTTTTATTGCTATCTGGTGCTTTTCTTAAGAAGATCTGGAAACCTGGAGACGTTCACCTTTTGATCAAGAACTGTGACTTTGGAGAAGTTAGAAATATGAGGCCTAAACCTGTACAAGGCAAACAGAAGCAAATCAGTGTGCTTTATTTTTTCAAATCCGAAGATTTTGTTTTTTTAAGTCCTTCTTAAAATAACTGGCTGTTGACTTTTGAATGGCAACCCTTCTGAAAATACTCTTCTCTAGAAGTCAAACCTCAACTGAGATAGTGACTAATTGTGGAGTCAGATGGTGTAGAGTTATTCGGAAGGCCAGAAAATCACCAGGTGTCTTTCATCCTCCTCTTGCTTGTGCACACACAAAATCCAGTCCTTGATGAAAGGCTAACACTTGGATTTTCCTGGAGTTTTGATTGCTGCTTGTTTTTCAGCTCCAGTTTTGAATAACTTGCCTGTAAGAGTCTGAGGGTTGTTTGCTGACTCATCTTTAAAGCATAACGCCAGGTAGTATTTTGATTTCAGGATGAATATTTAATACATATCCTTGCTCAGATAGTCAAAGCTGAAATATTTGTTGACCTAAATACTCTATAAGGACAGAATTATTATCTGTGTACGGGGGAGGCATACTATGTTGTGCTTTATGCTGTGCTCTTTCTGTATTATCCTTGGCACGGAAGTGAGCTGGTGTGTATGCTTCTGCTAAGGAGCAAAACACAGCTAGGTGGCTCACCCAGGACTAGAATCCCTGCCAAAACACAAGGATTTGTACAAATATGCCTCCCCTTTTCCTTCCACCAGTAGCCAAACTCAGCTGTGCCAGAGGAAGGTGCATTTTTGTATTTTTTGTCACACAACCCACACACCATGGAAGCTGCTGTCATATTTTCCACTGACTGCAGAGCTGTGAGTGATGGCACGTGTGTTTTAAATAAAACTGGGAGGAGGACTGATGTAATGCTCTCTGGGAGTTTGTTTTCTCCTTTTTTTTTTTTTTTTTTTTTTTTAATTTTTCCTTTTTCTCTCTGCCTCTTTCCCTTTTCTTCTCCTGCCTCCTCTGTTGCCTGCTGGATAGATTTAATTTTTTTTTTTTTTCATTTAAGATTTTTTTCCCTCTCTGCAAAACCACAGTGAGGGAACTGTAGAAAAAGGGCAGCTCTGACATCTTGAGCTTATATATGGATGTATTTCTTTAGTCTTTAAAATTACAGGGTGGTGCAGTGTAGCAGCTTGTACAGTCTTAATGCTTCCCCCCCTCCCCTCCCTTCTCTGGAGGATATAAGTGAATGTAATATGGTTCTTTGGTACAGCATGTGAGCAATATGTGTCTGTTTTTCTAGTGGCATGTTGAGCTGCGTTTCTTCAGTGAGATCACAAAATGGTTTGGAAACAAAAAAGTGTTTCAGTTTTAGTTTCATAAACTGTAGAGAAGCTTGTTCTGGGTTGTCAAGTGAAACTTGTTGCTCTGATACTTTTTCTACTGCTGCTTTCAAAGATTAAAATAGTTCAGCTCTGGCTCATAACAGGCTCTTTGGGAATATTTTCACCAAGCTTATATAAATTTTCATGGGGAGTTGTTAGCAATGGATCAAAATGTTTGTTGGGTTTTTTTTAAGGGAATAATACTAAGTATGTGTCTGCATCTATTAAGGTTTGAATTTGGCTTTAAAAAAAAAATAAAGATTCAGTCTCACTGCTTTGTCTCTCACTATGTCTCACTTGAAGACCTCCTGTTACACCAGCGTGGTTGTCTCTGCTATGCACCCCTCTAGGGATGCTCCAAAGGATGGGCCTCAGTCACTGATTGAGAAGGTTAATAATCTGTATCCTTTAAATCCCAGATGCATTATGTAGTCCTATGGTGGGCCACCATGTCAGCTGATTCCTTTGTATGCTATTAGCAAATGGGAGGTATCTCCAGTTAACTTACAGGGTTTGAAGGGTGAAACCTGTGCCGCCTAGACCTCAGGTTAAACCTGAGCCCTGAGGGTTAGGATAGTTCAGGTTACCTGGTACTTGCTGGGGGCTTTTTAAAATGCATAAGCAGGCTGCCTCAATGGCTGATCTGGCAGTGTAGTTCATTAGATGGAAGCACCTGGTGTGTGTCTATGCCCCTGGCCATTCTGACAATGGCACTTAAAGTCATAGCCCCATTTTCAAAACAAGCGAAGGATACAGAGCCACCTCAGTAAGGGCCGATAGGGCTCTTCCTAGTCACTCCTTCCTGCCCCAGGGCCTGTGGTCTTGCCTCACAACCACGTGTGGAGCTGATTTAGCTCTCTAAGCCAGCCAAAAGCTGTCTGATTATTTTATTTTGGGAATTACCTTTCTGTCAGTGAGGCTACTTGGTGCAGCTCTATGCATGGTCAGGAGGGTGACAGCCATGGAAGACATGGGAGCATGCAGAGGTGTAGGTCAGTCTGAGATGCGGCTGCACAGCAGTTTAATCCAGTCTAAATTGTGTCAGGCAGTCAATGTAAATAAACCTTTGCTGTAGGGGAGAGAGATTCACCTTCCTTAAGATGCTGTATGCAAGAGACAGCTGAGGGAGTGCAGAGCAGGATCATCATTTCACAGGTCCCTGCTGCAAGGTGTGAAAAACACTCCAAGGAGCTGTCAGAACCAAAGGTCCTGAGCTGTGAAAAGTAACAGGCCTCTCTTGGATTGTGCTGAAATGTGGTTTTGACAGCAGATAAAGTGAACATGCAGGAACAGAAAATGCTGAATAAGCCAGGTTAACAACGTTTGGACATAACTGCCAATGTTTTGTTCTCCCTCTCCAGAGCTTGCCCCTAGAAACAACTGAAATACTAAGTGCGGGTCCTTATTCCCATAACCTAAGATCAGCATGTAGAGCAAAGAAAAGTACTAGGCTATTTAGTCTTCATCTGCTGGAATAACTGTTTTGTTTAAAACTTCTGTTTTTCCATACTGGGGAAGAATCCTGGTTACTTTTTTTCGGTTTGTGTGCTTTTATTGTTGGTTTTAAGAAAAAAATAAAAGGAAGGGGGAAAAAAAGCTTTGTTCAGAGAAGGAAGAAGTGCTGATTTTCTTGGGCCTTGGTCTTTTCTACTACTTTTTGCAGTTTGGGGGATTTTTGCCCTTATGCTGGGAAGGTCTGCTGTTGTTAGTAGACTAGGATTAGATCTTCTCATTTTCAAGACAAAACCAGGCTTATCCTTCTCTCCTGCTGATAAGCATACTCTGTACCTCCTGTGTGATTTTTACACTCCTTGTGGAAAGAAACACAAACTCATCTGAAGATACATATATTGATTAATCAGAGAAGTAGGAGGAAATAATTTCAGAAGAACAGCTTTGCCATTTTGAGGGAAATCATGGGACATTTAGCCCAGAGGAGCTGCCTGGAAAGCAGTGTTTTTGCAGATGTAACACTTTCTTTGTCAAAACCAACACCATCTATTGTGTGCAGAGCAAAAACTTGGGAGAGAATGCTGTGTGGGGCATGGGGCATAAGCTTGGCAGGAGCTTGTGCACAGGAACTCCTCAGAGCTGGCAGTTATACACCACCCTTTGATAAGAGCAGAGGAGTGTGGCTGTAAAATAGAAAACTGAGACCAAAGCATTGCTCTATTAGTACAGCTCAAACCCCAGCACTTTATGACTCTACCAGTACTTTGTCCTGCACTGTGTGCACTTGAAACGTTAGACCCAACAGTAGGCTTGCAGGTTAGTATAACATTCCTGCAGTGTGAAAGCTATTTATAATAAGTTATGACTATGTTTACTGGGGAGAGGAGGAGGGGGAGCAGACAAAGAGGCAGTCACTTTACCCTGCTAAAGTCAGCGAGCAAACCAGAGTAAAATCCAGGTGCTCCTGGACCTAGTTCTTCCACTTCCAGTTTTTCCACTGAGCTGTATTTAGCATGGGGTTATGTTTGTGTAACTCCACCTTCTGAGTGGTAGGGGGGAAGTGACAGGGACATTTCTCTCAGCAGAAGGGAAGAATTCACTTCCAAGGAGACCTGTAGTAAGTTTGATGCTACCATTAGTTGGGCTTGAAAATTGATGAGTAAATGAAAAATAGTCACACATTCTTCACCCCCCCCTTGTAGCACTGATTGAGAAACATTGAGAATAGTAACACCAGAATTCAGTTGCTATTTTGCCTTTGTTTTGATATAGATGAAGATCAGTTTGGGTTGTTTTTTTCCTTTCAGGTTTGGGGTTTGTGGGTGCTGTGTTTTTGGTTGTTTGTTTGGTGTTCCCCCGCTAAGAGATAGCATATGCATTTCAACAGCTTCAGGACCTGCAGGATGCATAGATTATGCTCTGGCTTATCTTCCCTGGGGCAAACTGTAGCAAACTACTCACTGGGATAGCGCAAACTTAGTAACTGTAACACACATGTGCAAACAGTGGGGTCACAGTCCAACATTCAGAACATATACAAGCTTTGGGTGTGTTGGTGACTTCATGAACCTCCTTCTTAAATCAGCTGACATAAACTAGACAGAAAAATACATATATGCAAACAGAATAATTGTGAGCTAGGAACAAAGGTGATTGGCAGCATTAAAAGTTGTATCTTTATTCCTAACCGCAACCTTCTTAGCATTAAATAAACTGGTTTAGTGACCACGACAAGTGTTAACATATTTCCTGTAGAAAAGCATGTTGCAATAAATAATTTTTTTTTCTTCTACAGCAAACCAGGTTAGTTGAATGCTTTCTGTCTGTCTATGGATAATACTTGTGCTTACAGGCAGGTAGAAGGCTTAACCATCAACCTGGCAAGATGAATCCCAAGCTCTGTTTCCTACAACATGCTTGGTAATCTTTGCTTAGCTAAGCATGTACAGAGAGAAAAACCAAAACATGCTGCTTTTCTTTTCGTAGTCCTGTCAATAGGAATTCATTGTCCAGTTGCTTATTACTCCTGGCTTTGTGTGATGGCCTTCTAGCCCTAGCTTCCTGCCTCGACAGGAAGAAATACAAATTATGTGTGTGTGTGAATGAGAATAAACAGCCTCACTGCAGACCAAATCCAAATAAAGAAAAAGGCTTACAAGGTCAGGTTCTGGACAAGGTGTCCTATGCAAATGCTGTCCTCAGGGCCTGATCCTGATCTCGTTCCTGTGTAACTTCGGACAAAGCTCCAATAAAACTGGTAGTGGCTGCTGTGAGCTGCCATGAGGTTAGGCTTAATTACCATGGTATTAGTTATAAACAAATATGGCAATCCTTTTGCAGGTTTCAGAAAGTGTCCTTCTCATACTGCAGTGGTGACATTGTTGTAGCTGGGGTGGTTTAAGATGCAAGGGCTAATCCACACAAAGAAATTCTATTTCTCCATTTGCAATATAATGGAGTACAAGAAGCAGGGAAAACACTCTACATAAATACAGATGTCTCCACTTCTGAGGCTTTTCTGTGTTCCTACTACTTAAATGAGGATCATATTGTTCTGTGAGTTCACTCTTTGTTTACAATAACCTCTTTGAAACTCAATGTTGAAACGGGTTTCCTGGATTGGTTATTGAATTCTGCAGGCTGAGACCCCACTGTGAGCACTGAGAACCTTTGGCTTTTTCCTTTAAAATAGCCTGGGTCTTGAGATTTGAAAAGCAGCTGTGTTTTGCCACATAGATTACATGGAAAGGGCTTGCTTCTCTGCTTCTCTAGATTTCAAGCATAGTGTTTGTACCAGAGCAAAAAGCCTCAGTAAAACTCTTCCCTGACTGAACGGTAGAATTTTGCCTGTTCTTTTCATGGCTGTAAATTAGCAAAGCACAGGGATGAGCAAATTTGGCCCGATTGTTTTCTGGATCCCTGAGCTAGTAGCAATGAAATGCCATACAGCTAATGTAAATTGTCAAGGATGGCAGTTTAACATCCTTGACGTATACAAAGAGACCCTCTTGTTCTTCTTGAAGCCGTACCGTGTAAGTCAGCCTCAGCTGGGCACTGCACGGTGTCACACACTTCACAGTACCTTTTGCCAGTTGTCATTAGGCATAAGCTCTACTTTCCCTCAGAGTGTGTTTAAACAGATCAATTCTGCCAAACTCCTCTGCTTACGGTGAGGAGAGTACCACCCAGAGCGTTTGCCAAGGGACATGGAGCAAGCAGTTCCAGTTCTAGTGTTACCAAATTTGATGCTGTTCTTGAGCCATTGTACATGAGTATGGCAGGCATTGTCGTGTGCTCACTCATATACGGCTCCCTGTGCTTACTGTGTATGGGAGAAGATGGCTTGATGACAAACTTCTAGCCTTTGCTCCAAATGTTGTGGTTTTCTGTTTTTTTTTTTGTTGTTTCATTTTAGTCAGACCCCTGAAGTAATTAGTGCACCCTGTGGGTGTTTTGTGTGGTTTCTATCTGAATACCCATGAAGGAGTTAATTAGCTTGTTTGCAGTATCTCATTAATTCATTTTTGGCTGAGAACTTAATTGCTCCTTTATTACTGACAAGTAAAATAGCTTTAGGCTCCCAATTAAAATGGACTTTGATGGATGTACAAGAGCTGGGCTTTCAGCTTGTTGAATGGGCGGTGGTTTCACCATTCTGTGTATCACTGTGGTCTGGGCTCTTTCAGGGCAATTCTTCTTGGGGACAAATTCCTACCAGTAGCAGGCTTGGTCTTGGAACTGGAGCCATTTACTTCACCCAGTGGGTGAGAAATCAAATGGAAGCTAATGCTTGTAAACCCCTGTGGTTGGGTGAAACTCAAAAATAGATGAAACCACCAAAAAACCCCTCCTGTTACTGAGGCAGCTGAGAGATGTATTGATATGTCAGTCCCCTCCATTATGAAACGGTGGCTAATGGTTGCTGTCTACAACTACCTGAATGGAGGTTGTAGACAGGCAGAGGTTGGTCTCTTCTCCCAGGCAACCAGCACCAGAACAAGAGGACACAGTCTCAAGCTGTGCCAGGGGAGGTTTAGGCTGGATGTTAGGAAGGAGTTCTTCCCAGAAAGAGGGATTGGCCATTGGAATGTGCTGCCCAGGGAGGTGGTGGAGTCACCATCACTGGAGGTGTTTAGGAAGAGACTGGATGGGGCGATTGCTGCCATGGTTTAGTTGATTAGATGGTGTTGGGTGATAGGTTGGACTCAATGATGTCAAAGGTCTTTTCCAACCTGGTCTATTCTATTCTATTCTATTCTATTCTATTCTATTCTATTCTATTCTATTCTATTCTATTCTATTCTATTCTATTCTATTCTATTCTATTCTATTCTATGTCAAGTTCCCAGTTGTGGAGGTCTGCATTCTTCCCTAGGGCATCCTGAGTTGTACTGGAGGGCAAAAGCTGTTTTCAGGTGTTTGGAGGCATATCAAACATTCACTCTTGAAATTATTTTTCTTCCTCCTGGTATATACCTGCTGGGGTACAAGCACCTCACTTTGTTTTTCTGGGCTTTGATTTCTTCTAGGACAGTAGTACTTCCTTTCTAATAGATATTGAGATTGCTGGATGTCAAGCATTGCAGAAGAACCAAGAATAGTGATGTTACAAAGAGAAATAGCCATAGCAATTGTAAATAAGAAAAAGAAGAAAGTTGCAAATCTGTCTCTCATTTCCCCTGTGTGCTCCTTTCCCTCTCTTTATGATTCAACACAAAGAATATGCCATTTATATTCCCAGTGGTGAATGGCTTGTATTTAATGACCTTTGCAAAAAATCCATTGCCTGTGTGGAAAATGTAGTAAAACAATGTAAGCGTGTTTGCTGTAGACATGTATATTGCTTAACACAGTAGGGTCCTGAGACTAGCTGAAGTTTCTGAATTCTTCTGCAAGAAAGGATCCCACATGGGAGCTATTGTTATGCTCCCTCTGCTGGCTCTCAATCCACCTCGAAATTTTCCTTTAGAGGCCTCTCTTGGGCATTGATCCACAAACAGGAAAACAAGCAAATGAGAGACGTGGTAATGTGAAGGGCCAGTACGGCCGAAAGTGAGGAGACCGTCTCCGCTTTGAATGGGCAAGGACCCAAATCACCAGATGACATCTACCTTCAGATAAGATGAGTGCAGATAACAGATGGAAGAGCAAAGTCAAGCACTAAATATTTATATTCTGTACCTCTAACTGCATGTCTGCTCAAAAGCTATTTGTAATACTCTGAGTACAGTAGAATTTCTCGAGAAGGGAACACTACCAATCAGTGGCTTCTGTTCTACAAAAGGATCTGGAACTGCATAAACTGAATTCCACCATGTTTTTAATACTGTAGCAGCTTATGTGCTTTACTTATAAAATCTGAACTCTTGCTGACTTTTCCTTAACCATGGGTTTGGGAAGTTTCCTGCAATAGTGAAGGGGGAAAAATCCTGTTTACTTTAGAAATATTTTCCTCTCTCTTCTCTTCTCTTCTCTTCTCTTCTCTCTTCTCTTCTCTTCTCTTTCTTCTCTTCTCTTCTCTTCTCTTCTCTTCTCTTCTCTTCTCTTCTCTTCTCTTCTCTTCTCTTCTCTTCTCTTCTCTTCTCTTCTCTTCTCTTCTCTTCTCTTCTCTTCTCTTCTCTTCTCTTCTCTTCTCTTCTCTTCTCTTCTCTTCTCTTCTCTTCTCTTCTCTTCTCTTCTCTTCTCTTCTCTTCTCTTCTCTTCTCTTCTCTTCTCTTCTCTTCTCCTTTCTTTTCCTTTCTTTTTTCTTTTTTCTTTTCTCAAATTGGAGGGTCACAAGATGACCAGCATCTATGACTCACAAATTACAAAACAAGGTGGTGATGGAACACAAACTAAATTGAAAAAAAAAAAAAAAAAAAAAAAAAAAAAAAAAGGGAAAAAAGCAGCTGACAAGCTTGTGGCAGCACAGTCTGCTAACAATTTGCTCTGGAATTCTCTATGAAAATGTCAATCTCTGTGCAATGTAGGATAGAACAGAACAGAATTAACCAGGTTGGAAAAGGCCTTTGAGATCATCGAGTCCAACCTATCACAGTATCACAGTATCACCAAGGTTGGAAGAGACCTCGAAGATCATCGAGTCCAACCTGTAACCACAAACCTCACGACTAGACCATGGCACCAAGCGCCACATCCAGTCCCCTCCTGAACGCCTCCAGGGACGGCGACTCAACCACCTCCCCGGGCAGCACATTCCAATGACGAATCACTCTCTCGGTGAAGAACTTTCTCCTCACCTCCAGCCTAAACTTCCCCTGGTGCAGCTTGAGACTGTGTCCCCTTGTTCTGGTGCTGGTTGCTAGGGAGAAGAGGCCAATCCCTTCCCGGCTACAACCATCTTTCAGGTAGTTGTGGAGAGCAATGAGGTTGCCCCTGAGCCTCCTCTTCTCCAGGCTAAACAACCCCAGCTCCCTACACCAGCTCCCTATCACCCAACACCATCTCACCAACTAAACCATGGCACCAAGTGCCTCATCCAGTCTCTTCTTAAACACCTCCAGTGATGGTGACTCCACCACCTCCCCGGGCAGCACATTCCAATGGCCAATCTCTCTTTCTATGAAGAGCTTCTTCCTAACATCCAGCCTAAACCCCCCCGGTAGACTACATCCACAGGCCTCCCCACGTCCACCAGGCAGTCACCCGATCAAAGAAGGAGATCAGGTTGGTCAGGCAGGACCTGCCCTTCCTAAATCCATGTCTGAGATCTAGCTATGGTCTTCTAACTTCACCTGCAGAGGAATTAGGCACTGGTGTTGAGACCTGTGTGTGCCAGGCTGTTTTCTGGCTGTGGTGATGGACAAACATAACCACATAGAATTTTGAAGTGCCTTTCAAGAGTCTGGAGAATAGAAGTACTTGTGAGACTGCCAACCAAAATCTAACCCAACAGCTCCTGTCTGCTTTTTAGCAAAAACATCACTTCCATATTGATATTCCTGGACAAGTGCCTCTCTGGTTGTATCTGATGTATCCTTGCTGTCTTCTTTCTGTGCTCACGTAGTCCTTTTTGCTGCTTATCTCTTACATGCATGCAGTTCCAAGCAATAACTCTCGAACCTTTCAGAAACCCTGAGATACCACAGCACAGCCCTGTTCACATTCCAGCCGTGCATGTAGCCTGGGTTCTGGGTGGTGACTTTTGCAGTTCTGATTATCTCATAAAGTAACTTCAATACATCTTTTACAATGCCCATGAACAGACAGCTTTTGCACTCATTAGCTGAATGACTGTAGCTAGTGACCACTTTACTCAAGGGTCTCTGGAGAAGTCCAACAGAAAGAGACCAACAGAGTGTGGTGAAATTAAGCAACTTAATTTGTGGTGTGTTGGACATAAATTGTCACCACGCTAATCTTGTTTTAAAGCTTTCATGCATGCTAGACTTGAAGGTTTTAAGGCCAGGCTGGATGTGGCTGTGAGCAACCTGATCTAGTGAGAGGTGTCCCTGCCCATGGCAGGGGAGTTTGAACTAGATGATCCTTGAGGTCCCTTCCAACCTTAAAAATTCTATCATTCTATCCTCACCATTATTTAAATTTGCACATGAGTATAGACAGTCTCCATGTAACCTGCCTTCATACTTACCTAAGGCATCTGCAGTTTCTTCCAGTTTATGTAATTTAGGTACAAGGTCTGAAAACTCCCAAGAGACTAGTGAGTAATCTAGGTTGAGAAAGATCTGGCCTAAATTTCACTGCAGTCAATAGCAATCTGACTGTGGGCTTCAATAAGCACAGGGCTCATCCCTTCAAAGAAAGAGGCAGTAAAGAGTCAGAATAGCAGTGCAGTAAAATGCATCTGGAGATGTTTGTCATGACAAAAATGTCAACGTGATATTTGAAGCTTGTGAAGGAAGAAAGGGGAAAGTTTGCAGTGTTTTAATTGTTAGGAAAGTTGGTTGCACTGTCAGAGAACGTTCTCACTTTGGTGGTGATATCATTTAATTGCTTTTGAAAATGGTGTACACTGCTAATCTGGACAGATCTGAGGACACTGGGATATGTTCTCCTTTGGTAGAAACTGGTGTAGCTTTGTGCAGGATCTATGCACTTACTGGCAGATGAAAATCTGCCCCTTTATGTCTTTTAGGGGAACAACTGTATTTAAAAAAAAGTCTTTTTTCTCTTTTGTTTGGCTGGAGGGAGCCCCAGGCTAAATGCTACTGTTCAATCAGTGTAAAAGTTTCCTAATTGCTACTCTGATAGGAGACACTTGGCTTATATACTGCACGAGAGAATGCAGTTTTCACCACACTGCGGCGAAGTTATTCAGGATGACAGGACTTGTATTCCAAACAGCTTCAGAAAATGTAAGGACACTTTTGCCTCTGTCTTACTGTCATGGCTTCCATGTTACTACTATACAGCTGAAAATCTGATAATTGATGCACATAGTGTTAGCATCAGATCTGGTAGGTGTGAGAACCATCACGCTTCACAGAGCTGCAGACTCCTCTGTATCTGCTTCACACCTTGTTGCTATTGTAAAGAGGAGAGTGTCTGCATGCAAAGCCAAGCTCTGTGTCCTGGCCAAATTCTTTATAGATGGGCCAATTTCCTTCCCAAATGTTTGATCATGGTGGTGTTGCTGATGTTCCAAAGACAGCCTGGCAAATGGCTTCTTTTTGCTGGCAGGAAGACTAGTCTTTGGAAATGTAACTCTTATGCCTGGGAAAATGGGAGGCAGATTTTAAGGAGCAAAAATCTTCAAACCTCTAATCTTGGTCAGTCATCCCTCATTTTCCCTTCTGAAATCCAGAAAGGTTATTTAAAAAGCAAAGGATTCCAGTGGAATGGGCAACAAGCTATAGTTAGGAAAATATTTTGTAACCAGATAACAGCTATCCAGAAAGCCCTTCTGAGATCTGAAGCATTGGCTTAAATGAGAGTTAGGGACTTTTCCTGATAATGAGTATGCTCTTTCTTGTTTTACATATTTAATTAAATCATCTTGGAGAATATGAAATGCATGATATTTCAGACATTCATACTGGTTTTGCTAACTGTCCTGGGGCCTCTTTCGTCTTTTCACTAGTTGTGCCTCTGACTAAATGTTTCTGATTATTTGGAACGGAAGATTAATTGTTGTACTCAACTTTACTGAAGCGTGCAAAAGTTTCTGGGAAACTGAGTGTAAACTAGGCCATCAGCAACCAGAGTCCCATAGATCAGGCCCCTGGGGTGGCTGCTAGGATATTAGAATGTGCTGTGCTTTGTTGAAAGAGAATGCAATCCCGTTCCTGGATGTGCAGAAGATAACTGGGGAAAAATTGCTGGTGAGGCAGTTCTAGGGTCACTGGACCAGAGCTGGAAGAAACTCTGGATGGGAGCTGAAACTGTAGTTTTGAAAACTTCTGCTCACCTGGTGCCTAAACTCCTCAGCTCTCCAGGCTTCAGGAGACCTCTTCTGCATGTGCATTTCTTCTCAGATATTCCTTGGTCTCAGTAGGATGAAATAGTTGGGTGCCTGATGCATGTTGGACTCGATGATCTCTTCCAACCTTAGTGACACTGTGATACTGTGATGTGTAGACCCTTGTACCCTGCGGTGTGTGGCTCTGCCTGCAATATGCTGCAGCTCTGCATGCAGTGCTTTAGTGGCTGCTGCTTTTGGAACATAGCTGGAGGGAGAAAGGGCACTCCTCCATGCATACCTCAGCCATGAGAACAGACAACATGGCTCAGTCTTGCTCTCTTTTCCTAGCCCAGTGAATATTGTCTTACACACAATGGCTTGATTAGGAAGGAAAGGCACAGAAATCTCTTCTTTCCCTTCACACAGGCTCCAGCCTGGGCAGTGGAGATGTCCCTAGGGGTAGGGAAGAAAAGACTGAAACCTCTGCCCTTGTGTTTCCCATTTCTGTGTGGTGCTTCAACCACCCTTTTATTTTATGTATCAGAGAAAGTATTGCTGACCATGTATTAGCAAAAAAGATGAAGTCCACGACAATGTTTGAAGGAAGGCAAGTAGTCAGGTATCTTCAGGACATGCTTTACTGATACCAAGTGAAACAGCACGTGGAAAATGCCTACCTGCTCTCTGTTCTTGCTTGTCATGGAGAGTGCCAATGTCAGCCAAACCTGCCTGTGTGCAGCAGCTGCAAACTGGAGTGCTGGGTGCTGTTTGTTCAATGGTGCCAGAGGCCTGGTGCTTAACAATGGGCCTGAAGTCCACTCTGGGTCCAAGTACCTGGTTTTTAATATTAAAAAACAAAACAAAACAAAAAATTAGGCATCCTTTTGCCTCTGATAGACTTGTTGCTGGCAGCTCTATAATTTCACCCAGTGCTGAGGCTGACTCTTCTTTCTCCACAGAAAGCAGGAGAAGCTCTACCTTATGAAGATGCTGATGTTAATGTTTCTTACTCAGGGCTTCTTGCAGATGTTTGTCCTTGTCCTCCTGTGTGAGGACTTCCCTTGTCAAGCCTGCCTTGAGTTGAGTTGGCCCTGCATGACAGATACACCACACAACCATAACCTCTTCCTCTGGCAAACATTGGTAAAAACATTGCAAGGAGCCAAATGTGGTTAGGTATTTTGGGTTGTTTGTTTGTTTGTTTTTTCTCCAAAGACTTTCTCTAAACACCTGAAAGTTGCACAGAAATGAGAAATCACAGTTTATGCCTGCAGTTTGAGATTTCTCTCTTGAAGTGATGGATTTAGCAAGCCTGACATGCATCCCTAGGTATGGCTGATGCAAAACGGTACACTAAGACGTGTCATGGGGGACCGGAAGAAGTTGCTGTCCCAGCTGTTTCTTGATGCTTTTCCAATGCAGTTTACAGGCTGGTAAAGCTGGAGGTGGAATAGGATGAGTGCATGCACCTCAGCTTCTTTGGGGCAAGCAACAGTGGCTCAGGCAGCCTTTGTCAGCAGATTGTGCTGGAAGATTTCTCAGGGGTGATACAGCTGTGTCAATCAAACAGCTTCTTGGCACAAAGGCATGTGCCCCCTCTTCCCTCTCACTCTACAGTTGTGGTCCTGCCCCTTTCCTGCACAGGGACCAGCACATATCTGGTATGTTAGTTCAGTTTACTTAATGAACAGAAAAAATACTAGTTTTGCAGATGGCTCAGTTTGTTGATTTTATTTTGTGTGTGTGTTTGTGGTTTTTTTTTTATCCCTTTCCTCTAGTTTTAGGGAGCTGAGCTGTCTCTAGGTGGTTGTTAAGTAGGTGAGCCCATGCAAAGAGGTGGTAGGAGTGGCCAGAGGGGGAGATTGCCCCTTTAGTCAACAGTAGGTGTTAGGCTAAGCTCAGCTGTGGTGGCAACCACAGCCTAATTAAACAGTGAAGTCTGTGTTGTGCTCAGCATATTCCCCTTCTCTGACTGCCACAGAACATAGACTGAGATACACATCTGCAATGCCAATAAGAAATCTACTATGCACAAACTAGCACTCAATAATAATAATCTCTTATTTTTATTGAATGCCTTTTATAGTTTCTTTCCTGTATATTTTCTCATGTTTTCCTTTATTTCTTATCCACGGAGAAGAAGATAAAAAGTCTTTTAAAAACCCAAGGAAACCTGATAGGCAAAAATGTATGCTCAGTGCCTAATGCAACTGCATTAACTGAGTGTTTTTTTTCTGTGTTGCCAGTTTAGATTGCTCTTTTTACAAGTAAATGATTTAATTCACGTAGGTAATTTTGAGCCACTCCAGATCCTAGAGGCCAGAGAGGCAGAAAGCCGTTCCTTGAATTTTAAGACGTTTGTGGAAATGATTCTCTTTGTACTACAAGGAAAATTAGGCTATCTACTCACAGATGTTCCTGATGGTTTCACTGAAGGACTTGTGGGGGATGGATTTGCCTTTGCATACCCAGAGGCCATAAAACAAACAGCCAAATGGTCAGAGAGGTCTCCATAAACATATCAAACTTTAATGCTTGGTTTACATAGTGAGACTCAAATGTCTCTACAAGATAGGTCTAAGCTGGACTCCCAGACTTGGAAGCAATGCAGGCATGAGCACATACTTGGTTTCCCAGCTCTGCTGTGAGAGCAGTAACAAACACGGGGAAGAAAGGGGTCCAAGAAATGGGCGGCATTTTCAGTCACTGGGTTGTGAGCGTTGAGTGCGTGAGCACATGTCAACGCTTGGAGAAAAGGTAAGATGCTCAGTGGTGCTCTTAGGAGGCTTTTTTGCAACCTTGTCATTTAACAAAGAATGTGCTGGGGCCTCAAGCAAGCAACAGCTTCTGCCACTGGTGCTTATAATAGGACTGTGCTGGTAATAAATTACAGAAATGAACTTGTTAGCAGAGTCCAGGCCTTAAACACTCTCTTAGTTACAGTAGCTATAGCACCGGATCATCAAAGTGCTCAAGGTGACCCAAAGCCTGTGACAAGAGAGCTCCTTTAGCCAGGCTTTCCCAGGGGAAGGGGCAACATTTCTAATCTCTTTGCCTTACAGCACTGCTAGTAAAAAGGCTCAGCAGCTCTTGGCACAGCTCTGCTGCAAGGATAAGTAGCATTTCCCCCTCCCCCTGTTTTTTCAATGCATTGGTTTGTCTTCCTGTTACGGTGTGTGCTGACTAGCTGCATATAGAACAAACCTGCCCAAGCCTATTCTGCAGGCAGAAGACAGCTTCTGTCTTCCATGAAAAGACATAGATGGAACAGCAAACGGGACCTTGTTTCACTCAGTACTCATCACAGAAATGTCGTATGTATTTGATTTTCTCAACTACGGGCCTGAAATGGAAAATATTTCTTTCCTTCTTTCTGACAATCTTATTATTTTAATGCTGCTATTTTTGCATGAAGGAAGAGAAAAAAAGGGAATGATAATATGACTGTGGCTTAGAGCAACAGTAGCTGAGGAAATCCTGCAGCAGGCCCATGGCTGCTGGCTGCTGCTTGCAGTTGAGGAGGAGGAGGGGGAGGAAGCAGAAGCTAAGCTACATCTACTGGCTCAGGGCAACTGAGGGCTGCCTTTGCTGGTGATATGTCGTCTTGGTGGTTAGATATGATGGCCTCATCTCCCTGGTTTAAAAATTTCAGTCATATCTGGTGCACTCCTGGTCTAATTCAAAGTCAGAACCACCCAGAAGAAAAAGACCGAGAGCCAGATGGGATCCTTGCAGCTATGCAGTGCAGCCTTGGTCCTGAGCATCTCTGCGCTTTTCCTTTGTGGAGGGGTGACAAGGACTGTTCCAGCCCTCTTTGTATGTGGCCTTTGCAGTGTGAAGCAAAGTGAGACAGTTGCTCACCATGTGGGAAGAGGAGGAGGAAGGTTTCCACAGCTGCTTGTGTGAGCAGGGGAGAGTGTGGAGTGCCTGTGATGTGGGAGCTGTCGGGAAGTGGGTGGGGTGGAGCAGGGATGCCGCCATGTAGGGAGACATGGAAACTATGCGATGGAGAGATCTCAAGAAATTACCAGGTGGGAAGGGAAGGTCAGAAAGGCACCGGCTGCCGGTACAGCTATGCCTGTATTGCTTTAGTCTGGATAAACCAAATCACTGAGCTTGGCTGTGTTTGGAGAGACATGTCTCTCCAGCTGTGTGCTTAATTACCATCCTTCTCTCATGCAGGATCTTATCTGAGCTCCAGTAAAGTCAGCAGAATCTTGTAGACTCGGTGGATTGTGCCTTTTAGGACCGAGGGTTTTTTTCCCCCAAATATTTAGAATTTGAGTGGTGGGTGGGAAAGCAACTGGCCAGCCCTGCTTCCTCCCCTTGCAATTAATTTCGGTCAATGGAAATTTTGTTCTTTTCAGAAATAATCCTTTTTGAAAACCAGAACATTTGGGTTTGCAAAAGAATGCTTACTTTTAAAGAAAAATGTTAATGATGGCATTGAAAAAACAATGCAGATCATTTTTTTGTGGTTTTACATTTCTGATTTATTATTTTTCTTGTCTCCTACTTAAGGAGCCAAAAAGGGAAGGAATGAAAGGAGTAATTATAAATTCCCTTTTTTTTTTTTTTCAAGAAGAGGCTTTTGAAACTCAGCATCTCAAAGGACCCAAAGAAAAACAATCACTTTATACAGAGTGTCACCAACTTCTCCCCTCAGATCTTGCACATATTTAACTTAGGTAGAATTCATACAAAATTTAGGCAGTCACCCAGGAGGAGAAAGAGTCATAGAATGGTTTGGGTTGGAAGGGATCTTTAAATGTCACCCAATCCAACTCCTCTGCGGTAAGCAGGGACATCTCTAACTAGATAACGTTGCTCAGAGCCCCATCAAGCCTGACCGTGAATGTCTCCAGGGGATGGAGTAAGAGGTTAACGCACGGTAAATGGGTTAACTTTCCTCACAGAAGTGAGGAAAAGTAACACACACACACAAACCTCATGGCTGAGGTAAATAAGAGTTTACTAAGTAAACGAGATTATAATAACACAACACACAATCGCCTTAGCCTATTTGCAGACAAAGCACAGCAGAAAGCAGCAGCAAGCAGAAGCATGCGAGCTAAACCACTACGTCCCTCCCTCTCTGCCTGCCATCACAGGGGAAGACCCAACACCCAAATACTTGGAACCCAAAAGCAGCAACCAGAACAGGAAGCCTCCCATGTTACAGTCTTTACTTCAAGCCCCATAATACTCCAGGCAGCACTTGCAGTTTGGAGCTGGCATGAGGCAGGATGGTTTCAGATAACAGCAGCAAATACAACCTCCCTGGTCAACCTATTCCCCTGTTTCAATACCTCATAGTAAAATAACTTCTTCCTAATGTTCACACTAAATCTACCTTCCTCTATTTTAAAATCATTGTCCCTTGTCCTATTGCTACAAGCCTTTGTAAATAGAATAGAATAGAATAGAATAGAATAGAATAGAATAGAATAGAATAGAATAGAATAGAATAGAATAGAATAGAATTAACCAGGTTGGAAAAGAACTTTGAGATCATCAAGTCCAACCTATCACCCAACACCATCTAATCAACTAAACCATAGCACCAAATGCCTCATCCAGTCTCAAACACTTCCAGTGATGGAGATACCTGGGGGACACCACTAGTGCCTGGCTGCCAGCTGGATGTGGCACCATTCACCACCACACTCTGGGCTCGGCCCTCCAGCCAGTTCCTAACCCAGCTCAGAGTGCTGCTGTCCAAGCCAGGGGTTCCTCCCCAGCTTTCTTGTAGGATCCCTTCAAGTACTGGAAGGCCCCTATAAGGCCTCCCCAGACCTTCTCTTCTCCAAGCTGATCATCCCCAACTCTCTTAGCCTGCCTTTATGGGAGAGGTTTTCCATCTCTTTGATTGTTGTTGTGGCCCAAGAGCTGGACACAGTATTCCAGGTGAGGTCTCACCAGAGTGGAACAGAGCAGCAGAAACACTTCCCTTGATCTGCTGGCCATGCTTCTCTGAATGCGGCCTTTTGAGCTACGAGTGCATGTTGCCAGCTCATGGGCAGCTCTTCGTGCACCAGTATAATTAAGTCCTTCCTGGTAGGATTCCTCTGAATCCTTTCATCCTCAAGTCTGTATTGATACTTAGGGTTGCTTCCACTTATGTCCACCTCACTCTTGGCCTTGTTTAACCTCGTGAGGTTCACATGGGCTCACTTACAGAGCTTGTCCAGGTCCCTCTGGATGGCATGTCAACCACAGCTTCAGCTCTCAGTTAATTTGAGATCTACGAGCGTCCAGTTGATATGAAATCTGTGAAAGAAGTTTTCATTTGTTAGCATCTGTCTCAAATTCAGAAGGTCATTGTCAACAAGTAAACTCAGAACTGGAAGATTTCCAATCTCAAATTATGACTCAGAGTCAAGATGCAGCACTTCAGTGAGGGCTGCTGAGTGAACACATACAAAGATGTTAAAGAAGGCTACAGGTAGCTATCAGGGTCTTACTCACTCCTAAAATCACTGGCCTGTCTTGTATATTCAAGCTTCCATTTAAACCAATATTTATACAGAATGGATATACACACACTAGAAAAATTTTAGTATATAAACCCCATTATCTGACTAGTTATTTAGTCAGCTGTTGGGACACGTGCACTAACAGAGACACTACGGGAAACAGTGGCTCAAGTGTTTTTTAGTATGAAGGGTGTTTTTTATCTGTTAGCAGATAGTAGGCAGCAGATAGTAGGCAGCAAGCCCTTCATAATAAATATTTTCTTATCCTGATTTTGTTTTATTTTTTCCTGTTTGCTTATTGCTACAGCTTGCCCATCAACTTCATTCCAGTCTTGGTCAGTCTTGTCTGAGAGAGCAGAAGCCGTTCAAACTGCCTGGTTTCTGGGTGGGTTTTTGTTGTTGTTGTTATGTTTTCTTTCTTTTCTACTGCATGGCTTTATTTTTTATTGCTTTTTTATTACTATAAAGAGCCCTTCGTTGCAGAGAAACCTGCCACCTTTAGTGGATCTACTGAGAAGTACCAAACTGGTTTTTGAGTTGTTACAAAACTGCAGCCACCTGCAGGAGGAAGGCGTTATTCTTGCAGATTAGTACAAGGTGTAAGAGAAAAATATCTGCCTGAATTCAGATCTTGGAGCACAGGGAGAATAATTTCTATCATGTTGTTAGGCTTATGAAGTTAAAAGAGAACATAGAAGGGCTCTGTGGCTTCAGGTACTAGCTTGGGTCTTACATGAGAGATGGCATCTCAACCAACCCTTTTCCTCACATAAAATTTGGTACAGGTTTGGGAAACAGTATGCAGTCTGTTGGATCAGAATGTAATCTTCCCCCCTTGGTGACCCCTTCCAAAATGCTAACCAGACTGAAAATATTGATCCTTTTGATGTGGTGTTTCAGAATACAACCGAGAGTCCATACCCAGCAAAGCACAATGGAATTTCAGTGTGCAGAAGGCTCCGCTCATGCTGAGGTAATGAAGGACTCCACAGCTGTGTTCTTCCAAGGTTTCTTATAGTAATTTTCCATGAAGCTATGGAAAAATATTTATCCTTCCTTCTATAAACATGTCTGTAGAAGATTTAAGGGAAGGCGTGCATGCAGAGACACACAGAACAAGTCCCCTTAAAACAGCCACAATTAACAGAATGCCTATATTTTAATATTCTGGAGGATGACAACCCCCCTGTGTTCTCTTTGTCACTCTCTCTACTTTTGTGTTTAATTAGACACAATATTTGTAGTATATCTAAAGTTCTTGCTGTCTCTGTGGCAATCCTCATGTTGAGAGGGGCATGCTCTGGGGCAGTAGAAGCGAAAGAAGCTGTATTTATCTCGTGCCTTTCAGTAAGCACAAAAAATAAATAGGAATGCTTACGAGGGTGTCCCACCTCTCTCTTTATTCCCTCCTTGCCCACTCATACCTGAATTTCCTGTTCCCTCAGGAGCAGTCCTCATGCACTTCCCACCTTCATGTAATCAGCAATATTTCATCACAGCAAGACCCTTTTTAATAGCAAGGCTGGTGCTTTTATGTACGATTATGTCTCCCCAGCATTGTGCCAACGTGCATAGCATGGTAAAAGGAGAGGGCTGAGCGCACACATACCCTCAAATGGAAAGTTGTGTTTATGTGGTTGTGGTTATGGTCGGCCAGTAACCAGCTTTGCATTCCTGGGCATACACAACAGATGTGTCTGAATTTTCTGAGTCTGCTAGTTCACTCAGCATTATTTCAACAAAAGGTCTTTGACTGAGTCACAGAAAGCAAGATAAGAAAGGAGCCCTTTGGCCAAGCGTTGATTCTCTTGCTGACTCACAGATACAGGACCGAAAGGGTGGGGCGCAGATGCAGATGCCATTTCTTTAGGAGGTAGAATTTGAGCAATCTTCCTTAGTCTGCTTGAGGGTGGACTGGTCTATAACAGGAGCAAATCCTTCTTCACGCCCAGTCAATTAGCAAATAATATTAATTTTCTCTTAAATGGGCAGTTTAAAAAAAACAATGTTAAAACTCTCTAACAACCAGCCCTGTGGTGTAGCACCAGTCCAACACACCTATAAAACCAGTTTTGTGAATCTACCTGTGGAGGTGGTGGAGTCACCTTCATTGGAGGTGTTCAGGAGAAGACTTGATGGGGTGCTTGGCTGTATGGTTTAGTTGTTGGGTGGGTTGGATTGGTTGACGGGTTGGACGCGATGATCTTGAAGGTCTCTTCCAACCTGGTGTATTGTATTATTATTATTATAGAATGGTCTGGCTAAGAAGGGACCTCCAAATGTCATCTAGCCCAACCCTCTCTGCAGTAAGCAGGGGCATCCTCAACTAGATCAGGCTGCCCAGAGCCCTGTCCAGCCTCACCTTGAATATCTCCAGAGATGGGGCCCCAACCTCCTCCCCGGTCAACCTGATCCGGTGTTCCACTACCCTCATGGTAAAGAACCTGTTCCTAACATCCAATCTAAATCTCCTCTTCTCTAGTTTGAAGTTATTGTCCCTCATCCTATCACCACAGGCCTTTGTAAACAGTCTCTCTCCATTCTTTTTGCAGGTACCTTCAGGTACTGGAAGACCGCTATTAGATGTCCCTGCAACCTTCTCTTTTCCATGCTGAAGAACCCCAGCTCCCTCAGCCTGTCTTCATAGCAGGGTGCTTCAGGCCCCTGATCACTTTCATGGTCTTCCTTTGGACTAGCTTCATCAGTTCCATGTCCTTCCTGTATTGAGGGCTCCAGGGGAGGTCTCACCAGAACAGAGGCAGAATCACCTCACTCGATCTGCTGGCCATGCTTCTTGTGATGCAGCCCAGGAAGGGACTGGCCACACTCTCTGCTCATGTCCAGCTTCTTCTCCATCAGCACCCCCAAGCCCTTTTCCACAGGACTGCTTTTTCTATTTCCTCATCGCCTAGTCTGTATTGATAGTGAGGCTTGTTCTGGCCCAGGTGCACAACTGTGCAATTGCTCTTCTTCTCATGAGGTTCACCTGGGCTCACCTCTCCAGCTTGGCCAGGTCCCTCTGGATGACCTCCTGTCCCTCTGACATACCGATAGCACCACTCCACAACCTCTCTGGGCAGCCTGTTCCAGTGTTTTGTCACCCTCACACTGAAAAAGTTTTTCCTTATGTTCATGTGGAACCTTCAATGCTCCAGCTTGCATCCCTTGCCCTTTGTCCTGATGTCACTGAGAAGAGCCTGGCTCCATCCTCCTGATGCTTGTCCTTCATGTATTTATAATCATTAATGAGATCAACCCTCAGCCTCTTCTTCTCCAGGATAAAGAGACCCAGCTCCCTCAGCCTTTCATCTTAAGTGAGATGTTCTACTCCCTTAATAATCTTTGTAGCTCTATGCTGGACTCTTTCAAGCAGTTTCCTGTCCTTTTTGAACTGACTCAGCACAATGTTCCAGATGTGGCCTCACCAGGGAAGAGTAGAGGAGGAGGAGAACCTCTCTTGACCTGCTAACCACACCCTTTCTAATACACCCCAGGATAGCACTGGCCTTGTTGGCCACATGATCCTCCTTCTGGCCAAAGGTCACCATGCTGCTAGTCTGTATTGTCCTGTCTCAAACTTACTTCTGACTTAATAGAACTTCACAGAGCTGAATTTGACCAGAGCTTGCTCAGGGCTGACTATTTTTTATTTCAAGTTACAACATGTAATGGAGCTGGGGATCTTACTGTCACAGGAATCAACACACCTCAAGATACTCAGAATCCTAGAAAGAAACAGAATTTCATTTGAATGGAGCAGACAAATAAGAAAACCCATAACTATGTGCAGAAGGTACTGGCCCATCACACTCAAGCCCTGCTTCTTTTTTAAATGTTTTTTCCTTTGGGGCTGCCATCACTTCTCTTTCATCCCTTCCTGCTTTACTTTTCCCTTTCTCCTCCTTCTTCCAACATACTTTTAATTTGTAACACAGCTATGCAGCATCAAACAATATACTAGCAAATTCTCCTTGGAATATAAGTAAGAAGTACTACTCCATTCCTGTAACCAATATATAAGATTATTTCAAAGGAAGGAGCTTTTAGTAAAATCACCAAAGAACATGCTCAGTCAGCAGCAGCAGACGAGTGATAGAAGTTGGACAGTTGTAGCCATGCCTTTTTTATGGGTTTGACACTCATGTAACTGGGAATGTGTTAAGCCCTGTGCCTCGCTGTCTACTACTTCTAATAACTAACCCTGAATTTTTATATTGGCTAAGCCTTATTTAAATATTAGTCCTGTCAAGCTGGGAAGAAACAGAGAGGAGAATGGCAAGAATGAGACAAAATATGATGTAACAAGGCTAAAATAAACATAGTACAGGAAAGGCAAGAAAGTCAAGCTCAGTGAAAGCTGTAGAACAAGTGGGTGGAAGGTTTTTCCAACAGAAAATGCTGATTCGACCAGCCCTCTGCAAAAAGGTGTTAATTTCAAGTAGCCTTATTTGAGAGGAGTGATTGCAAACCATTTCCATATAACATTACAGTCTACCTTTGAAGGTTTCAAACTAGTTCAGTTTTGTCTTTGATGTTACTCAGTCTGTTTTGAAATTTTGATTGGCTGGGAATCTCAAAGTCTGTTTAGCTTTTGCTCACTTTCAGAATGAATTTGTTAAGAAGCATAATTTGATTTATTTCTTCTTTCTTCTTCTTCTCCTTCTTCTTCTTCCTTCTTTCTTCTTTCTTTCTTCTTCTTTCTTTCTTCTTTCTTTCTTCTTTCTTCTTCTTCCTTCTTCTTCTTCTTCTTCTTCTTCTTCTTCTTCTTCTTCTTCTTCTTCTTCTTCTTCTTCTTCTTCTTCTTCTTCTTCTTCTTCTTCTTCTTCTTCTTCTTCTTCTTCTTCTTCTTCTTCTTCTTCTTCTTCTTCTTCTTCTTCTTCTTCTATCTTTCTTCTTCTTCTATCTTTCTTCTTCTTCTATCTTTCTTCTTCTTCTATATTTCTTCTTCTTCTTCTATTTTAGTAGACATTTTGGCTTTTCTCACAAAGAGAAAGAAATAGATTATGCAAGTCAATTATGAGAGGGGAGAGTAGCTGAGCAAAAGTAACCTGAAGGGAAAACTTCTTGAAGAAATTAGAGAAAATCTTGTACAACTGCAGTACCTGGTGCTGAACTAGGTGTTTGGATGGTGAGATCTCCAGCCTAGATGTACATAACCAGACTACCAGGATATTTCTGTGAGAGCCCAGCCCTGTGTGGCTGGCAGACTCTGTCACTGAGTTTCAGCAGGAAAAACCTGAGCTGCCCTTTCCCTGTGACTTTCTTAATCACAGTTTGCCTTTCGTAAACTGAGAGAGCAGAATGGCCCCAACTAGCCACAGCCCCTTCCCATGGCACAAGATGGGAAACTCACTTTCCTGCTTGGTGTTTGGACTCTTCAAAGCTTGAGAGAAGCTAGTAAGGTCCATCTGCTCATGTTTCTGGCATTGATACATTTTATCCTCATGGTAATGTAGGGCTTACTTTGTGATTTCTGGCTGCTCAATGGTGACCATCCCTGATCATAGTTACACCTTTCTGGGTCCACCTCTTGGACCTTTTTGGTCCTCTTGGAGGACTCAACTCTATGTTGTTGTTTTTTAAAAGGTGCCTGCCTCAAACCATGACATTCCACCCCCTATGTTATTTGAGGGGATCAAGGTGCACTGAGCTCTATACCCCTGTGTCTCTTTTGTGCCAGGCCATCCACCATCCCTGGTGATATCATCAGCTCCGCCTTTCTTGATGTGCTGATTAAAATGGTGGCGAAGCTGCAAGTGATTGGTGTCCTTTTGCTTGGTGCAGCCACTCCCCTTTCTGGTGCAGGGCCTGTGATGTTGCAGGATACAGCCATGCCTTGGTACCTTTTTTCCCCCAGGGAAGGCAGCAAGCATACACTGGCAGTGGCTACAAGTAGTCTGCTCCCTCCATTGCGAGTCACTTCCTAATCTACAGCGGTGGGAAGTGGCACAGGTCCTGCGGCACCTACATTGTCAACAAGCGGTGGCACGGATTTGCTTCCCCTCCTGCACATTCCTGCAGTGCCTGCATTGGGCAGACAGCCTGGACCTGCAGTGGCAAATAGCAATGTTGCACCTTGCATCCCCACTGGGTTTGCAGCAGTGGCAAAGGTGGCAGTGAGAGCCTCGGTGCTGAGCACAAGTGGCATTGTGAGCTGCGAAGGTACCCTCACAGTACTGGACACCCCTCTGGCCAATGAGGCAGCGATAGCAATAGATGGTCCTAACCTGGTTGTGCCTGTAAGTGGCACTGACCCTATAGTAGTTCCTTCTCCTGTTCAGACATCTGTTTCTCATCCTTCACCAGCTCCTCCTCTTCAGCCAGCCACTGAGCAGCTGGATGAGAAGGTGGTTGGAGAGATGGATGGGAGAACTGATAAACTTGAGACATTTGTGTCTAGATTAGAGAAGGAGGATAGTGTTTCCCTTCCTCCTCTGAATGGGTTTGTGTCTCAGCTATCAGAAATAAACACGATCCCTAAAGGCCAGCTCAAGCTGGGCCATACCAGTCATGGGAGGCAGTATGGTCCCTACTCCATGACCATGGTAAGAACATGAAGCAGTGGCCTACCTCTGAAACCTCTGATCTTGCAGCCAGAATAAAAGAGCTGTTTAGATGATATCACCAGGGGTGGTGGATGGCCTAGCACAAAAGCGATACAGTGGTACAGAGCTTGGTGTACCTTAATTCTCTCAAATTATGTAGGGGTGAAGTCTGTAACCATAGCGGGTGTTACTGGTGGGTCTCAAGAACTGACTATGTTGCAGGCTGAAATAAGCCTGGCAGTTACTGAAAGCTTGGCAGGTTGATGAAATTAAACCCGTCTATGACAAAGGGATTTCACTCCTGCATGGGTTAGAAGCTGAGAAGCCAAACGAAGGCACAGTTTGCTTGTCACCTGGAGGGATGGAAGAAGCCACTGGACTTGACTGCCCTGACTTGATTTGCCCCAGGGGTGGAAACACACACCATTTAGACCATTTAGTCTGGTCACGAACTGATCCAGATTGTACTGGAACAGAGTGAAACTCTAAGATGTGCAGCAAGCAGTTGCCTGTGCATTTGTTGTTTAGTGGTAGGACACCTGCCTGTTATGTGGGAAGGCCTGGGTTTGATCCCTGGCTGGTGCACTTGCTGCAAAATGATCTCTCACCTTGAGTCCATGACTCTTCTGGTCAGCTGGGAAGTCCTACTTCATCTCATCTGATAAGATGAAATGTTTCCTGTGCATGAGCTGCAAAGTGATCTCACTTTGAGTAAAAATGAACAGTATCTGATTGAAGATGTCCATGATGCAAATGAAGGTAGAGTTCCTGTTCTTACTGAAAAGTTATGAGTTCTGGTTCAGATACCCAGGATGTCCCTTGAGTCTGCAAAGAAGTCACCACAAACAAATTCTGTGGTACAGGAGACATCCTACTCAGATCTGAGAAAGAACTGTTTCCTGATCCTAAGTGAGAGACTGTTTTGAAGGCTGTGAGAGTGATTTGCTACTTGGACTTTGCTACATATCATCTAGAGACTGTTTCTAATTTGATGATGTGTATGATGTAGAAGTTATGGTATGAAATAAGGGGTGGAATGCCCCAGTTTGAGCTGGATGCTTTAAGGAAGGCCATAAAGTTACAGACCTCCAGTGCCTAGAGAGTCCAGTCCAGTGGGTGGACACAGGAGATTATGTATTTTTTCCCATATATCCTACATCATTATAAAGCTGGCTGAGAATTCAGTTGCTTTCTCTTTCTTCCTCTGCATATCCCTGGATACAGTGAACTCCCTTATCTGGTGTTGGGGAAGGATGGTTTCAGTCTTATCTGTGGCCTTCAAGGCCAGACTAATTTTTCCTGCACAATACTGTTCTGCTTGGACCTAGTGCCATGGACTAGGGCAAGGCAGTCTCAGACTTTGCCAGACTGAAACCAGCCTAGGAATGGGGGGAAAGAAAGAGCCCTGCCACATATGTTGAACCCCAAGTTGGGAGAGAAGGAATACTGGGTTTTGGTCTGATTTGGTGTAGGTTTTGTGTGAGGTTGTTGCTTTTTTTTGCTTAATGAGCTTCAATGTTAAACCCAGATCATGCCTGCCTTTGTATTTTATATGCTTTGTTATGCTTACCAATATGCATTGTAGCATTGTAGTATTGTAGCTTGTGAATAGATTTTCCATTTAAACTTTCCAATACTCCAATCCTGTGTGTGAAGAGGTTTTCTTTTGCCCCAGGGGCATTAGGGCAATCTGTCCCACTCTAAACCACAACAGACTATTAATGTGCCATCTCTGAAACACTGCCTGGAGTTATGGGACCAGAGAGTACTGCCAGCATGACTGGAGCTGCCTGCATTTCTGTGCCGAGAGCTGCGGCTTGTGTTTCTGCAACCCGTGAATTCCCTCCGGGAAAGGTAAAAACAGAGTCCAGGCCATAAACAGGCCTACATCCCCATGGGTTATTAGATAAAGGACTCCCTTGGAGAGCTGAAGGAATCATAGAATCATAGAGTCAATAAGGTTGGAAAAGACAATTTAAGAAGTACATTGAGATTCTTGTCCAGAGAAGGGCAATGAGGCTGGGGAGAGGCCTCAAGCACAGCCCTACGAGGAGAGGCTGAGGGAGCTGGGGTTGTTTAGCCTGGAGAAGAGGAGGCTCAGGGGAGACCTTGCTCTCTACAGCTACCTGAAGGGAGGTTGTAGCCAGGTGGGGGTTGGCCTCTCCTCCCAGGCAAGCAGCACCAGAACAAGAGGACACAGTCTCAAGCTGTGCCAGGGCAGGTTTAGGTTGGATGTTAGGAAGAAATTCTTCCCAGAAAGAGAGATTGGCCATTGGAATGTGCTGCCCAGGGAGGTGGTAGAGTCCCCACCCCTGAAGGTGTTGAAAAAGGGATTGGATGTGGCACTTGGTGCCATGGTTCAGTAGTCATGAGGTGTTGGGTGACGGAGGAAAAGAAAGAGTTGACGCTTGTGGTAGTTTAGGCTGGGTGCCTTCTGCTGCTGCCACACAAGATACACCTTTGGTGCCCCAGGTGTCCATCCCAGTGGGTGGGCACAGGAAGCTGCGTATTTCATACTCATAATGTCCAGCTCCCTATAAATACATCTGTAAGGTCTTGCACTTCCTCTTTCTTCCCTCACTGCCCCCGTGGGAGATGTTTCAGGTAATGGAGAGGAAGTTACCTCAAGGCCTTAGGCCTGGCTAGGCCTAATGCCAGGAGGAGAAGGGGAAGAGCAATCTCAGATCTGGCCAGCTGAGATTAGCCTGACAGTGAGGAGGGGGAAGAAAGAGCCCTGAAGGTTTTGGGTGTACCCTCAGGTGGGGAGAAGGGGAATGCTGGGGGGCTTCTGAGTATGCTTTGAGATCTCCTTTGTCACTGTGCTTGTAGTTACCCTGTAAAACACTCACTGCTTTTCCATTTAAACTTTCCATCACTTCTGCAGTCCATTTGTCTGAGTCTCATTTTTCTGCCCCAGTGGGAGGCAAGGGAGGATCTGCCTTCCAAACCACCATGACACTGCTGCCAACTTATAAAGAGATAGCGGGATTATGGGATTGAATAATAAAGTTGCAATTTTCTGGTCCATCCCCTGGACCTTTCTGATCCTCTTGGAGGACTCAGCTCTATGTTTTTTTAAAACCAGCACTCTCCTCAAACCATGACATTCCACCCCTTTATTCTATCCCACAATTCCTGCATCAAACGAGACCTAGGAAACACTGCACTTCCTTATACTCAAATCAAAGTGGTTAAGGAGACTGGTCTTGGAGGCCATAACATGAAAACAGGATGAAAATCAGTGTGGTTCTGTAGGCTGGCTTCTAGCTAGATGAATAATAGCCACTTGTAATTTAAAATATGCATAGGAACAACCAGGGAGGGCTTAGGTGGGATGCAGGAATAACACTGTGTGGAGTTTTGCTTGGGGAAGTCGACCCAAACAGAAACAGTAATGCCATTGAAGCATAGCTACTGAAGCCTGGTTAAATGGCCCTGAAGGAAGAAAAAATGTGAGAAAAGGGTGGGTTTTTTTGCATTAAGTACTCACTACATAAGCCTTGAAGCCTGGCAGAATAGCTCTTGACTCTTTGTACCAAACAAAAAAAAAAAAAAAAGAAAGAAAAAGAAAAAAAGGAAGAGTTTGCCTTTTTGTTTATTTATTTGCTTATTTATTTATTTATTAGCATTATTGCATCGAGGGTAGAACAGATTCTATCATCAGTTTTTCCACTTAAGTGGAAATGATTTTGGCTAACTGCTTGGGATCAGCAAATCCTGAGATTTCATGTGTTGCTCTGTTGATTCTGTGGCACATGCAGTGTTCTGTCCACAGAGAGGTATGTGTCCAGGTCACACGATTCGAGTGAGATTTATATCTTGGCTCCTTAGTCAAAAGAACATAGGTATGATATTTTGCAGATGTGATACTTGCATCTTCCAGTTCAGTAGATTTTTGCTGTAGTAACCCTTTGTGACCACTCTCCTGGAAGAAGCAGCACAAACTGGAAAGGTTAGATGGAGAAATGGGGACAGCTTAGCCTGGGGCAAGGACAGTGACTCTGCACCTTTGCCAGTAGTGGTTTGCTGTCCTGTGCTGGGCTGTGAGCTGTGGCAGATCAGCTGTTGTTTCATGAGTTGCAGAGCTGACCTGGCAGGAAGGGTGAAAATCTCTGGTGTAGGTGTGGGAGGGAAGCCTGGGGAACTGCTGCAGAAGTTGCAGGGTAAGCCCTTTCTATGAATGAATAAAAGCCCTCACTAAGAGGCACAGGTTTAGCAGCTACCTGGAGACATAAACACATGCCTTTATTGCTGTAATGAGGAACGCTGTGGAGGCTGCTGTCCACAGGCAGGGAAATGTGCATGAAAAATGCACATAGGCCCTTCGTGCACTGCGATCTCTGTCTGGAAGGGAAACAAAGCATGTGTTTTAGAAATTACAGCAGAAAAGAATGTCTGGTAGTAGTCTGCTGAGACCAGCATTCCTGCTTCTCACAAGGAAGATGTTTTATGACAATGCTTGTTGTATAGGAAGAGGCAGGGAATACACTGGGATGACGATTATATCTGAATTGCTGTCACTTGGCATATGGAAAGCTTGCTAAAAAAGCAGGCAAGTAGTAGGAATGAGTTGTGATATTAGAAGAACCTGCTGAGCCACCTTTGTAATTACAGCACTGTTACAAGAGAAACAGCAAACCCCAAACGTATCGACCCACCTATTCTTCAGTAATGAATGGCTTTGGAGCAGAACAGAAGTGCCCTGAGTTCCTGGAACAATCTTTTGTCTAATACAAGTTTGATCTCAGTCAGGATTCGACCACCATCAGAAAGCATATTAAAGATATTGTCTTGCAGGTGATATTTAAACCATGAAAACAGATTATTTTGTTTAAGCAGGCCAGCTGACAGACTAATTAATGCTGGTTAAAAAAGCTCAGTCTATCTAAAATAATGTTTAAAACAACAAGTGTATACGTATGCATTTGTTAAAACTTAATATGATCGGTCCCTTTTGATAAAAGGTGTCATGTATGTTATGGTTTTGCTACATACAAAACACAGGCTCATGAAAACACACCTATTTCCCCACTGCAGCTGTAGCCTAAAGCTGTATAGAGATTTCTGGTATTTTAACAGTGGTAGAAAATTTTAGCTCCCTCCTTAACCCTTTTCAGATCTAATTTTCTGATGCAGATGGAACATGCCTGGCATAGTGAGCTTACTAATAACCTAGTGCAGCACGGACACCTTCCAGAGAACCAAAATTAAGGCCAAGAAGGGGAAATGCAGAAACAAGCAGGACAGTGGATCATCAGCGGCTGAGCGTTCAGGTTAGCGCTCATTCTGCCCCAGTCCTGTTGCGCAAACATGCATTTTAATGGCGAGTTAAATGGGCTTGCTTGTTTAATTGTGCGATGCTTTTGACTTCAGGGGTGAATCATCCCCACTATGCACCCGCGAGTGCTGGGGATGGCTGGTGTGTGTGGGGTTGTTCCTGGCAGGCCGCTGGGCATGCGCAGCGGCAGGGCAGCAGCCGCAGCTGCAAGCCCCAAGGACTCAGCACACTGGAGTTGTTTCTAGCTTGTGTGCAGCTTGCCCTGCGCCATTTGGTGAACTCCCTGCTCTGGTGCAGCCGGGTTCCCATCCCATCCTGTCCCTATGCTGTCCAACTGGATGGGCTGCGCTGGCTGAGGACAGTTGTTGCTACTTTGATTTATATAATGGTTTGTGGTGTTTTTCCCCCCCCCCGTAAATGGAAACATTTTCATACCTGGTAAAATTAAGTCAGTTAAAATATGAAGGGAAGCAGGAAAGCTGATTATCTGTTTAACTACGAGAAATCCCCAGCTAAGGGAACAGTAAACAGCACTAATTTATTTTTTTGGCAGGTACCTAGAAGAGTCTTACCTGTTATCTGTGTAACCCAGGGTGGGGGTTCTGTGTACACACATGGCTGAAGGGCTGGGAAGTTGAAAATGAAAATAAGAAATGGTGTTCCTTCTGGCTTAAATATTTACATAGTTTTAGTTGAGTAAGAGAATATTTGAGTTCAGTTGACCCAAGCACAAAGGGTGTGTTTCTTCATTTCCACACAGTGAGTGGCTCCTTCATCTGAGTTTCTTTTCTCTCCAACCTAAGTTTTTTGCTAAAATAATTTCTACCAGTGCTATTTCAACACCAGCTCTCGGTGTCATTAACCCTGTCATCAGGTTTGACTGCCTTGTTGTCTGTGTAGTCAGAAGCTTTCAAGACATTTTCTCTATGTACGTGTCTTGCTTGCAGAGCAGGGGCTGGCAATGGTAACCCCTGCAGCATGCACAGCTCCATCCTGGCCCCGTATTCTTATTAAGCAGACAACTTAAACAATAAGATGGCTTTGTGTTGGGCTTAGCTTTGGTGAAGATTTTTTGCTGTAGACTCTTAGGGAAGAGGAGTATCTCTAAGGATTATAAGCAAACGGGTTTTGTTGAAAATTGTTTTAAATTCTTGGCTTTTGTAACCCATTTTATGTCCTTGTGTGATTAACAGCTGTAGGTATATGTGTTTATGGTTCTTTGCCAGCTAAAGAATATGAATTTCCCTAGAGCTTTCCCTGTGACCCCTTTGTCTCCATCCTTCCCCTATCCTCCTTCCCCCCTGCATTTAGACATGCTGGTGAAGAACCTGGCATAAAGTTACCTTCTTTCTCCTTCGTATGTGCTTTCTCCTTCAAAGGGGATGTCTGTTGTGGTCATGGTTAGGACTTGGAAGCTGTCTGATCTTAGCAATAGGCTACACAGCTTACTATTCTTTTCCTGTTACCTCAGAATCTGCAGCCCTGGCAGTGTTAAGGTCTGTTCAGGCATGTCAGCCTACCAAAGTCTGAGGTTAAACAAATGTGGTTGGCTTTTGGATTATTCTAAAGGCAAAGTAAAAACACAGAATTGTTAAGTGGCTTTTTTTTTTTTTTTGTTAGCAATTTTAAAGGAAAAGAGCCCTGATTTCAAGTTATCCTGTGATTGATTGGGCCCTGACTTTACTTTGGAACACTTGATAGAAATGGATACTTTTGTTAGAGGAACTACAACAGACCACAGATCATAAGCAAACAACAGCTTTTAATGACCTCCGTTTCTTCCCAGGAAACTGAAATTCCCTGTCCCTGCTTCTGAGAAGCATGTCTTGGCCACAAAAGGTTATTTCCTCAGGAACCCTGACCTACCTCAGCCTTGAGGGATGTTGGCTTCAGCAGCAGACCTGGGTGAAAACACTTCTAATCCCTCCTCTCCTACCCCTGTTCTTGTGCTAGGCTTCACTGCTCCCTTCGCCATACCAGTCAGCAGTTTGCATGGTGGCAGTGAATGAACTGCACAGAAACACCTGAATTAAATTGGCAGCATCCCCTATGTCTGCAGAAGGGGGAGAGGGAGCAAGGAGCTGCGAATCAGCCCGTCATGACAGATGTTGGGGCGAGCGTTTTCAAAGCTGGCTGCTCCATTAGTGGAGTGTGCCTCTACTCCCCAGCACGGGGGCGAAGGATTCCTGCTCTCCCAGGTCTCCCAGGGTCTGGGTAGGCGTCAATGATCTCGGCTGCCTGCCTTTCATGCTTTTTGATGTTGGTTGCAGAGTTAGAGTGGCACTTTGTGAAGTCAATAAAAGCAGAATATGCTAATGCTGGAGTGAGTGCTGAAGGCTGCATCGAAGGCCAACAGCATCCTGGCCTGCATTAGGAATGGTGTGGCCAGCAGGAGCAGGGAGGTCATTGTGCCCCTGTACTCTGCATTGGTTAGGCCACACCTTGAGTCCTGTGTCCAGTTCTGGGCCACTCAGTTTAGGAAGTACATCGAGACACTTGAACATGTCCAGAGAAGGGCAACAAGGCTGGGGAGAGGCCTTGAGCACAGACCCTATGAGGAGAGGCTGAGGGAGCTGGGGTTGTTTAGCCTGGAGAAGAGGAGGCTCAGGGGCGACCTCATTGCTCTCTACGGCTACCTGAAAGGTGGTTGTAGCCAGGAAGGGGTTGGTCTCTTCTCTCTAGCAACCAGCACCAGAACAAGGGGACACAGTCTCAAGCTGCACCAGGGGAATGCTAGGCTCGAGGTGAGGAGAAAGTTCTTCATGGAGAGAGTCATTTGTCATTGGAATATGCTGCTCAGGGAGGTGGTGGAGTCACTGTCCCTGGAGGTGTTCAAGAGGGGATTGGACGCGGCACTTGGTGCCATGGTCTAGTCATGAGGTCTGTGGTGACAGGTTGGACTCGATGATCTTTGAGGTCTCTTCCAACCTTAGTGATACTGTGATACTGTGATCACTGGTACCATCCTTTCATCACCTGGGCCCATGCTTGTTAGCCCAGCCTTGCCTCCATTTACCTGGAAAAAAATCCTGAATCCGCTGTGGAGTTGAGAAAGAAAGAATATACAGAGGTGTTTGTAGGCAGATGTATGAAGAAGCTGGCTAAGAACAGTGAACTAACTGCAGCAAAAATGTGTTTGGCAGATATGCCCATTCTGTTTACAAATATTATGTAAATGTCCTTTGATTATTATTAATTTTATTAACCCACTTTTCATCTTGCTCAGTGAATGGTTAGACAGAGCATAGCTGAATCTGGAAGACACTTGCATGGTTTGGATACATATTTGCTCTGCCTTCATTGGTTGCTTGCAGGTTTGTTGTTGGGGGGTTTTGTTTGTTTGGGCTTTTTGAATTATTTTATATCTGCCTTGGGAATTCCCAAGCCACAAGAAGCTTTTTCATCAACTCTGCAAGTGTTCTCAATGCAAATAGTTGTGCCAGTCTTTCAGCATAGCTTCATTAATGGATATATGTTTGCACAAGAACCTGCAGTGTTATCCACTTTTATGAACCTTTTTGGAGTTGGAAGTAAATTACCATGAATATTTGCAGTCAGCTCATGAAAAGGACCCTTGGACTCCATGAATTTGCTGGATTTTCTTGAAAAAATGCCTGTAAATACTCCTCCTTCCCCTGTTGCACTGTTTTCTCTACAGTTCAGGTGTCTGGGAAAAGCAGTACGTCTGTCTTTTGAAAAAATGAGAGCTTCCTCAGCTGTCACTGGAAAGGATCCGTATTTGTGAGCTGCATATAAAACGATTCCTTGAATGCTTGCTGTGGAGCAGGGGCAATTGTGAAACATTGAGCTCAACTTCTTGTGGAGGGATGAAGGGTAAAAAGCAGGGTGAATTCCTCCTGTTCCACACCATTGCCTACTGGAAATAAAACTCTATACTAGTGAAACAGGAGTGAAGTCTGGAGCATACATGATTCACCTGAAGCAGAAAGGAATGGTGGTGGTGGTCTGGCAGCAGGGCCTCCTGCCTGGCTTGCTTAATGGAGACTGCCTGCAAGAGCTATTTGGTTGGATCAGAGGGGTGGTAGCACTCTCCTGGTAAATGCTCCATGCTCCTAAATGGAGCCTAGGAAGGCTCCTGTCTTTATCTGGCATTTTCTGAACTGAGAGCACGCCAAGTTCCTACATGCAACTGTGATTGTTCATAAAGCCCTTCTGTAAGGATGTCTATTACAGCACCTCTTTTGTCTTTATCAAGAGAGGAAAATTCAGTGTAAGTAGTGAAGCCTGTTTTCATGTTGAACGTAGCAGTCGCTTAAACTTTGTCTCACCACATATACAACACACTCTGTGCTTGAATCTTTTGTTTGCTTTGACTCTCATTTACCTGGGGAAAAAGAATGTTCTTTCTCATTTGGGGAAGGCTATATGCTTTGGTGGGTTTGTTCTTTTCCATGACTTGGTATTTTAGAAATTCTTGGGTAATCTTTGAAGGTAGTTTCATGTTGGAGCAAGTGTAATCCCTCTTTGCAAGAGCAGAGACAGCTTTGGCTTTCTCTGTCTTTTTTTCTTTCCTCCCCCAGAGGTGTAGCGTTTCAGGGAATGTAAAGCATATCTATCAGTCAGGCACTTTTTCTTTTGTTTTTTCTTTGTGCCTTGCTGTTCAAGTCTCAGCAGAAAGGATGTTGTCTTGTCTGCTGCGTCTGTGGGTTTGCTCTGTGTTTGTAAGAGTGCATGTATTTACTGATTTGGTGACATATATGCCTATCCATTACTGTGCTATACAAATGGGCTTTATCTGCTCAGCCCATGTTGCTTGATTCCGAGTGTATGATTTGTCCTGAGGAAATAATTTACTTCTGGCAGTACCTCCTAGTTTTTGTTCTGACAGGCCTTATCAGGTAGCATAGACTTTGAACTTTGCATGTCTCTTCCTTTTTGTCTGTTACTTCTACTAGCACAGGTAGAAGTAACATTGAACCTATCAATGCCCAGGTATGTGTGCAGCTCCTGTAATGCACTCTAAAAGTTTTGGGGTTGCTATCAATGACTCTCTTGTGGCTTATGGTAATTTTCTACTCAAATGGTTTCACTTGCTTATCTGCTCATGGCAGATAAACAGATCTACCATTAAATTAATTGAAACAGGAATATAGAAATACATACTGTGGTTGTGAGGATGACTCCTTGTTGATGCCATTGGTCAGGATATACATGCACAGCTGCCCTTTACACATGGTCCTATGCATGCAGGAACTGCAACAGCATTTCACAGCGTGACTATAGCCTTTACATATAAAATTGTCAAGTTACCCAAGGTAAAGAAGACACATCCTGTATTACCACAGAAAGGACCTATTTAAAATTTGTCTACTGTGGGCTATATCTTTTGCTCTTTCACATCTTTGTTATTCCTATATGGGTTGTTACAGTAGAAGACATACACTGAGAGACTTGTCAACACAGAAAACTTGACATTCTAGCGTCCGTGTTTAGCAGTCCCACCTATAAAATGATTCTCTCAACAGACCACTTCTGAAGTATGCTAGGATAGGTACTTTGGTGTTTGGAGAGCTGCCAGTGTGGCTGTCTGTTGTCTGTGTGACCACTTAGACCACTGAATGTGGAGTAATATCTAGAAATTTATAGAATACTACTTTCAGGAGATACCTGATGACAAGAGAGAGTTCATGCAGAGGAAGTTATAAAAATGCTGGACAGCTTTGGCTTTTTGTCTGTTTCTTCATGCTTTAAGTGTTGCATTTGGTGTCAGAAATAAGTGGCCTCCTGTGGGCAAGTGCACTCACAACCTAAGAAACCAAGAAGTGTGTGACATTGCTCTAAGGATACTGAAAAAGCCAGAAAGGGACAGATCTTGTTGAACAATTGCTAAGCAATAGCTGTCATAGATTCCAGATGCACCAGGAGTGGCAGCTTGAAGAAGCTCTTGTGAAATTCCAGCTGCACTCCAGAAACATCTTCAAAGTGCAGAAAACACAGAAAGTATCACATGGAAAAAGGTTTATCCGCTGTTGCTGAGAAGCACCTGGCTGGTACCAGTAGTACAAAATGAATTACTTCTGTGAGCATCAAATCTCAGAAGTCAAACTATAGCAATGGGGACAGAAATGATGTAATTTTGAAAGGGCTGCTCAGGAAGCTAAAAATATAGACTATCAAATGTGGCCTTTAAGCACCAAGATTTTGAGGTAGCTCACATTAAATGTAGACTGTAAACAGAGAGAAGAAAAGAGTAGAGAAGCAAACCAAGTTTTGTACAGCAACAATGCATAGAAGAAAGGAGGAAAAGATGAGCAAATGAGAAGGAAGTTCTGGGGAAAAGAAAGTCCTGCTCCAAGCACAGTGCCACCTGTACTGACTGTGGCAGACGATATCATTATTGAAAAGTTCATAAGCATAGGCAGGACAACGAAAAAAAGAGAAATAGAATGCTGCCTGCATAAGACAGTGCTCCTACTCTAGAGTAATAATGTGAAATGGTTGTGTGCCTGACCAACCTGATCTCCTTCTATGACCAGGTGACCCGCCTGGTGGATGTGGGGAGGCCTGTGGATGTGGTCTACCTGGACTTCAGCAAGGTCTTTGACACTGTCCCCCATAGCAAACTCCTGGCCAAGCTGTCAGCCCCTGGCTTGGACAGCAGCACTCTGAGCTGGGTTAGGAACTGGCTGGAGGGCCGAGCCCAGAGAGTGGTGGTGAATGGTGCCACATCCAGATGGCAGCCAGTCAGTAGTGGTGTGCCCCAAGGATCAGGGCTGGGCCCCATGCTCTTTAACATCTTCATTGATGATCTGGATGAGGGCATTGAGTCCATCAGCAGTAAATTTGCAGACGACACCAAGCTGGGGGCAGCAGTTGATTTGCTGGAGGGCAGAGAGGCTTTGCAGAGGGACCTCGACAGGCTGGGCAGATGGGCAGAGTCCAAGGGCAGGAGATTGAACACATCCAAGTGCCGGGTTCTGCACATTGGCCACAGCAACCCCAGGCAGTGCTACAGGCTGGGGTCAGAGTGGCTGGAGAGGGGCCAGGCAGAGAGGGACCTGCGGGGTGCTGGTTGATGGGAGGCTGAACACGAGCCTGTAGTGTGTCCAGGCAGCCAAGAAGGCCAATGGCATCCTGGCCTGCATCAGGAACAGTGTGTCCAGCAGGAGCAGGGAGGTCATTCTCCCCCTGTACACTGCACTGGTTAGACCACACCTTGAGTCCTGTGTCCAGTTCTGGGCCCCTCAGTTTAGGAAGGATGTTGCCTTGTTGGAGCGTGTCCAGAGGAGGGCAACAAGGTTTGTGAGGGGTTTGGAACACAAGCCCTATGAGGAGAGGCTGAGGGAGCTGGGGTTGCTTAGCCTGGAGAAGAGGAGACTCAGGGGTGACCTTCTTGCTCTCTACAACTCCCTGAAGGGAGGTTGTAGCCAGGCAGAGGTTGGCCTCTTCTCCCAGGCAACCAGCACCAGAACAAGAGGACACAGTCTCAGGCTGCACCAGCGGAAGTTTAGGCTGGAGGTTAGGAGGAAGTTTTACACAGAGAGAGTGATTGCCCATTGGAATGTGCTGCTCAGGGAGGTGGTGGAGTCACCATCACTGTTGGTGTTCAGGAGGAGACTTGACGGGGTGCTTGGTGCCATGGTTTAGTTGATTAGGTGGTGTTGGATGATAGCTTGGACATGATGATCTTGAAGGTCTCTTCCAATGTGGTGTGGTCTATTCTATTCTATTCTATTCTATTCTATTCTATTCTATTCTATTCTATTCTATTCTATTCTATTCTATTCTATTCTATTCTAACACCAGCACAGGGCAGCTGCATGCAGACAGGAAACTGCAATGGTGTCAGCACGTTATCAGCAAAGGCATGCACCGTTAAAGGGAAGAATGTGAAAAATACCAAAATCTTCACAATGGATCATTCTCATTGCGCTGTGCCAGTATAGAGCACAGGGAAGGCACCAAGAGGAGCTTTACAAGATGAAACTGCAGTTAGTCCTGCCAGTGCCTAAGTTGCTGCCAATCACAAATGCTAGTAAAGTCGTAATCCTTTTGACATACGGAATAGGACAGGCAAGTGATTCATAAAAGAAGAGACACAAGATAATCTGGAGATCTAGTCTGAGCAGACATATATTGTGTTATCCCTGCAGCAAAACTCCTGAAAGATTATCAAAATGGTTTTGAAAGTCTGAGATTTCTTCCAGGCACTCTGCACCTGGAAAAAGATTAAAGAATTCAGCTGCTAAAGAGCTTGCCCAACAAAGTAATTGCTGTATGAGGAGGAAAAAAATGTGTGTTATACAGAAACTGAGGGGGAGAAAAAGGTAATATTGATGCTTGCACAGCCTATGCAGGGAATTGGCATATGGTCCTTATGGAAAGCCAACCGAGTTGCAATTCTGCAAAGCTGAGCACCTTGGAGCTCGCTCCAAAGTACGTGTGACTGAGAAACCCCTGGCAAAAAAATGAAAAGCAGCTGTCTTTGACACTGAGCACTGAGGGTGCTGGCAAATGGATGTGGAAAACACCTATCTCACCATATTCTGGGCACCAGCAAGTAAATGGAAACGGCAGGATGGCTTTTAAGATGAAAGCTGAAATGAAGCGATACCAGTAACATATACTGGCATACAGGATCTGCTATTGAAACGTTTGTGGACTGATGCTGGGGCAGAGGAAGGGAAGCTGTGTCAAATCAAAACCTACAACTCATCAACCTTTTGGAAGCAATCAGGAAACTAATTCCATAGCAGAATGGAAGTAAAACAAAGTAGTGGCTGTCTGCAATACTGCATTTAGGATGCAGTTTCTGGGTTGCAATATCCTAACCCCTAGAAGTGGCAGTTCTATGGTAGATTGTGGTGGGTTTAGGCTATGCCTTTAAAATTTAGTTACAGATTTTGAGCAGAAAAGTAGAAAAATATAAATAAATCACTATTGGGTGCAAAAAGGAAAACAAAAGAGTATTTCTTCCCTTTTCTCTTCTATTCTGATCTTTGGCTGTTTTGCTTTGCTCAAGAGAGATAACCTGCTTATCGGCTGGCTTTGGCTAAGCCTAACTTCTCTGCTCCTTTCTCTTGTGCCTTTTGTACAGGGGGTAAGAGGAGTAGGGAGGGAGAAGCTAGTAGCTTCCCCTAGTCCTTGGCCAGGGGGTCCTTGTGCTGTTTATTAATTGTAAATATCTGTAAATATTGTGAATCCTGGGTACTTTATACATCTTCATTGCATTCCATCGTAGTGTAAATATTGCTTGTAAATACAGCTTCACTGGCTTCTAGCTGAGTTGGTCTGGCAAAGTTAATGCTGGGGGAAAACTTCAACCCACCACATAGATACACACCATATGTGAATTGGTATTTACCTTCTTAATCAATTTAAGCCCTTACCAGTTTTCAAATTCTCCCTGAGAGTATTTATCCCCAGCTTTTGAGCAGCTGCTTGGAGATCTGACAGCACGCTGCCACTTATGTCACTTTCTCTCTGGAAATTGGATCAAACATGATGCCAGCAAGATAGTTCTTGAGATGTTCTTTTAAAAGGTTAGTGAGGGGCTTTTATGTCAGGCCATTCTGATTACCAGAGCCAGGAATCAATGACATTCAAAAGGATTTTGGTAATAAGCTTGGGGGTTTTGTGTGAGAAATGTGAATTTTGGGTACAGAAATATCAAACCATTTTCATTCTGTGGCATTTAAATCTTCATGTTTCTATTTTGACAGCTGTCTGTGCCCACCACAGTGTTCTACTGGTCTATATGGAGACAATCTACTGTGCAGCATGAACATAATAAATACAGGAAACATAAGCACCTGAGGAAATTTTGAAGTTAAGCCCTGTGAGCTTCTAGGACGGAAATGCCTCCTCTGAACTGGACAACTTTGTACTTTTCATAAAGAACAGCTGAAAGAGTCTCTACTGGAAAGTGCCTGTTGCCTGTCTCAGCTTAGCACTTCCTTGTAACAGCCCCGTGTGCTTGTCTCAAATCTTGGTTGCAGTGGTCAGTATGGTCTCGCAGATATTATGGTCTTGAAGATATCACTGTCAGAACTGCTCTAAGGGCCTTCAGGCTCCTGCTCTGTTGAGTCTAACTCATGATCTAGTTATCTGCCCAGCTGTAGAAAGAGAGTGAAGGCATCTGTGGAAAAAATTACCATCAACCACAAGACTATGTGTCACTAAAACTTCTGATAGTAACCCCACACGTCTTGTAGGGCAGCGTTTCAAATGGAGTGTACAGTGCCATAAAAAAGACTAATGAGTTTATGATTAACAACCTTATTTAAAGAGTTTATAGCAAGGAATTGTGCAACTGAGTAAGACTGTGAGATCCTTGGCCTGATAGAGAGAATAAGCCAAGCCCAGATATGGGTCAATGTGTGGGCAGTGGCTGGAACATGCTGCTCAATGCAGACGGACATATAAGAAGGGATGGATGCAGGGGAGGAGTTGCACTTATCTCCTAGAATTATCAAGATAAGCAAGCAGTCCAAGATAACATCACCTGAAAGCAGCTGGGTCAGATTGAGAGCAGAAAAGATTTAAGAAAAATATAGCAAAGCAATGTATTGAAATGCTGGTGATATCATATTCCTGTCATAATAGCCCTGGTTAGCCAATACTTGATGAGCAGTTGTAAAACATGACGCAATGAAGCCCAGGAAAAGAGATAAAGCAAGAGATGGTGTTTCTGAAAGGCCTTGGAGACCTTTTCACCTACAGCCATGCCAATTGCCTCATTGTAAATTGCTGTTTGCATTTTGAGAAATCAGTTAAATTGTTAGATGTTGTTATTGTGACCATCAGAAACAGAACAACGATGCTTTTGGGCAGTGTGGTGTCCTAGGCTCCACAGTTTCCATCGGTGGATTCCACTGTGCTGGCATTCAGTTTAGGCAGTTTACTTGGCAAAGAGAAGTCAGTCATAACCAATTATTATTGTCCCACAAATATTCACCTGGTGGGGTTAAATCTCTTAGGCAACGCTACAGCAAGAAAATAGAGGGAGAGCTGTACTTGCCCAAAGGAATTGCTTGGAAAAACATAACATCTTGCTACACAATTTGGTGCCAAGTTGTGCTCAGAATTTGGTGCCTGTTTCTCCAGCCTGCACCCTGCAACAACCAAGTATCCTGGTGCTCCGTGGCATACATTTAGACTTACCTTTCTAGGGGCTGTATGGGTGGTTCCCTATGAAAATCATTGTCAATTTAGCCTTCAACTTCTAAAAGATTAGCTTTTAAGGCCTGAGTTAGTTTTTCATCCCTTGAGATACAATATGCACTGCCTTCCAGGTGATGATGTGTAGAAGAGAAACTGCTCCCTATAGTTTTGCTAATTTCCCTTAGAAGAGAACGAATAAAAGAAACTGGAAAAGTGTGATGTGAACCCACTGGTGAAAAAGGGACAGGCCTTTCAGAGCGGCTTTCCAAGAGTTCCAGGCTTCATAGAGGCATGCGTTTAATGAGCAACCAAAAACCAGGGAAGATTTCCCCTCCATCCTTCAAACTTCTCTTTAAACACGTTAGTAGTCCTTTTGAGCTCCAGACACAGGCTGCATATGTAGCCATCCACATGAATATGCATTGAATCTCAGATGTGAGTTGAGATTTCATTGCTTTCCTCCCCTAGAGAAGGGAGTTTTCTTCCATTTGCTCATTCAGAGCACACTGCTCACCTAATGGCCAGCACTTGCAAGTCTCTCTCCAGGATGAATGAAGCCAACCACGAGGCTGAGTTGACCCAGGTGTTTTCTCAGTTTCTTCATGAACATATTTTGACCTTTTTTTCTCTTTCCTGTTGTGAATACACAGCTGCTTAACTGGTGTTTGCAATTTGCTAAAGACTGTGTGCAGAAGAGTTGCTGTATAATTATGGCTTTTTTTTTAATTATATTTTTTTTTTAGGTACTGGATAAGTTACTTCCCTGCCTCAGTGTGTCTATCTGTCAAACTGTAAGAAAAATGTGATGACATTAGTTTGATTCCCCCAAAGGATTTGAGTGCATTCATTAGTTAATATCTTTTAAATGCTTTGAAGATTAGAAGTTTAGTGTAGAAATAGTCTAGGACCAAGCATTCACATCAATGAGAATATTATTCTGGAAGTTCAGCAAAACATGCCATACCAAAAAAAGTGCATTTATGGGGGTGCAGTTAATATTCATGACTTTGTTCTCAGCTGATAAGTTTGCAGTGAATGCAAAGATGGGAAAGAGAATAAGGGATTATTGTAGAGCAGGGCAGAATGCTTATTGTGCACGACTACAAGTCATTTTGCCACCAGAACACCATCTTCAGACAGATGCAAGTATTTTCATGTACTGAAGCTGGAATGGGAGAAAAGCAACAGATCTTGGTAGATTTGCCTCTGTAATAACAATAATGACAACAATAATAGTAGCAACAACAACAATCATCATCATCATCGTCATCATCATCATCATCATCATCATCTGTTTTCCCTTGCAGGCAAAGCCACAGGTCTAGACCTTGCTTGTGGTGTTAGTCACCTTTGCACTTTATCTTACCTGAAAATCTCAGGCTGGGAGTCAAACTGCAGCCCTCCTCAGCAGGTTAAGTCACTGTGATCCACCTTCTATTGTTAAGGAGTCATTGCTAAACCAAATGCATCAGGAAAATTACCTGTCCTGGGGTGAAAAGTAGAGGCAATGCCGCCCTTCCATCTTGGGGAATCTGAAGGTGATGAGGCAGGAGAATTCTGTTTTATGCTGTTTGTGATTATTATTATCTCTTTTTCTAGCCTTGCAAACCAAACCTGCTATTTTAATTAATATTTTTTTTGCTTTCACAGCAATATCTTTTGGCGTGTCTGATGTATGGTCTGAAACCCTTACAGCTTCTGTGCTTTCCTTTGAGTTAATATTTAATTCCTTATTAAACATTAACCTTGGCAAGAGATGCTTCTGTAGAAGAGGACTGCTGTGCTAATCATTTCCTTTGAAAAGCATGGGGACAATGTGGAGCACTGTACGTGTCTGGAAAGTAAACTGTCTTTTAATGACAGGTTACTGTTGCACAACACAAATTTTTTTTTTTTCTGTTTCTTCTGATGTTTACAAACTGTTCCTGCCCAAATGGCAACCCATGAGTATTCTGTGGAGAACCCACCTCCTGTATGTAAAGATGTTGACTTGCTGGAATGTGTCAGGAGAAGGGCAACAAAGTTGGTGAGGGGTTTAGAACACAAGCCCTATGAGGAGAGGCTGAGGGAGCTGGGGTTGCTTAGCCTGGAGAAGAGGAGGCTCAGGGGAGACCTTCTTGCTCTCTACAACTCCCAGAAGGGAGGTTGTAGCCAGGTGGGGGTTGGTCTCTTCTCCCAGGCAACCAGCACCAGAACAAGAGAACACAGTCTCAAGCTGTGCCAGGGGAGGTTTAGGCTGGATGTTAGGAAGAAGTTCTTCATAGAAAGAGAGATAGGCCATTGGAATGTGCTGCCCAAGGAGGTGGTGGAGTCACTGTCCCTGAAGGTGTTCAAGAGGGGATTGGACATGGCACTTGAAGCCATGGCCTTCATTAGTCATGAGGTGTTGGGTGACAGGTTGGACTTGATGATCTGTGAGGTCTTTTCCAACCTTATTGGTTCTATGATTCTATGATTCTATTGATAAGTTTTGGGCAGCTTTCCACATTAATACAACATAATTAATTTTTAATTACTATCCTATTTGCCTTATTAATTTATTCATAAATCAATAGTAATAACAAACTCCTCCTGCTCTTCTTCGCCCTTCATCAGTCCTAGGAACAGAAGAGATTTTGGCACAAGGGTCTTGTTCAGGACTTTGGTGCACACTGTTTTGCACGGTAAGTGGGAGCAGAAAGCTGGGCCATTATGTGTGCCAAAAAAGGAGAAGAAAAGGTTGAGAGTTCCTTATTCAAAAAGCCCTGAAGCTCAGACACTTCTTTGCTCAATCCTTCTATCTTGTGAAAATTATACTAATCCAACAAGCTCCTTTACTACTCACATTTCACTTCCTGGAGAACAAAGACACACAAAACTGGAAAGGACCTCTTGGGTTAATGAGCCTAGGCATTCCTGTCTCAATGAGCATGTTGCATTTGTGTGATCCTGTTCTTACACTCATGAGGTTTCTTCTTAAAGCCAAATATGTTTTTTTACAACAGAATCCTAAAGGGAAGTCACCAGACCGGCTTAGGGACTAGTACCTTATAATTTGTAGCCTAAAAAAACACCCCAAAACCAACAAATCAAACCAAAATCCCAAGCAAGCTAAACATCTACTTGACATGAAGTGCTGTCTTGCAGGTTTTTTCTGCATGACAGAGGTAAATTTGCTATCTTTCAGCCTCCAGGAGCTGTTTTGCTGAACACACAGCTGAACTCGGTGGCCGGGTGGCCTTTGCTCGCTGTGCTGGCTGCCCGGCTGGGCTGCGCTGACTTCCTGCCTAACCTAACTCATGTGCTGCTGCCTCTGCCATCACTGCCTCCACCAGCATTTTACCTCGATGAGCTTCCCTGTGACTCAGACCAATCTGGTCCATGAAGTAACAACAGGTTGGAAGGTGTGAAAATGCTTTTGAGAAGATTGGTATAAGAAAGCTTCACAAAAAAGAGTGGAATTTGCAGGAGGCTGAGGTAGGTAGAAGGTGGGGGGCTGCTTTACCTATTAGACAGGGCCTCTGCAGGATGTGCACAGCTAAGATGGGACAAGAAATATGAAAGAAATAGGAAATCAGAGTGGAAATAAGGGCAGATGGACCTAAAACTCAGCCTTGGGGAAAAAAGAGCAGCCCATTGTACGTCAGGAAAGGACAAGAAGCACCACAAGCAAGATGGTGGCACAGTCAAATCAGCAGGCAAGGAGGAGGATTTTGACAGTTAAGCTGATGTGTTCCTGCTCTGACAGACACACTGCCGTCATACAGTGAGCTGTGTTTGTGTTAGGCGGCAGGTATGAGATGACTGTACCAAGTAATGACGAAATATAAACTTTTCTCTTTCTTTGTATAAAAGCTCCAACGATATCCCAAACACAGGGCTGTGCATTTCAGATTTCTCTGTTTAGTCTGTGCACTGTAATTTAATCTAATATGACAAAACATTTGTAAGCACCCATTTGTTTTGTCATATGTGTGTTTTCATTCTGGTCAAAAGCAGAATTAGCATCTCTCTTAATACTATTCTGTTAAAGAAAATAAGTCCTCCTCTCCCGTCCTGGCCTGATTTTTTGCTAATCTACCATGATCAAGCTTTATGACCTGGGGTCACACTAATCTCCAATGGCCATGTAGTTACTATAGTTTCACTACAGAACGAGGCTTGTGCACTGCACGTAATGCAGCCTCTGTTTCTGGCTGGGGTAACCCTGGGCGCCTGCAAGGGCTCCACTCTGACCTCTCAGCGTCCTTTGTAGATGGATTTGGTGACTCTTTGAACCAAGAAACACCCCTTCCCTGGCCATTCAGCTCGCTCTTCTTTGCTCACACATTTCTTGGGGCAGTTTTGTGTGGCTCTGAACTTCATGTGACTTTGGAGTTTGAAGTTGCATGTTGAAGGGAAAAAAATTTGCTCAGATTTTGTCTCCTGCTTCACAAAAATTTGTGTTGCCATTGACTTGCAGGAAAGTAATATTCCTAGGACAAAGGTAAAACTGCAAAGCTGTGTAACTGGCAAACTTTATGGATTGAGGGGATGGACTATGGGCATAAATATCAATAGTTCAGCACAGTCTTAAAAACTCAGCTTCTGGTTTTCTTCTTTCCAGTTAATCTTCACATACCTCAGTTTCACCATGTGTCAGTTAGGAGTAATGACAATTTTTACTTAGTTTATAAATCACTGGTGATTCATAGAAGACAGAGTGATACCATATTAATTACTTTCAGATTCCTGTCTGCTGGGCTTATCTTCTAGTGACAGATACGCTGTGAGTCTGTTTATTTTATGCTTGTGAAAAGGAAAAGTCCATAAAAAAATGTTCTATTGCTTACCTAAATGCTGCTGTGACTGCTGGTAATAGACTGTTAGAAACCCAAACAACTCCTAGAATTCAGTTTTGTTGATTTCTTGATCCATTGCTTTAAATTATGTTTAAATTGAAATTCATTTATTCAGACTGCACTGAGAAAATCAGCATTCACAATCTGTGTGTGATTTCTGTGTGGCAGGTTGGACTTGATGGTCTTAGAGGTCTCTTCCAACCTTGGCGATTCTGTGATTCCTTGTGTGCCTCTTAACCACAGGAAGAAGAGCTAAAGGACCGGGTGTGGAGCAAGGCAGGAGTGGTACAATGCATAATTACCTAACATGAAGGCCCTGCTCAGTGCTGGGCAGGATTTTGACACGTGCACCTTCCCACCCTCCACATCTACCCTGGGACCTGCATCAAGGGAAGACAGGCAATGCCTCTTCCTGTTTTGTCTGCCCTGCAACTGGAGGATGTCAGTCTCCACAAATGTCAGCCCATGTCAAGCAGCTTTCAGCAGCTCTAAATTTGCTAATGGTGTTGATGTACTTTGAATGCTTTCCTCCTTTTAGAGTCTCTGCCCTTCCTCAATGGGATGGGACTGGCCTCCTTTTGCGTTTGAAATGTGGAAACCTTTCTGCTCACTTGCCAGACGAGCTTTACATTGCATGTAGCAAATGCAGTTTGATATCTCCAGCCGACTGTCTCCTCTCTGTTGTGTATCTTATCCTGTAAACTCTTCTCAACCTGGAGGCAAAAGCTGAAATGTCACAAAGCAGGCAGCTGCATCTTCCTAAAACACCTGTGAGTCAGTTCCCAGTGGGCATAAAGATGAAGATAACCTGGGAGACTTGCAGGGGCAGGCTCTATCCATCACCTTGCGGTTCCTTGCTAATCTGTTTTAACCCTCCCAGATACTTTTTTCATCGGTCTTATAAAACATTTCAAACTTCTTGTCAGTCAGGAGTACTGTGGTAACCACTGGACATACAAGGGTGCTGGGATTCAGGAACATCTAACCTGAAACTTAAACTGGCATGCATTTAAGGTGTTTGTGAGCTTTGATGATGGTGAATAAGGACATCTGTTCTTATTTCCATTATTGTGAAAGCAGCTACTGACACTGCATGTTGGACAGCTGACAGTCCACACACTGATGTTGTTATGTGTTGTCACCTTGCTGATGCAGTTACCTTTCAGTAACAATTACACAACACTAACTCTGACACGGAGATAATGGCTTGATTATTTATAATATCTTGAGAAAAGCCCCATAACTGCCATGAGTGCAACAGAATGATGCTATGTGTCTGAAAGAAGAAAGGACCCACACAAAGAGATTCTGTGCTCCCCCTCACAGAATCAGAGAGTGATAGATGTTGGAAGGGAACTCTGGAGATTGTCACATCCAACCCTCCTTCCAGAGCAGTTCGTCTGCAACAGGTTGCACAGGATGGTGTTCAAGCGGCTTTTGAATAACTGCAGAGGTGGAGAATCTACCATCTCTCTGGGCAGCCTGTTCCAGTGCTCTACCACCTTCAACATACAGAAGTTTCTCCTCACACTTAGCTTGAACTTCCTTGTGTTCAAGTTTGTGCCCATTACCTCTTGGCCTGTCACTAGGCACCACCACTGAAAAAAGACTGGCCCCATCCTCTTGACACCCACCCTTAAAGTACTTGTAAGCATTGATGAGTTCACCCTTCAGTCTTGCCTTCTCCAGGCTAAAAAGCCCCAAGTCCCTCAGGCTCTCTTTGCAAGAGAGAACACTCCCAAATCATCTTTGTTGCACCCTCTCAAACAGATTCCTGTCCTTGAACAGGAATCATAGTACTCCAGAAGAGGCATCACCGGGGCAGAGTTGAGGGGGAGGAGAACCTCCTTTGACCTATTTACGTCGCTCTTCTGGCTGCACCCCAGGATGCCATTGGGCTTCTTGAGCTTTTTTTTAATTTAAAGAAAAAAAATACATCACTTTCTGTACTGCAGGTAAATGAAGGTGATGTACTGGTTGATGGAGAACAAAACTCTTGCATACTGTAGCCTTATATGTTCAACATGAGCTCATGTAGCTTTACAGGAAAGGAGCCTCTTTGCTGAGGATTAATATAATAATCCTTTCTCTTTTATTTTAGTGTCTTGAAGCTGAGCTGTCTCTGGACAAAGTGAAAACAATTTGATCCAATGAATGTAAAAGGCTGGATTGTTTGTTTAGCCATGAAGTGGGGCCAGGCTGATAGAGGATGTTGCTCCCTACTGTATCTCTAGTCTGCAGCATGAGGGTGAGTGTGGTGGGCTGAAATTACCCTCAACATAAAATTGCCAGACCAGCTCAGCTGGAAGCAAATGAAGCTATATTTACAAGCAAACTACAATCTAGAAATATGAATGCAATGAGTATGTACAAAATATGCAATATTTACATGCATTTACCATTTATGAACAATGTGAGAACCCCTCTGAGTAAAACCAGGGGGTTACCAATAGCTTCCCCCTCTCTGCCCCCTTCCCCCTCTACAAGGGGAAAGAGGAAAGTAAAGAGAAGAGCAGAGAGTAGCTTGTAAGTACTTAGCCACAGCAAGAATGCAGCCAAGGTCAGCAACAGCCAAGCAAAAGCTACCAGCTAGTATCAGTTAGAGTGAAGAGTCAAAGAGAGAAAAAGTAGTTTATACAACTAACATTATGTTAGTTATACATTAGAATACAATAGAATGAACCAGGTTGGAAGAGACCTTCAAGATCATCGCGTCCAGCCTATCATCCTACACCACCTAAACAACTAAACCATGGCACCAAGCAACACCTCCAATGATGGTGACTCCACCACCTCCACGGGCAGCACATTCCAATGGGCAATCACTCTCTCTGTATAGAACTTCTTCCTAACATCCAGCCTAAACCTCCCCTGGCACAGCCTGAGACTGTGTCCTCTTGTTCTGGTGCTGGCTGCCTGGGAGAAGAGACCAACCTCTGCCTGTCTACAACCTCCCTTCAGGGAGTTGTAGAGAGCAACAAGGTCACCCCTGAGCCTCCTCCTCTCCTGGCTAAGCAACCCCAGCTCCCTCAGCCTCTCCCCATAGGGCTTGTGTTCCAAACCCCTCACCAACTTCATTGCCCTTCTCCTGACACGTTCCAGCAAGTCAACATCCTTCCTAAACTGAGGGGCCTAGAACTGGACACAGGACTCGAGGTGTGGCCTAACCAGTGCAGTGTACAGGGGCAGAATGACCTCCCTGCTCCTGCTGGCCTGTTCCTGATGCAGGCCAGGATGCCATTGGCCTTCTTGGCTGCCTGGACACACTACAGGCTCGTGTTCAGCCTCCCATCAACCAGTATCCCCAGGTCCCTTTCTGCCTGGCTGCTCTCCAGCCACTCTGACCCCAGCCTATCCGAACAATGGGATTATTTAGATCTTATCATTACTTTTCTTTTGCATCCAATGGTAATTTATTTAAATTCTATCACTTTCTACTCAAGATCTGTGGAAAATTTCCTAAGCATCAGCCTAAAACTGCCACAATGAGGTAAGCCACAGTTTGCTTCACTTCATGGACCTTGAGGGGCTCTGGTTTATAGCTGTGTTCTACCCACAGAAAAGTTGCTCATATTTCTTTTTCCTACATCCTTGTATTATATGTCACATATAATTAAATAGCAGGAACCAAAGGCTGATTATTTTCCATTTATTTTCTTTTTCATATACTTGAGGTTGTGTGGGAGCACTTCTGCTCATGCCTTTCACTTCTTTGCCACAAATAATTGGCTAGAGATATATTTGTTTAGAATCAGCCCATCCACACCCATCCTGGCCTCCCCAAATGAAAGCTGGAGAGGAGGAGACTCAGAGGTGACCTTATTGCTCTCTACAACTCCCTGAAGGGAGGTTGTAGACAGGCAGAGGTTGGTCTCTTTTCCAGGCTGCCAGCACCAGAACAAGAGGACACAGTCTCAGGCTGCACCAGGGCAGGTTTAGGCTGGATGTTAGGAAGAAGTTCTATACAGAGAGAGTGATTGCCCATTGGAATGTGCTGCCTGTGGAGGTGGTGGAGTCACCTTCATTGGAGGTGTTCAGGAGGAGACTTGATGGGGTGCTTGGTGCCATGGTCTAGTTGTTTAGGTGGGTTGGATTGGTTGATAGGTTGGACGTGATGATCTTGAAGGTCTCTTCCAACCTGGTCTATTCTATTCTATTCTATTCTATTCTATTCTATTCTATTCTATTCTATTCTATTCTATTCTATTCTATTAATAAATATTCACTTTTCTCCTTCTTTTCCCTCCTAAATTAGAGAAGGTCATGTGAAGGGCGATGGCAAGTATGAAACACAGGAAGAAGCAACTGAACAATGCCTGAATAAAGGCAAACTTTTTGACACAGCATGGATTTTGTCTTTTATTTGTTTCTTTTCTAAACTGTCAAACCACACATTAATAAGATATCCATCAAAATGACTTATAATAAAGAAAAGAACTGTGATAAAAGATAATCACAATTTTAAAAGCACGTACTCTGTGGGAGGGTGAAGGAAGGGGATAAAATGTCATTGGGGCTGAGGCTTGCAATTTATTTTGCAAGGATTAATATGGAAGAGTCTTACTTCACAGAATCACAGAATGGTAAGGGTTGGAAGGGACCTTGAAAGATCCTCTAGTCCATGCCCCCTGCCAGAGCAGGATCACCTATACCAGATCACACAGGAATTCATCCAGGCAAGTTCTGAATACCTCCAGAGAAACAGACTCCACAACCCCCCTGGACAGCCTGTTCCAGCCTCACTCCATCCTCTTGGCACTCATCCTTTACCTGTATATAAACATTAATGAGGTCACACCTTAGTCTCCTCTTCTCCGAACTAAAGAGCCCCAGCTCCCTCAGTCTGTCCTCACAAGGAAGATGTTCCTTCCACTCCCTTAACCATTTTTGTGGCTTTTGTGCTGGACTCTTTCAAGCAGTTCTCTGAGGTCCTTCTTGAACTGAGGGGTGCAGAACCGGACACAGATGTGGCCTCTTCAGGGCAGAGTAGAGGGGAAAAAGAACCTCTCTCAACCTACTGACCACAGCCCTTGTAACAGAAGCCAGGATACCATTTGCCTTCTTGGCCACAAGAGCACATTGCTGGCCCATGGACAACCTCCCATCCACTAGGACCCCTAGATCCTTTTCCCCTTCACTGCTCTCTAGCAGGTCAGTCTCCAGCCTATACTGGTACATTGGGGTGCTATTTCCCAGGTGCAAGGCTCTGCACTTGTCCTTGCTGAACTTCATTCAGTTTCTCCTTGCCCACCTCTCCAGCCTGTCTTAGTCTCACTGAACAGCAGCACAACCCTACAGTGTGTCAGACACTCCACCCAGTTTGGTGTCATCAGCAAACTTGCTGACAGTGCCTTCTGCTCCCTATTAGTTACGACACATAATGAAGTTGATTAAACAAAAAATGATGTTAATAAAATACAAATTATCTCTTATTATTGATTATTTTACCAGTGAGAGTTTTCTATGAGTGTATAAACTGATCTACAAGACACTGTAATATTTTGCTGAGAATAGAATAGAATAGAATAGAATAGAATAGAATAGAATAGAATAGAATAGAATGGAATGGAATAGAATGGAATGGAATAGAATGGAATGGAATAGAATGGAATGGAATAGAATGGAATGGAACAGAACAGAATTAAGCAGGTTGGAAAGGACCTTTGAGATCATCGAGTCCAACCTATCACCCAACACCATTGAACCAACTAAACCATGGCACCAAGTGCTTCATCCAGTCTCTTCCTAAACATCTCCAGTGATGGTGACCCCACCAGCTCCCTGGGCAGACCACCCCAATGGCCAATCTCTCTTGCTGGGAAGAACTTCTTCCTAACCTCCAGCCTAAACCTTCCCTGGCACAGCCTGAGACTGTGTCCTCTTGTTCTGCTTCTGGTTGCCCAGGAGAAGAGACCAACCCCCACCTGGCTACAACCTCCCTTCAGGGAGTTGTAGAGAGCAAGAAGGTCTCCCCTGAGCCTCCTCTTCTCCAGGCTAAGCAATCCCAACTCACAAGTAGTTACTCAAAGCCACTGCTTGTGACTCCAGATGACATGTGGACCACTTCTAGAGTGCTGTTCAGTAGTCCCCGACTACAGCTAGTCTGTGGGAAGCCATGCCCTGACCTTATCACTTCTCTTTTTTTCATACGGTCTGCTGTGAAAACCTTCCTTTATGAGTCATGATCTGCTGTTAAGGACCTTCTGAAAAGTCTTTTTTTTTTTTTTTTCTTTCTTCTGGAAGCACACTGCCTGGGAGCAGCAGGGAAAACACTAAACCACAGTAATTGCACTAGATCAAAACATAATTGTATAATGGTGAGCTCTTCGGCAAACGGAGAGCAGAGTCACAAGGCAGCCACTTGGCTGCGTTCTGCCAGCAACATCTCATCAATGTGCAGGTAAGAGGGGCAGTGTGTACCAGAAACAATACTCAAGCTTGAGGTAAATCGGAGAATTGTGACAGGCTCTTAACCACCTCACCCCGTGGCTTCAAAATAATGTTCTTCAGTGTGGGGGTTTGGAATTTCCCCTACAGCAATGCGAAGCTTGGCTCACTCGGTCGGGGAGCAAATGGAAGCTATATTTACAAAGCAAAAACGACACTCTACGATGGGATGCAGTGAACGTGTACAAAAAGACAGGATTGACAATACTGTACAGGTATTTACAATCAGAAAACAACACGGAACCCCCCTGAATCCCTTCTGGTATCCCAAAAGGAGTGGGGAAGCTGCTCCTCTCTCACCTAACCCCCTCCCTTTTCTCTGTTTAATTAGAAGAAAAGAGAAAGACCTTAGGAGAAGCGTTAGCCCAAAGCATCGTTAGTGTCCTTATCTGCAAGGTCAATAGCGAACAGATTCTCCCCAAACCAGCAGAGCAGCCAGGCAGCCAGAGAAGAAAGAAAAGGAATGAAGTGGAATGTGAGAGATTGCTAGGGTACATCTCGCACATCTGGCCAATGAAATTCATCTAGAGTAATCTTTTGTTTTCCTTTTTACACCCAGATGTGAATTGTTTATATTTCTCCACTTTCTCTGCTCAAAATCTGCAGCTAACTTTTAAAGGCATAGCCTAAAATTGCCACATTCAGCAATTGCAGTCAGAGGAGGACAGCCCTGTGAGAGGGGCTTAATATGCTACAGATGGCTGCCTCAGCCTGCGTTTTCAGGAGCCAGCTGTACAGGGAGCAAGCCTAGAGTGTGACGTAGTCGAAGTAATACATTTTCAATACCATGGTAGGCTGTGATTTTAAACTTGGGTAAAAACCTATCAGGATATCACCCATTAATTGCAAGAATGTTCTACTTTCGGAGAATTGTGTGCCCAAGAGGCTCGTGGTGTCTTGCAGTAAGTTGTCTATCCCCAGATTATCAGGGCGCTCTGTCCATTTCATTGCAATCTCTTCTCCATGCATTCTCCTGCTGATTTTCTCTACTGATATTGGTCGGGGTGGGTTTTCCTGTAAACAATCATGCTTTCATGTTTCAACCCACTGTTTTATGTTGAAGTAAGCAAAAACTAAAGGAAAACTATGAAAGAATCATGCAAGAATGAGGACAAAGAGGAACTTCTATCTGAAACACTGTACTTTGTGAGAATCTGTGAGGCGCAGCAGGTCTATTGCAAGCAGGGCTAGGTCATAAGTTTGTCTTAACAGGCTCTTCTACAGCTGGACTGAAGCTACCATGAAGAAGTTCAGGCCTTGGAACCCTTCCAGTTACAGATGGTCTTCAGTGCATGCTTGTAGTTTTTAAACTGAAAGTGGGAGATTTAATCAAGACAGAATGAAGAAATGTTTTACACTGAGGGTGGTGAGACAGTTGCCAATGTTGCCCAGAGTTAGGGGAGATGCTCCATCCCTGGAAACATTTCAAGTCAGGTTGGATGGGACTCTGAGAAATGTGATCTAGTCGAAAATGTCCCTGGTAACTGCAGAGGAGTTGGAATAGATGATCTTTAAAGGTCTCTTACAACCTAAACCAGTCTATGACTCTATGACTCCTGCAGGAATATACTCAACTTGCAGGGATATGTGCCCTGTGTGCTGCAGTTGTCATCGCTGTACCAGCTGGGCTCTGCATCTGCAGTCTGTCTTGCAGCACCATTCAAGACTGGTGCCTTCTGCCAAACCCCTTGGCTCATTCCTTTTGTTTGTGTTTGCTTTAGAACTATCTAAGGAACTCCTGTAAGATGAGGTTCATGGTGTGGGTTTTGGTCTCCACCACGCCCACTGTGGGGTGTTCCAGAAGTTCTGATCAAATTCCAAGTTTGCTGCAGCACAGAGACTTTATCAAGGGAAAGCATGCTGTATGCAAAACATGTTGAAGTGCCCTCTTATGAAACAAGGTTTGACTTTCTGTAATATCGAAAGGAACATTAAACCAGAATTTAATATATACTGGGAAATCATACTTCATAATCTAATGCTCAGAGCCCTCTTCTTTTTAATGAGAAGATCAGAATTCTCATCTCTCTCATGGTTTGCCTAAACATCTTATGTTAAATGACAGCGCTTCCCAAAACAGGGGCTGGTTAGCTGCCCTTTACTAGGCTAACATTTTGTCTAAATGGGAAAGCTTTAGGTATAAAATAAGGGCCAAACTTAAACCAGTAAATCAGTGTAGCCACACCTTGTAGACATTACTGTTTTGCTATTAAACTAGACAGGGTTATTTTAGCTTACTGCTTATGAAGGTTTTTTAAACTAAGCAGTGATCCTGGAACAAAGGTCTAGCCATGCAAGGGAGTTGTGTTAATGCATCTCTAGCAGATCAACCCTCTCGGTAGGATTGTTTAGAGTCTTTGAGGCAAGGAGAGCTACTGGAACTGTTACCCAGGGACTGAGTGGAAAGAAGAAAGCTGCCATGTGCTACATGTGCAGCAACTCCTCTGATAAGACTTGATAGTGTGGAACAATGGAGTGGGCAAGCTTGATAAGAATTTCCAGTAGCCTTGTGCTGATGGAAAGAAGCTGTGATAGCCGTGCAGAAAGCAGTTTGTCATGGCCTGATGGAATGGCAACTTCTGTGCAGTAAAAGAAGGGGAGTAGATGCCTTCCATTCAAGCCAGTAACAGGCTTCTGAAGACAAGGTGGAATTATGCTAGGACACTGCTGCAAAAGCTACTGTAAGCGTGTCCTGCTCCTTCTGCGAGATGAATTGTATCAAGGGCAATAAGACAGTGCTGGACAAGGATGGCATTAGTATAAATGCCAACATGACCATTTCTAAGGGCTTTTAGAAATACCAATAAAAGTACTCTTGTAAAAGGTTTTATGCTACAGTTACCTTCAGGAGGAGAGTGTAGCATCTCCTGTAGTATCTTTGCTGGTCTTTTCTCTCATACATGCAAGGCTTCAGCAAGCAGCATTCAGCCTCTGGCTTTGCTCTTAGCTTCCTCCACCTGACACTCAAACATTTGCATTTAAATCTCATGGAAAACTCCTCAGACTCTGTGGCTTGATTCCTGTTTGTGAGTTTTTCTCATACATTTTGCTGCTTTCCAAGTTTTCTGTTTCATTACACAATTTAACTGTTTGCTCTATCTGTACTGGCAATGCTGTTGTCAGCTTCAGGGGGCACGCCAACTGTGTGCTAGCATAGCAGAACTGTTCAAGGTGAAAAATTCAGTCTAAGGAAACATTTGGAGGCCCTTCCTAGGCTGAGCAGAAAAATGTAATGTCCTTGATTTCTGTTAGGGCAATCACACAGGAGCTGATCTTTTACAGTATGCTGTTCTTTACTGCAACACTATGCAATTGCTTTAGAATTTACCAGAACATACCAGTCCTGCTCATGGGAGATTGAGATTGAACACATCTAAGTGCTGGGTTCCGCACATTGGCCACAACAACCCCAGGCAGTGCTACAGGCTGGGGTCAGAGTAGCTGGAGAGCAGCCAGGCAGAGAGGGACCTAGGGGGACTGGTTGACAGCTGGCTGAACATGAGTCAGCAGTGTGCCCAGCAATGTGGCCAAGAAGGCCAATGGCATCCTGGCCTACATCAGGAACAGTGTGGCCAGCAGGAGCAGGGAAGTCATTGTGCCTTGTGCTCAGCACTGGTTAGGCTACACCTTGAGTCCTGTGTCCAGTTCTGGGCCCCTCAGTTTAGGAAAGGTTTTTTGTTGCTGGAAGGTGTCCAGAGAAGGGCAACAAAGCTGGGGAGGGGTTTGGAGCACAGCCCTGTGAGGAGAGGCTGAGGGAGCTGGGGTTGCTTAGCCTGGAGAAGAGGAGGCTCAGGGGAGACCTTCTTACTCTCTACAACTCCCTGAAGGGAGGTTGTAGCCAGGTGGGGGTTGGTCTCTTCTCCCAGGCACCCAGCACCAGAACAAGAGGACACAGTCTCAAGGAGTGCCAGGGGAGGTTTAGGCTGGATGTTAGGAAGAAGTTCTTCACTGAAAGAGAAATTGGTCATTGGAATGTGCTGCTCATGGAGGTGGTGGAGTCACCATCACTGGAGGTGTTTAGGAAGAGCCTGGATGAGGCACTTGGTGCCATGGGTTAGTTGATTAGATGGTGCTGGGTGAGAGGTTGGACTCGATGATCTCAAAGGTCTTTTCCAACCTGGTTAACTCTATTCTAATTCTATTCTATTCTACTTCCATTCTATTCTATTCTAATTCTATTCTATTGGTATGAGAAATGAAGTGATGTTTAGGAAACTTCTCTACACTGCAGGTGAAATAAAGAGATCCAATGCAGCTCCATCTCTGGTTTTGGAAGACATTTCACTAGCTCAGGACTCTGCTCAGAAAAAGACATCTTGATCTGCTGTTGCTTAGGTATGGGTGCATTACAGTAAGACTGTGATATCAGTGCTACAAGGATGGATGCCCATGCTAGGGTGCTGTCTCTTGGCTGACTCATTACTTTTATCATCAGATTTAAAAAAACCCCTTGCATAACAAAAAGCAAACATTTTTCCATATTTTATTCTCAAACTGCCTCAAGAAGGTCTAAATTATATAAAGTTGGCAGGCTCAAGTGTGACTCAACTCATTGTTTTCATTCTCTTCTTTTGGCAGTCTTCAGTAATTCCAGATGTTATTTCTCTAACCACATGGAAAAATTCTTATTAAAAAAGGAGGCTGGGGGAGGGGGAGAGAGAGAGAGAAACTGTCTTCCTGTGTTTAGTATATTTTTAAATCAATGATGATGTTGCACAGACAGTGCTCATGTGCAGCAGGCATGAAGGCTAGCTGGAGGCATGCCCAGGAGGAGACAGCCCCAAGATAAAAGGCCTTGTGTTATAGGGGAGAAATAAGAAGAAAGCCAAAAGCAGTTAGTTCAGTAAAATGGTGTTCTGTCCTTCTAGGACTCATTTGTGGGGAACTGTAAAGGCAGGACAAATGGGGAATTTACCCTGGACACACTATAATGAGGAAGCTTGGAGAACTACAGTATCATGTCAAAGAGAGAATAGAGGTTTTTCTCGTGCTATCCCCCCGTATTCACCATGGGGGAACATAGAGTTAACTTACAAACCATGCCTTGCTCTGAATGGCAAAAGGATTCCTGTCTCTTTGGATGGTGTCCTTTTAGAGCACACGAATCCACTTACTTTGATTGGCTCACCTAAGGAAGAAATGGAGAAAACTCTTCCTAATTTAATATTGGATATAGGCTCGTGCGTGCTGTTCCAGCGCTGCTGTGCAAGCCAAGCCCAGCCTCTCCTTCTGTAATTTTGAAGTCTCCTTCAGGATCCAGGACTTCCAGAGGTCTGAACCCAAACCACCCCTCCTCTGCTAAAGGAATTAAAGGGCAACCTGTTTCTGCAGTTCCCAGCCCAAGGTGAGAACAAAAAGCGGTGGGCTGAATCACATAGCAATAGTGCCTGTTCACAACGTGGGATAATTCTTGGCTGGGTAAAACTGAGTTCTCATGCTGGTGTCCCACCAGGAGAGAGCCTTGATAGCGTGTTTACAGCCCCCCCATCTGGAGCCAAACTGCACCTTTTACCATCACCACTTGCCTTTTCAATCCAGCAGGATGCTTAGGATCCTTCAAATGTAGTAAACCAATACATAGTGCATCGAAGATCATCTGCTCTCCCTGAGCTACTATACAGAGTACCAAATCTTATTAATGAAAGCCATCCTGGTGAATACACATGCAGCAGCAGACTGGAGGAAAAAGTATTGACACCACCTTATATGACCAACTTTTGGAGTTTTCTCACTCTCAGAGCGCAAAGGGAACCCTTTTACTGGGAAAGGAAAGGTCAGTCTGCATCTCATTGATTGGATTGCCATGGTTTCCTTTTTTTTCTTGCTGATGCTGTTTTTCCCCCAGCCCCCTCCACTGGCCACAAGTTGCAGCAAAATACCATGGTGCTAGCAAAAAGAAGAGTTTTCTGTCTGGAGGTGGTTTGGTACTGAGACCCCATGGTGGAGGCGGGGGGGAAGCTATGTTACATCTTTTGTTGGTCAAAGTGAGGACTGTTACTGGAAAATATTTTGTTCTGAGATTAGTTGGTAGTAAACAATGACTAATGCTCACTGTGCCAATATGTGCTCATGTTTGGGTTACTATGCCTCCCTCCTGCTCTCCTTGCTTTTTTATGTAGCTGATGGAGCCTACTAAAACTTGCATTGTAAGGGTCCTTAGTGCTGGGACTATTCCTTCAAGATGTTTGCACATTCCTTAGTGCAGTGAGGGCACTGGCTTAGGGCTAAACTCTTTGGTATTATGGTAGTCAAAATAATAAGTTCAGGGGTGGTTCTTGGTTGCACTGATGTTTGTAGCATCAAGGTCACTTCAGTTTTGAGTCTCTGGAGACCCAGAGCTGATGCTTGGTTTCATTCAGGGGCAGAAGCCAAGTCTCCAGCCACGTTCATTGTGAAGTTTTCAAATGGAAAACAATTGTTGATACAAGTCCAAGATATTTTCTCGTTCTGGTAATCTTCTGTTCAGTGTGATCACAATACATTCAGTATTGGGTTTAGGGGCTTGGTGGGATGTATTATGTTAGAAGCAGGACAAAACAATGCATTTGTTGCTGGGTTTTGTTTTATTTTAGGCTTGGGGTTCTCTGGTTTTGTGGATAACCCTGAAGATCGTCTTGTAAATCTAGCGCTGATTGCTTTACTTTTCAGTACAAGTAAAATTGAGAAAGCAGGCCACACATGGCTTTTTGCCTCCCTCAGGTATTCTAGAAAGAACTTGCTGTACTAGGCCACCTGCCAAATTCATAAAAATCACAGTCCTCAGATGATTGTTGATAAGACCTTATGCTGGCAAGTGATGTGACGGTGCAAATGCCAACAGCTAGGAAGTGCTTGTTCTAGCACTGTCTCTTGGTGACCTGCTCTGGACTGGATTCAGGCAGGACTGCTACAGTCTACAGCAGCTGCAAAGTTACAACAGCATACATTTTTCAGAGAATATAAAAGCCTGCCGTGAGGATTCGCCCAAACCAAAAAGAAACATGCTTGGCAACGTTGCCTTTAGCTCAGGTGGTGCTCTTCTGTGTCTTGCAGGGAGAGGTCACAGGAACTATGCTACTTGGAAGGAAGATGTAAAGAAGCAAATGTCCATACAGAAAGGATTGATTGTGTTCTGTTCCCATGGCACTGTTTTGAGGAGATGTTTGTATATACAATACACTACACTACACTACACTACACTACACTACACTACACCAAACCAGGTTGGAAGAGACCTTCAAGATCATCGCGTCCAACCCATCAACCAATCCAACACCACCTAAACAACTAACCCATGGCACCAAGCACCCCATCAAGTCTCCTCCTGAACACCTCCAATGATGGTGACTCCACCACCTCCACGGGCAGCACATTCCAATGGGCAATCACTCTCTCTGTATAGAACGTCTTCCTAACATCCAGCCTAAACCTGCCCTGGTGCAGCCTGAGACTGTGTCCTCTTGTTCTGGTACTGGCTGCCTGGGAGAAGAGACCAACCTCTGCCTGTCTACAACCTTCCTTCAGGTAGTTGTAGAGAGCCATAAGGTCACCCCTGAGTCTCCTCCTCTCCAGGCTAAGCAACCCCAGCTCCCTCAGCCTTTCCTCATAGGGCTTGTGTTCCAAACCCCTCACCAACTTCGTTGCTCTTCTCTGGACACGTTCCAGCAAGACATCTTGCTGAGGAGACAAGGTAAGGAGTACACTGAGGAAGTCAAATGTGTCTACCAAAATATTGGACCAACTCAGCCAAGCAAGAGCTGGCAATACTCTTTCTGACTGCATTTTTTCTTACAGGTTCTAATACTTGCAATCTTTAAAAATCTCAGTGGGTATCTTGCACCTTGTCTTGGGTTTAGGGAGTGAGACAGATGCTCTTTACCCCTCCCCAAAGGAATATAAGAAAAATGCTCCACCCAGGATTAGAAAGAATTGGAAATTTAAATGGAAGTACTATTCACAAGTAAATACAACAGTACAAAACCATATGAAAATCCCCAACAATTCATATTCAGCCCAGCTCTCCAGTCTGGCCTTACCACAGAACCTCATTAAGCCAAAACTTTCCACAACCTCCCCCCCCAAACCAGGCCTCACATGCTCCCCTCATACCTCCCTACCTCTTCTCCCCACCAAGCCCCCCTCCCTCCCCCCCCAGGTTAAATGGCACAGCCAAAAACTAGCTGAAAATAAGCCAGCAGCAAAACCTCCCACACAAACCTGAGATGAGTGTCCTTGCACATCTGAGAGAAGACAGGGGAGGAAAAAAGGCCAAAATTGACTATGCAGCTAGTTTATATAGAAGATAAATATGCAATGTTATGGGGTGGAATAACATAATTTCCTGTGTCTACCCACTGGGCTGGACCAGACTGTTCAGCTCCTTGTACCCACTGGTACTCCAGAGGAGGCATCTCTATGGTTAGGACATAGTCCTCCACCTATAACACATTGAGGTATTAAACCAAGGGCCAAGCTTTACTGTTTAAGCAAGAAGGCTCCAGTTTAGAGTGCTGTTGTCTGTCTGACTTCCATTAAAGAATGTGATTGGCATACTGTGATTCATCCTGGTACTTGATTTGCAGATGGCTGTTTTCTTCAGTAGTAATCCAGAAGAACCACCACTCAGTGATTGATGAGTGATGCTTTTCTAAAGTAGCAGTCCAACACTTTTCTGCCTTTTCTCCAAACAGCATCAAAATCTGAAAGCTCTTTTTTTTGTGCACAAAGCAGATGTAAGGAGCAGCTCCTTAACTAGACAAATTCTTTGACTGGAGAGCAACTTTTTGTAATTCACAGGATAGGTCAAACATTTTTGTGTCTTTTGTTCATGGTGTAGTGATAGAGAATGTCAGTGAAGTAGGTAAATAGATGATGTGCTGTCTTAGGACCATGGCTAGAATCACTACCAAAATCAGGTGTGTGTTTTTTTATTAAACCCATAAAGTCATCATAGAATAGAATATAATGGAATGGAATGGAATGGAATGGAATGGAATGGAATGGAATGGAATAGAATAGAATAGAATAGAATAGAATAGAATAGAATAGAATAGAATAGACCAGGTTTCCTAAACTGAGGGGCCCAGAACTGGACACAGGACTCAAGGTGTGGCCTAACCAGTGCAGTGTACAGGGGCAGAATGACCTCCCTGCTCCTGCTGGCCACACTGTTCTTGATGCAGGCCAGGATGCCATTGGCCCTCCTGGATGCCTGGGCACACTGCAGGCTCATGTTCATCCTACCATCAACCAGCACCCCCAGGTCCCTCTCTGCCTGGCCGCTCTCCAGCCACTCTGACCCCAGCCTGTAGCACTGCCTGGGGTTGCTGTGGCCAATGTGCAGAACCCGGCACTTGGATGTGTTCAATCTCCTGCCCTTGGACTCTGCCCATCTGTCCAGCCTGTCGAGGCCCCTCTGCAAAGCCTCTCTGCCCTCCAGCAGATCAACTCCTGCCCCCAGCTTGGTGTCGTCTGCAAATTTACTGCTGATGGACTCAATGCCCTCATCCAGATCATCAATAAAGATGTTAAAGTGCACGGGGCCCAGCACTGATCCTTGGGGCACACCACTACTGACTGGCCGCCAGCTGTGATCCTCTAGCTGCTGTCTGATTTTTCTTAAGAAGGAAGAGCTGAACATGCTTGCTTTTTCACCTGTGGGGGAAGTTGCCATAATTCACAGGTGATCAATAATGCCAAGCACAAAAACGATCTTAAATTGGATATCATGGAGCCTGAAGGTCCCTGAGGCCTATGGCAAAACAATCCTTCCATGGAGGCAGGACTCTCTTTTGATCCTTCATGTAACTTTCCTTATATCTTGCATATGTGGAATGCTGGTCTCTGTCACAAAGGGGAAGGATCGTAAGGAAGGTGTATTAACTGAGAGTCAATGCTAAGGGATTTTTTGCAAGGGATAAGGCAGAATGTAGTCAGTTCATGCACAAATGTCATAGGAAGAGGTCTGATCCTTAAAGGTGTAATTGCAACTCACTTTTGAGTTAGGCAGAAACCAGGGTTATCGAATACTGAGTGTGGAGCATAGATGGAGACCTAACAATTGCTTTAGTTTCTGCATCCAGTAGTGAGATTTTCTGAAAGCAATAGTTTTGTAACACTTAACATTTTCAGTAGTTTTCAGCTGACTCAAGCAGAGAGGTCTTAATAATGGAAGTGTGTAATACTAGTAGGGGAATCTCCAAGCAGCAGTGAAAAACTCCATCTTACAGCGAATGTGAAGCAGGACATATTTAAAGGTAAGGAGAAAAGACCAGTACTGGGTAGTGCCCATGACTACTGTAAGGCTGAAGTGTTACTTTTGTCATCCTAGAATGCAGAGGAGTTTGGTCAGAGGCAAGACTGTGATGAGAGAGAAAGAATGTGAACATGAGTGTGTGAAATGAAAGGATGCAGAGCAATTTTCTTGGGTCAGACTCAGTGAGTCAGATGGAGATGTTGAGCAAGGCTGAGAGTCGAGACTTGCAAGCTCTGATGTGTCCAGTGGCAGTTATTTTGCTGCTGTTTGTTGGCAGTCCTTCACAGGGTTATCACAGTTGTGCCTGCTCCGGCAGAAGACAGGCCTACAAAGAAAGTTGGAAAGCTGAGCTCTACTTGGAGATCTTTGTGCACCAAGAAATGTAATAATGACAATATAGTCTAGGTTCCATTGTGCTGCCTCTGACAGCAGTGAGTAATGACCTAAAAGAGCAGGGCGTACTCAGTGATGCTTTTTAGAGTACTCTCCCAGTTTTCAGTAGTGTGTCGAATTTTGGAGCCAGAAGTGGTATCCTTGAGGTTTACTAATCCTTGAGGAGTCTCTCTTACACATGCAATTGCTTTTGGACCCCTTTGAAACTCTGATGTCTGTAGTATCCTGCGGCAGTGTGCTCCACAGATGAACAATGACTAGTACAAGAAACAGCCCTTTTGGTCTTTGTTCCAGAGCGACCTTCTAGTGGTTTCATTTAGTGAGCCCTCACTTTTGTATCATTTCTCTCTGCAGTAAAAAATGGTTTGTTTTCATATGTATAAATACCTTGGTATGAGTTTGCCAGGTGGCTGACCAAACGGATTATGATCACAGTATCACAGTATCACAGTATCACTAATGTTGGAAGAGACCTCAAAGATCATTGAGTCCAACCTGTCACCACAGACCTCATGACTAGATCATGGCACCAAGTGCCACGTCCAATCCCCTCTTGAACACCTCCAGGGATGGTGACTCCACCACCTCCCTGGGCAGCACATTCCAATGACAAATGACTCTCTCGGTGAAGAACTTTCTCCTCACCTCCAGCCTAAACTTCCCCTGGTGCAGCTTGAGACTGTGTCCTCTTGTTCTGGTGCTGGTTGCTAGAGAGAAGAGACCAACCCTTTCCTGGCTACAACCACCTTTCAAGGAGTTGTAGAGAGCAATGAGGTCTCCCCTGAGACTCCTCTTCTCCAGGCTAAACAACCCCAGCTCCCTCAGCCTCTCCTCACAGGGCTGTGCTCAAGGCCTCTCCCCAGCCTTGTTGCCCTTCTCTGGACACGTTCAAGTGTCTTGATGTCCTTCCTAAACTGAGGGGCCCAGAACTGGACACAGGACTCAAGGTGTGGCCTAACCAGTGCTGAATCCAGGGCCACAATGACTTCCCTGCTCCTGCTGGCCACACTATTCTTGATGTGGTCCAGGATGCCATTGGCCTTCTTGGCCACCTAGGCACACTGCTGGCTCATGTTCAGCCTACAGTCAACCAACACCCCCAGGTCCCTCTCTGTTTGGCTGCTCTCCAGCTACTCTGACCCCAGCCTGTAGCTCTGCATGGGGTTGTTGTGGCCAAAGTGCAGCACCTGGCACTTGGATTTGTTGAATGACATCACGCTGGACTCTGCCCATCTGTCCAGTCGGTCGAGGGCCCTCTGCAGAGTCCTTCTGCTCTCTAACTGACCAACACCTGCTCCCAACTTGGTGTCATCTGCAAATTTGCTGATGACTGTCTCAATGCCCTCATCCAGATCATCAATGAAGATATTAAAGAGGATGGGGCCCAGCACTGACCCCTGGGGGACGCCACTGGTGCCTGGCTGCCAGCTGGATGTGGCACCATTCACCACCACTCTCTGGGCTCGGCCAGAGATATTTCAATATCTGTCAAGTAACGCTTCTATAAGGCCAGTATTGTCCATCTCTTGTGTTGGTTGCATGGTGGGATGTACCAGGGATGATAGGACTTATTGCTTCTGGCACATGTAGGTCCTCATGGGAGAAAGGTTAGTTACTGGGCTCTTCAGGTCTATGTTTAAGGTGATCAGGCTAATTGCTTTGGTATCATCACCTGCAGGAGAGGGAGGCATGGACTTCTAAGAGGCTGTGATATGATTCAGTTGTTGTGCTGTGCAGTTAGGACTATAAACTAAATAAAACCAGCATCTCTTAGAAATCTTAGACCTGAGTAGTTAGTCTGTCTCATCCAAATACTTGTAAGGGGAAACAACGCAATCTGACTAAGAACTTTCAAGATCCGACCCATAATGATACTGGTGCTACCAGTAGATTGTTTTATCTGTGTACAGGACTTTGATTTCTACAGAATACACTGGAATATCTCCTTCAGTGTTCTCGGCCTGCCTAATACTGTTGCTTTTAATGAGAGACAGTGTAGGTCTTCCTGTTTACTTTCCCAAGGAACAAGTTAGTCAAGTAACCTTTTAGGAAACACTGCAGGTCGCTTTACTTCATGGAAACCTTCATTGCCAAGATGAATGATATTCTTAGATATTCATGGGAAATAAACAGCAATAATCCTGACAGGAGGTGTTGGCAGAATGAAGTGTGAACAGGAAGCGATTAAAGATAAAAGGCAATCTCAGGAGTTACCTGTAGCTCACTGTGTGATTATAGGTGTGTCTGAAACAGGTTACAACACAACATAGCACCTGTCAGCATGCTGTGAATCAAGATCCAAACTTTGCTCCTCTCCCAGGCTGGACCCCTGTTGTATAAGCAGGGTGATCACACCATGTAAAATCCTTGATGCTTAACAGCCACTTCCTTGCTTTCCCTGTGTTTCAGTCAAACACAGCATACGTTTCAGTGGACAGAAACATGCTAGGAGTCTTGTAAGTGAAGCTGTAGTGACTCCTTGATTAAGGTTCCAAGACATTTAGCATTAAAATGTTTACCTCCACTTTAACGATAATTATGCAGTGAATGAGGCAGGAGTCTAGGCAAAAATAGTATGTGATCACGTAATAAAGACTGTCTCATAATGACAAGGGAGGAAAATGATGGTTGTGCCATCTACCTTCATTAGTATATTTCCCAACCTCTGTGAGTTTTGTGGGTTGTCTTTTGTGTTGTGTTTTTTTTTTTGGTTTGGGATTTTGTTGTTTGTTTTGTTTGTGTGGTTGGTTTTTTTTTTCCTTTTCACTTGCAGCCCCATTAGACACCTACCTTACAGATTGAGTGTACATTTTGCATGATACTGTATGTGCTCTCTAATAGAGCAGGCCATGTGTATCATCCATGTGATTATCAAAGTATCATTGGCTGGTATCAATTTTTTATCTATTTTAATTTGCCATGAGTTCTCATTTAATAAAGGAATATAAGTGACAAGTGTGGACCATGTATTTTGTGTATGGTAATTTATTTCTGTGCATACAAAGCCTGAATCCTTGGGCTTTGGGGAAAAAAAATAAGATATGAAATCACAGGTAATGCTTGGTGTTTTAATGGAGCTCTCTGAAGTTACCCTTCCAGTTTACAGCCTGGAATTGATACCCCTCCACACCACTTATGTAGTTGGCCCTCCTCAGCCTCCACCACTCTGACTCCAGAGAATTCTTCTAAGTCAGTGCAGAAGAGAGGTGTTTTCCCACGGGGAGCAGGATGTGCAAGTCTTGCACAGGACATGTTTCACCACTACCCCACCATCCCCTCCCATCCCCCTCCCCGCAAATGGGTAGCCTTTATCTGAGACCTGTTATTTACGTTTCAAATGATGTGGTCAAGAGGTGAGTGGACTACCTGGTGTAATTAGAGCATGCATATGTAGCAGGTGCGTTCACAGATCCGAATCTCAATATCTCTAAACCAGTAGAGGTGGTGGCTAGATAGAGATGAAGAGAGCTCTTAGTGCCTCATATCAAAACCCTTCCATGCTCAGGTCTCTGGTCCCTGGTCTCTCAGATGCAGAGTGACTACGACTCTCTTTTCTTCACCCTTTGTGATTCCTTTGTGCTAATGTTTGCCTTTGTTGCCAGGCCACAGCTTGCTCAGGCTTTTTAATTGTTTGCCTAGGTTCGATCTTCTTTGAAAGCTCAGTCTTATGATAAAGAAGGATGAGTGCTGTGTCAAGTAATGCAGCTTTGGTCGTTGTGCAGCTCTGCAGTCTGGGAAGTTCACTGCATGGTACTCCTCATTAGCTAGAGCAAGCATACTTACCGGGAGCAGAATGTATTACTTATGCAAGTCTTATGTAAGATAGTCGGCAGAACAATTTAGACATAATCACTGAGGTAAGAGGGTGGTTCCAGGATGTACCCACTGTTCTTAAAATATTAACTCAACAAATCACCAGTAGGTAAGCAAAAGGAGCAGACTGGTTAGTTAAGCAGGCTTTTTTGTTGATGAGTCTCCCTAAGGCACTGCCCTGCCCATGACGAAAAAAGACTGATCTCCCATCTTTCAAACTGCTGCAGAGAAATTTGCTTACACACCAGAACTGTTGCTTCATTCCCTTACCTGGAGAGGGAGTAACTTAGATTCTAGCTCCTCCCTGGGTAGGTCTGTTTAAACTGTTGGCTGGGGTTGGATCTAAGGGCACTCGCACACAAGAATGGCAAACAGGTTTGACTCGACTAAAGGCTTCACAGTGGGGAGGTTGGAGGCAAATTGCAAAGCCCCAGCAAATGAAAGACATGAAAAATGAAGCAGCCTAGTTATGTTTGAAAAGTCTTAAGTACATCCAGCCTTTTGTTTCCTTTACTCACAGCTTTGAGTGGAAACTGGTTTAAGAGGAAAAGAATAGCCAGACTGCTCCCAGTAGACGCATCTCTTTGCCCAGGCTCGCTGGTGTAGCGCTTCCCTGTGTTGTTCCACTCTGGCATTGCACAAGGCTAAGTGAATTTACCCATGGAGCTGTCAGCTCTGGAAAGGATTTGGACCATAGAACAATGACTAAACTATTTTCCAAAGTTTCTAGGATTAAATGCTAGTTCTGAGTCATGCTTCCCAGTAATTATTTGTTATAGATATGCATATATGTTCTTTGAAAATACACAAGTTTTCAGTGGCTCCTGAAGTCAACTTTTCCTTTGCTGGCACCTTTCAAAACAATTTTTCTGTGTTGTACTTAATGTTAGGGCAGAATAATCCATACAGATGTAACCCAAACATCTGAATGTGTATTGCTTTAGGAGACCTCTTTCACCAGCAGGCAGATTGAAATATTGGGTGAGAAGGGAAGGAGTCTGCAGAAAAAGGTGAGCTTTGACTCACATCTTCAGAGGTCATAAAGGCCATGTTTGCACTACTCCTGCCAAGTGTGCACTATTGAAGGCTTTGCACCACTTTGGGCCCTCCTTCAGAAGAGCTCCTATGTAGCAAGAGGTTATGGAAGCTGGTCAAAACACAGCAGTGAATCCTAACAGCATTCTGCAAAACAGTGAACTGTTAACTCCAAGCCTCATCTTGCACCTGCTCTAACAGAGCTATGCACTGCTGTAGCCCTCTTGGTGCAGCCCCCCAACAGCACTTATACTTGTGCCTCTCAAATTAGTCCTAGGGCCTGGAGTGTTCCTAGGGAAGCAATGGTTTGGAAACTTTTCTACTCTCAGATGTTAAGTAAAATGAGTACAACTTCCATTGAAATGAGGTGGCATGTGAAATAAGAGCAAGTGAGACAGCAACAGAGACAACACTCATGTTATTTGATGTGAATCATATAAAGCAATAAAAATATTGAAGTCCATCAAAAATTTGTGCAACTGAAGCTAGCTGAGAGGAAAACACATGGGGAAAAAAAGACCCCTACAAGAGGGAGATTGAGTGGCTGGAGTGTGTCCAGAGAAGGGCAAAAAAGCCCCTGGTAAAGGGCCTGGAGAACAAGTCTTATGAGGAGCAGCTGAGGGAACTGAGATTGTTCAGTCTGGAGAAGAGAAGGGTAAGGAGAGACCTCACTGCTCTCTCCAACTACCTAAAAGGAGGCTATAGTGAGGTGGGGATCAGTCTCTTCTCCTTAGTATCTAGTGACAGAATGAAAGGAAATAGCCTCAAATTGTGCCGGGAGGTTTGGATTGGATATTAAGAAACATTTCTTCACGGAAAGAATGGTCAGGCGTTTGCTGCCCAGGGAGGTCACTCCCCAGCCATTGGCCCTGGGGGTGTTTAAAAATCATCTAGACATGGCACTTGGGGACGTGGTTTAACAGTCATGGTGGTATCAGGTTGATGGCTGGACTTGATGAGCATAGTGGTCTTGTCCATCTGAAACAATTCTGTGGTTCTCCGAAAAGCTGCATTGCCCTGGGTGCAATTTTGGATTCATTTGCTTCGGGTGTGCTCAGGGCTCTGGGTCATGCTTCAGTGAACACGCCTGAGTTCAAAATGTGCTGCGTACAAACTCCTGACACATGAGTCCATATTCAAGTTTTGGACCTGAAATGTAAATTTTCTTTTTATACGCATGGATATTCAGTGAAAAGAGCTGTGTCAGGCCCAGCACTCTTGCTACAGCCTGTATGCCGGAGACTGACAAATTAAAAGCCAAAACCAACAACAAAATCAAAACAAACCCAACAAATACACAAACAAAGCAGACAAAAGGAGGACTGTGGGACAGAAAAGCCAACAAAGTGCTTTCTGGAGACACTGCTTTGAGAAAAGAAAATGATCATGCACTAAGGGCTTGGAATGGGAAGATGAAAAGAGACATTCTGGGGCAGCTTCAGCCAAAACAGAATAATGATGCTACAAAAAGGGGAGGATTGTGCCCCCAAATGGGTGTTCATTCACAGCTCCTGTGATACTGACAGCTTTTCTTTCTTGGCTTTTCTGTTGGTTGATTGGATTTTTGGCTATTAATGGATCTCTGGAAGGAAAAGTGAATGCCAGAGATGGTGCCCTTAAGGGAAGACTGGTCTACACGGCTGGGACAGGGGATTGAGGGATGGAGTTGCTTTCTATAGCACCGAGCTGTTGTATTGGTGCTGGCCCAAGCTAGAAACCACTGAGGGGGCAATGGCAGCTGAAGGTTCATCTCCCCAAATCTGACTCCAGGAACTGACCTAGACAACGAGCACTGCAAGCTTGTATTGCAGGCAATTCACAGGACCATCAAGGCTCTTCCTTATGCTTAGCTCTCTGTTGTGCATGTGCTACCCTGTGCTGTCCTGTGTTCATTTCTGAGGCATCTACTGAAATCTGGTGACATCAGTAATGGCTTTATTTTAACCCCAGGAAACCTGGGCTGATATTTGCAGATATGGAAACTGGTGGCAGAACCAATGTCTAAGATGTTTGTAATTTTCTGAGACAAAAGACTCAAAGAGTCATTTATAACTTCTCCGAGTCACTGCTGATACTCAAAGCCATGTACTGCAACTCTTTCAATGACATAAAAGTGTGTATCCTTTCCCCAGGAGCACTGCAGGCCATCCAGCAGGAAAAGCAGTATTTCTGCTGAGGAGACAGAGGCTCTTCTCCCTGAGAAGCCTTTCTCTTTTTCCTCCTGCAGTAACAGACATACAAAGCCAGCTGGTCAGATGGATTGGTCAAATGGATTAGTCATATGGATTAGAAAGCACTGCATGGAGTCAATGGGCACTCTTGTTTGTGTGGTTGAGAAGAGACTCTTAGTTTAAAAGCAAGCAGCGCCTCCCCTGCAATCGCCACTAACGAGGAGACCCTACTGAAGGTTTTGTTTTCCAAAAAGCTTCGGCAAAAGACGTTTTAGACTCTTGGATTAGTTTATATTCCCTCCCCCTCCCTACTTGATCCTTAAGGATTTGACTGAGTCATGGATTTTTACTGGGCTTGTTAACTCTGTTGTGGGTTGTTGGTTTTGTCTTTTTTTCGGCCAAGGGATAAAGAAATCTTTCAGTGAGAGCTGCTCACTGGCGATTAGCTGCAAGTGGACTGGAAAACGCAATGAATCCCTGGAGGAAGTGACCCTTGACTCTCAGGTGAGATGTGACTCATCTTTTCTCTCCTGGCTGAGACAAGATGAAGGCTCCCAAAAGTGTTTTCCCCATCCTCGCTCATCTCCGTGCAGTGAGAGACAGTGCGGACGGAAGACAGGCTCTGTGTTATCACAGCTGCTATTCTGCAAAACTGGGGAAAATGAAGAAGTAGATAGAATATCAAAGGCTATTGTAACTGTTGCTGGAAGGAAACCATAACCTCCTTCATGATCTGAAGGAACCTTTCTGCTTTCCTCCATAGTTTTTGGAGCTGCTGGGGTTTTCCCTGCACAGCAGCAGTGTTTCGATTCATCGCAAAGCTGAAAAGTGGCAAGAAAGGCTTTTGAAAAAGATTCTGTTGTAGATGGTAATTCCACCCAATCCTGATGGCATCATGGGTGCTGCAGTGGTGGCAGAGAAAGGCTTCAAGGGAGCTGCTTGCAAAAGATTTAACTGCTGTATGAATCGAACAGAATTAGTTTGGCTGGGAAGTTACCAACAGCATTTGGAATGCAAAACTCAGTAGGAAGAGAAGCAAAAATGAAACTGAAACCTTATATGTAACGGAGGTCAGATTGCTTGTGTAAGGCTAGTTATGTAGATGAGTATTACTGAACAAATGAGTCATGCAGATGAACTCTGCTGTTGAGAAAATGGGTTAAATAGTATGATACTCACACTTTTAGACAGTCTTTAACATTCTGTCTGTTTTACAAAGCAGTCAGCTGCATTGTCTTCCCAGGTTATCAAGGGCTTGGATCAATTCATTATGAATAAGAGTTCAACCTGTTCTATTGAAAGGTCTGTCAGTCGTTGTACCCTGCCGGCAGGTTTTCAAGAAGCAGCTGTGGAGAAGGAGCCTCTTCCTTGTTCCTATTGTTAGAGGAAAAGTAACAAATCACTTTCATTGGAAGGGAGTGTCAGCTCACACAGAGTCAGGTTCAGTGATGTGTGTTATTTTTTGTGTGTGAATAAACTGGATGGAATTAGACAAACCTCCAGTGTGCTAAAGCACTGCGCCCTAAAATGAGATTTCCCAACAAGTCACAGGAGTTAAGCTCTGATGCAATTTAGACAGATGCCTTGGCATACAATAAACGGAGGGAGAAGGGAAACAGTTATATTAAATATACTGTATCTATTTAAATTTTATATACATTTGATACATATTCATGTACAAATGCAAAACTTTAAGTCCTAGCTTCTTGCATCCCAGCTATTAATTATGGTTGATTTATTGTAAACATGTATGGTAAAGGAATGCTCTTAGAGGTTTTATAAGAGGCACAAGCTGTAGCAGCTGCAGAGGTATTTGGAGAGGTCTCCGTGTATGAGGAGGCAGGGAAATAGGAAGAGGTTGTGTGATAAGATGGCAAGGAGCAGGAGCAATTGAGGAGAAGCAGGTGAACTGCAATAAGCATAGAAAGACGAAGGCCTTTAGGATTAAGAATACAGCAAACGTTCACCTTTCCAGTATCTCCTCTCTCACCCACTCGGTGTGGACCTGTTGCATTTTTTCCAAGTTGATTGCAGATGACAAAATTGCATGGTCAGTGATAGCAGTCTTAAAACTGGGACACAGAAACAGTATGCATTTCTCCACCAATGGCAGCTGTCATGAATGCATCAAACTTTGGCTTGCTACAGGCTATTGGATTAGGTTCAGAGTCCCCTGTTGGTGTACCCCTGTATGGGTGTGAGGCATAGTTCTGAGAGCTGAAGGAGCAGAGTTGCTGCTGGCAGTTTCATTTCTTGGCTGCAAAGAAACCTTCATTTGGGGTCAGATTGCAGAAGGCAGTTTAAGAAGGACATTGAGACACTTGAACGTGTCCAGAGAAGGGCAACAAGGCTGGTGAGAGGCCTTGAGCACAAGACCTATGAGGAGAGGCTGAGGGAGCTGGGGCTGTTTAGCCTGGAGAAGAGGAGGCTCAGGGGCGACCTCATTGCTCTCTACAACTACCTGAAGGGTGGTTGTAGCCAGGAAGGGGTTGGCCTCTTCTCCCTAGCAACCAGCACCAGAACAAGGGGACACAGTCTCAAGCTGCACCAGGGGAAGTTTAGGCTGGAGGTGAGGAGAAAGTTCTTCACCGAGAGAGTGATTCGTCATTGGAATGGGCTGCCCGGGGAGGTGGTTGAGTCTCCATCCCTGGAGGCGTTCAGGAGGGGACTGGATGTGGCACTTGGTGCCATGGTCTAGTTGTGAGGTTGTGGTTACAGGTTGGACTCGATGATCTTCAAGGTCTCTTCCAACCTTGGTAATTCTATTCTATTCTATTTTCAAGGCAAGATGACATTTTATATCTGATCATGTCTCTTTTAGTGCTGGAGACATGCAATGCCCCATCCTCATCTTATTGCTCCTCCTCCCTGTTCCTGGCGGCACACCTGCTCAGGCCACCACCAAGTCCAGCACTCATCAGCCACCAAGTGAATCCAAGTCAACTTATTGGCCTGGAAGAAAACCAGTGTGACAAAAAGTGAATTGCTTGAGTCAATGAACTGAATCAGCTTAGTGAAAACTGATGAACATTAGTTTGATGCAAGAGGATGGGTGTGTTAGAACGACTGGGACAGAGAGAAGAAAGGACCTGGCTGGAGTGCAGGACATTCTACTTTTGGCAATGGTGAACAGGGAGAGTGTCTCAACTCTGATGTGACTTCCCCAGGAGGGTCTTAATACAGGACTGTGAAACAGTAACTGGTTTTAGCAGAAGCTGCACCATTGCCTGTCATTATCACAAACAGCTAGTGGTACACATGCTAAAACAGGAGATTGCAGGGAAATCACACATGATAGAAGTTGGCCAGTGTGGAATGCACTGCCACAAATCACTTTAGCACTGGAAAGGTGAAGGTTGTGTCAGAACTAACGAGGAGGAGGAAAATAAATAATAAAAGTGAAGGAGATCACTGCCAGTCACCCAATAACCACTGTGAAAACATCATCCTCCCAAAGAAGGATGTGTTGCAGAACGTGATGAAAAAGTGTTGATCTTAGAATAATTTTCTTAGTCTGAGCTTCTAGGGCACTCCAGAGTTCTCATTTATTTTGGTTCTGAAAAGTATTTATCACAGCTTTCTTGAGGCTCATGTCAAAAGCATTTTGGAAGTTCTGTTTCATGTCATCTAGCCAAGTTCCTTTTAGTTGTGTTATGCTGGAGGTCCAGGTTGAGACCGTTGCCTCAGAAGAAGACCCAAGAATTTGGACAGAGAATTATGGTCTAATTTATGGAAAGTAAGAAGAAGTAAGTTTGCATTTCATAATGTGTCTATAGCTTCAGTGAGTTTGAATAATCAAGTCTTTAATGAGTATCAGTAGTAGGTAGTATGTGTAGGGGAAATATTTCCCTTTCCTTTAGTACATGAAGAAAGTTAACATTTTTACCCTTAAGCTTTTTGCCATTATGTTGTTTTCTCTTGTCATTTCATCTCCACTTTGTAGGCTTTTTTTCCTGTTGCTCTCTTTCATTCGAAACATACAGCTGAAGTTAAGAGAAAATTAACATGTTGCTTTCCTTGGGAGGTTTTCTTTGCTCATGATGAAAGCTCAAAATATTTTCCAAGTAGGAAAATTCTATAGAGAGTCACTTGTTGAACTTCAGATGTGTGTGTGACTGTGGGACTCCTCCTTCATCCCTTCTCAGCTTGCACCTGGTGTTACTGATGCACTTTCCAAATTCTCTGTGCTCTTTGACAGAAAATGTGCTAGTTCAGCCCTGGACTGGCTCCACAGAGAGGTGTAGGACTCTTTCTACCCTTTCTTGGAAAGGCTCTTCCGCAGTCCTCCATGAATATGACAGGGCAGCGTGCCCAGGTGGCCAAGAGGGCCAGTGGCATCCTGGCCCGCATCAAGAACAGTGTGGCCAGCAGCAGCAGGGAAGTCATTGTGCACCTGTAGTCAGCACTGGTTAGGCCACACCTTGAGTATTGTGTCCAGTTCTGGGCCCCTCAGTTTAGGAAGGACATCAAGACACTTGGACTTGATGATCTTTGAGGTCTCTTCCAACCTTGGTGATTCTGTGATTCCGAGATTCTCTGTCCAGAGAAAGGCAATGAGGCTGGGGAGGGGCCTCAAGCACAAGCCCTATGAGGAGAGGCTGAGGGAGCTGGGGTTGTTTAGCCTGGAGAAGAGGAGGCTCAGGGGAGACCGTATTGCTCTCTGCAACTACCTGAAGGGAGGATGTAGCCAGGAGGGGATTGGACTCTTCTCCCAGGCAACCAGCACCAGCACAAGAGGACACAGTCTCAAGCTGTGCCAGGGGAAGTTTAGGCTGGAGGTGCAGAGAAAGTTCATCACTGAGAGAGTTGTTAGCCTTTGGAATGTGATGCCCAGGGAGGTGGTGAAGTCACCATCCCTGGAGGTGCTCAAGAGGGGATTGGACGTGGCACTTGGTGCCATGGTTTAGTCATGAGGTCTGTGGTGACAGGTTGGACTCGATGATCTTTGAGGTCTCTTCCAACCTTGGTGATTCTGTATGATCTGTGATTGGGGAAATCAAAAGTTGCAGCATCACACTTCAGACAGCTAGCAGCTTTCCTGCTGAAACAGAACATCACACAAAGATCTCTTAGGCCAGGATATGTTATAGAAGTCCATTTTTTCATTGGTCACATTTCAGTGGATAGCCCTTAAACAGTAAACTGACATTTTTGTTTGTTTTAATAAACCATCCCATCTTCAATGGTCTTTCAACATAATTGAGACATTTATTGGTATAACCAAGTAACTTGAGTGTTTAGGGTAGAGATGTCAGAAAGAGACAGATAGCAAACAGTTGTCTTTGATGAAGTTATTTGTAGCAACTTCAGGATTTAAGTGTCTTCTTAAACACTGTTGTGGATATAGGCAACCTTGGACTTTGCCACAGTTTAGTCACATTAGAGGTTTTTGCCAAGTCTAAGAGTTCTACTTTGACCTGAGTGGACTGTGAGCTTTCCACACATTAATATCATCAGCATTGTGATATGGTGGTGGAGTCACCATCACTGGAGGTGGTGTTTAGGAAGAGACTGGATGGGGAGCTTGGTGCCATGGTTTAGTTGATTAGGTGGTGTTGGGTGATAGGTTGGACTTGATGATCACAAAGGTCTTTTCCAACCTGGTTAATTTAATTTAATTTAATTTAATTTAATTTAATTTAATTTAGCTTAATTTAATTCTACCCTACCCTACCCTACCCTACCCTACCCTACCCTAATCTATCCTATCCTATCCTATCCTATCCTATCCTATCCTATCCTATCCTATCCTATCCTATCCTATCCTATCCTATCCTATCCTATCCTATCCTATCCTATCCTATCCTACCCTACTCCTATTCTAGTCTAGTCTATTCCATTCCATTCCATCCTTCTTTCCCAAAAGAAGCAGTAGCCTTTATTCACATGAGGAGGACTCTGTGGAAATGCAGGCTCAGAGTTTTCTTCTTTTAGTTATAAACACCATTTGAAATAAATCTACAAATGCAAGCTACAGTTCAGGTCAGCTGGAGCGTACATTCAATGGCTCATGCAGAGAAAGTTGTGAGTGTTCCTCATATGTCACCCAGATGTGTTTTTTTTTCAAATTGTTCTTGGCTCACACATGATGGTTTTGTATGGATAGAAGTATTGATGTTTTGTTGGCCCCCCAGCCTGCCACTAACCCCCTAGAACTGAGTTATTTTTATAACTGGCAGATTTTCTATAAGCAAAACAGTTCCGTTTTAGCAACTGAGTGAAAATGTCTGGCATGCCTTCTGTGATCATCCTCGGCTCCAGACATTACAAAGTAAGGCAATTATGCCACAAGTATGTGGTATGTTTGAATCTTTATGAAGGGATTGATAACTGACCTAGCTGAGTTACCCAAGCACAGGGCACCTAGTCTCCGGAGAAGGACAATGAGGCTGGGGAGAGGCCTCAAGCACAAGCCCTACGAGGAGAGGCTTAGGGAGCTGAGGTTGCTTAGCCTGGAGAAGAGGAGGCTCAGGGGAGACCTTATTGCTCTCTGCAACTACCTGAAGTTGTAGCCAGGAGGGGGTTGGTCTCTTCTCCCAGGCAACCAGCACCAGAACAAGAGGACACAGTCTCAAGCTGCGCCAGGGGAAGTTTAGGCTGGAGGTGCAGAGAAAGTTCATCACTGAGAGAGTTGTTAGCCTTTGGAATGTGCTGCCCAGGGAGGTGGTGAAGTCACCATCCCTGGAGGTGCTCAAGAGGGGATTGGACGTGGCACTTGGTGCCATAGTTTAGTAGTCATGAGGTCTGTGGTGACAGGTTGGACTCGATGATCTTTGAGGTCTCTTCCAACCTTATTGATTCTATGATTCTATGATTCCATCTTTAAGCTTTCCTAAAAGATCAGTGTGTCGTGAAACCAGAAATTGAGTAAAGCTGTGTTGAACTGGAAGTATCCACACAATCTGAACGAAGAGCCCAGTGGGACTGCTGCAGCTGGCAGTTTGGTTTAAACAAGTTTTGCTATAAAATGCATGATGTATGCTGATATTCTTTTCCAGAGATCCTGAAGTTATTCTTCAGCATTGTTAGAGAGTCCTTTAGAGTGGCAGTCTTGATGAGCACCTTTTGGTATTTTCTGACACCTGTTTGCAGTTGCTGAAATGATGTGTTCTCCTTTTCTGCTCTATATGTTTCTTTCCATTTTCTGTTTTGTCTTGGCTCAGACAAACCAAATAAAAAGTGTTTCAGAGTCACCTTCCCCTGGCCGTGTGTTCTTTCTAGGCTGTCACCCTGGGATTTCTACAGGAGGAGAGCAAATTGTGACTCATTGAAGTACAAGTAAAAAGGAGGAAAACAGATTTACCGTCTTTTCCTGATGCAGAATACAGAATTAACCGGGTTGGAAAAGACCCTTGAGATCACCGAGTCCAGCCTATCACCCAACACTATCTAATCAACTAAACCATGGCAGCAAGTGCCTCATCCAGTCTTATTTTAAGCACTTCCAGTGATGGTGACTCCACCACCTCTCTGGGCAGCACATCCCAATGGCCAATCTCCTCTCTTTCTATGAAGAACTTCTTCCTAGCATCCAGCCTAAACCTTCCCTGGCACAGCTTGAGACTGTGTCCTCTTGTTCTGGTGCTGGTTGCCTGGGAGAAGAGACCAACCCCCACCTGGCTACAACCTCCCTTCAGGTAGTTGTAGAGAGCAAGAAGGTCACTTCTGAGCCTCCTCTTCTCCAGGCTAAGCAGCCCCCAGGCTAAGCAATGTGTTAAATCTCATGCCCTTGGACTCTGCCCATCTGTCCAGCCAGTCAAGGTCCCTCTGCAGAGCTCTCCAACTCGCTAACAGATCAACACCTGCCCCCAGATTGGTGTTATTATCACAGGTTTTGAACTGCAACTGTGGAGCAGCTGTATGTAGAGCTGATGGCCGGGCAGGAGCCCTGTGGGGGAAGGGCAGAGCAGCAGTGGCTGGTATCCTTTTAAACTGGGACTAAGAATCATTCATTTTTTAATCATGTGAAAACAAAAAGAATGAAGAAGCTTTAAAGGAGTTTACTGCTGGCCTCTTTTTGTGAGGCTCATGGGCACATCTCAGTGTGTGTCATCTGTTGAGAGGCACACTGCATCAGCTATTGCCAGATGAACACAGCATCATTTGGGGGGAAAAGTGGGAAACATTTCAGGAATGGGCAACTTTGAGATGATTTCATCAGTTGTGATCAGCTGATTCCCAGGAATTATCTAGGAAGAATTGCCTTATCTGAACTCAAAACAGGATTAGAAAGTAAATGCGGTATATCCAAGTCCAGATTGTTATACAAGCACAAGCAGTATGGAATAATTTACATCAGATCTTTTCTTTGAAACTAACAGTTGTTTCCTTCCTCCATTCTTTGGTAATTCCAAGGATGTGATTAGATATTACATCAATTGGATTTGACACAAGACAAACTCTAAGAAATTCCATTTTCCACCCCTGCTGCTTGTGGCTGTTTCTGTGCTGCAGTTTGTTACTGCTCTGGTTGTGCTGGTGCAGCTGTTTGGGGGGAATAGAATAGAATAGAATAGAATAGAATAGAATAGAATAGAATAGAATAGAATAGAATAGAATAGAATAGAATAGATCAGACCAGGCTGGAAAAGACCTTTGAGATCACTGAGTCCACCCTATCACCCAACACCATCCAGTCAACTAACCCATGGCACCAAGTGCCTCAGCCAGGCTCTTCCTAAACACCTCCAGTGATGGTGACTCCACCACCTCCCTGGGCAGCACATTCCAATGGCCAAATCTCTTTCTGTGAAGAATTTCTTCCTAACACCCAGCCTAAACCTCCCCTGGCACAGCTTGAGACTGTGTCCTCTTGTTCTGGTGCTGGTTGCCTGGGAGAAGAGACCAACCCCCACCTGGCTACAACCTCCCTTCAGGTAGTTGTAGACAGCAATAAGGTTTCTCCTGTGAGCCTCCTCCTCTCCAGGCTAAGCAACCCCAGCTCCCTCAGCCTCTCCTCATAGGTCTTGTGCTCCAGCAGCAACAGCTTTTTGTTGGTTGGTTTGTTTGCTGTTGTTTTGTATTGCCTTTTTGTTCCTTTTTTTCCCTTTCTTGTTAACTCGGATCTGCAGACTCATTCTGGGTGTTTTCAATACACATTGCTCTGCAAAGCAGATGAAAGTGATGGAGCTCTGGACTGTTACGTGGATCAGAGGTGAGTGGCTTTGCAACCAAGGGAAATGCATGGCAAATCAGGAGACTGAGCAGAAATGTGGAAATCAGTAATACTGGTAACTCCTAGTGCACCCTGTGACCTGAGCTTTCAGGCCGTGTACACACAGGGAGGCTCCAAATGGAAGTGGCCTCAGCTGCTGGACTACCCATCAGTATGCTAATACTCACCAAACATGATGCTTAGTGGGTCTGCCTTATTCAGAGATGTTTTTGTACCTGTTTTACATTTAGCAAGAAAACACCTGTGGTCTCTCAGAGACTGTTTGAATAGGAGTAGCTGTATTACATACAAAACCCGAATGCAACACAGCTCATGGTGGTGAGTGAAAGGAAAATAGGAAGTTGAAAATCCAGGCTGCTGGCTTCAGCTGTCTCTCTGTGTTTATGCCGCAGTAGAAGAAGACAGAGACATTCTTCTAAAGATCACTTAGCATTTTTCACCCTCTTTGTCCTCCTGTATAAGAACAATGACGTGAGTTTTTGAGATGTAATGCTTTTTCCTACACTGTGCTGTTCCTGCCCTCCAGTACTGCAAGGTTTGGCTGAAGATGCCGCACAGCGGTCACAGCCTCTGCTTGTTGAGTTGTATTTGGTTACTAGAACATCAAGATGATTTGGTCTTTTAAATGCAAGGCCTTGTAAAGATGTTTGGCGTCTACACATTGTAAGATTGCTTCCTGATTCCCTGGAGGCTGCTTAGGGGAGACTTTTACTTTCCTTCTAACCTCCACAGGATGGGGTAAATCAAGATAACTCCAGATTTTGCCTCCTCTGAGCACACGTGATATGTAAAGCCCTAAACACTCTGGAGCACTACCAGTTAAGAGAGAGAATTTCAAAGGGGGTTGAAGCGAACGCCCATTCACTCGCAGCAGTCTCGGGTTTAAAATTTCTCCAGAGGAGATTCAGCGATAACGCTCCGGGGTGGGAGCACTTTCTTTTAAAATTGCTAAGGACCGTTATTGTCTTAAATGCAAAGTAGGTAATTAACAAGGTTAAGAGACCACACAAAAGATTTTATTGTTTGAATAAAATGCAGCCTGGCATCAACTACTACAGTAACAGCTAGACGTTCTGAACAAGTAGAAATCCCAATATGAGATGCAATTCCACCTTGTGTCACTCTCATCCATCTGCTGCGTTACAAATTTGTAATAGTGCTGTGATAATTTAAATACAACGCTGTTTGCTGTGGGTACTGTATTGCCCACTCCATTTCCACATAAGATCTTTGCTTTGCTTTCTATTCAGCCTTCCTTCTATGCTGGAGTTTCCTTGGACTTTTTTCTCCTCAGTGCTTTGTTTCTTGTTTTGTCAGCGGGGCTTTTGCTTAGAAGTTGGGCAGGATAACTTGTAACCTTTGTTTTTTAAACATGAAGACATGAGTTTAACAGATTGTAAATTAAAAAGCTTGAGTTGTTGTTCTGGCTATCACCTACGTGTTTTGGCTTTTATTACTTATTTGGCACGCCCTACTTTTTTCGTGCAGATGTAATTAGTGCTACTAAAGTGAAAAAGCTGTGGCTGTGTTATAGTAATGTTTTCCACCATGTTCCTTTATTCTAAGGACTGTAGATACTTCCAGCAAAATAAATTTTGTTATGCACCAGATTATACTTTCAACAGATAAGACAGACAAACAATGAGACAAAAGACGCCATATCATCCGGATCACGTGGAAATGAGGCGAGGGTATTGAGAAGACATGGTGAGAACACATTTGAAGTTTATAGCAAGTTGGGAACTGAATACAAGTCATGTTGTCCTGCTTTTGTGCATGGCAAGTAAGAACTGCCTCCCTTTTCTCCATATTCTCCCACCCTACATTTTGGATTGGCATAGTTGTTACAGAGTACTTTAAATAGTAAGACCTTCTTGCTGTCTACAACTCCCTGAAGAGAGGTTGTAGCCAGGTGGGGGTTGGTCTCTTCTCCCAGGCAACCAGCACCAGAACAAGAGGACACAGTCTCAAGCTGCACCAGGGGAAGTTTAGGCTGGAGGTGAGGAAGAAGTTCTTCACAGAGAGAGGTTGGCCATTGGAATGTGCTGCCCAGGGAGGTGGTGGAGTCACCATTCCTGGAGGGGTTTAAGAGGGGATTGGACATCGCACTTGGTGCCATGGTTTAGTAGTCACGAGGTATCATAGTATCATAGTATCAGTCAGGGTTGGAAGGGACCACAGGGATCATCTAATTCCAACCCCCTGCCATAGGCAGGGACATCCCCAGGGAGGTGGTTGAGGCCCAGTCCCTGCAGGTGTTTAAGCCCAGGCTGGATGAGGCTCTGGCCAGCGTGATCTAGTGTAGGGTGTCCCTGCCCATGGCAGGGGGTTGGAACTAGATGGTCCTTGTGGTCCCTTCCAACCCTGACTGATTCTATGATTCTATGATTCTATGATAGATCAGGCTGGTCAGAGCCTCATCCAGCCTGGTCTTAAACACCTCCAGGGACAGAGTCTCAACCACCTCCCTGGACAACCCATTCCAGGCCTTCACCACTCTCATGCTGAAGAACTTCCTCCTCATGTCCAGCCTGAATCTCCCCACCTCCAGCTTCATTCCATTCCCCCTAGTCCTATCATTACCTGACAGCCTGAGAAGTCCCTCCCCAGCCTTCCTGTAGGCCCCCTTCAGATACTGGAAGGCCAGGTGAAGGTGTTGGGCGACAGGTTGGACTTGATGATCTTTGAGGTCTTTTTCAACCTTAATGATTCTATGATTCTATGATTCTGTAATACTCATGTACGTTTCAACCTGAAGGAATATGGACACTCTGCAATAGATCGTTGTTTTCTGGGCAATGCGATTAAAAAAGGATCGTCTTGCCTGTGCACATGAGAGACAGGGGTCCTGCCAGCCAGCCACGGGAGCAGGGCGTCTCCCAAGTGAAATACGCTGTGAGGTGTTTAAAGCAGTAGAGCTGAACGGGGAGGGAAGAGTGGCTCTGCCAGTTAGGGAGGCACAGCTCAATATGCGGTGGCAGGAGCTGAATCACGCGCCAGAGAAAGCAGACAGCAGGCGTAAAGCCCAGTTAGCATCTGCCAGTTGCTAAGAAATATCTGATCACAGACACAAGGGTGGCAGAATTGGATTTTATTTAATTCTTTGCAAGTCTGTGAGATTATAACCCTGGGCTTCTGCTTGGACTGTGCCTTTCTTTTCCTGGCTAGAAGCGCAGCATGAGCTTTATGAGCAACCTCATTTTCGTTTTCGTGCCTCTTTGAAGTGGTACAGCGCCTCACTTTAGCAGGTTTACCAGGTGTCCTCCTCACAGGGGCTGTTCAGTGTACTTAAGTAAGATAGGGAAGCGTTATTGTCTTTTATGGACAGTTATTGGAGCACAAGGTAAATGAGGCCCAAACTCTCACAGGTGCTTTACCTGATTATCAATGATCACAAGGGCATTCGGGCCCTGCATATTTCTGGGGGTTGATGCCAATGTGATTTTGTGCATTGATACCACCAACATGAGCTGTGTCATAGCTAATGTTAGCAGAGTCAGGATTTCTAGGTCCCAGGCTAGTGGCTTAACCACTGGACCAGACTGGATTTCCTAATGCTTTGCTCAAATCTGTGTCTTAAACCTGTCTGTTCTACATGATGAAAACTGCTGTGGTTTTCACACTGAAGCTGTACCTCTGAGCTTGAAGAGTGTGTGCTTGTTGGGTATGGTAGGTCTGTTTTGTTGAACTTCGTCACTGTAGGAAGAAAAAGCCCAAGTTACAGTGCTGTGTGATCAATATTCAGCATACACCCACCTCAGCCCTCTCCACTGATTACATCCTAGACTGGGAGATCACAGTGAAATAACAGCACAAACTGCCAGGAAAATTGGATTGTGCTTAGCAGGGAAACCTTTGAGAAAGAGTCCACACAGAAAACAAACGTTGAAGCAGAGAGAGGATTATTTCTGTGGACTCACTGATAACAAACACACATATTATTTGTATATATGTGTGTGTGTGTTTGTAAAGCCAAAGTGAAATAAAAGTATAGATGAATTCCAGGTAATTAGCAGGCTGAATTTTGACATGGTTAGAGGCTTTTTCTGAAGAAGTCAGAGACTTGTTTGCCCTTTTATTTTTAATTTATTTTTTTTTTTTGCTTTATGTCATGCAACTGGCTTTAAAAGGTGAGCAAAGCTCCCCCTCACCGGCTTTGAGTCTGCCCATAAGTTAGAGTAGACAACCAGTGGATAATTTTCACGGGGATTTAGGAAAGGAAGAGGGGGGAAGCCAGCTGGGCATTGAGTATCTCTGTTCTCTCCCACTGTAAGGTTTATTGATGCTCTCTGTAGATCTGTTTACTTTACTGCTGGTAGTTAAGTGGTGACCAAAGGCTAGTATAGCTGCACACAAATGAAGGGACACAACTGATTGGATTTTTGAGTCCTCTGTAACAATACTACATTTTGGTGTGTTAGGCAACACAGTATAAAACATTGCATGATTGCTGGGGCAGTTGGTCCAACGTGTTCTTGTCTCAGTTCATTTTATACAGGAAACCAATACAGCTCAGACCCCAGGGATGAAAGCTTTAAACCTGGAGGGTGCCTGGTGCTTTCTGAGAATCTCCTGGGGGAAGCATTCAGTCCTGAAACAACTTCACTGACAGATATATTTTTATAGCTTACTATTTTGTCTCCACAGTCTTTGTTTCATTTGAATATAGTAGGCTCTTTATTTTTAAATGCTCATCTGTTCCTGCTGTTCATATCCTCACCCCAAACCCATCATTCTCTGGGTTAATTTCTTTTTTATCTTTTGACATCAGTTTGGTTGCTGTTGAACATATGTGCTGTGATGCTTGTGTAGAAGGAATATTGTTTGTTTTTTGAGCAATAAGTTTTCCATTTCCCTTTCTGTCTTTTCAGAGAAATCCCATGTTCTAATTTGAACCAAAAGGTTATAGACCTATTTATAGTTTTTTGAATTTTGGCCATGATGTAAGCATTTTGTGTGGTTTTGTGACTTCATGAGAGAAAAAGCTGGATTTGCAGATAAATGTGTAAATATTTTTGCTGGGGTTTGGTTTTCTTTTAATACACGAATATACTTCTGACACAGGTCCTCCTGGGTGTAGCTGGTATATTCTGAGGGCTTTTCCAGGGTCCAAGCAGAGAAGCTGTCCATGTCCAAGGTACTGAGACACATTTCTCAAGTGGATTCTAACATGATCAAATGCAATTAAATAAAATGTACAGAATACCTTCATTACCCAGCATTGCTTAAATGTGGAATATGAGCCTCGTGCTAATAGTGAAGTTATTTTTCTTTGGCATGCCTTCCAAAATATCTGGTATAAGCAATTTTAAAAGCATAGTTGCACTGATTTCTGTTATGGTAGTTTTAAATCTAGACAGCATCACAGTATCACCAAGGTTGGAAGAGACCTCAAAGATCATCGAGTCCAACCTGTCACCACAGACCTCATGACTAGGGCACGGCACCAAGTGGCCATGTCCAATTGCCTCTTGAACACCTCCAGGGACGGTGACTCCACCACCTCCCTGGGCAGCACATTATAAGCATCATAGGGTGGAAGCACAAGTTCTTGGAAAACAGCCTTGCATGCATCCCACCAGCTACGATTCGCATAGAGGCATTCCGGAAGAGTGGACCTCTGAAGAGCAGCTCACAGGAGCTTTGTCTGCAGCAGGCAGAAGTTTACCACACAGATGACACGCATACCTAAACCATATTTATATGGACATCCCACTGGACAAAAGTGTTCAAAAGAGGTTTGAAATCTGAGTAAGAAGCAGGCAGCATGCCTGATGCTTTCATTCTTCTTATAAAATCCATTGTAGGGTGGTGTCTGTGGGATCCAGACTCCCTCTGCTACTGCCCCGTGCAAACCCACACCTGCCAAGCATGGGCATTATAGCAACAGCTTTGCCCACCTGCCCTATGCATGCAAAACACCAGGTCAGTGTGACATAAACTTACCAAAGCTGGTAGGTTGCAGCAGATTTCATTGTGAGTTCCTGCAACCTGAAAGCAAAGCAAGCTGAAAAACCAGAAGCAGGTTTTGCTCCCTGTGCTGCCACTGGCTCTGAATGACTTTTGGCTAAGTTCTGATTTCTGATTCTTATTTACCCATCTGTAAGTAGCAACTGCAGTTTCTGCTTGAGGGAATATTTGAGAATAGAACTGGTGAGAAAAAAGACTTCTGGCCAGAAGAAAAACATGAAGAGGAAAATGTTATCTGTATATGCACATATGCATGTTTTAATGCTATTTAATACAGAACATTACTTTATACATATATGTAAATATATAAATTTCATCTCCAATTTAATCATAACAAAACCCCAAACAATTGAAATTTTAATTTCCTTTTCTCCAGATTTGTTAAGCTTCCATCATAATCCATCTCTCTGAGACAACGAAGTTGGTGAGGGGTTTGGAACACAAGCCCTATGAGGAGAGGCTGAGGGAGCTGGGGTTGCTTAGCCTGGAGGAGACTCAGGGGTGACCTTATTGCTCTCTACAACTCCCTGAAGGGAGGTTGTCGACAGGCAGAGGTTGGTCTCTTCTCCCAGGCAGCCAGCACCAGAACAAGAGGACACAGTCTCAGGCTGCACCAGGGGAGGTTTAGGCTGGAGATTAGGAAGAAGTTCTATACAGAGAGAGTGATTGCCCATTGGAATGGGCTGCCCGTGGAGGTGGTGGAGTCACCATCATTGGAGGTGTTCAGGAGGAGACTTGATGGGGTGCTTGGTGCCATGGGTTAGTTGATTAGGTGGTGTTGGATTGGTTGATCGGTTGGACACGATGAACTTGAAGGTCTCTTCCAACCTGGTTTATTCTATTCTATTCTATTCTATTCTATTCTATTCTATTCTATTCTATTCTATTCTATTCTATTCTATTCTATTCTATTCTATTCTATTCTATTCTATTCTATTCTATTCTTCTATTCATTGGGTTTTGCTATTCTGTGGAAAAGAAATGGTTTTGGTGAAGTGGGATTTGCTACTCTACAGCTACTTTAAGAATGCCTTTCTGTTGCATAACTTAATGTAGTACCTGTAAATTATTTCAGGTTTCTTGCAAAAGAACAGTGAGGGATCCATTGCATTATAACTAATAATTATGATGCAATTAAAAATTACTGTTCTGATTATGTAACCTTTTACAGAATGCATGTTCTTTGTATATGCTTTCCTCCTTGCAGATTGATCATCTTCATTATGTTTCCTTTGGATGTACTGAGCATCTATTACAATGAAACCTAAAATGCATTCCCAAGCAGACTAGAAACAGCTTTGTATGTTTGGAGGCCATCTCAGTGGGAACAGCCCAGCTTTTTTCATCTCTCTTGTGCCTATGGGGCTTGGACTTTCTGTTGCCTCTTTTTCCCAGGCCTTTGATGGAAAGTGCTCACTCTCTGTTCTCAGTATTTTAGAGCATTACTGGTAATTGTCTAATAATTAACTCTTGGAGCAATTGTCCAATATTAACTCTGGGAGCAATAGGGGAAACAAGTGTATGCCATTACCCCAATATAGTGAATTCTGTCATGTCATGAAAGAAAGGACCTCTAGAAGTTTGCAGAATTGACACATTTTGTGACTGAATAATGAATTGGCTTCTCATGTTTCAGTCAGCAGTCCCTGAATACTGTTCACAAGCCCCTTGGCAGTTAAACAGACAGCTTTAAATCCTCAGTGGATAGAGGTCAGTGTGCAAGTCCCACAGGAAATGTCTGAGAGACTGAGCAAGTTACAGATGTAATTTTAAAGAGACCTAGAAACCACTTCCTTCGAAAGAAGTAATAACAGAAAAGGATAAAATTACCTCTGCAAATTGTTCTCCCAAATCTGCTGAGATTAGGGCTAAATCTGAACCTCTCAATGCTGAGGTCCTGCACTGCTTTCAAAGTCCTGTCTACACAAGAAAGATGAATCCTGCTTTGCCACTTTGCGGTTTTAGGTTTGGTTGTGTGGTTTTGTTTGTTTGGTTGTGTTCTTTTCTTCCCTGGCTGCAAGGGGCTGACCTGATGCAGTTACTACCCATGCTCACCGAGATGAGTGGTGCAGCAGTGACATAAAGCTCTTGCTTTATCAGTGCTTTCAGATGCGCTTGTGTATCTGCAGGAGTGGCTCACATCTGCTAAGCTACCTAGCCAGTGTGGATGTGCTGGAAGATTCAAGGATCTAAAGCATTATGCAACTCTTCTCCCTCAGATAAGCCCCTTGCTAGCTCTGTTTGTATTGGTATTTTCTGGGTAGCTTTCCTATTCTGCTTCTGCAGCTTCTCTCAGCACAACCTGGTATGGGTAGGTCTCAAAACTTTCCCTTTTGCTCTTGATTTCAGATCACTGCACTACTGGGGAAGGGCAGATAAGGCACTGGAATTCAGGAGATCTGATTTTTTTTTCTTTCCCCAGGCTTATTTGTTAGATGCTCCTTCTTCCTTGTTGAAGTAAACTGTAGAGTGATAACATTTGCCTGCCTCCCTCGCTCATGCAATGATGTCTGTCATGTTTTTTCACATAACAGCAGGAGAATGGTCTCAGGAAGTAAACTGCTGCTGCTGGTGGTAGTATCATATGATAGTTGTGTGTGAATCTGCCACCATTAAAACACAAGTCCTAAAGTTTTTTGTACTTCAGCTTGGAGTCAGTTTTAATGTCACCACTGTAATCCAGGGTGCTCTGTGCACCAGTAGTTTACCCGCTGTGTGTGCCTGCATGGGCTAAAGGGTAAGGGAAGAAAAGGAATTGATGAATGCTTCTGTCATGGATTAGAGTTGATATTGGCCAGATATTGCTTTCCCCCTTTAAGTTTGATAAGCTTTTCCAGTTTCTTCAGTCTGGTTACTTTTATGCTGCCATATTTATTGTTAGATGTTTGTTGTGGAGTTTATTGCTGATAATAGCTTATTGAGACTTGAAGAACTTTATTTGCTTAACCTTGGATCTCTGGAAGAGAAACTGGTTACTTTGAACCTTTCAACCTTCTGCTCTTAAAACTGCTGAAAGAACTCTGATTTACTGCTTTTCTTGCAATTTTAAACACACAAATAGATGCCTTCTTCCTTGCAATCAGCATCAAAAGAGTGCAGCCTGGAGTGTATCAGCCATATATTTGTCATTAAACTGTTAATCAACTTCCACATGCCTACCTTTCTACCAGAATTTATCCTTACGCTGCTTTTACTCTGCTTCACTGCTGGAGGAGTCAGGAAGAATCCCACCAGGCTCCAGCTATTACTTGCTGTAAACAAGGACAGCTGGGCTTTCTGACATGCTTTGGTATGAACACAGCCTTTCGTCACACTTATGAATCTCCATGATTATTTTTATGCAATAACAGTACACTTCAGCAGTGGAGTTTGGAATTTCTGTTTGCACTTCCCAAGAAGATTGCTTAAAATAACAGCTTCTAACTGTTGCAGACTGATGACTTAGCTTTGGAACAAATGAAAACAAACTAATAAACATCAAAACACTTACCTCCAGAATCCAAAAATGTAAAGAACAAATGTGGGACTGTTTATTTTGACTCCTTGCATACATCTTAGGGGGTAGGAACTGGCTGGAAGGCCAAGCCCAGAGAGTGGTGGTGAATGGTGCCACATCCAGCTGGCAGCCAGGCACCAGTGGTGTCCCCAGGCATCGGTGTTGGGCCCCATCCTGTTCAATAGCTTTATTGAGGATCTGGAGGAGGGCATTGAGTCCATCATCAGTAAATTTGCAGACGACACCAAGTTGGGAGCAGGAATTGATCTGTTAGAGGGTAGGAGAGATCTGCAGAGGGACCTTGACAAGCTGGACAGATGGACAGAGTCCAACATGATGGCACTCAACAAGACCAAGTGCCAGGTGCTGCACATTGGCCACAACCCCAAGCAGTGCTACAGACTGGGGTCAGAGTGACTGGAGAGCAGCCAGGCTGAAAGGGACCTAGGGGTACTGGTTGATAGTAGGCTGAACATGAGCCAGCAGAGTGCCCAGGTGGCCAAAAAGGCCAATGGCATCCTGACCTGTATCAGGAACAGTGTGGCCAGCAGGAGCAGAGAAGTCATTGTGACCCTGGACTCAACACTGGTTAGGCCACACCTAGACCCCTCAATTTAAGAAGGACATTGAGACTCGAACATGTCCAGAGAAGGGCAATGAGGCTGGTGAGAGGCCTTGAGCACAGCTCTATGATGAGAGGTTGAGGGAGCTGGGGGTGTTTAGCCTGGAGAAGAGGAGGCTCAGGGGAGACCTCATTGCTGTCTACAACTGCCTGAAGGGAGGTTGTATCCAGGTAGGGGTTTGGTCTCTTCTCCCAGGCAACCAGCACCAGAACAAGAGGACACAGTCTCAAGCTGTGCCAGGGGAAGTTTAGGCTGAAGGTGAGGAGAAAGTTCTTCCCAGAAAAAGTTGTTGGTCATTGGAATGTGCTGCCCAGGGAGGTGGTTGAATCACAGTCCCTGGAGGTGTTCAAGAGGGGATTGGATGCGGCACTTGAAGCCATGGTTTAGTAGTCATGAGATCCTGGGTGACAGGTTGGACTTGATGATCTCTGAGGTCTTTTCCAACCTTATTGATTCTATGATTCTGGATGTAGTGGTGTGTTATGACCCATCTTTGTTTCGGTGTTGTACAGTCTGTGCATCGTCACAGCTTAACTCCACTCTGCAATGTGTTAGGCCTTGCATCTTGGTTTTCATTAGTGCTTTGGTTCCATAAAGTGAATTATCTCTTTGGATAGGAAAGGCAGAAAAATAACAGATTTATTGCTTTAAAAGGGCAATGTTGTTGTTTGCACACACAGGCATTACTTACCGGGTACTGTATATACTAGACCAAAGACCTTTCTGCCTAAACAAGATCAATTGCATGCGTAATTAAGAAATAAATAAGTAAGTAAATTTTTAGAAGCACATTTCTCCCTAAAGCAATGGAGGTAAAAATATACTTCCTTATTTTTCCCATTGTGATGTTTCCTCTCAACCCTTGCTGCTATTGCACTAAAAATTACGCTCACTCGTGATTTAAATCTGGTGACAGGCAAACTGCCTTAAAAAGCTTATACTAACACACAAGAGCTCATATTCTCACTGCACAAGAAAATTAAGCAGAAAAAGGAAAAGTTATCAGATCACATGTGGTCATGCAGGAAGCATGCAAGAAACACACAAATTTGCTCCCATGTCCCAGATTCCAATCCTCTGCTGATTCTCTCTTGGTGTTCCTCATCTCAGGTATACATGTTATGGTGATACTCCCAATAGCAATGCAAGACATAAAGGTCATATAGAATTAGGATTAGAATTAGAATTGGAATTAACCATGTTGGAAAAGAGCTTTGAGATCATCAAGTCCAAATTATGATCCAACACTATCTAATCAACTAAACCATGGCATCAAGCACTCCATCCAATCTCTTCCTAAACACCTCCAGGGATGGTGACTCCACCACCTCCCTGAGCAGCACATTCCAATGGCCAATCTCTCTTCTTATGAAGAATTTCTTCCTAATATCCAACCTAAACCTCCCCTGGCACAGCTTGAGACTGTGTCCTCTTGTTCTGGTGCTGGTTGCCTGGGAGAAGAGACCAACCCCCACCTGGCTACAACCTCCCTTCAGGTAGTTGTAGAGAGTAAGAAGGTCTCCCCTGAGCCTCCTCTTCTCCAGGCTAAGCAACCCCAGCTCCCTCAGCCTCTCCTCACAGGGCTGTGCTCCAGACCCCTCCCCAGCTTTGTTGCCCTTCTCTGGATACCTTCCAGCAACTCAACATCTCTCCTAAACTGAGGGGCCCAGAACTGAACACAGGACTCAAGGTGTGGCCTAACCAGTGCTGAGTCCAGGGGCACAATGACTTCCCTGTTCCTGCTGGCCACACTATTCCTGATGCAGGCCAGGATGCCATTGGCCTTCTTGGCCACCTGGGCACACTGCTGGCTCATGTTCAGCCTACTATCAACCAGTACCCCCAGGTCACACACTGCCTGGCTGCTCTCCAGCCACTCTGACCCCAGCCCGTAGCACTGCCTGGGGTTGTTGTGGCCAGTGTGTAGAACCCAGCACTTGGATGTGTTCAATCTCATGCCCTTGGACTCTGCCCATCTGTCCAGCCTGTCAAGGTCCCTCTGCAGAGCTCTCCTACCCTCTAACAGATCAACTCCTGCCCTCAGCTTGGTGTCATCTGCAAATTGACTGATGATGGACTCAATGCCCTCATCCAGATCATCAGTGAAGATATTGAACAAGATGGGGCCCAGCACTGGTCCCTGGGGGACACCACTAATGACTGGCTGCCAGCTGGCTGTGGCACCATTCACCACCACTCTCTGGTCTCAGCCTCCAGCCAGTTCCTAACCCGTCTCAGAGTGCTGCTGTCCAAGCCAGGGGCTGACAGCTTGCCCAGGAGTTTGCTGTGGGGGACAGTGTCAAAGGCCTTGGTAAAGTCCAGGTAGACCACATCCACAGCCTGCCCCACATCCACCAGGCAGTCACCTGGGCATAGAAGGAGATCAGGTTGGTCAGTCAGGACCTGCCCCTCCTAAATCCATGATGGGAATATCTGGAATAGATATATGGAATATCTGATGGGAAAATGTAAACACTTTCTTGCTTTCCCTTTGTTTTGTTTTTGCTTGTTGTTGGTTTTGTGTGTGTTTGCTAATTTTTGTGGGGGTTTTGTGTTGTGTGTTTTTGTGGTGGTTTTTTGTTGTGTTGTGTTGGTTTTGGTTTTTATTATTCCATCAGTCAGTGTGGTGACAAGGGGGCAGATACTGCCATGTGCTGTGGCTCAGGAATGCAGCTGAGTGGATCTGCTGGATCACTTTTCAGGGAAGGGACCCTTCCCATCCTTCCTGGTGAATGTAAGACAGTGCCTGAGACTCATTCCATTCACTGGTGTGGCAAAGATGGGTCCTGGGCAGTTTTTCATGGGTCACTAAGCAGAATTGTTCAGGTAAGGGGGTCTACAAGTGCCAAAATCAGCTGAAACAAAGCTTTCCCTTAGGCAAACATTTCCACTTCTCTGGTTTATTACATAAACTTGTCTTTTGAAGCAACTAGGATGTCTTTGAGAGAAATTATTCCATGATGATAAATGTGGCATGACTCTGGTAGTTTTGCTTTTATTCAAGGATATTGTGTTTTTCTTTTCTCCTGAAGTCTCCTCTGTGTTGTGGGATTGTCTAATGACAAGCTCTTCAAAGGAGAGAAACAGAATTTTTAATGCACATGGAAGGTCAGAATTGTTTCCCCTACTGCTCCTTTGGCTTGCTGCTGTATTCAAGAAGTAATTGTGGAAATTCAGTAACCCAGGGCTAGGAGTCAAGAAGGAAGGAACAGCTTCTTCTCACTTGCTCCCTGCGACAGGACAAGGGGCAATGGATGTAAACGTCAGCACAGGAAGTTCCACCTCAAGATGGGGGAAGAACTTCTTCACTGAAATGGTCCTGGAGCACTGGAACAGGCTCCCCAGAAAGGCTGTGGAGTCTCCTTCTCTGGAGACTTTCAAGACCCACCTTGTCCTGCTGTGGTAGTGGGGCTGGGCTCAAAGACTTCCAGAGGTCCCTTCCAATCCCTAACATCATGTGACCCTGTAATATTGCTGGTTTGGGCCAATAATAATCTTATTTAACACTTTTATTCTTTCTGTTCTTGCTTTTTATAAGGAGGGAGAACTGTAATGCATCCCATAAGGTGGAGGCAAGTATTGTTTAATAACAACGATTCAAATAAGCATTACTGTAAGAAATGTTCTTTTAAATCACAAAGAGAGCACATGAGGCTAAGCATGCTGCAAGGGTCTTTTTAGGTTAATGAACTTAAGGTTAATAAGTGCAAACTTTCCATGAACAGATGAAGGAAGTATCATAGTATTGTAGTATCAGTCAGGGTCGGAAGGGAGCACAAGGATCATCTAGTTCCAAGCCCCCTGCCATGGGCAGGCACACCCCACACTAGATCAGCCTGGCCAGAGCCTCATCCAGCCTGGGCTTAAACACCTCCAGGGACGGGGCCTCAACCACCTCCCTGGATAACCCATTCCAGGGCTTCACCACTCTCCTGGTGAAGAACTTCCTCCTCACATCCAGCCTGAATCTCCCCACCTCCAGCTTCATTCCATTCCCCCTAGTCCTCTCACTACCTGATAACCTGAGAAGTCCCTCCCCAGCCTTCTTGCAGGCCCCCTTCAGATCCTGGCAAGTGGTTGTACTAACTGTAGCAGAGCAACATATTTAAGAATACCTAGTACTTTTGTTCAAAAGGACTCTCTTAGCAACCTTTTTGTGCAGATAACTCCACTCCCATGTGAATGTCACAAGCAAAAGTAAGGACATACATCTTAAAAGTGAATGTTTTCTTGCCTTTCCATTGAAAGGAAGTAATTCTTGGCTGAAAAAAATGGTTTAAAAATTTGAAATCTGTTATAACTTTCTGTCAGTGAAAAGAGTTAACAGGTTCCAATCTAGAGAAATCAAGGCTTCATTCAAACTGAAGCATTTCTATTCAGTAAAAGCCGTTGGAGAAGGGCCTAAAATGCTCTGGCTATCACCTGTGAAGTCAGCAGCACGTTACAATTTGCTTGAGTCTTATTTTCAAGGAATAATTTGAAGTATTCTCATAGCAAAATGATGTATTGTGGGCCTAAACTGAATATTCATCAGGATCACACCCAACATAAGGAGTAATACCTTGGCCTAGATGAAGTCAGTGTTTTCATTTTGATCTCTTATATACAGCCTAGAACATTCCTCCCTCCCCCATCTTTCCCCCCCCCCCCCCCCCCCCGTCTTTGACATCTTTTGTGTCATAAAACTTACAGTCCTCCCAGGTGGCTAAATCCTGTGTCCACTGAGCTGGAAGAGCATTTCTTGGCATAGGATGAATGGTTCCAAATACGTTTCTCTCAGTTAAACCTTGGCCAAACTGTAAGGAGCAGAAAGGGCAGTGAGAGGGCTGAAGAATGCCACCGCAAGCTGAGGCAAATGGGATGCTTCCTGTGGTGCTAAAGTAACACCGACTTTACAGCTATAGGATACGTGGGATTACTTGTGAAGTCTTCCTGGCATTGGATGGTTTCAACATTATGTGGGTCAGATTTGCATGAGAGTACAGTTTATGTATAGGGCCTGTTTTAAAGCGGGGTGTAATGACTTACCCATTGCTTGGCCGAAGGCTCCTTTTTGATGTTAAACACCCATGGAGCTGCTGTGGAAGCAGCCTCAGTTGGCCGCATTTCTGAGAGAAGTGCATCACAATAGCGCATTAGTCATCCTTGATAAAACCAGGAAAGAGGGATGAAAAAGCATGGCACGATGTAGAGCAGCTTATGCTGACAGATCCTTCTCTTTTCTGTTGTTTTTAAGCGTGTGTGAAGGTACTGCTGCTGCTGCTTGAAGTCCTGATTTTTAGCTTGGAAAAACTAGACTTCTCGGGATTGCAGGACCTGCAGCAGTGGTTGATTCAGCCCTTTGCCCTTTGGAAGAAGAGAAACAAAATTCTGACTTCTGCTGTGGCATGAGGCCGTCTGATGTATCCTTGGGTACAGCAGAGTGGAAGAGGTCTGTCTACTCTGTGCGAGCATTAAAGAGCACCCAGCAATTTGCGGATGAGCTGGGGTTTTGTCCTGAATTGCTACATCCTTCTTTCTCCAAAACTGTGCAACGTGCGGGAGGGCAGCAGCTACACTACACAGTTGCGTTGCATGTGAAAAGTGCTTGGGGCGCATGAAAAACTCTTTAAGTAAGTAACAGTGACCAATTGCACTATATTGGTTAAACACTGTCAGTCTTTCTCTCTCTGTCAGAGTGCAGTCAAGAGCAGTTTTCCACGGCTGATTACACGGGGCAATGCCAGGTGTTGGTATCTGCTGGACTGTGTGTAGACCTCAAGGAAAAAAGTAGATTTGATGACTCGAGGACTTTTGTTTACGACATTAAATCACAGAGAGGGTTTTATAGTTCCTTAGTTGCTTGCCGAAAAAGCAGAAGGAAGTCCAGATGCAAAAGAATAATTTGAGCACTCTGTATGTTAACTGGGCCATCATGAGAATGATTTCTATTTCTCCTTGTGAAATAAGGTATCACTCAGCTGTCAGCCAGCACTGCAGGAAAGTGGCAAAAATGCAACTGTGAAGAGACCCCCAATATACCTACCAGATGATGCTCACAATGCTGAAGGTACGCAGCTCACACCTGTAAGTTCAAAGACTTGACAACTGGTCCTTCATTCCCACATTTGTTCAACCAGCCTCCTAGGTTCTGAGGGCAGCATTTCAAGGTGGGACTTGCTTAAAATTGTTGCATGAATTCACAGGGACACTAGGAGTTCTTTAAGAACATGAAGGATTTTTACATGTGATATGATTTATGTTTGCCTTTTTTCCGTATGACTAATTTAATTATCATTTCAAGCTGTAATGTTGCACAACAGAGAGAATCATTCTCTGCTGTGATAGTCTCTTTTGTTCTCTGACTCTTCTTTGGTTTGCCATTGAAACTATGGGACAAATGCCTCAAGAAATGGTGCAACAGTCTCTCCAAGGCTTTGGAGGTCTGGACAAAGCAATGGAGAAAACATGCAATGTGCAACTTATGCACTAGGGAATCATGAAGGCATCCAGTTATTGTTTGTTGTTTTCAGTGTAAAATTACAATTGTAATTCAACTACAGTGCAGAACTCAGGCTTATGAGGAGGTGCTCAGCACCCTCTGGTCCTTCAGTTGACAATAGGGTCATGCCCAAGGAAATAATGAGCTGACTTGTCTGGTATTAGGCAAGGAAGTAGGATTAATGGAAAATGTCTTTTAAAAAAAAGGGGCGTGGGGGGGTGGAACAAGTAGGAGCCTTTGAATATAACTTCACAAGTGTTCTATACTTTGTGTATGGTCTCTTCGTTGACTTTGGATGGAATGGCAAAAAAATGACAAGAGAATGTCAAGGGTAAATGTCACAATTCCATTCACTTAATTCTGTTTCAGAGGGACCAAAGGCAATATTAAGCTTGCTGGTAACCAAAAGTGTTCCCTAGCTGTGTGTATATCACTTGCTAACTCCTATGTCACTGGACAACTGTTGTTGCTGCTTTTCATGCCTCTGTCACTGAAAGTGAAAAAGAAGAGAAAACAGAGTTGGTGATGGCAGGGTGGAGGGTGTGACTGGGAAAATCTTATCTTCACTCACTGTTTTCACTGCATCTTAATCAATTTTACCTTTCAGTTCTGCAGAATTACACTTTTGCTCAAAAATAGGTTTGTTCTTGGATTCTTCCCATACTTAGAAACATGAAGAAGAAATCAGCATTTTTTTTATTCCTACTAAGCCCCAGTACAAACTACAGACATCTACTTCATGGAGTGCATCTGAGTTTCTATGTCCTGTACAAAAATGAGAATCCCAGGGGAAAAAAAAAGTAGGCATCAAGATATAGTGATCTGAATGTGGGAGGTTCATTTGAGAGAATGATTGGCGTTTTTGGAGAGGGAAGATTATGTATTTGTTCTAGAATTGAATTAAAATACAAACACACTTGCAAAGGAAGCTTAAATCTAAGGACACAAAATGTGGGACAAAGGTCTGATAGCCAGCAATGAAAATAAAAATCGTTTGTGGCACAAATGCTTTCTATTAAAAAAGAAAACTCAGCATGGTAGATGGGTCTTGTCCTATTTGAAAATGTAAGGTCTTGTATGTCTGTAAAATGCACCAAAATGGGCTTCTAGAATTGCAGTGCTCTGACAAAGCCTTAAAAAGCGCTGAAGACAAGGGAGTCCTCACTCTAAACGTCAGCGACTTGGCAAGGCTTTGGACAGTTGGCATTGACATCAATGATAGTATTCAGCTGACATCCCTGTTCAATGTATCTTTCTTACTGCAACTGGCAAGGGACAAGAGCTATTGTGACTCTAACTTTGAAAGCAATATTTAATTAAATAAACTGATGTGCTCGTTAGGAAACTGCAAATCATTTTTATGTGTGCTTTTCCCCCTTCTCTTATTAAAGGCTCTTGAAGGGAAGCTTTTTGCATTCAGAAAAGTTACATACTTACAATAAGCACTTGGTGGTTTGCATGCTTCAGCTTTCTGTTAGCTCAGTGGATATAGTGTAGGGTGTCCCTGCCCATGGCAGGGGTTGGAACTAGATGATCCTTGTGGTCCCTTCCAACCCTGACTGATTCTATGATTCTATGATTCTATATCAGGGGTGCAGATTTTTCCTTTAAGTCTGTGTATTCTCTGCCTATAGCTTCAGGAAAAAAATACAATAGATGGTGTTTGACATTTGTTGGAAAGCGTAACACATCTATTTTATCGATGTATGAAATGTTGCTCACTTCTCCTAGAGGACCTTATGAGGAAATAAAGCCCAAAATATGTCAGTGAGTTGCTTGCTCTCCACTTCCAAAAATGCCTTTACTGACACAGTGTTCACAACAGTGGAAAAATGCTAATGTTTGAGAGGGGAAAGCAATTAGCAGCTCGCACAGGAAGATGTACTCATCATTTCATTCTTGGGCCTCCCGAGGAAGAGGGAAAAACAGAAGAGTGAGCACAAAAGGGTTAACCACAGCTTTGAGAACATTTTGTCTATTGTTTCTCTATTAATATCACTCACCAACTTACCACTCATCACCTTTTCCAAGTAGTCTCCCTATAGCAACAAACGGCGCCGTAGACAAACCAGATGCAATCTTGTCTCTGTTTTCTTTCCATAAGCATTGCAAATTTGTTAAAAAGGAAGGTATGGGAAAGTGGGAGAAAAATGTTTATTTTGTAGAAGCTGCACCAATAAGCACTGAGAACAGAGGACTCTATTTTTGCTGTAACCCTCCCTGCTATCCTGATGGGCCTCCCTATTTCTGCGGTATGATTTGATTTCCTTCAAAGAGTTGTTCTCTGTCATTGAAAGGAGCCAAAATTCCCTTCACAGCCATCTTGATATCCCTGAGCTTGTATGCTGAATATTTAAAGCACGCTGTCAGATTCCCAGGTCCAAAATTGAACTCTCTTCCTTCCCACCTTTAGTTTGCAGCTAATTCTGATCTCTGCTTAATTTCATAACACAGTTTTCCTCGGTGACATATCTGCATGTAATTGCCCTATGCATGTTTTTTCTATCTGCAGCACGATAGCACGAATGCACGCACTGGTGTGGTGTTGGTATTTTGTGTTTGGGTTTTTTGCTGTGGGTTTTTTGTGTGTTTGTTTTTTTCTGGTGTGTGTGGGGTTTTTGTTTTGTTTTGTTTTCCCCAGCAATGTTTCTCAAAGTCATTAAATGTAAATCTTTCTTTTTCTAGGTGAATTTCTTATTTTTGTCCTTAAAAAAAGTGTTTTATATATATATATACACACCATATACACACACACACTATATACACACACACACTCTCTCTCTCTCTCTCTATATATATATATATATATCTCAAAGAGAAGTCAATAGTTTTTCTTCTTTTTTGGTCTCTAATCTCCTTTCAGCTGTAGATGGTTTTAAAAAATGGTGATAATTTCTCTCTTTACATGGACAAAAACCATTTGACTGTAGGGTTATTTCAGTTTCAAAAAAGCCCAACTCCTCCCCCTAAAAAAACCCAACCCCAAACAGCAACCCATAAACAAAGAGACAAATCAAACCAAACCAAACAACCCTTCCCACAAAGCAAACAAACCATCCCCCAAATCCCCCAGTCCCAAACTCAAACTCCAGAACAAGGAGCCCCTGCAAAAGTAGATCGTTTGCATCACTTTTCTTGAAGTTGAATCTGAGATGTACATAAACTGCCAGCTGTCCTCATTAGAAGAGTAGGTTCCTAGATTTTTGGAAGCACAAGCAATTGCTGCATTTGAAAGAGTGCCTTACTTTCTTTTGGTGCATCATTTTTATAACATGAAATGTTCAATGTGCCACACAGCCTAGGCTCTCATATTGTGGGTGATGTTCATCAGCAGTCTGGTAGAACGCCTGGCAACCGATCATGTGAAGAGTCATCCTCCACCATTCAATCACCAAACTGCAGCAGAGGATAGGCAAAATGGATTTAAAGCAGTTGTTCTGCAACAGTAATAGTTATTACAAGAGAGCTGGATGATCATGAATGAAGGAAGATTGGTCCAACAATTGTGAATCCTTGCTGGTACTCATTTCTCAGTATGGTGCCTCGAAAGAATTGAATTAACTTGCATTTCACCAGAAAATACAATGAGGAAATATTTTAGGTTTGCCTTCAAGGTGCAGAAAACCTCATTAGTAAAAAAGAAGATCACCATTAGCTCCTTTCTGTTAATTGCACAACAGTTATATTCAAGTTTTCCCACCTCGTTTGATGATTTGCATATATGCATGTGCATATAGGTTGAGTGGCCTATTTAAATGGTAATGGTAAGACCTGAAAAATTTATTGCCTTATATGCATGATCTTTTGAGAACTCCTCTCACCTCCTTGACCATGGGGAGCTTGGCCACATGATGTTAGTGACCCAAGAGTTTGCCTGGGGCTGCTAACCTGTAACACGGGAAATCTGCCAAAAAGGCAGCCTGATCCCCTGGCTGAAGCTGTGTTTGAGTGAAGTGTGGCTCTTGGTCATGAACAGGAGAAGAAAAAATGAATAAGTTATACTAGGGTAGATTTTTTCAGACTTCTGAAGAGCATCTTACCTCCTTATCTGTTGCAGACTGTGCTGTAAACACTTCTTTAACTACTTCCAGAGATCATTTCCACAGGCACAACATCTGGCCGTGCCATCTGATTACCACCAAAACAGAGGGAAACATTCTTATATATTCTCTTTGTGGCCTGTTTTATACTCATATTATCATCCAGCCAGTGTTTACAGGATGCCACAGTTAACGTTGCCCAGATGCTCTATCTGTGGGAAAACTAGAAACCAGGCAGCACAGACTGCCAGTGCTCTCCAATTTCAATTCTCTTATCCGAGGTCCAGCCTGTTTGTGCAAGCTGGGGTCACCCCACAGCCCAGATGTGCTGTCAGTTAGCCCTGACAGGAGATGGCACTGCTGAAGATGTTGAAGTTTGTGCGGTTTAGGCCTCTTATAGGTTTTCAGCAAACGTTTTAGACCAAAGTGATGTGTTTCCCCTGACAGCTTGTGGACCCAAGAGCATTTTTTAGTCTAAGACTCCAGTAGGAATAGTGCCTCTTCTCTGTCTGCAGAAATAGTTAATGCACGTGCTTATGAAGCAGATGGACATTGTGACAGTTCCATTATATCCAGAAAGTGGAGGATAAATGGTACTTTGCCTTGGTCAGCACTTTTCATGTTTGGGTGTACATTGGGTGCCATGGTTTAGTTGATTAGATGGTGTTGGGTGAGAGGTTGGACTCGGTGATCTCAAAGGTCTTTTCCAACCTGGTTAATTCTGTAGTCTGTATTTTTCCCCCCATTTTACTGAAGTCATACCAGCTCTTCGAAGGTTAGCTTTCTTAGGGTAGGTTGCTCTTGATGGAACACAGGAAATAAGATCTTTTAAATTATTATTGGTTTTGTTGTGGCAGATTTTAGATTGAATCTATTACATTTGTGTACAGACTAGTCCTAAGAACTGAAGAAGTAAAAGTATTTTCAGCCACAGTGAGGAGATATTTGGAGTAAAGTGTACAATCAGACTGTGTGCTGCCATTATAGATTCACACCCATGGCATTCTACTGAAAAGAGTTAATATGTTTTATAAAGCTAAGCCTTCAGAAATGGTCACATTCCCCCAAATACATATCTGGAATGGAAAAGAATAACAGTCATTTGCAGCAAATCTGCTCATTTCTTGCAAGCTGTAAAAGGCACAGCTATCTCTGGCCCACACTACCTTCTGTTTATGATTTATCTATTTTTATGAGTTAAAAAAAAATCATTAATTGTCCCTTTTTTGAATTTATTGTTTTTTAAACAGAGTTCTTTGGTGTTGTGTATTTTAGACAGAATTGTTTGCTTGTTTGTTTGTTTCCCGAGGAGTTAATATTTTGGGGTTTTGTGTATTTTGCCCTTCTCATAGAAAAATACTATCAGTTTACAGCACGCAGATGACCCCAATACCTGCGGTTCTACTATGCTTTTAAGCCTGTGAACAGATGTTTCTTTCTTTAAGGGCTGGAGATACAGTTCTTTTAACTGATTCGCAGCCACATTCCAAAACCTATTTAAAACCCCCAGTCTAATGTCCAGCTGACAATGAACTCTATTTTCAGCTAAAACTCCCTCCTCCCTCGCTTCGCCACACACTGTTTCTGCTGCTGGTCCACTTGTGATAAAGACCAAAACTGTTTGGCTGACATACAGAAGGAGTTGTTTATCAGAAAGGGGCTATTCTAGGAGGATATGCTCTTTAAACAGAACAATGGGGATTTTGGAGATAACCAAATCAGTACTACATAGGTGTTAGATCTGTTTTAAATTGTTTCTGAGTCGGAACGTAGGCGGGGACCCGCGCATTTGGCTTTGAATCCCCGGCTTGCAAGTGTGAAATGGCTAAGTCCAAATTAGCTGCCAGCTGTGCTTTGTACTGCAGCTCATGCTTATCTATAGGGCTTGAGCAAAGCACCTGAGGGTGTGGAGAAAGGGGCCTCAGAAAATCCAGTTTTGTTTTGTGATCTAACTGCGACTTGCACTTCACTCAGGGCTTTTTTATCTATTCTTGGCCCTGCCTTGTTCAAACAGCAGTTCGTGAAAGCATCTGCACAGGCAGAGTCATCTGTTACTACTTCTGTCGGCTATGGACACATACCTATTTCCACTGATATCAATTATCTGGTTTCTGCACATGCAGAGAAGTATCAATCCAAGGAGCCTCAGGGGAAACTTAGTTCTGCGTGGAAGATCAGTAGATATACGTGATGCATTTTTGTTTTCTTATCCCTTCTGCAGAGAGAGAATCTCAGCAAGAATAAAGATGATTTCCAAAGGCATTTTCTGTTGTGCTCTTAGATGGCTCTTTTCCTACATTCTGAGCTATGACAATCCCTAACAGTCTCTAATAAAGCTTTTTTCCCCAAATGTTTTATCAGACATTTGTGTTATTTTGCAATACCCTAACATCACCAGGTCCACTTACAGTGGTTTGTTGTTGCTTTTGTTTTTAACCATAACAATACAATTAAAAATATCTTTCCAAAGCTAAGAAAGAGAATATTCTCTGTAAATAAAGCAGCAACTCCTTTTTCCCCTTCTTTTTATTTTATTGGTTAACATCCAGTACTTCTGACTGTTTTCATATAGTGCCTCTACTCATGAAAAGGTAAAGGCAAAAAAGTTTCTTCTACACCAGTGCAGGTCATATGCAAGTGATTTATTTAAGGCCATGCAGCAGTGAATGGCTTGCAAGAGTGTGACAATTCTCTCTGCCAGACATCTGATTAAAGCTCTGATTAACATGCTTGGGTGTTTGCAAGTAGTTGAGGAGAACATCTGGAGGTGCCCAGGTTTCCTGTTGGGTTTTTTATTGATTATGGAAGGGGAGAGTATTCACTTAGTAGGCATTTCCTGGCCCCAAAATTCAAGAATCATTTCTGTTCTAAGTTGTAAGCTTCCTACCTTCTCCCCCCTACTACATGAACGTAAGCTTAGACTCTCTTAAGTGTGGAAAGATCACTTTGGTGACCTCTGTCTAACATCACTGACACAGTCTGACATCCTCACCTAAAGCCTGGATTTGTTTTCTTAGTGATTCCCACTAGGTAAACCCCGTGGAAAGACTACCCCTTCACAGCTCTTACTGTTTTGACCGGCACCTTTTACAGACAGGCGTGGTGCTGCGGAGCCTAGCAGGGGCAGTCCTCTTGTTTATGCTACAGCCAGCCTTCCTGTTTTATGTCTTATTCTGTCCTGAAGCCATGCACTTCAGAAGTCGTATCACACAGCCAGGACAAATAAGTGACTTCATGGTTATTCAGACAGATGTAGGGTTGTGCTTGGTGCGGCAAGGTAAGTGATCATTATTGCAGTAGGACTTGCCAGAGGCAGTGCTGGTAAGCGTCCTCGCTCAGAGTAATTGCTTTGCAAAGGGGATCCAAGGATATCGCCGCCAAGAGAGACAGCTCCATGGTTACCTGTGGTGGTCAGTCCCGGTGGAACTACATGCCGTGCTCTTCTGTGAAAAGTTCTCAGATGGCTTCATAGGTATGTTGCCTGGTACGTAATCAAAGCAGGGCTTATTTAACCAAAACTCTCCTATTAAACTGAAATAGATTCCTAAAGCAGGGATGGAGCTTTAAATAGTGCATCCCAATACAGATTTAGGAGCTTATTGTTTTCCTTTATGTTTGAAAAATGATGTTCTTTTCTTTTTTATCTTATCTAAGTCAAGAAACCACATCCCTTTGGCTGTGTTGTTTTTTGGCTTTGCTCTATTAACGTGTGACCTGCCACAGAGACCTAACTGACAGTGAGTAAGGGTTGTGCCTAGAAATCACAATAACTCATGCACATTGGCAGAGGAGAGGGAAACCAGTTTTGATGAAGAAATACAGGGTAGAAACCGTACTTAAGAGGAATTATATTCTCATACTTCAAATACAAAACAATTTAAAGGAGGAAGCAATTATCACTAACAGTGCTGCTGGACTTCGCTGACCGCTTGCCAAGGTTTGCCGGTGTGTGAGCTCAGTGCACTGATTGCTGATGCTTGAACTCTGGACCTCCTTTGCTGATTGGTTGCTTGCTCCAACCACAGCGCTGGATGGAGCCTGTGGAAACTATCACAATGTAAATGAACTCACACGTGTTTGTTTTTAGCCTGCAAAGAAAAGAAGAAAAGAAAAGAAAACAAAGGAGAAGAAAAGGAAAGAAAGGAAAGGAAAATAAAAATAAAAATTTTAAAAAATAAGATTAAAGAAAAAAAAAGAATGTGTCAAAGAAGAGGCAAAGCTGTTAAGGATTCATTTATATGCCTTTGAGATGCAGAAGGTACAGGAAAGAAGGGATTCGGGGGGGGGGGGGGGGGAGTAGCAAAATCATTCCATAGGGACATAACAATAGCGAAACTTGAAGAGTCTTTAGATGCTCTTAGATTAGATTAGTGCAGATTTATCTGGCAAGTGGTGTTTATTTTGCTGTTAACCATACAGAGGTGCTTAAAGCTCTCAGAAAAGGTCTTCCTCTAGTAATCAGCATGAAGAATACTCACTATGGTGGGTTGGGGTTTTTTTTTGTGATGTTGTATTTATTTGTTTTATTATTAGAATCATAGAATCAGTCAGGGTTGGAGGGGACCACAAGGATCATCTAGTTCCAACCCCCCTGCCATGGGCAGGGACACCCCACACTAGATCAACCTGGCCAGAGCCTCATCCAGCCTGGGCTTAAACACCTCCAGGGACGGGGCCTCAACCACCTTCCTGGACAACCCCTTCCAGGGCTTCACCACTCTCATGGTGAAGAACTTCCTCCTCACATCCAGTCTGAATCTCCCCACCTCCAGCTTCATTCCATTCCCCCTAGTCCTATCAGGAACAGGCTGTGCCAGTGTGCCGGAAGATGAGCCGCCGGGGCAGACGGCCAGCCTGGTTGGGTAATGAACTTCTAAAGGAACTAAGGGAAAAAAAGAGGGTGTATTATCTTTGGAAAAAAGGGGAGGCAACCCATGGAATGTTTAGGGATGTTGCTAGGTCTTTTAGGAAGAAAATTAGGGAGGCAAAAGCACATTTGGAGCTCAGACTGGCCTCTGCTGTGAAGGACAACAAAAAGTCCTTCTATAAATATATTAATAGCAAGAGGAAGGGCAAGGAGAAGCTCCACTCCTTGGTGGGCATGGAGGGGAATATTGTCACAAAGGATGAGGAAAAGGCAGAGGTGCTTAACACCTTCTTTACCTCAATTTTTACTAGCAGGACAGAACGGCTTCCAGACAGCTGGCCTGCAGAGCTGGCAGAAGGAGCCAGGGAGCAGCATAGTTTTCCCCTGTTCCAGGATGGGATAGTTAGAGATCTTCTCAGCCGCTTGGACCCCCACAAGTCCATGGGACCGGATGGGATCCATCCTAGGGTGCTGAGGGAGCTGGCGGATGAGCTGTCCAGGCCGCTCTCCATCATTTTTCAGCAGTCCTGGCTCACTGGAGAGGTCCCAGAAGACTGGAAGCTGGCCAACGTGGTGCCCATCCACAAGAAGGGCCAGTTGGAAGAGCCAGGGAATTATAGGCCTGTCAGCCTGACCTCAGTGCCAGGCAAGATTATGGAACGGGTCATCTCGAGTGCGATCACACAGCACTTACAGGATGGCCAGGGGCTCAGGCCCAGCCAGCATGGATTTAGGAGGGGCAGGTCCTGCCTGACCAACCTGATCTCCTTCTATGATCAGGTGACTGCCTGGTGGATGTGGGGAGGCCTGTGGATGTGGTCTACCTGGACCTCAGCAAGGCCTTTGACACCGTTCCCCACAGCAAACTCCTGGCCAAGCTGGCAGCCCATAGCTTGGACAGGAGCACACTGCGTTGGGTTAGGAACTGGCTGGAGGGCCGAGCCCAGAGAGTGGTGGTGAATGATGCCACATCCAGCTGGCAGCCTGTCACTAGTGGTGTGCCCCAAGGATCAGTGCTGGGCCCCATGCTTTTCAACATCTTTATTGATGATCTGGATGAGGGCATTGAGTCCATCATCAGTAAATTTGCAGATGACACCAAGCTGGGGGCAGGAGTTGATCTGCTGGAGGGTAGAGAGGCTTTGCAGAGGGACCTCGACAGGCTGGACAGATGGGCAGAGTCCAAGGGCAGGAGATTGAACACATCCAAGTGCCGGGTTCTGCACATTGGCCACAGCAACCCCAGGCAGCGCTACAGGCTGGGGTCAGAGTGGCTGGAGAGCGGCCAGGCAGAGAGGGACCTGGGGGTGCTGGTTGATGGGAAGCTGAACATGAGCCAGCAGTGTGCCCAGGCAGCCAAGAGGGCCAACCGCATCCTGGCCTGCATTAGGAATAGTATGGCCAGCAGGAGCAGGGAGGTCATTGTGCCCCTGTACTCTGCTTTGGTTAGGCCACACCTTGAGTACTGTGTCCAGTTCTGGGCCCCTCAGTTTAAGAAGGACATCGAGACACTTGAACGTGTCCAGAGAAGGGCAACAAGGCTGGGGAGAGGCCTTGAGCACAGCCCTATGAGGAGAGGCTGAGGGAGCTGGGGCTGTTTAGCCTGGAGAAGAGGAGGCTCAGGGGAGACCTCATTGCTCTCTACAACTACCTGAAGGGTGGTTGTAGCCAGGAAGGGGTTGGCCTCTTCTCCCTAGCAACCAGCACCAGAACAAGGGGACACAGTCTCAAGCTGCACCAGGGGAAGTTTAGGCTCGAGGTGAGGAGAAAGTTCTTCACCGAGAGAGTGATTCGTCATTGGAATGGGCTGCCCAGGGAGGTGGTTGAGTCTCCGTCCCTGGAGGCGTTCAGGAGGGGACTGGATGTGGCACTTGGTGCCATGGTCTAGTTGTGAGGTTGTGGTTACAGGTTGGACTCGATGATCTTCAGGGTCTCTTCCAACCTTGGTAATTCTATTCTATTCTATTCTATTCTATTCTATTCTATTCTATTCTATTCTATTCTATTCTATTCTATTCTATTCTATTCTATTCTATTCTATTCTATCACTACCTGATAGCCTGAGAAGTCCCTCCCCAGCCTTCCTGTAGGCCCCCTTCAGATACTGGAAGGCCACAATGAGGTCACCTCGGAGCCTTCTCTTCTCCAGACTGAACAGCCCCAACCCCTTCAGTCTGTCCTCATAGGAGAGGTGCTCCTCTGCTCATCCTCGTGGCCCTTCTCTGGACACCTTCCAGCACGTCCACATCCCTCCTGTAATAGGGGCTCTAGAACTGGAGGCAGTACTCCAGGTGGGGTCTCACCAGGGATGAGTAGAGGGGGAGAATCACCTCCCTTGACCTGCTGGCCACACTTCTCCTGATGCAGCCCAGGATCTGATTGGCTTTCTGGGCTGCAAGTGCACATTGAGAGCTCCTGTTGAGCTTCTCGTCCACCAGCACCCCCAAGTCTCTCTCTTCAGGGCTGCTCTCCAGCCAGTCACTGCCCAGCCTGGATTTGTGCCTAGAGCTAATTTTGTGTAGTTACTAGATTACACCATGTATTTCTCTGCCAGTTAGCTCTTTAAAAGTAAAATAGTGAGCCATGGCCTGGCCTGAAACTGAGGGAGAGGCTGAAGTTTCAGAGGGACAATCTTCTTGCCAAATCACCTCTCATATTAGCTTTGCATTTGTAGGCATAAAATAGGGTACAAGCCTGACAGTCCTCCTCAATACTTGCAGTTTCCCTTCAAAGGATTTATGTTCTGTATCCTCCTTGAAATCCATGGTGAGGGCAAGAGCTGGCATAAGACACGGCCATGAATTCTCCTGGAGTCTGACAACCCCCACCTCTCCCGTGCACCTGCTGCTGCCGGCAGTGCTCCCCAGAAGAGCCTGGCTCAAAACAGCCACCCTGAGAGTAGGTGGTGACGCCTGTAGCTACTGGGAATCTTTCCCAGCAGCATATTCCTGTTCTACACCCTTGACCCACTTCTTCTACTTTCTTCTAGTACACTTCATCTTTTTTTTTGCCTGGTTTTAGCTAATTTCTCCCTTCTGAGGAATACACAGATGCACAATTCCGTTTTATTTACAGTCTCAATCCTGCTGCAAGGGGGAGATTCTTCCATTGCTTTAATCCTTTGTAAAGCAACTAAAGCCACCCCAGCCTCATCTAAAGGAGGGAGATGGTTTGTCATTGGAGCTTCTTCTGACCTCCAGCTTCTTCCTGTCCTTCCTCTTGGTCAGGTACCTCTCTTTAACCTGCACCTTTAGTGGACAAGCACATAATGTGTCCCTGTATTTCTCAAAATGGGTGAATAGGGACCTGTATGGTCTTTGGCAAATACCATTGGCCACAAGAACCCCATTCAGTGCTACAGGCTGGGATCAGAGTTGCTGGAGAGCGGCCAGGCAGAAAGGGACCTGGGGGTACTGGTTGATAGTAGATGGAATATGAGCCAGCAGTGTGCCTAGGTGGCCAAGAAGGCCAGTGGCATCCTGGCCTGCATCAGGAATAGTGTGGCCAGCAGGAGCAGGGAAGGCATTCTGCCCCTGGACTCAGCACTGGTTAGGCCACACCTTGGGTCCTGTGTCCAGTTCTGGGCTCCTCAGTTTAGGAAAGATGTTGAGTTGCTGGAAGGTGTCCACAGAAGAGCAACAAAGCTGGGGAAGGGTTTGGAGCACAGCCCTGTGAGGAGAGGCTGAGGGAGCTGGGGTTGCTTAGCCTGGAGGAGGCTCAGAGGAGACCTTATTGCTGTCTACAACCACCTGAAGACACAGTCTCAAGCGGTGCCAGGGGAATTTTAGGCTGGATGTTAGGACGAAGTTCTTCCCAGAAAGAGGGATTGGCCATTGGAATGTGCTGCCCAGGGAGGTGGTGGAGTCACCATCACTGGAGGTGTTTAGGAAGAGACTGGATGGGATGCTTGGTGCCATGGTTGAGTTGATTAGATGGTGTTGGGTGATAGGTTGGACTTGATGATCTCAAAGGTCTTTTCCAACCTTGTTAATTGTATTCTATTGGTTTTTTTTTCCCCCCACTGCATTGTTTTATTAGCCCAGACTTTTCCCGAGTCCAAATGCTGGCCCATTCACTCACATTAGGTGACTGCTCTGCTGTATGTGTATTGATTTCTAAACCAAGTTTGAGCGTCACAAGAATTGCACGTAGACTAGTACTTTCTGGCTTAAGTTATACTGCAGGATGGATTTGTATATCTCAGCATTTCCTTTGACCCACTTTGCTGAGTTAGTTTCCAGTTTCCCTGAAAAAAGAATGTCTGGTTTCCTTTCTGGTTTTGCTATTTCCTTTTGTTGCCTGGAATATTTAATAAAATGTTGCACCAGGCAAAAGCTGCCATGGACAAAAGTAGAAGCGGAGGAAATTTCATTGTCCGAACAATACAGAAGGTCAGATTTGGTGACCTTTGTTTTCAAATGTATTTTCAGATCTTTAACAATTCATAACTGAATAGAATGTTGTTGGTTTTTTTTGTTTGCATCATTAAACTACTTACATTAGGCAAGCCGAGGATAAACCCTGTTCTTGTTCAGCTTCTCTTTTCTTGATGCTTGTGATGATGCCATTGTATTTGCTCTTTGGTCACTCACAGAGAGTTCCAGAGTAGAAGCATTTCCTGATGATAAACCAGCAGACTTCCTCTCCATGAACTGATTTTTTGAGAGCAGAAAAGGCATTTTTTCACGTCTTCATTGTGCACTCTAAGTTATTTTAAAGATGGAAGAAAGGAAAATGGGGTGAATACTCTCCCTGTCCCTTTGGAATCACCTCTTAAACACGTGGTACTGTGTTGAAAAGAGTGAGCAATCCTTACCTGTGCAGTTCTGCCAGCCTGAGTGTTTCAGGTGAGAAGCACATTTTGCTGACACAGGGCCCCGCTTGCTCGAATCTAGTGCACAGGTCACATAAAGGGAAATTAATTCAGAGCCATCTCGTTTACGTTCTCACTTATCCTTATCATGTGCCTGTGCCCTCCTCCACGGGCTGGCAGAGGCTCTGCGGAGCAGCCCATGGCAAGAATAGCAGGGAGAGCAACTTCAGGCATGAGCAGGGCTGGCTCCACTGCCTTTACGGAGCTGACTGGATCTGTGCCTGCCCTTGCCACATGTGCCAGAGGTGTCATGCTCCCCCTTCTCTTTAACTAGTAGTATTTCTGGATCGTTTAAATAAGGTATTTCTGAAAATGCAGCATGGCAGTTTTAGAGGCTGACTTTGGACAGGGTTTATGTTCTAAACACTGGAACCTGCTCACCTCTGTACAGATACCCCTCCTCTGAATTTGAATTTACCTTAACTGTAGGGAAGAACTCAGAGATACAAACATCTTAGAGAGGAAAAGGGCTTGGCTGTGTTGTTTGGAAAGGTGTCATAAAACAGGTGCACAAAGTTGTGTTGATGTGTCGGGGCTAGCTGTATCAGGAGGACGCTGGAGCCATAAGTAAGTGGCAAGAACGCAAATCCTCCCATGGCAGTGCAATGCACCTATACCAGGACATTGTGGTACTGCAGCTATTGAAGTGTGGTTCAATCACAGTAAAACGAAACCCTTCCAGATATCACAAATCATTCTCCTTCTGAAAGTTTTTCATTGTTTCAGTCTTCCCTCACCAACCAGCCACAAACACCTTAGCATCACACAAAACTCAGCAGAATAAACCTGGCCCTCATTTTTAATTCTTCTGTTGGAGCCCATGGCACTCCTATGGTGTTATTTTCCTGCTTTCGAAGTATACCTACTCTCCTCATTCACTTTGATACTCTAAACCAACATCTTTCTCTGTTTCATGTGAATTTGGCAATGTGAAATGCATACACCAGAAACTGAACTGTAGCCACCTGTTGTTTTCTCTATAGTTACCAGTAAGCAAATCTGCTATAAGTATTTGTATCTCCACTTCGGATGCCAAAGAGACATTGATAGCTTTTGAGTCAATCATCTGTTGGTCTGATATGAAAAATGACCTCACTGGAGGACGAGTCTTTTACTTGCCTCATCTTTCTACTGCTTGAGAATTCATATTGTAGCTATGAATATTGCAACATTATTGGAGCCATATGGAGATACTCAAACTTGTCCTAGTCCCACATTTGGAAATAGTGTAATTTCATAGAGTTAGCTGCTATAGCTATTCTTGCAAATGTTTAAAGTCTGTGCATACATGAATAAACTTTAAAGGACCCTTCTTAGCTCTCATTTGAGCAGTATATTTCAATGGTTATGACAAATGACCTTTTTCACTACACAAATTCATGTTAATTCATGGCAAGTCAGAACACTATTATAAAATTCTTGACTGTTCTGTTTTTTAGGGCTTTGAAATGTAATCAAAGATGGATTTAACTGATACTAAGAGATGAAACATTTACCAGCCCTAGGTTTCTCCCTTTTTATTTTTCTAGGAGGTTACTGCCAGAGTAAACTGAAATTGGAGGTGGTTTATGCTAATGCTGCAGCCTGTAGACTGCACATCTTCAGGAGTTTATCCAGGAGGATCAGCTGATCCTGCTGCAGGATGGTGACCTCTGGCAGAGACACAGGACAGAGGCAGCTGCTTCAGTTCTCCCAGCTAAATCTGTTAAGGTGGTGAGTGGGAGTTGTTAATGCCATTATTTGTTTAATTTTAGGGCTAATAGCTGTGGGTTTTTTTGTTTTGTTAGCCTTATTACAATAGAATACAGAAAATAGAAGCAGAGGGGAAATTGCATGTACTACCTAGGAGCTGACTCCCAGTTGTTATTCCTTTTTATTAACAAGAGCCTAAAATCAAAAGCAACCAAAAACATAGCTGGCTTTAAACTCTCCCATTGTATAAAGAGGCAGCCCACCCTGAAACATCTGCTGCCATGGGGGTATACAGTGCTTTTAGGAGTACAGGGCAAGAGTGAATTGTTAATTAGCTTAGTTAGGCACCTTTTATCTTTCTCCTGTTTAGTACTTCAGAATAGGCAGCCAAATGTGCTCTTGGAGCTGTTTGGTGGGGAAGTCTGGGACTAAACCAAGAAAAATGGGAATCCAAAAGTTAATTCTTTTTTAATAATGAGAGGATAAAGTTTTAAATGATAGCTTTATAAAAGCCCAACCATTTCCCTTCCCCACACCTTCCATAATACTCTTAATGCACAAAACAGAGATTAAACCAATCCTTGCTTCAAAGGTACTGCAGAGATTACAGTGGCATTTTGCGCTGGACTCTGAAGTGCTGTGTCCTTGCTTCAATAAGCCCGAGCCCTGAAACTTCTAGGGAAAGACATGTGCTGCAGCAGCTGCCTCCTGTGAGCAGGCCCACTGTGGACCTGGAAGTAATGGTACTCTTGGGAAAGAAGCTGAGGGCACTTGGAAGTGGAATCTTGCCCATCCTGGAGATGGTGACAGAATTGGCAATGAGGGGGTGACTAGTCATTCTGCAAGGCCTGGCCTGGCGCCAGTTTTTGGTTTTGTCTTGTTCCCTTTCTGTTTTTCTTTCTCTTACACTTTTGTTATTTATACTAGTAAGCAAATGTTGCTTATTTTTAGCAGTCTTTCCATTTTGCTCAGGCGCTGACCCCAAGCAATGGAATGCCTGTGGCCCTCCCTAGGGCACCATCCTACCCCTAATAGGAGCAGACAAATGCAGGCTTTGGTGTAAGCAGTTATTGATTCGCTTCCAGGAAATTAGGTGTGTGTGATACAGTAAAAGGTGCCCATGCACAGTATACATTAGCACTCCTTAGCACCTTAGCAAGTGACTTTGCACGATATGCTTTGGGCTGTTGGTGAGAAACTATTGACGTCGTATATTTCCATGAAGCAAGCAGCCTTGCATCTTGCTTATTTTAGAGCATATAACACTCACACGAAATTCCCAAATACACATACTCATTTCTACAAACAACGTCCTCTCTCAAGTGCAGACACTTTCAGTTTTGGGGGAGCAAAGCTGCTGGATCAGTTCATAGAAGCAGATGTAAGAGTTGGGTAGATAGGGTTAAGTGGGGTATGCCCCCTATTTTTTTTCTCTTTTAGATCTTCTGTCACTGGATTATTGCACGGATGCTAGTGCAATGCAAAACGGAATCCTGAGGGAAGCAGTTATAGGAGGGCTTCCATTGAGATGTGCCTGTCCAGGAGCCCCTGCCTCATAGATTAGCAGTTGACCAGCACCACTTTTCACTGAGCATCATAGTAGCTTTACATCTACTTTCCCACTTCAAGAAACAAATCCATGACCCTAGGCACTACCCCTTTTCTAAACCCCTTTAAGCTTGAAAAGGGTAAGAAAGGGTGTGCCTAAGCTAGGACAACAAAATTTATCCTTACACAAACTTTATCCAAAAGAACTTCAGAGCCAAGAAAGACTTAGCTGTGTACTTAAACTGTGAGGAAGGATTTGCAGATTTTAGGTCTTGCTCATCTGTACTTGTTCTGCATCCCCCTGAAGTACCAGAGATTTGCTGGGAGAACAATGGCCTTGGTCACTGCTGCCTACTTTGCATCAACAAAGCTTTGCTCTTAGGCACATTTAAATTGCTGTCTGTGTGGCGCTTTCTGCCTCACATTATTTCTGCCTGCCTGGAAGCAAAGCAGGTGAAGAGGTTGTCCCATACCCTCAGTGCCACTGGGATCCCACCCAGCCTGCAGGTACAGCTGCCTAACTCCTCGGTTCTGTCCAAAAGTTTAAACACTTTCTATAGTTTTGTGGTTTCTCCATCTTCAGGACTTGTTGTGATATGATTAGGAACCTATTGCATGCATGCTGGCAAAGGAAACTGATTTTCTGGTAATGGAAGAGGACAAAAGGCCAGGGAGGGGACATACTTGGGTGCAGTTAGAGCAGCTGATGGCCCTGCATTTAATTTGCTGATGCATGTCTAGCCAAATGTTCTCACTTTTGCTACTTCTACAGAATTACCATTGATTGGAATGGAAACATACTGGAGCCAGGGGGAGGAGAAGAAACCGTGTTTAGGAAACAAAGTTATGCTGCCTTTGAGAGGGGCCCAAACACCTTTTCTACCATAGATCTTTGTCATCCTTCTACCTTTCGCCCTGCTCCATTTGCTGCTGGGTTTATTGTTGCTCTGCTGGATCACTGTGATGAAGTAAATCTTCACTGTGTAATGACGCAGTTCTGTTACTGTCACTACTATTCTGACCCCTGTGGAAGGGGGAAGACACTTATTCTGAAGTTGCCCCTTTAAATGATACAGTGTTTGTATGCTATGAGCTGCATGCCTCTCTGCCCCCAAATGACTGAAACTGCAGCACAGTTATCCAAGGCTTATCTCTTAGTAAACAACTCTTAGGAACGGCACTCAGATTAACTACCATCGTAGTCTGAAACACAGCAAGACAGTGGGGTACATGCAAACTCAGCTAAATACAACACTTCATTAGGAGATGTTTTCATGTGTTCTGGTAAGCTGGTGTTGGGGAGAAAAGGTTAATCTATTAACACCTCTGCTTGAAGCAAGCCAACTTCCATTCTACACGGAACGAGTATTTTTTTCCACATAAGCAGTGTAGTGTCTCTGCTGTGTTTGAACTTGTAAGTCTCAAACATCATAGCACAGATCACCCTTTATGAGTGGAATCTGAAGTCATGTGTCTGCATTTACTATTCACTGCAAAAGTGCTATCATATGTTGGCTTATGAATTCTGTAGGTGTCGGGGCTGTGGCCTCATATTACATGTGCGAAAAAAGCAGGGCCTTTTGTAGAGCTTAAAGCACCCATGCATGCAGCTCACAGCCGTGAGTACCTTCGGCAGAACTGTGTAAATTCCATTGATTCATAACTGGCACCTCACCATCTGTATGGGCAGCACTACATGTAAATATCTATGTCCAGTACATAACAAGAGCATTTAGAGCATCCCTGCAGCATGAAGTTGAAGTGAACTTAGGCACAGAAGTCTTTGTACCTCTGGGGAAGACTTGCTAGGGAGAATACTGGAAGGCCTTTTGTCTGCCTCAGTCCAAGACTCACAGGCAATTTTAGGTTCTGTTTATACAGCTCCTCCAAGGATTAAGGATCTTTAACCAAAGACAGTTCAGAAATAGGTGATGGCGGGAGAAGTGATTGTAACCAGCATGCCAAGGAAATACCAGAGATAGGAAGCCTTCTAATCTGGATCATGAATTTTGGGGCTTTCATGGATAAAAAGTAGCAGCTGTAGTTGGAGAGGGTGTAATGAGACACAAATATTCAGTTTAATTATCTGCTAAAGTAATGCCCAGGGCAGGCTTACAGAAGATGAAAAAAGCTAATGAACCCTGAGGAAGACTGATCTGCAGCTGTCCTTAATAGCTTTCTTGAAGAAGGGTTTTTATTTTGCTTCATTGCATATGGTACTGCTGCATGTTGCTGCTTTGAGCAGCTGTGTCTTGGCTACTCCAATATGCTCATTGCTGGAACTCTCTCTTAAAACTCTGGCCAGCACCTGAAAAAATATTATTGTTTAAGATAGCATTAACATCTAGGTTCCAGACACAATTTTGTGCTGGGCACACTGCAGCTGAAACATGAGAGGCTGTCTCTGCCATAGAAAACTTATTTTCTATCTGCAGACACATAACTTCTGAAAAGGAAATGCGTAAAGGTGGTCTAGGTTTTTTTCATCCAATATGAGCTGTCTAGACCAGTCAGTGAGATTCTTAACAGGTGTGAGATTGCAGCAAGACTGGAGCAATCTAGCTTAGCTACAGAAAATCCTGGTTTGTTTGTTGCCTTTTTGGGTTTTAAATAAAAAAAGAAAAAAACTTGTTGTCAGTCCACATTCAGTAGCAGGGCTAGAAGGAGGACCTCAGGAATGGAATAGAGAATAGAATAGAATAGAATAGAATAGAATAGAATAGAATAGAATAGAAGAATAGAATAGAATAGAATAGAATAGAATAGAATTAACCAGGTTGGAAAAGACCTTCCAGGTCATTGAGTCCAACCTATCACCCAACACCATCTAATCAACTAAACCATGGCACCAAGCACCCCATCCAGTCTCTTCCTAAACACCTCCAGTGATGGTGACTCCACCACCTCCCTGGGCAGCACATTCCAATGGCCAATCTCTCTTTCTGGGAAGAATTTCTTCCTAACATCCAACCTAAACCTGCCCTGGCACATATTGAGACTGTGTCCTCTTGTTCTGGTGCTGGTTGCTTGGGAGAAGAGACCAACCCCCACATGGCTACAACCTCCCTTCAGGGAGTTGTAGAGAGCAATAAGGTCTCCCCTGAGCCTCCTCTTCTCCAGGCTAAGCAACCCCAGCTCCCTCAGCCTCCTCTCACAGGGCTTGTGCTCCAAAACCTCTCCCTAGTTTTTTTGCCCTTCTCTGGACACCTTTCAGCAACTCAACATCTTTCCTAAACTGAGGGCCCCAGAACTGGACACAGGACTCAAGGTGTGGCCTAACCAGTGTGAAGGGTAAGACTGGATTTGAGCTATTCCTACTCTCTTTGCCAGGAATTCCTGTGTACTTCTATACACTGTATAGAAGTATTGTATTGTATTTCAGTGGTATGCTAGCTTTGGAATTTATGTGTTGTGCCAGAAATTGTTAATCTTGCACTAATGGTACAATTTACAAGGGATATGCCCAGGTAGTCTAGAGTTACCTTAGCTATGGTGTGAGAAGTCCCCATATAAGGTGAATTCTTAGTAGTGCAGAATGTTTTTTCTGGAGAAGCAGATTGGCATGACAACCAGAAGGGGGAAAAAAAAACCCCATAAAGGTAAACATATTGGTGAAATCTCTCCAGTGGTACTGTGGGGAAGGGGCAGGAAGTCTATTTTAAGGAATTGCTCTTATAAAATTATCTCTGCTAGTAATTTCTTTTTTGGTCATGGAATATTGAAATGAGAGGAAAACTTTGGGATGGGAAAAAATTAGAATTGCAACTCACTGCTGGAGGTGTTAATGTGATGCTAATGACGCACAGCCTGTCCAAAGTGTAGCTGGCAACATCATCACCTATCTGTGCTGAGTGGGATCTGCCAGCATAAGTCAATGCTGAAACCCTTCCACCTGTTTTCAGAAAGTAAGTGTACACACACTGAGCTTACTCAGTGTGTTCATTCCATCTTCAGCAGGTTGGGTGGTGTTGTTACCACTACGTTTCTGCTGTCTCATATCTCCCACCGCCATGTGCCGGCTGATAGGGGAGCTGTGACATACCACATCTCCATGGCCAGGAAGAAGGTCACATGGATGGGTCTCATCCAGAGCACTTTAAAGAAACTGATAAGCTCTATCTTGTTTAACTTGGCCTTTGGAAGATGCATGTGGAAATTTCTGCAAAGGAGGTGACATCAGTTGTTGTCACAGCTGCTGAGTAAGCCCGCAAGACTGTGTCTGTTCAGTATCTGGCTGCAGCGTGTATGTGTGTGAAAGCAGATACTTTTAACAGGTTACATTTAAATCAAAAGCATTTCATATGAAGTTGGCAAGGAGGTCAGAATAGGTGCATTATCATCAAAACACTGGCCAATGATGGAGTGAGTAGACTTGAAAGAGCAGAAGGATGACCAGCTTTGGAAGACCAGTGTTACATTTGAAAGAAACCTCCTGGGGGAATTCCAAGTGTTAGCATGTGGGACACACTCCAGCTGCCTGCTGCTTCAACTTAAACCAGGCAAAATCCAGCTTCTAGCAACTGAGGCAAACAGCTTTTGCAAGCCTTTCATCTCCCTTTTTGTTCCAGTTGGATCACAACTACAACAAATATTTATGCAAGAGCATTTAAAACTTAGTATTTCACACAGTTTCCCTTGTGCTTCACCAAAGTGAGATGTTTCTCAAAATAGCTATGCATCTAGCAAAGGATCGGGTTTGTGCAGGTTGAAACACTGTCCCAGGAAGGTTTGTGCAGGCTGAAACACTGTCCCAGGAAGGTTTGTGCAGGCTGAAACACTGTCCCAGGAAGGTTTGTGCAGGCTGAAACACTGTCCCAGGAAGGTTTGTGCAGGCTGAAACACTGTCCCAGGAAGGCTGGAATTCAAGCTGGAATTCAAAAAAAAAAAAAAGGGTTAGGAATATTTCTACCCTGTGTGACAATGACATTGTTACCAGTACTACTATTTCCCTAATATAGATGCTTTTGAAACTGCAGCATGACTTAGAATAGAATAGAATAGAATAGAATAGAATAGAATAGAATAGAATAGAATAGAATAGAATTGAATTGCATTGAATTGAATTGAATTAACCAGGTTGGAAAAGACCTTCCAGGTCATTGAGTCCAACCTATCACCCAACACCATCTAATCAACTAAACCATGGCACCAAGTGCCTCATCCAGGCTCTTCCTAAACACCTCCAGTGATGGTGACTCCACCACCTCCCTGGGCAGCACATTCCAATGGCCGATCTCTCCTTCTGGGAAGAACTTCTTCCTAACATCCAGCCTAAACCTCCCCTGGCACAGCTTGAGATTGTGTCCTCTTGTTCTGGTGCTGGTTGCCTGGGAGAAGAGACCAACCCCTACCTGGATACAACCTCCCTTCAGGTAGTTGCAGACAGCAAGAAGGTCTCCCCTGAGCCTTCTCTTCTCCAGGCTAAGCAACCCCAGCTCCCTCAGCCTCTCCTCACAGGGCTTGTGCTTGAGGCCTCTCCCCAGCCTTGTTGCCCTTCTCTGGACATGTTCAAGAGTCTCAATGTCCTTCTTAAATTGAGGGGCCCAGATCTGGACACAGGACTCAAGGTGTGGCCTAACCAGTGCTGACTCCAGGGGCACAATGACCTCCCTGCTCCTGCTGGCCACATGGTTCCTGATAAGAGGCCAGGATGCCATTGGCCTTCTTGGCCACCTGGGCACACTGCTGGCTCATGTTCAGCCTACTATCAACCACTACCCTCAGGTCCCTTTCTGCCTGGCTGCTCTCCAGCCACTCTGACCCCAGCCTGTTGCACTTCATGGGGTTGTTGTGGCCAATGTGCAGAACCCGGCACTTAGATGTGTTAAATCTCATGCCCTTGGACTCTGCCCATCTGTCCAGCCTGCCAAGGTCCCTCTGTAGATCTCTCCTACCCTTTAACAGATCAACACCTGCTCCCAACTTGGTGTTGTCTGCAAGTTTACTGCTGATGGACTCAATCCCCTCATCCAGATCATCAATGAAGATATTGAAGAGGATGGGACCCAGCAGTGATCCCTGGGGGACACCACTACTGACTGGCTGCCAGCTGGCTGTGGCACCATTCACCACCACTCTCTGGTCTCAGCCTCCAGCCAGTTCCTAACCCATCTCAGAGTGCTGCTGTCCATGCCAGGGGCTGACAGCTTGCCCAGGAGTTTGCTGTTGGGGACGGTGTCAGAGGCCTTGGTGAAGTCCAGGTAGACCACATCCACAGCGTGCCCCACATCCACCAGGCAGTCACCTGAGCATAGAAGGAGATCAGGTTGGTCAGGCAGGACCTGCCCTTCCTAAATCCATGCTGGCTGGGCCTGATCCCTTGGCCATCCTGTAAGTGCTGTGTGATCGCACTCAGGATGACCTGTTCCATAACCTTGCCTGGCACTGAGGTCAGGCTGACAGGCCTGTCATTCCCTGGCTCGTCCAACTGGCCCTGCTTGTGGATGGCACCACGTTGGCAGCTTCCAGTCCTCTGGGACCTCTCTAGACTTCCTTAACAGAGAACTGTTCTCCTTTTTCAGCTGAGCTGAGGGAGACCTTTTCAGAAAGAGAAGCACATGTAGCATTAGGCTGGTTTGCTTTTTTGGATTTTTTTTTTTTTCATACCTTGAAGAATTTAATTCTTCACATTCACATATTGCAGAATTTCAGGGGAAAAGCCATCTGGGAGGCGTGTGGTGATGGGAGTAGAGTTTACTTTATCTTGTCATTTCAGACTGACTTAAGGTCTTGTAGGTTTTGGTTGGTTTCAATTTAAAATTTTATTCTAATAACCTTCTGACTATAATTTATTTCTAAGCTCCCAAGGTGCTTGGGAGGGGTGGGAAACAAGCAACTTAATACAATCTATGCAAATGATGTCTAAATTTTTCTTAGCATCCTATATGAAACTTCATCAAGACTGCTCTTTTTTTTTCTGTGATAAAACCTGTTGAGCAATGTTGTACACAACATTTAGTATTTAATGTGCTTATTACTGTCAAAGCATAGACATCAAACTATACCAGTCAGCTTGAAAAGCATACAGGTGGCTGATGCAACCTACCTTCCTACTTCTTCTCTTCTTCCTTTAGACACAGACACACAAATGCTTGTTTAAATCAACAATCTGATCCAAAATATAGGATGAGGAGGATGACCTCTGACAAGCTATAGTTAATCACATACAGTGGTAGGGATATCATTTGAAGGTATCTTGAACACTGACACAGGTATTTGTCACTCAAACTATTTATAATTCTAGGATTTTGGAAGGCAAAATCTGGGAAAGAATAATAAACTGCACCAGAACAGGTTGGGAGGTAATCTGCTGGAGAGTCAGCCCTGTGGAGAGGCACCTGGGAGTCCTGGTGGATAACAAGTTATCCATGGGACAGCAATGTGCCCTTGTGGCCAAGAAGGCCAATGGGAGCCTGGGAATTCCAGCAGACCCAGGGAGGTTCTCCTTCCCCTCTGATCTGCCCTAGTGAGACCTCACCTGGAATACTGCATCAGTTTTGGGCTCCCCAGTTCAGGAGGGACAGGATTCTGCTGGAGAGACTCCAACAGAGGGCTACAGGGATGACTAAGGGACTGGAACACATGCCTTATGAAGAAGGGCTGAGAGACCTGGGGCTTTTTAGTCTGGAAAAGAGAAGACTGAGAGGGGATTTAATAAATGTTTATAAATATCTGAGGGCTGGGTGTCAAGGGGGAGGGGACAGGCTCTGCTCACTTTTCTGTTCTTTTTTTTCCAACCACCTCAAGCAATTAGTTTTGAGGACAAAGTTTACATTTATGGATGAGGCCTTGGTCAAGCAAGTCTAGTTGAGAGGTGCCTCTGCCTGTGGCAGGGAGGTCTGAGTAGATGATCTCTGAGTTGCCCTTTCAGCCTAAGCCATTCTATGATTCTATGTAGGTTATCATTCCCTCCTATTCACAGTATCACAGTATCACCAAGGTTGGAAGAGACCTCAAAGATCGAGTCCAGCCTGACACCACAGACCTCATGATTAGACCATGGCACAAGTGCCACGTCCAGTCTCCTCTTGAACACCTCCAGGGACGGTGACTCCACCACCTCCCTGGGCAGCACATTCCAATGGCGAACGACTTGGTGAAGAACTTTCTCCTCACCTCGAACCTAAATTTCCCCTGGCGCAGCTTGAGACTGTGTCCTCTTGTTCTGGTGCTGGTTGCTAGAGAGAAGAGACCAACCCCTTCCTGGCTACAACCACCTTTCAGGTAGTTGTAGAGAGCAATAAGGTCTCCCCTGAGCCTCCTCTTCTCCAGGCTAAACAACCCCAGCTCCCTCAGCCTCTCCTCACAGGGCTGTGCTCAAGGCCTCTCCCTAGCCTTGTTGCCCTTCTCTGGACACGTTCAAGTGTCTCGATGTCCTTCCTAAACTATTCCTTGTTATGTACCTTGAATTATTCTTAACTCTATGTTTCTGGGATCATGGACAATGTATAGTCAGGCATGCAAGGAATGCTATGAGGATGTCAAGCTTCCCCTTTCCCTGGCTGCTGAGAAGATTTATGTGCCAGTATAATGAGAATGAATGATGAGCTATTGTTTGTTGACAGAGACCTTACAAGTCTGTTTATGCACAAAAGGTTTGGGGAGTTGATAACCTTTGTGCTTCAGGTTTTGTTTTGACTAGATAGAAAAGGAGAAAATAATTGTTGGTAGATATAAAACTGGAGGGATAAACTGAAAAGTATTAGTCAGACTCTGGTGGTAAAGCTGAAAATCTCAGCTGTGTATGCAGTCAGTAACAGGGCTGGGGTGTTTTCATTAGTTTAGCACACAGTATCAGCTTTTATAGAGTCGGGAGATACTCCTGCCTAGAGTTTCAGTCTCTTGTACTTGTTTAGGTCGCTGTGAGAAGACCTAATTTATCACAGCTTTGTTTTGAGCACTGGTCAAATGCAGGGGCAGATTTCAAGCTCTAAAACTGAGAACTGTCTAGGTCACTCTAAACTTGCCTCGAGACAAGGCATGTTAAAGTATTTTTTTTGCCATTCAAGAGCAAGATAAAATGTTCATCGTCGGGGCCGCTCTTACTGCTGCATAAATTATTCACTTCAACACGTTTCTCATATCACATCCACTTAATGACCACATTGTGCATTTGGTATACATCCAGAATCCGTGTTGCAAAGCCAGGTTGTCTGAGATATCTCAGTTTGCATTAGCAGATGATCTAGCACATTATTATTTTGACAAGTTTCATACGACTACACAAACAGAAACCATACTTTCAAGATTTATTTATTTGTCTGAAATATGTCAAGTAAAGGTTAAATACCGAACTACATTTTTCAGTTACTCTCCTTCCCCCTCCCCTGCAACCTCCACATCCTAAATAGTAAATTCTTGGGAATCTTAAAGACAAGAGTCTGAGTTTTTGTTCTGCTTTTATACACCTGAAATATGGCTTTCTTTAGCAGAAGTTTAAGGATTGTGTCTACTGGAACCACATTAATTCCAGAATAAACCTGTCTTGTCTGGTATTTATTGTTTCATAATATCTACTTTCTTACAATTTTTTGTTCTCTAAAGTGTTCCATCAGCTCTACATGATAAACTCTTGAGTTTCCTTTTAAGTTTCAGTGTGCATTTTTGCAGTGTGATGAAGAACTGAAGCCAGCACTTAGCAGAGCTTACATTCTATTCAGAAGTTACCCATGTGCAAAAATATTTGTCTGAAACATAGGAAAGAACTGGGAGCTCTTACAAACACTCCTGGAAGATAACTGGAAATCACTGGGCTCCATTTTATCACAACGAGGCACCATACAAAAAACCACTCCTGGAATGATACACAGCATGAAAGTTTTCTCTTTGAAAGGCATTAATTTAGCAAGAATAGCATAGCATAGCATAGCATAGCATAGCATAGCATAGAATTAACCAGGTTAGAAAAGACCTTTGAGATCATCGAGTCCAATCTATCACCCAACACCATCTAATCAACTAAACCATGGCACCAAGTGCCTCATCCAGGCTCTTCCTAAACATCTCCAGTGATGGTGACTCCACCACCTCCCTGGGCAGCACATTCCAATGGCCAATCTCTCTGTGAAGAACTTCTTCCTAGCATCCAGTCTAAACCTCCCCTGGTGCAGCTTGAGACTGTGTCCTCTTGTTCTGGTGCTGGTTACCTGGGAGAAGAGATCAACCTCCACCTGGCTACAACCACCCTTCAGGTAGTTGCAGACAGCAAGAAGGTTTCTTCTGAGCCTCCTCTTCTCTGGGCTAAGCAACCCCAGCTCCCTCAGCCTCTCCTCACAGGGCTGTGCTCCAAACCCCTCCCCAGCTTTGTTGCCCTTCTCTGGACACCTTCCAGCAACTCAACATCCTTCCTAAACTGAGGGGCCCAGAACTGGACACAGGACTCAAGGTGTGGCCTAACCAGTGCTGACTCCAGGGGCACAATGACCTCCCTGCTCCTGCTGGCCACATGGTTCCTGATAAGAGGCCAGGATGCCATTGGTCTTCTTGGCCACCTGGGCACACTGCTGGCTCATGTTCAGCCTACTATCAACCACTACCCTCAGGTCCTTATCTGCCTGGCTGCTCTCCAGCCACTCTGACCCCAGCCTGTAGCACTGCCGGTTGTTGTTGTGACCAGTGTGTAGAACCCGGCACTTGGATGTGTTAAATCTCATGCCCTTGGACTCTGCCCATCTGTCCAGCCTGCCAAGGTCCCTCTGCAAATATCTCCAACCCTTTAACAGATCAACTCCTGCCCTCAGCTTGGTGTCATCTGCAAATTTACTGATGATGGACTCTATCCCCTCATCCACATCATCAATAAAGCTATTGAAGAGGATGGGGCCCAGCAGCGATCCCTGGGGACACCACTACTGACTGGCTGCCAGCTGGATGTGGCACCATTCACCACCACTCTCTGGTCTCAGCCTCCAGCCAGTTCCTAACCCATCTCAGAGTGCTGCTGTCCAAGCCAGGGGCTGACAGCTTGGCCAGGAGTTTGCTGTGGGGGACGGTGTCAGAGGCCTTGGTGAAGTCCAGGCAGACTACATCCACAAGTTTATGCATACCTACAACATGGTGGTTGGAATGGCATTTTAAAGTGCTGTTTACAACAGTCTCATCACCATCCTCATATGTGTGCTGCTGTAGCAGAGACAGACTTTTATTGACCCCTGTGTTTTTGTGCAGCAACCTGTGCAAGTTAAAGGAATAACTTTGTCTGTTGTAACTTAGTGTTGGCAGCCAGGCCAGATAGTAGTAGCAGTGGGGAGAGTCTTCTGTATGCCGTGCAACGCCACTGATGGTGGTGCTTAGTGAGCTGAGGGTCTGATGGGCAGAGAAGGCAAAAGGACTGGCCAGAACAGCCATGTTTTCTCGTGTGGTGCAAGCAGGGAAGAAGGAGGGGCACAGAACTGTTCTCTTGAGAGCTCCACCTTGTCTATGTGTGGGCCTGTGTCTAAATGATTTCGTTCAGCCCTGAACTTATAATGGAAAATCTTTCATGATTACAACTTAATGTACCATAGTCTGTATTTATGGCTGAGTTGGCTTAAGTTAACAGTACCTTTAAGAGATACACTCCTTGCAAAACATGCACCACTAGCCAAAGCATGCCTTTTATCAAGATGAGTTTGGAATATCTGGTGCTTCCCACAGGCATGTTGCTACCTGTAGCTGAGTTTAATAATACTAGATGATTGCATTGTGATTTATACTGGGTTTTTTTCTTCATTCTTTTGAATATATTCATTTTCCTACCATCAAGAAAATAAACAAAAACTATGCATATTTGAAACAGGAGAGTCAGATGGTGGGACTGGATTGAGAGAAAATATTTATATTCTTAGGATGACACTGAAAAGATCCTGTGGACTCAGCTATGCTACACAGTGGCTGTACTGTAGAGATCACTGAGCTACTGCCGTGATCAGAAGCTCTGTTAGCGTTGCTCTGTTCTCCCTTGGCTTATTAGCAGGGGTGCCTCTTAGCATACCTAATTAGCTCCATTCCTGCAGCATCCTCAGGGGCTTGGCTAATTAGCATGGGTGCTTTGCTACACAGACACAGCTATATTGCCTCTGGGATCTAACCTAACATCCGTGCATGGCACTGCAACGTACCACGCAGACAAGCCAGCTTCCTCAAAGCTACCTCAGGATCTCTTAACAGCATTTTCTGTGTGTATAGACTTGCCCAGTGCATTCATAAGACCCCAAAAGCTTGTGCAGGGAGAAGGATAGCAATGTGGGATATGGGCCAGAGGGTAACATTTCAGGAGACAGATGTTTTAGGGTGAGTCCCAGATTCATTTGTGTTTACCTCTACATCTACTTGTTACCTTTGGATTAAAGAGAGCATTAAAAACAAGCTCCAGCTACAGTGAAGAAAACAACAAAACCCACCAAAACAAAAAACACCACCAAAAAACCCCAAAACCCCACAACCAACCCCCCCAAACCAACCAACACACAAAACCCAACACACCAACAACAAACCCCAAACAAAAAACAAGCAACCAAACAAAACCAACCAAAAACAACCCACAAAAAGCCCATCAAGCTATACTGAGGTGTGCTCTGAATCTGGTACCTTGCAGCTTGCTGGATTTTGCTTTTTTGGTGCTCAGCTAAACTGACAGTTGTAAAAAAATAGTTATGAACCAATGGACTTGTGGTGGGTTGAAGTTTCCCATTCACATTAACTAAGCACGACTGACTCAGTTGGGAGCAAATGGAAGCTGCATTTACAAGCAAAAATTGCACTCTACAATGGAATGCAACGAATATGTACAAATATACAGGAGCTACAATATTATACAGGTATTTACAATTAGAAAAAAAAATAGCATGGAATTCCCCCTGTATCCCTTATGGGTTCCCCAGAGAGCAGGGAAGCTGCTCCACTCCTTCCCAGACCTCCTCCCCTCCTCCTGTAATAGAGGAAAAGAGGAGATGGAAGGAATGTTAGCTTAGAGAAGCAGCATTAATGTTCTTATCTTCTCTCAAAGCCAGCCAGTAGTGTTTATCTCCCCAGCAGAACAGCTAAGCAGCTAGAGAAAAAGAAAAGGAATGAGAATGGAAGTGAAATGTGACAGATGTTTATGGAACAACTGCCCAATGAATTTGTTTAGAATAATCTTTTGTTTTCCTTTTTACACCCAATAGTAAATGATATATATTTTTCTACTTTTCTGCTTGAAATCTGCAGCTAAATTTTAAAGGCATAGACTAAAACTGCCACGAAACTGAAGCATTTTTAAAGCATATTTCCCCATTGCCGTGGTCAAATAATAATGGTGAGGAGGTATCTTTGTGGTTTTACAGACCCTCTCTTTCTGATGCATAAGTGCTTTGCAAGTGTGAGCAAGCTCCAGATGAGCTCTGTGATGAGGCAATACAACGGTTTCCATAGTACGAGTAGTAAATCTGAGATGCAAAGACCAGCCAAAAGTAGCTTTCATTTATGAGAAGGAACATGTCCTTTCTGGTTTAACTTATTCTTGCACCATGCTCCTCAGAATTTTCTTGGACTGACATTTTTCTTATCAGCACTGTTGCAACTCACTGGTATCAGGTGACTGCAGATTTGGTTTAGCTGACCTGACCTGAAAATGTTGCATTGCAGAAAGGTGACTTATTATTCACAAAGGGGCTGTACTTTGCAGAGGGCTGATAAACAAAAGATCCACTGTTTCTGTCTTCTGCTTACTGAATTGGTAACAACAGACTGCACTGATACCTTCCCTGATAGCTCAGCCTTGCACAGAAAAAGTGCCATTTGTGGCTGCAAATTCCAGCCTCTGCATGGAGTCCTTAGGGGCTCAGCACCTCCCAGGAGCTCAGTGGGAACCTTTTCCTCATGAGTGGAAAAGATCTGTCAGAGGCAGCCTAATACACCCCTTAATCTTGCTTTGCTTTATTCTCATCATTCTAACAACTGCAAAGATACATAACATACAGCTATCCAATTTTCTCTCCTTCCCACAAGGAAAGCCTGTGGCTACACCTGCTTCATATCTCAACTGATCTTGGGAGCGGTCTGAAGCCTGCAGTGCTCATTGTGTCTTTGCTGCAGAGAGTTCAGGTTGCCTGAGTTCCACCTCCTCCAGCAAATGATGTGTATGCCCGTTTAGGAGAGATCCTGGTTAGGCAAGGGGAGGAGTCTCTGCAGCCATGTATGCCCTCGGTGCCTTAACAAGCACAGATCAGCCCAGAATGCATACCAACAGGTTAAAAAAAAAAATCTAAACAATCCCTGTGTCCTTAAGTACAGCCTCAAGGATGAACATTACCTGAGAGAGAGCAGAGGTAGCTTCTGCTTCTCTTGATTACAACATGGAGAAGTGCTATGAATAATGCTGAGCCTTTGCAGCATTTCTCTGGTGATCAGGCAGGAGAGAGGGGTCTCGTGCAGCCAGATCACCTTGTGGTTGAGTCCACACCCACCTGCCAGCAACCTACCAAACCCTGACATGGTGCAAAGCGGGTCCATACTCCCAACCTTACTACTTTGATCAGTTTAGTTAGACAGAGAGGTGAGCAAACCCTCCCAGTTAGAGCTTTTTACAACACCCTCTTCACAGAGGTGACTCCTGCTTTTAGCAGATGAACACAAGCTTTTAGAAAACAGCAGCACTCACATGCATGTTTCCCCCTTCACTGAAATCCCAGAAACATTCCTGCTTGAGCTATGTGCAAAAGAAATGTGGAATTAAGAAAAGGTCTCACGAGCAAAGAACAACAAGAGACAATGAGATGTGTGTCTCAGCAAGACTTCCACAGAGCAGCCTCAACATGTGTGCAAGGTGAAAAAGAATAACAGGATGACTTCAGTGCTGGCTTGAAATGAGCAAGGGAGGGCCCCTTTCATCGCAGTCTGGTAGAGAAATGTATGGCTTCAGAAGTGGGAGGAATTACAATCCTTACTTCAGAAATAAAAATGCCTTTTTAATAAGTGGCTGAAACTGTAGGAGCTCCTAAAGAAAGGCAGCTTTCCTGAGCCTCCTATCTTTAACTCTTTCCTTGCCCGGTGGAATGCTGCAGTGGCTTTCACTTTCCTGCTTTACTCATTCTCCCGTGCATTTTGGGGAGAGTGAGCGAGCGGTGTTGCCTTACACAAAGAGGTCTCCAAAAGGTCAAAAATCAACACCAAGGTCTGCACCAGACATGGCTGGAAGCCACGGCAGTTGCAGAGTTTTCAGTGGCTGCGCAGTTCCACAGGTTCTACAGAGCAGGGCTGCTGCAGTTAAAGGGAAAGGCAACCCACCCTCTGAGTGAAGAGGATTGCTAATTTTTCTTTCTTTTCCCGAGGCTTAGGTTCTAGTAACAGATCATCTTGTCTATCTTGAGCAATGCATCTAGCCACTTAAGCCCCATTTATAGCCAATAAGGCTAAATAAGCATGTCTGGAGGACAATTCATCACATGTGTAACATATTTAGGGAGGTGGGGGTAGTGATGGTTGGAAACAAATGTTCCTGGGGAGGACCTGCCTACTTCAACTGACCACACAGCGAGGCCAGGCAACTTTCTGGGGTTGTGTTTTCTGTCTGTGGCAAAAGTTTGAGTAATGAAGTGCTACCTATGTTTTTGATTTAGCTGAAGCGAGGGGTACTGGAAAATACATGAAAGAAGCTGTTACCCTGCTGTTCTCAGGCTGAAGCCCTGAACATTAACCAGGCATCACAAATGCATAAGTAGGCATCCACACCTCTGAATAAACAATGAAGAGCAGAGAAATACTTGTAATTTAAATATGCTTCTGTCTGAACAATTGCTGGCAGGATGTGAGCACAAGACATGAAGTCAGCATTTATGTGCTAGTTCTGATCTGTAACTGTTGAAGTTGTGATCAAGTTTAGAATGCAGAATGCAATTTCCAGGGAATATGATACCCTTGAAAATGGTTTTGCAGCACAGATAAAACATAATGAATCACTTAGCACCCTAATGCAAAATTTCCCCTCCCCTCCTCGTGTTCGATTCTGACATCTGCAATCCACCAGTTCACACAAAACACACGGCTTTTGGTTTACTTTGTGCCACAAAAATCAAGGACAACTTTTATAGAAATATTTCATTTTAGTATTGAGATAAGCAGCCAGCCCAGGTTCTGACAGACAGCTTTTCGGCGCAGACTAATGTATAACTTCTGTTGCAATGACACTTGCCCTGAATGAAAAGCAGGTATGCTAGCAGACACGAGAGATTTCTCAGCTTAATGCACCCCAGATGATTCCATTCTAGGCATACTGCTTATCAGTGCAATCTGAGTGAGGCTGGCAATTGCATCTTGTTCTCTGCTGCTTTTGTTAGAGAGAGTGGCCATATGTGGTGCTCAGAACATGGCGAGGCTGAGGCTGCTGGGCTCGGGGATGCTACAGAATTTTGCTGAGAAGAGAGAGACTCGTGAAAACAATTCCTTTCTGTGCTTCCCCACCAGTGGATTACTCTGCTGATTTACAAAAACCGGTTTTAGCACACATGTGTGGGAGGGCAGACAGTCCCTTTTTAAATCATGAGTGCACTTTATTTAAAGTCAGATCCAGAGTAGTGGTTTTTCTCTCGGTTCACTCTTCGAATTCCTGAAGCCTGACTGAGGAAACAAATTAGTACTTAAATCTGGGGTTTGTGTGAAGGAGCAAATGTAAATAGGAAGCAAATTAGCAGAAAGTTTCTTACTGAAACTTAAAACTATCCTGAAAGATTCTCTCTAATGTCCCAGAGCTGTTTTCCTGCTGTTCTGTTCATGACCTGATTTATGAATTTACATGTATCTAGCAGGCATGTACATATAACTCTGACCTGGAATACATGTTCTGGGTCAGGCTGCAAATCCTTCCTGTGCCTCCTCCTTGCTTCTCCTGCTTCCCATAGCAGGAGAAAAATCAGCACATGTTTGTAAGGGTGCCGTTTTCTTTCTTGGCCCATCGTTCTGGCTGAATGACTCATAAAGCAGACATTGATAATATCAGTTGGCAGTTATTTAAACCCGAGGTTTCAGGTTCAGGAGCAACAATGAATGCAAATCTGGAGAGTGAAAGACTTTGTAATAACATGCACTTGTGTTAGATCTTGAAAATTTTTGAGGCTTGTTACCATGAAGCCCTATAGCACAGAGCTTGTTCCAGAGTATCTGTCTGTTTTGATGATGTGGAGCTGTACCTGCTTCTCAGACACCCCCCAAAAAACTACATCTCATCCCTGGGCTCAACAAAAGGATATCCATAATTTTCCTATCAAACACCACTTGTTAACAACAGAGGATTACTGGTTGATGGTAGGCTGAACATGAGCCTGCAGTGTGCCCAGGCGGCCAAGAAGGCCAATGGCATCCTGGCCTGCATCAGGAACAGCATGGCCAGCAGGAGCAGGGAGGTCATTCTCCCCCTGTATACCACACTGGTTAGGCCACACCTTGAGTCCTGTGTCCAGTTCTGGGCCCCTCAGTTTAGGAAGGATGTTGACTTGCTGGAACATGTCCAGAGAAGGGCAATGAAGTTGGTGAGGGGTTTGGAACACAGCCCTATGGGGAGAGGCTGAGGGAGCTGGGGTTGCTTAGCCTGGAGAAGAGGAGACTCAGGGGTGACCTTGCTCTCTACAACTACCTGAAGGGAGGTTGTAGACAGGCAGTGGTTGGTCTCTTCTCCCAGGCAGCCAGCACCAGAACAAGAGGACACAGTCTCAGGCTGTGCCAGGGCAGGTTTAGACTGGATGTTAGGAAGAAGTTCTATACAGAAAGAGTGATTGCCCATTGGAATGGGCTGCCTGGGGAGGTGGTGGAGTCACCATCATTGGAGGTGTTCAGGAGGAGACTTGATGGGCTGCTTTGTGCCATGGTTTAGTTGTTGGGTGGGTTGGATTGGTTGATGGGTTGGACGCGATGATCTTGAAAGTCTCTTCCAACCTGGTTTATTATATTGTATTGATTGCTGGTCACTTGTTACAACCTCATGAAAGAAAAGGGTATTTAATAGAGTTTGAAAAGAGTGCTGTGTAAGTACTTAAACTGTGTAGTGCAGGAGAGGGTCATCTCTGCCCATGATCCACTAGAGCATTCCCTGGAGACAGGGCTTCTCAGAGACCATCCCAGTAGTCAGGTTGCACACAGGTACCCACTTCCATGAGTTAAGAGATATTGCCAACACAGGCAAGGGCCTTCTGCAGAGCAGTTCTCAGAAGTGGCCACAGACAGATTTCAGGGTGTCATTCTTTCCACACAGCTACAGCAACTACGATGCTGCGAGAAATGTTTCCATTTAGAAAATACCCTGCCTATTGGTTTAGAGGGGAAAAAGCCAAACCAAAGCAAACACACATTCTTTTAGAGGACCTCATTCATACACAGCTTCTCTCCTGCACTGCTGAAAGTACTGCCCTGCTTACTGTCTGTGATCTTACTGGTAATAACTGATGCTGACATCTGGATGAGGAAGCTCTCACTGAGCCCTAGGCTGAATTAGTGGAACGTCAGTGAATGCATACAAAGTAAGCAAGCAGCAGAGAGGAACTGACCATCTCAGTTCTTGTCCTTTCCTACAGTGGTGACAGGAAATGGAAGAGCCTCTGAGATACATCCTCACTCTTCCTCTTCTTACCTTTAGGACAAAGTTCGTATTTCTGTTCTCATCAGTTGTCCACCCTCCACTGCTTCCTTGCCCCCAGGATTTTAAATATGCGTATTTTTTTCCTAGGAAAGCTTGTGAGAATACAGGCTAGATTGTGTAACATAGGTAGAAAGACTGCTTTTCTTTGACATTTGCTTTCTGGCGTGCTTCATTTTTCCTCTAGAAAATCAGTCCATAATTCTTAATAACGCTACTTAGGACAAGAGAAAAGGAGACACTTCATACGAAGTGAGATTCTGCTTAGTCTGGTAGGTGTGTTAATGATGGATGTCTGCAATCCTGTCTTCCTCTTACAATGATTTTTGACTAGTGTTTGCCTTGTTTTGGGTAAAGGAGGGATTGGAGATTTATTTATTTGTTAGTTAGTTGGTTAGTTTGGGAAACTCTATCCAGAGGTGTGGTCTGACATTGAGAGGAGTGGCTGTGTCTCCTACCTATAGACCTCCTCCTGGGTTTGTGATTTGTTGTATTTCTCAACAGAACTTATTTCATTGTGTCAGTTATATTGCACTGAATTTTATATTCCTTTAGGAAGAGAGAGACTTTCATCATCTATTACCTTTAGTCTTATTCTGTACTGGGGATAGTAAATTAAACTACTTAAACCCCTGGAAGCATTTGTGAACAAGGCATGCAAACACATTAAAACATTCCAGAACAATTCATAAATAATTTAATCAGTGTTTAGAGTAGCTTACCTTTAGTACATTTAATAGCCAATTCAGTGTTCGAAACCAAGCTAATTAAGTGCCAAACTGGATGTAGGAGTGAATTTCAATCACCAGATCTCCCACTATGTGCTCACAGTTTGTCAGAGCGCTCACAAAAGGCTCATAATTCCCAGGAGTAGGAAAGCCTTTTAAAAAGTTGCAAATCATAGGACAAAACTTAAACTTCAACAGGTCTTGTCTACACAAGTCCAGCTCAGCTGATTCCACTACAAAGTGCTCATTTCTGTTCTGCAAGCATGACCCAAGTGAGACAGGAAAGTGGAGCTAGTTTTCTGAACCCCCACCCTGCTGCCATTCATAGCCGTGCCTTTTTATCTCCGAGTGTGGTTTTGGACAACCATAAATAGACACCACACAGAACTCTATCTCTGGTTGCTGGCTGTAACCTAGCAAAGCATGTAAAGTGCTGCAGAATCTGGTATGCAGCTGAATCTCCTGAGTTCCCCCATGATATCTACTTTGTATTGGGTAGTCACAGCATTTTCATGTGTTTTTCTGGAAACTGATCCTGCTAGTGTCACCTTGCAGAACAAAAAGCCACAGCACTTGAAAGCAAAGCCTCTCATGAAAATTCAGTGCATCTTCTTTGAAAACTAAATACTTCAGCTGTTTTAAAAACTTCTCAAGGACTTCATAAACCTTTGCAGTTCTGAGTCTGCATAATGATGGGCAGAAGGGGGAAACACTTTAATGACCTAGAGGTCATCAAAGGTACTTACACAAATATAGATCAATTGGCTGAGGTCTGTTACACAGAATAAGTGAGAAGAACCCAGGTGCTCTGAACAAGCTAAGTTATGCCTTCTTCCTCCGGCAGCATCCAATAGTTACGCTGGAAACGTCACTTCCTCTCCCAAAGTGTTTTTGCTCTGCTTTTGTGCAGTGTGCAATTCACAGGGCATTCTCTCCCAGTGGTGGGAAGGGAATTTTTTGTGTAACCCATGTTTATTTCATAGGAGTTAAGGTTGTTTATGAAGTAAGCTTCAGTCTGTTCTGCAAAACAGTGACAGTAGTATAAATAGCGTACTCTTACTGGGTTTTAGTGATGCTATGAAAGTGCACCGAGATAAGAAAAGGATTTCCCCAAACTGGGAGGTAATGTACACAAAAATGAGGAGGAGTCAAAATGCAGGGAGAGAGTTCAGTGGGGAGGTTTAGGCTGGATGTTAGGAAGAAGTTCTACAGAGAGAGTGATTGCCCATTGGAATGGGCTGCCCAGGGAGGTGGTGGAGTCACCTTCATTGGAGGTGTTCAGGTTGTTTAGGTGGATTGCATTGGTTGATAGGTTGGACACGATGATCTTGAAGGTCTCTTCCAACCTGGTCTGGTCTGGTCTATTCTATTCCATTCCATTCCATTCCATTCCATTCCATTCCATTCCATTCCATTCCATTCCATTCCATTCCATTCCATTCCATTCCATTCCATTCCATTCCATTCCACTCTATTCTATTCTACATGTTCTTGTAAGCTTAATTTCTAAACCAAAGGAAACTACAGACACCGGGATAAACAACTGGTGATATCTAATGCTACATTAATCTTGTTCATTAATCTCTGTTTCTGTGCCTCTGATGAAACTAACTTTGCATGAATGCTCTTCTAAAACATTACTGTTGTCTCCTTCTCAAGGGTTCCTTCTGAGAGAAATGCCCTTAAGAAGGGAGTAAAATATTTGCCAACATCTCCTCAAATACCCACCATTGCATGACGTAATGTACTTGCAACCTAACTGACCACAGCTTGCTTTATTTAATGATTTCAAACATTTTCCTTGACTTTTTTATTGCAGTTCCTTGTGAATCAGATAATAAAACCTAGTAAGCTTCTCAGATTAATTTCCTGGGCAATCAGTAATGAATGTTGATGATATGTGACTCAAAGTTTTTAAATTCTTTAGTGTCTTCTAATCATATTAGTACTGAACCTTTCAGCAGGTGTTACCTGGGGCCATTGTGGTAATGTGGGACCATATTTGTACCAGCCTCTGGACAGACACTTTCTGGGGGAATAGTGGGGAAGGATGATGAGGAGGAAAGGATGTGGGATCAAGGAGAAAATAGGAGGAGCTGAACAGTACATGGCAGAACAGAACTCGGCCCAGTAACAGCAACATGAGCCAGATGACTCTCCTGGACCCCCTGCCAATGTTATATTCGTGTGCCAAAGCTGAGGTGCTGGGAGACATTTGCCCAGAATATTTAAAATATTTTAAAAATTTAGATGTTAAAAGACGTTAGAAGAGAAAGGGAAGTGCTGCTTTCCCAAATGTGTGCTGAAAGAGCTCTGCAAGTGAGGGCTCAGGATGAAAAACGGTCTGGTTATGATTAAGACACAAAGCAAATGTTACATAGGACAGTGAATGCCACTAAAAACACAAGAAAGGGTGAAGTTTTAAAAACAGAATACAACTGCATCATGTTTTGCAGATGTCTGCTGGAGTGTTTGTCCTACCATCTGCAAGATTTGCCACCAACACGAGATCTGAAACAAGATAAAAAGGTGATGCTAGTACGTGCTCTTCTTAGAAAAGTAAGACCACTAATGATTTATTTATCCCCATTTAATGTAGTGTCCAAAGTGCATTTGGTATCTTACAAAAAGAATAGATCACAGAATATATCTGGTTGAAGAGACCTCAAAGATCTTGCAGTCCAAACCTTGACCCAGCACTGAAGGGTCAACACTAAACCATGTTCCTAAGCGCCAGGTTCACACAGCCAGGGATGGTGACTCAACCAGTGCCCTAGGCAGGCCATTCCAATGTCTGATAACCCTTTCAAGTGAAGCCTAAACCTCCCCTGGTACAGCTGGTAACCGTTTCCTCTAGTCCTGTTGCCTGTCCTCAAGCAGAAGATGCTGGCCTCCTCCTAGCTCCAATCTCCCTTCAGGGAGCTGTAGAGAGTGATAAGGTCTCCCCTCAGATGCCTCTTCTCCAGAGTGAACAACCCCAACTCCCTCAGATGCTCCTCATAGGTCACATGCCCCAGGACCTTCATGAGCCTCTTTGCTCTTCTCTGGACATGCTCCAGCACGGCTATGCCCTTCCTACAGTGAGGGCCCCAGTACTGAACACAGTACTTGAGATGTGACCTCACCAGTGCTGAGTACAAGAGGATGATCATGTCCCTACTCCTACTGGCCACACCATTTCCAGTACAAGCCAGGATGCCATTTGCTTTCTTGGCCAGCTGGGCACACTGCTGACTCATGTTCAGTCCACTATCAACCAGTACCTCCCAGGTCCCTCTCCAAGTTGCAGCTTTCCAACCACACATCCCCAGGTCTGTAGCTTACCATGGGGTTGTTGAGCCTGGGATTAAATTCCTGTTGCTTCTGACCGATTCTCACTCCTCTGTGCGTTTTATGCCACTGAACACCAGGTTTTGACCAAATCCTGTTCATGTCAGTGAGATGAATTCTGTTGCTTTGAGTAAGGTTTCTAAAAGAATGCACTTCATAATATTCTCTCATAACATTTAATATTAGCTTTTAAGGTCAGCTTGAGAAGCATTGCTTGACAAATGACAGGAATCATGGTCTTAATGCTTAATCATCAATGCTTAAATATTCAGGCATCAACATTGAGTTTTGATCAATGTTTCTATTGTCCTCCTATCACCTCCTATCGTCTTCCTATCACAGTAACAGCATGTGACTGCTATATACTCTGTCTGCAGATATTGTGATTTGCTCCTAATGGTTATTCTAGACTGTGAAATGATATATTAAGATATGATCCATATCACAGAGATTACAAATCAGTAGTCTGATTGAAATATTTGGCAAGCCTTATTTGCTTGAAGATTTGTTAAGAGACTAAATAGTGTGGCCAGCAGGAGCAGGGAAGTCATTCTGCCCCTGGAGTCAGCACTGGTTAGGCCACACCTTGAGTCCTGTGTCCAGTTCTGGGCCCCTCAGTTTAGGAAAGATGTTGAGTTGCTGGAAGGTGTCCAGAGAAGGGCAACAAAGCTGGGGAGGGGTCTGGAGCACAGCCCTGTGAGGAGAGGCTGAGGGAGCTGGGGTTGCTTAGCCTGGAGAAGAGGAGGCTCAGGGGACACCTTATTGCTCTCTACAATTCCCTGAAGGGAGGTTGTAGCCAGGTGGGGATTGGTCTCTTCTCCCAGGCAACCAGCACCAGAACAAGAGGACACAGGCTCAGGCTGTGCCAGGGGAGGTTTAGGCTGGATGTTAGGGAGAAGTTCTTCCCAGAAAGAGATTGCCCATTGGAATGCGCTTCCCAGGGAGGTGGTGGAGTTACCATCACTGGAGGTGTTTAGGAAGAGACTGGATGGGATGCTTGGTGCCATGGTTGAGTTGATTAGATGGTGTTGGGTGATAGGTTGGACTTGATGATCTCTGAGGTCTTTTCCAACCTGGTTAATTCTATTCTATTCTATTCTATTCTATTCTATTCTATTCTATTCTATTCTATTCTATTCTATTCTAGTCTAGTCTAGTCTAGTCTAGTCTAGTCTAGTCTAGTCTAGTCTAGTTTAATCTATTCCATTCTAAAAGAATGACCTACAAAAAAAGAAGTTACTGTAATGAGTATTTTTTTTACTTCTGAAGTGTTTCTAAGAACTTTTTCTAAATTATTTATTTCTCTTATTAAAAGATTCAAGGAATTACATAAACTCCTGGATGTTTTCCCTTACAGCAAATCCTACAGTACTGCCAAATAAATCCTTCCTGTTTTTAATATCTTGTAGTGTATTAAGGTGATAGCCAGCATGCCATGGTCCACATCGTAAGTGATGTGCTGGCATGAAATTAAAACTGTAGCAAAAATGTATAATGTAGATGCAAAATCACAGAATCACAGAATCACCAAGGTTGGAAGAGACCTCAAAGATCATCAAGTCCAACCTGTCACCACAGACCTCATGACTAGACCATGGCACCAAGTGCCACGTCCAATCCCCTCTTGAACGCCTCCAGGGACGGTGACTCCACCACCTCCCTGGGCAGCACATTCCAATGGTGAATGACTCTCTCGGTGAAGAACTTTCTCCTCACCATTTCTTAAAGGCACAGCCTAAACCGGTCACACCAGCCTAAACTTCCTCTGGCACAGCTTGAGACTGTGTCCTCTTGTTCTGGTGCTGGTTGCTTGGGAGAAGAGACCAACCCCCTCCTGGCTACAACCTCTCTTCAGGTAGTTGTAGAGAGTAATATCATCAATGTCATCCTCATGACACCTGCCCTTCACATATTTATAAACATTCATGAAGTCAACTCTCAGTCTCCTCTCCAACCTAGAGACCCAGATTCCTCAGCCTTTCCTCATAAGGAAGATGTTCCACTCCCTTAATCATCTTTGTGGCACCATGCTGAACTCTTTCAAGCTGTTCCCTGTCCTTCTTGAACTGAGGGGCCCAGAACTGGACACAATATTCCAGATGTGACCTCACTGGGGCAGAGTAGAGGAGGAGGAGAAGGAGCTCTCTTGATGTACTGAGCACACCCCTTCTAATATACCCCAGGATACCGTTGGTCTTCTTGGGCACAAGGGCACATTGCTGGCTCATGGTCATCTTTCTATCCACCAGGACTCCCAGGTCCCTCACCTCTGTTCTGCTCTCCAACTGGTCAGTCCCCAACCTGTACTTGTAGATGAGGCTGTTCTTTCCCAGATGCAAGCCTCTGCACTTGCCCCCATTATATTTCTTTCATTACATTTCTGCCTGCCCAACTCTCCAGCCAGTGTAGGTTTGGCTGAATGGCAGCACAGCCTTCAGCTGTTAGCCACTCCTCCTGTTATAGTTATTAACTATGTTTTCACAACTGATGCAATCCATCGAATTGTTGAATTCATTGTTAACCTGCACTTGTGGGGTTCCCTCATCTGCAGTGTCTGAGGACCTCACATTTCTTTAAAAGATTGTATAGCATGGTAAGAAGATACTGTCCTCATTTAATTCACTCCACCTGAGTGAGCATGTGTGCTGGCACTGGTGTGGCATTGTGCTGTGCTAGCTGTGTGGTACTGTGCTACGCTATGGGCTTCAGGAGTCTTCCTCAGGTCCCCATGCTGTACCCCACCGTGTAGCATGACGAGGTGGTAGATGAACTCCCTGTGGTTGCATGGGGACACTGGGTTTTCTAATAGTTATGGGGAAACTTTGGCCCATCTGTCATCTTTCCTAAGGTGCTGCATGGACTGAATCAAGAACTAAACCAGGCATCAGCATCTGGACTTGATGATCTCAAAGGTGTCTTCCATCCTCAAGAGTTCTATGATTCTGTGATCCACTGTTGTTTCTCTCCCTGATTCGGGGACCACTGGGTGACGAATGGAGGCATGAACCTCATTGCCATACAGCAATGAGATTCCAGAAATGCAGAGAGTAGGGAACCTCAGAAGTCCTTTATTGCTGCATTGTGGAATTCCTTGTATCCCTTGCATCCCATCCAGTCTCAGACTCCCACTTACAGGAGAAGTCCCAGAAGCCCTTAACAGATGAAGCAGCTAACAGAAGTCCCAAGCATATCCCTAGCAGAACCCCTACACCGAAGCCCTAGCCAGAAGTAGCTAACTAACAGAAGCAGAAGTCCCTAGCAGCCCTAACCAAAATCCCTAACCAAAGATCCTTGAGAAGCCCTAAAGGAAGTGCCTATTGCTCAGAGTGGCTGTTTTTATACTCTTTGTTATCAATCCCTTAACCAGTAAAGCCAAACTACATATATAAGCTAAAATCTTTTCCCAGCAAGAGGTGCCAGCATGTCAGGAGGTGGCTCCTGCAGCATATTCCAATCAAAGGGTGCCAAAGTGAGGATGTTGTTCTTGGCACACATGGAATGGTATTGTTTTGCTCTATGCAGCGAAGGAATCACGCACTCTGCATGCACCCAGCAGCTCCCTCAGAACAGTGGCTGCAGCATTCCACTATGCCCTGGGAGAGTCTGCCATGTCATGCAAGGCTTACAAAAGAGGATCGTTTGGGCTTGCAGCACGGTTGGGACAGTGCAGTGATTTGTGGGCAGCCTGACCCCACGCACTTGAAAGGGGCAATGGTATCTGCTGGTTGGTGTGCCTCCTCCCCAGCTGCTTGTGGCTTTCCAGGAGGTGATGCTCCTAACAATACATTGGCGTGCCTCTACCTTGCCTTGGACTAGCTTCCTCAGGAAGACAGCACCAGGCATTTCTCCATCTCAACAGACCTTGGTTTAAACTGGGTGGCTAGTGTTTACAGATTATACCCTGTACTTAATAGTGCTCCTGTACTTAATAGTGCTTCTGTGACTGCTGTTTTGGCCAGCTATTATCACAATGTAAATGTTTTCACCCAAAGATTCTTGCATACCTACTAACAGAATACACTTTCTAAGGTGTTTGCTAATTTGCTATTTTTCTGCCCAAGACACTCACTGAATTCATAATGTATATTTTTTTCCACTCCTATTTCAAGGTAATGTTTAATCTGCTACTCAAAACAGCTTTTTAATTACATTCACTGTAACAAATTACTAAACTGAAAGAAATGGGACTAAGCTTCTTTAGCTTAAGTTCACTGAGGATGAACAGTGAACATTACAAAGCTTGTTTTTCATTTGTACTGAAGCCTTGCTCCTCCTGTATCTCCCTTTTCATGCCAATAAAAGGTAACCGGAGAAAGCCAGGGCCCCTCTTTCTATCTCCCTTGAATGGCAGCATCTTCTGAATGCTTCTTTCATGTACCTGCAGAGACCCTGCTCTGCTAACTGCTGTGGTCAAAGTTCTCAGAGCTTGAATAGGTTTTCATTGCCTGCATTTCTGGTCTGAAGCAGACTGAGAGAAATGAGCGTTAAGTAAATGTGGTGGCAGCCCTGCCAGCATCAGCATTCCAGCTGGCAGTGTTGCTCTGGATGGGGACTCCACTGGCACAGGCTTCTGCACATCCAGCTGTCAGGGGTTGTTTTACTTGTTAGCACTTGAAAAGAAGAGGGATGGAAGGCAAAGCAGAGCATGGCAAGGCTAGTTTTTATGAGGCAGTTTATTCTTTTTCTAACAAGTGTGTGGTGCCTTACTGATTTTGAGTGGGAATTTAACACAGTAATAAAGCAAAACTGTAGATCTACCAAGTCTGTTTTTAGCTGCCTTTGTTCCATACCTCTAAGCATTTCCTGAAAATCTATTCAAGAACATTCAGACACTTCTGTGAACTTATATGATCTTACTCAGCACCTTCTGCAGAGAACTGATCAATTTGCTGCAGCTGATTAAAGTCAGTAGAAGACAAAGTCGTCTGTCTGTCTTTCTGCCCCAGGCCTTTTTCAGGTGAAGTCAGTGCTTGCAGGCACTGAAATGAAAAAAAAGAGGTTTATTTCAAGTTTCCTATCATGAGTATTTTATGAATCTTCTGTTGCAACTGAAAGCTAAACATTTAGGAAACACTGATATTTTACAACAGAGGGATTTGGATATGGTGTTTTTACTAGTCAGGGCAAGCTCCAAACACTCTAATGCTCAGCTTACCGTGGAGTTTACACATGGCAGGGTTGTGCATTCACAACGTGCTGATAACAGCTTCAGAGTATTGTCTGTTGCAGCAGGCGAAAGAACCAAGAACCTGAACTGCATGAATTAGGGCTTTGTTCCCACAAACACCTATGCCTTGTGTAGACAGGAAAGTTTCTTCTTCGACTAAAATAACTCTATTCCTTACCATACGTAGGTTCAAGACCTTCCCAAGTACACAGACTTTTATTGAGGAATGGGAGTGCACGGATATTTTCTCCCACTTTCTGCTCTGTGAGCTAAAGAGGTTTTTTGTGTCCCAGCTGTTCAAGATCTTCTGCTGGGCATTGCCATGTAGATGATTCAGATGATAGTCCCCTCACTTTTTCAGTCCCACTGAGCTGGTAGCCATAGCTTGCACTGAGGGCATCTTGAGACATGGCAGCATCACCTAGTTAAGGCACCTAACACGGATGTACTAATGACTAATCAGTGTAGCACAATGGTGATGTTTGTGTTGACTTAGCCTAACGTGTGTGATGTAGGAAGAAAATGACAAGTAAGCTGTGGCTGGATCATCAGTGTGGATGTGTCTGTGGAACTGGGAGTTGGGAGGAATGCATGTATGTCTTTGTAGCAGTCCTGTGGCACATGTGACCTCTATGACAGGCATGATGGCAGGCACGATGTCAGAAAGGTGATGCAGTGGAGATGGACAGAAGGGCTGGCTGAGCAGAGAGCCAGCAGGTGTGCTACAAACTGCCTCACCAAACCGGGTCAGGCAGCTTCATTGTGCTCTGCAGCACCACAGCTTCTGAGACCCAGAGTCCAGATACATGCTGGTGGGCTTCTAGCTGCTCAGAAACATCAGCTTGCCCTAATAATTTTCAGCATGAGTTCACACAACATCTGAAGTTATGTTCATAAAAATGTGTGTGTGTAGCTCTTATTCTTCAATGGGTGGTCCCAGAGGAAAATTCACATGTTGACTTTAGAGGGACTACTGATAAGGAATGTGTCAACTTCTTGGAAGTGGGATGTAAAGCATCTTTAGAAGGGCAGCTTCTCTGGATGCTCAATACCAGGCCCAGTGCACCTCAAATTTAATGTATGTAAGGGCAGTCATAAGATCTCGAAAAGAAATACCTTTTTATTTTCTCTTTCCCATTCTTTAGTGTTTCAAGTATGTGTTACTATGTCATTACATTTTCTTTTTTACTCCTAATTGCTGGTGCTGTGTTATTTGAATAGCAATCATTTTCAGTTTTGTGTGCGGCTGTTCACCAGCTTATTGAGGTGAACCGCCATCAGGGCACCCTGATTAAAACAAGGAGCATGAAATCCCACATGTTGCACTTCGGAGAACATCGACAATGAAGCTAACCTTTCACCTTTGACTTTCTTTTAACCCTAATTTTGAAAGACAGCAACAAACAATTCAGCTGACTTTCTAAGTGAAAGAATATTCAAACTGGCTGGATTGTAATGCAGTGTCCTTTTCAAGTGAATGGAAGCTCTCACGGTAATGCATGTAAATACAGAGGCTGGGTAAGTTCATTACTTTGGAGTTTCTGGTGCTGCAATAGCAGTGAAATGGTTAAAAGGTTGGCTTTAAAGTGGTCACAATAAGGCTTCAAAGTTAACACCCCACCCCACTGAGATGAATGGGAACAGTTGACATTTCTTAGTGCTATTGTTTCAGTCTGGCTTGCTAGAGCTTCTAAAATAAGACAACAGTACATCTGTTTACATTCTGCTTCCATGAACCCACATGGGCCAGAAACTTCATTGTTTTTAAGTGGAAGCTTAGATTCTGGAGAATGCAGCAATGTCCAGGGGGTATCTGTAGGAAGAAGAGCTGAAAGCTGCCTTAATCATAGCCATCTCCCCTTTCCATGTAAACCTCTGTTGTCCCAGGACACATCTGTAAATCACTGGGGGGAAGTAATGCATAGCTGAAGTACTTCTGTACTTACTGCATGACATATGCACAATAACTCCCTAACAAGTCCCTAACTTGCACAGTTTCATAAATGGGTGTGAGGTTTTGGACTTCTTCACTTTTACTAAGTAGTGCGTGCTGTAAAAGAAGGTAAAGGTCTTGCTTTTCCTGAGTATGGTAGCCAGAGTTTTACCCAGGAGAGTTTGAGACCAGGTGTTACTTTCTGTGTTCATGAGTGGAAATTTTTCCCTTACCTGTGAGAGTGATATAAGAAGAAGCAATATTCTTGATAGGGATGCTTTGCATTTTTCTGATGCTTTAATTGGGCAGCTGCGTTGACTGCAGTAAGATCTTAGGATCTGGAAAGGATTAATAAAAGTGCAAGCAAGGCCAGAATTCATAGCAGATGGTCCTATTGCTCCATGCCTCAGTTTGTACACCGTGTCCTCTCTGACTTTTGTTGGGGTGTCTGCACGGTGGCAAACTGCCCTCAGTAGCAGCCAGAACCCTATGAGAGCTTCTCTGATAAAGGCAGCCCATTAGATATGCTTAGGCTGTAAACTGAAACCAGCTGTGAATCTGTCAGAAAGATTTTCTTCATTGTGCTTTCATCAGGGTGGAAAGTTTGTGGCTCATTCTGCATATATATCTTGGGCACCACTGGGGACTTTGCAAGTCCTGGAGTCTGCCAGCGAGAAGAGCTCTCATGCATACAGGCTCCTTTTGTATGGTGGCACCCAGAGACCCAGCCTGCCTTTTGCCCGTGGACAGCGCAGATCATGCCTCAGAAGTGACATTGTAGGCTCTCCCAAATGGTATTTCCCAGATTTCGACCCCTGGTGAATCATATGGTGAAGGCAAGCATGCCATCTGTGGTTTGGGCTCATGAAGCTTGTTTCCTGACTAGCTTCAAGCCACATTTTCATTTGAGTATAAAACAAAGTGTCCCTGAACCTAGACAAGACTCTAGGTTGTCCAAGACAACCGTGAGCATTTCAAGAGTGTAAGCTGTCTCATCTGTCCTTTTCTTCAGTTCCTGTGTTAAGTGGGGGAGTGCAGCAATCTGGTCTGTATGAAGAAAATACCTGAAGAAAACCCCAATAGGAATATTTGTTTTGAAAGCTCCTCTCATGAGCTTGCTTCACCTTTCCAATTAAAAAAAAAAAGCTTTAACTATGAAAATGTTAAATCATGTTGGAGAAAAGCGATTTTAATGTAACAGAACAAGAGCAGGCAGCAAGAGCAGTGCAATACAGACACAGGAGGAAGGGTACATCATTTAATCAAAGAGAAGGTTAGAGAATAGCATCAAATGTGTAAGTGTATTTGTTTCTGCTTTCCACATGCCTGGTCTGTTTCTGAACTGTGGACTTCTGTAGTGTTACATAGATATGAATTATGTCTTAAGCACCTTGTGGAAGAAAAGAGGTATCCTATTAGACCTTTCCAATATAGTCAAGATTCTTGTCTCTCTCTCTTTCTCTCTCCTTCCTTTTTTCCACTCTAGACAATGAAAAGACTTTAACAACTTTTACATTGTGACCTGTGGACCATAGCTGACTTGTAAAACGTTTTCTTTCAGTGATTTAATTGTTCAAGAACTGCTCTTTCCTGTTACTTCTGGCCATGCATTTTGGTTTTGTGAATGAGAATGCTTAGACAAAAGGAGAATACTAACCAAGTATAGCCTGTGCTCAGCACTGGTTAGGTCACACCTTGAGTACTTTGTCCAGTTCTGAGCCCCTCAGTTTAAGAAGGACATTGAGACCCTTGAACGTGTCCAGAGAAGAGCAACGAGGCTGGGAAGGGGTCTGGAGCACAGCCCTGTGAGGAGAGGCTGAGGGAGCTGGGGTTGCTTAGCCTGGAGAAGAGGAGGCTCAGGGGAGACCTTCTTGCTGTCTACAACTACCAGAAGGGAGGTGTGAGGAGAAAGTTCTTCCCAGAGAGAGTTGTTTTCCATTGGAATGTGCTGCCCAGGGAGGTGGGCATCCCTGGAGGTGTTCAAGAGGGGATTGGATGTGGCACTTGGTGCCATGGTTTAGTAGTCATGAGGTGTTGGGTGACAGGTTGGACTTGATGATCTTTTCCAACTTTATTGATTCTATGATTCTATGATATACCTCACTGAGATTTAAGGTGCACCAGTGTGGCACTAGCACACAGTTTGGCAGGCTGGAGATGAGCACACATGGCTCACTAGTCAGTAGCCTCTGTTTTCATGACTCAGAGTTTCTGTCTGATAAGCCACAAATGATGGTTCTGTTGACTGGAGAGGGTACTTGCTGAATAATCATCACACTGCAGTATTTTATAATCTGATAAGTCTGTCAAACATCCTTGCAACTGATAGCCAGGCTGCTCTGCTAGTGTGACCTGAGGGAAATAACTTTGAACATCCTTTTCCTGAGGGAGGTGGTGGGGAAGATCCCTCTCTGCACAGAGTTTGTGTAACTGCAATCAGGCCAAGTTAAATCCCCAAATTAAGCACAACTGCATGTTTTCAGTGGCCAGGAGCTCAGTGCATGGAAGATAAGGGGACTGCAAAATCTCCCTTCTCACTCCAGCCCCAGCTGCTGGCCTGCTGTTCTCTCGGACTTCCTGGGTGCCCAGCAAGGCAGTGTTTTGTGTTAGCCTATGACTGGTTGTTTAAGACAGATCTGGATAGTGGAATTTTCAGGCCACTCCTTAATGTAACTGCTAGGCACACCCAGATATTGGGAAAGCCTTGGGAGCAGAAGCATTGATAGGGAAGTTTTGATTTAATTTTAAAGCATGCATCCATAAAATTGCTTTAGTGCAGACTCCCTGCCTCACACCGCGCCGACTCTGTGCGAGATCTGCGGTGGCCTTGCAGAGCAGGTATGAGGTTCTGCAGGAGGAACTGGTTGTGAGGAAAGGAAGTGGCCAGAAGTGCCACCAAGGCTGATTCACCTCAGGCCAGCCATAAAAACTGACCCTGAAATGAAACATCAGCCAGACCTTGGAGTAGGAGACTCCCTGCTGAGGGGAGTGAAGAGCCCAACATTCAGATGGAATCTGCTCCATAGGGAGGTCTGCTGTCTCCCTGGTGCCCCGGTAAAAGATGCCATAGGAAAACTTTCCACCCTTGTGAGGTCTTCAGATTACTTCTGGTCTTTCAGGTGGGTAGTGATGATGCAGCAAAGAGAGGCTCACAATCAGTTAAAAGGGACTTCAGGACCTTGGGGCAACTGGTAAAGGGATCAGAAGCTCAAGTTGTGTTCTCCTTCATCCCTCTGACAACAGTGATGGATGAGGGAATGTATAGGAAGAGCCAAGAGGTCAATTCATGGCTCTGGGTCTGGTGCTGTCAACAGGGCTTTGGGGTTTACAATCACAGCTTGGTATTCAGAGCTGCAAGTATCTAATAGGTTGCACTTGTCCTAGAGAGGGATAAGGAATCTGTGACAGAAGTTGCCAGAGCTTGTTGATAGGGCTTTAAACTAGATTTGAAGGGGAAGGGGTTAATAATCTCATGCCTGCCTGTGACACACAGTGGGGCAGCACAGCAGGGGCAGATGGAAGGAGTACTAGTAAGGGCTCTCAACTTGTTGCCCTGAGGTGAGCCAGGGGCAATGCACCAAGACACTCTAAAGGAATCAAGGGGGATTTGCACAAGAGGATGACATGGCCAGCCCAGCTGGGCAATGAACAGGGAAAACCATGACATAGTGGCTATTACTGAAACTTGGTGGGATGATTCCCATGACTGCAGTGTAGGGATAGATGGGTACAAGCTCTTTAGGAAGGACAGGCAGCATAGAAAGGGAGCAGGTCTTGCTGTATCAGTGACCAGCTGGAATCGATGGAGTTCCACATGGGGAAAGATGATGAGCTGGTTGACAGCATATGGGTTAAGATTAAAGGGAAGGCAGGGGAAGGTGGTGTTACTGTAGGGGTCTGTTACAGGCCACTTCATCAGCAGAACCAAGCAGATGAGGCCCTACAGATAGAAGTGGCTTCACATTCACAGGCCCTGGTCCTCATGGGGGATCTCAACCACCCTGACATCTCCTGGAGGAGAACACAGCAAGGCACCAGCAATCCAGGATGTTCCTGGAATGCATAGATGACAACTTCCTCCTCCAAATGGTAGAGGAAGCAGCAAGAAAAGGTGCTATGCTGGACCTTGTTTTCACCAGTAGGGAAGGGCTGGTGACCAATGTGAGGCTCAGAGACAGCCTTGGCTGCAGTGACCATGAAGTGATAGAATTTAACATTCTCAGGGCCTCAAGGGGAATAGCAACAGTTTCTACAGGTAAAAAGGTAAAAAGAAGCCTAGGGAAAGTGTGGGCCCCCTCAGAAAGGAAACGGGTGAGCTGGTGACAAGTGACATAGAGAAGGCTACGGTTCTCAATGACTTCTTTACCTCACTCTTCACTGGCAAGGGCTCCAGCCACACTCCTGGAGTCACAGAGGATAATGGCGGGGGCTGAAAGAAAAGAACCGCCCATTGCGAGTGAAGATCAGGACTGCGACCATCTGATGAACCTGGAAGCGTTCAGTGGGACCTGACAGGATACACCTATGGGTATTGAGGGAACTGATGGATAAAATCACTAAACCTCCCTCTCTAAGTGATAAACACATGCTAAAAATTAGAAATGGGGAAATGCCTTGCAGAATTTGTGGTCTGAATGCTGAGATTTATTCGATATGAATGCCTACAGTGTGGTAACTTTGGCTCATTTCTTTCCTGCCCTAGTAAGGGGTAGCTGCTCTAGGAAGCCTTCTAAGCTTTCCATAACCACACATGCCATTGGCAATCTTTCCAAAATGTGAATAGCAATGGAGCTGCAGCTGGTTAAAGGCCCACACAGGGCAAATAGTAGTATTAGTGACTAATAAAGGCTAATTCTTTTTCAAGTAAAATTAGCTCACTTCACTAGCTTGTTATGACTCAAAGTGTCTGGCCATTGAACTATGCATCTGGCCCATTTGTTACTCTCAAAGAGATTACATCCTGACTGACAGCTGTATTGGATTGAAAAAAAAGTAGTCCAAATGAGTGAGAACAAGGCAAGTTCAGTTTGTGTGACTTTAGGACAGTAGTAATCCATGCAAACAGCCTTAATAACTAAAAGAGATGAACCCAATGAAGAATGTATGAGACACAGGTCCTGGCACAGACCTTTGCTTTAAATGTCTGGCTCCTAACGTAAAACTTTGCCATCCACAAATGCTGCCTCCCACTCACATTGTACACAACTACCTAATGCAATACAATACAATAAACCAGGTTGGAAGAGACCTTCAAGACCATCGCGTCCAACCCATCAACCAATCCAACCCACCTAAACAACTAGACCATGGCACCAAGCACCCCATCAAGTCTCCTCCTGAACACCTCCAGTGATAGTGACTCCTAAAAGACACAAATGTCAGTAACTGGTTGCAGCAACCCTGAATAATTGCTAGATGCCTAATTCCAGCATGTCCCAATCTTGTGGTGCTCAAAAAGTGATTTAAGCTGCACAGGAACAGCTTAAATTCTGTGATCTGTATTTATGTCATTTATTGATGTTTCAGGGCAAATGCCACATCAGAATGTTTTTATTATCAAGTTCCTGTTTCTGTACAGTGCAGCTGCACCTATTCTAAACCCCTTCATCAAAAGGGACCATTTCCTTCTTTTTTCTTAATCTCAGATCAGGTTACCAAGAGCAGTTGTCTCTGGCTTCCTTTAGCTTACCCTGCATAAAAGCTTTTCTTAAGACTTTCCCTAGATCCTTTCTTTCCTTATCACATGCCTAAAAATGTGTATGTGTACATTAGAGACACACATGCTGATGCATATTATCTCCAGGCCAAGCTGTCAACCCCTGTCTTGGACAGCAGCACTCTGAGATGGGTTAGGAACTGTCTGGAAGCTGAGCCCAGAGAGTGGTGGTGAATGGTGCCACATCCAGCTGGCAGCCAGGCACTCACTAGTGGTGTCCCCCAGGGATCACTGCTGGGCCCCATCCTGTTCAATATCTTCATCGATGATCTGGATGAGGGGATTCAGTCCCTCATCAGTAAATTTGCAGACAACACCAAGTTGGGAGCAGGTGTTGATGTGTTAGAGGGCAGAAGGGCTCTGCAGAGGGACCTTGCCAGGCTGGACAGATGGGCAGAGTCCAACATTATGGCATTCAACAAGTCCAAGTGCCAAGTGCAGCACTTTGGCCACAACAACCCCATGAAGTGCTACAGGCTGGGGCCAGAGTGGCTGAAGAGCAGCCAGGCAGAAAGGGTCCTGGGGGCACTGATTGACAGCTGGCTGAACATGAGCCAGCAGTGTGCCCAGGAGGCCAAGAAGGCCAAGGGCATCCTGGCATGCATCAAGAATAGTGTGGCCAGCAGGAGCAGGGAAGTCATTCTGCCCTGTATTCAGCACTGGTTAGGCCACACCTTGAGTCCTGTGTCCAGTTCTGGGCTCCTCATTTTAAGAAGATCATTGAGACACTTGAACGTGTCCAGAGAAGGGCAACAAGGCTGGGGAGAGGCCTTGAGCACAGCCCTGTGAGGAGAGGCTGAGGGAGCTGGGGTTGCTTAGCCTGGAGAAGAGGAGGCTCAGGGGAGACCTCATCGCTCTCTACAACTACCTGAAGGGAAGTTGTAGCCAGGAGGGGGTTGGTCTCTTCTCCCAGTCCATCAGCACCAGAACAAGGGGACACAGTCTCAAGCTGTTCCAAGGGAAGTTTAGGCTGGAGGTGAGGAGAAAGTTCTTCACTGAGAGAGTTGTTAGCCATTGGAATGTGCTGCCCAGGGAGGTGGAGGAGTCGCCGTCCCTGAAGGTATTCAAGAGGGGATTGGATGTGGCACTTGGTGCCATGGTTTAGTTAGTCAGGAGGTGTTGGGTGACAGGTTCGACCTGATGATCTCTGAGGTCTTTTCCAACCTTATTGATTCTATGATTCCATGATTCTGTGATTCTATATTATAATCAGTTTCTGTGTCAGTCCTGCTGCCTTCTGCATGGTGAGGGTGGCGAAAGACTGATGGAAAAGTTACTGATAGAAAGCAGCAAAGCACACATTTCCTCATCTGCTTTGCTTACAAACATTTTTAATGTCTTCTTCACTTATGAGATGGTTCAGATTTCTGAACTCTGGGATAACACTACACAGACAAATGTGCACTAAGGTCAAGACTAATTACTTTTTCACTTTGGGTTGTTGGTTTTTTTATAAGGTGATTTGGGACCCTGGACTAATAAGTGAGAGTTTGGCTTTGTTAGTACGACTGTGACACTGCTTTCTTTGCATAAGTGATCCCTGTGAGATAGTGCCACCAGTGTTTTGGTAGAGGATGGAATAGGAAAGAGAAATCTCCCAAGAGAAGACCCCTAGATCCTACTCATCATCCAAAAAATGGCAAAGGAGAAACCTCCTAGCTTGTATAGAAATACAGTGCTCAACATGAGACTTTTGCATTGTTATTGTTTTGCTACTTCTGATTTTTTTTTCCTAATTAGCCATAATTTGGTACAGCCTGAATGCTAAACCCTGTGAAAGACATCAGTATAAATGCTCTGTGCTTACTGAGGATCTCAGGAAATCACAGAATCATAGAAGTATCAGAGTTGGAAGGGACCTCAAAGATCATCCTGTTCCAACCCCCTGCCATGGACAGGAACACTTTCCATTACATCGTGTTGCTCAGAGCCACATCTGGCCTGGCCTTAAAAACCTCCAGGGATGAGGCTTCCACCACCTCCCTGGGCAACCTGCTCCAGTGTCTCAGCACCCTCATGGGGAGGAACTTCCTAATGTCTAATCTAAATCTACCCTCCCGCAGCTTTGATCCATTTCCCCCAGTCCTGTCACTACCCAATGTCCTAAAAAGTCCCTCAGCAGCTTTCTTGTAGTTGCCTTCTTAATGGAGCATGCTTGCTTCTAATTTATTGGGTTTTTTGGCTGAGACCTGTTCACTTTGACCCTGCACGTGTGGGTTTGTACTGGAAGGCTGCAAGATGAAGCTTCCAGACACTCCCAGATCTTCACACCAAAAGGGATTTTTCTGACCTAAGAAAAAAAAAAGGCACCCCAAAAAAAACCACCCAAACAAAGGTTCTTTGATCTAGCAATTGACATAAAGAAATAGTCCAGGACTGGTAGAGGGGAGTCTAACTTATGGTGTTCAGTAAACTATAATTTTGCATGTTGAAAAAAGATAATGAGAAATTCACAGAAGGACTTGTAACAACCAAAACTGCAAAGAGGAGAATTGGAGCTAGCAATGGATGCAGAACAAAACTAGCCACACAGGAAAGCATTTTGGAGATAAGTTGCTGGCTAGAGTGCATATGAGACTGGTGCTGTAGAGCCCTGCTCTGCTTAGACACCGGCACATGAAAAGGACAGAAATAGGATCATGCTCAGGCTGCAGGTGACAGCCACTTCTCTGAATGTCAGTATAGAAGTATTAGTAGAATAGAATAGAATAGAATAGAATAGAATAGAATAGAATAGAATAGAATAGAATAGAATAATAGAATAGAATAGAATAGAATAGAATAGAATAGAATAGAATAGAATAGAATAGAATAGAATAGAATAGATCAGGTTGGGAGAGACCTTTGAGATCATCAAGTCCAACCTAACACCCAACACCATCTAATTAACTAAACCATGGCACCAAATGCCTCAGCCAGTCTCTTCCTAAACACCTCCAGTGATGGCAACTCCACCACCTCCCTGGGCAGCACATTCCAAATGCCAGTCTCTCTTTCTGTGAAGAACTTCCTAACATCCAGCCTAAACTTCCCATGGCACAGCTTGAGAATGTGTCCTCTTGTTCTGGTGCTGCCTGCCTGGGAGAAGAGACCAAGCCCCACCTGAGTCTCCCTGAGCCTCCTCTTCTCCAGGCTAAGCAACCCCAGCTCCCTCAGCCTCTCCTCACAGGACTGTGCTCCAGACCCCTCCCCAGCTTTGTTGCCCTTCTCTGGACACATTGCAGCAGCTCAACATCTTTCCTAAACTGAGGGGCCCAGATCTGGACACAGGACTCAAGGTGTGGCCTAACCAGTGCTGAGTCCAGGGGCAGAATGACCTCCCTGCTCCTGCTGGCCACACAGCTCCTGATCCAGGCCAGGATGCCATTGGCCTTCTTGGCCACCTGGGCACACTTCTGGCTCATCCATGTATTACCAGCAAATACTGGTAGAAAACTTCTAAAGCCTATTTCTTATTCGGCCAGACAGTTTCTCTGTGAGGAAGCAAAAGCCTGAGATAGTGGAGGCTATGTCATCTTTCTGGTCCCATTAGCTTTTACCTATGTCCTTCCTCTCATTTTCTCTCTCCTGGTAGAATAAACCTCAACTTTTATTCCTATACAGGGAGACTGATATCCTTTTAATATTTTTCTCATTGTAGACTACACTGTATGCAGTGTGTTTACCTTTTCCTCTCCTTTGCCTGCTGATTGTATTCTGCTGTTATCACTGTACCTCCACAGTTTCAGTTTTTCCTGGTACCCTCTTATCAAAGGCAAAAGTGCTAGTCAGACATTTCTTTGCTTCTACAACCTCCCCAGTTTCTCCTGCTGTAACTCTGCATCTGACGTTTCCCCCCTTTTTTTCTGTCTTTAGTCTGTGGAGCTGGTTTTGTGTGGAAAATGACACCATGCTAAGGCATGCCCCAGTGCTAAGCTGATAATGTAGGCAGTGTAGAAGCATTTCTGCTTTTGTCCTTCAACTCTTTGGAGCAGATTTCCTGATTAGCACTGATTTGCTTTGTGCTCTGAGTGCTGTTGCTCTGATGGCAAGAGCTACAGCATCTAGATCTCCGTTTTCCCTGGCACAGGCAAAGCAGCAGTGATGAGTGCCCTTCCCTAGCTTTTTCTTGGCAGATTTCCCAGAAAGATGTGTATTTAATTTTAATTTGCTCTTTGTGGCCAGCAGCAACACTACAGCCTTTAGTGCCTCAACAATGCCTCTATATATTTAACTCTGTATGTGTCTAAGGCCTCACCTGCTCTCATACAATTAAATTGCATGTATGATCACATTTATTGTATATATAGTTAATTCCCCTTTAATTTGTTGCTTCATCTGCTTGTTGTGACTTCAAAAGAAAACAAACACCACCCCCGCTTCACCACCCCCAGTCCCTCCCCCCCCAAGCCCTTTCTGGGAAAGGTTTCCTCTGCACATATAGCATATCATACTAAAGCTGTTATCAAGTTTCAGGCAGGGAAGCATTTGTCTGTCAAAATGCTTCAAAAGAAACCACAAAATGAGCATTCCATAAATCCAGGAGCAGCACAGGAGTGGAATATGAGACCTGCAGTATGTAATACGAGTCTTTTAGTCGAGCCTCCCGTTTCCACCCTGGTGCTAAATATACAGCTGACGTCCTTGCAAGAAAACAAATGCACTGAGCTTGGACATAGGTGTTGTGGGAAAGGCAGTGGGCACCGTTACCTTAGCGCTAGATTAGTTTCGACACATTTCCTCTGTGGGAGGCAGTCGCCTCTGTTCAGAGATCCCCCCGCAGAGGGTGTCACCTCTAAGGGCATTACAGGGCTGTGTACTATCTGTGTCTGGTGGGTTGGAATCCCAGCTTCAGTAGTGCTACTCTGGGGATGCATGACAGCAGCATTATTGTAAGGCTTATTAGGGGTTGGTGATTCTGTGTGCAAGAGCAGATAAGCTCTGTGAAGTCAGGAAAGAGCTGCTTTTTCTGTTCTAGACCCTCAGTGAGGTTAGTGCTGGCTGACCCCAGAGCGATGTCCCATGATTCTGAGTTGCAGTTTCTCCACCTACAAAATCAAGGGTAAGGATCAAAGTATCTTGAGATAATAGAATGAAAAGTACTGTGGTTATTATGATTATGCATCTTGCTGTTAATGTCTGAAAGAGAGATATTATGTTCATACATTCATAAAGAATCAAATGCTATGAAACTAGTGAAACTGTAACAATAGCATGGGGAATGCTGGTAAAATACCAGCATGACATGTTTTGAGTTAGAAATATTGTATTTTCTGCCACATGTTAGGAACCACTAACCCTGGTGGCTACTGTAACTGATTAAGAATTGTATGGGGCATCTGTTTTCAATATCTGTGCTTTAAAAATATCTTGGAATGCAACTCTGGAAAAGAAAAGACATTTCCTGAAATCTGCCTCTATGCCAGTTTTTCAGTGTCTAATTTCTGTTCTCCTTCTTTCCCCCCCCTTCCTTCTGTTGTTTCTAAACTTTGCTATTTTATATACCATTTCTTCATAATTCTACCATAATTCTATACCATAATTCTATTATATATATACCATAATTCTATACCATAATTCTATTCTATTCTATTCTATTCTATTCTATTCTATTCTATTCTATTCTATTCTATTCTATTCTATTCTATTCTATTCATGGCCCCAAAAGAATTGACAGTTTCTCAGAGGTCACATGCTGAAAAGGAACTGTGTAGTTATACTTGGGATTGGGTTTTGGGATTGGGTTTGGGATTGGGATTGGGTTTTGGTTTGTATTTTATTTTTGCAGAGAGAATGTTAAGCACTTCAGGCAGAAGAATCTCTGTGTCTTCCTGATTTCTGTAATACAAAATAGTGGGGAAACTTGAAATGTACACTTCTGTAATGTCTATTGATTCCCCCCCCCAAAATATTGGACCATTACAGCTGAAAAGATCTGATGAAACTTAAAGAGCATTAAGCACTTCGATTCAGCCTGACTAAGCTGGAATGGATGCTTCAAAATAATAATTATCCTCTCTTTTGTAATAAGGAATTGAAAACTATATTGTTACAAGTATCAGGGCCACTGACAGCACCGTTTCTGCCTGGTGGACCTGAAAGCTCAATGAGAGCTCAATGGCTTCTCAGGCCACACAGAAAAATAGGATATCGACAGTTCTGAGTCCAGTTTCTGGCTCTGACACATCTTTCTTCTCTGTCCTAGAACAGATTTTCTTTTCCTCATGTATTTTAGCTTACTCACCAACTGCATAACATTTCTGCTTATCCTGTTAATAGAAAAGACTCTGAGAGTCATACTGTTGTGATCTGTCTTTCCACATGTGTTCACACCTCCTGTTGTCTGATCCGTGCAGTTGGGCACTTATAGGAAGTTGTTCAAATACACTTTGGGCAGACAGGTGTTTAGTGGAATTACCTGAAGATACTTACTACTTTTGATTTAATGATGATTTTGTGAACATCCAATCCAGGGCTTCGTTCACCAAAGAACTTCTGTGTTCCTAAGGACCTAAGGGATTTTATCCAGAATAAAATGTACTATACTGTGCCAAGGACCATTCCTGGCCACCTCAGGAGGGAATGTACAAAACTCTGCATGTAGTGAGGAAGAAAGAGCTAGTGGGTAGGAATCATTTGGAAGAATCATAGGTCTCAGCTTACTTCACCTTTCCCTGAATTCAGGATGCCCTTCAGCCTCTTCCCCAGAATCATCAGCCATGAGCTATTGTTGACTGAAGCAGCTTGATGCCTCTTGGATAATATACACACACCTCCCCAAAACTCTTTAGCCAGTTTTAGGCACGTCTTCAGCTCCTAGGAATATTTCTCCTTCACCAGCTTTTCAAAGTGCTGTTTCACAGCCCACTGCTCCTTTTCTCACATTGTCCTTACACCCTCTTAAACAAATCTCTTCTCCCGGACCCTACTCAACTGTCTCATACTGGTTACAGTGACCCTAGCCTCCCAGATCAGTGGGATTACCATTGACACTGATCTACCATTTAATTTCTCTGATGCTTAGAATTAATCTCTCCAAACTGTCTCGATGAAAAGCATCACTCTTTTGGGAGCACTGATGGTTTTCAGCTCTGCAAACTCTTAAGTTTTATAGCCACACAATTTTGTGTCCACACAGCCAGACAGTGCAACCATTCACACAGTATAACCGATGGAAATATGCACAATGAGATGGGAAAACTTTAGTCTTGTTTATGGTAATTTATGGTCATGTGCTGAAGGGCTGCAACTGATTTTAGATATCTTGTTTTAAAAAAGTTAGCTAAATCTTGAGCTATGTAAGAAAAGCTGTGGTGGTCTTGCAAAATAAGATCCATAGCATGGTGTTGAGATAATTAATCACATTAATTCCAGGAAGTTTAAAGAAGCAATGTGCTATTGTCCACAACAGAAAGGAAGTGAAAATGATAAAGTATTTGATTATTCTCACCAGCTAACAATAATGCTTAAGGGACACTTTCCCCCACCCCCCTTTTTTTTTAATTTATAAGGGGAAGGCAGTATATATCAGGGAAAAAATTATAAACATAGGCCTCATATCCAAGGAAACCAGCTGCCAAATGACACTTTGGAGTAAGCACCACTGAAGAAATTCAGGGCTCATCTATCAAAAAAGGATAAAGATGTCAGTCCAACCACAATGCAGGGATAATCCAAGAGAGTTCCCTGTCAGATTTCTACCCCAAATTGTGTGTGATTTAGCTGTAATAGACCAAGGGGAGCACCTTGATTTACTAGATCTTTCACTAATATAATCTTAGAGCACAAATTTGTAGCATCATAGAATAGTTTCCGTTGGAAAAGATCTCTGAGATTGTTGAGTCCAACCATCAATCTAACACCACCATGGCCATTGAACCTGAAGTGCAGTGTCCACATGTTTCTTGAACACCTCCAGGGATGGTGACTTTACCACCTCCCGGGGCAGCCTGTTCCAATGCCTGACCACTTTCAGTAAAGAAATTTCTGATAATATCCAATCTAAACCTTGCCTGGTGCAATTTCATGCTGTTTCCTCTCACAAGATGGTCTGCTCCATGACCTTCCCTGGCACTGAAGTCCAACAGACAGGTCTGTAGTTCTCTGAGTCCTCCTTCTGGCCCTTCTTGTAGATGAGTGTCACATTTGCCAAGCTCCAGTCAGCTGGGACCTTCCCGGTTACCCAGGACTGCTGATAAATGGTGTAAAGTGGCTTGGTGAGCACTTCTGTCAGCTCTTTCAGTACCCCTGGGTATATGCCATCCAGCACCATAGTGTGTGTTTAACTGGTGCAGCAGGCCACTAACCATCTCCTCTTGGATTATGGGGACATCATTCTCCTCTCCATCCCTATCTTCCAGATCAAAAGGTTGGATATCCACCAAGCCAACTACTTTTACTACTAAAGACCGAGACAAAGAAGGTATTGAATACCTCAGCCTTTTCCTCATTTTTGACCACAATGTTCCCCCAACATCCCTCAAAGGACAGAGATTCTCCTTGGTCCTCTTTTTGTTGCTAATACACTTGTAGAAAGATTTCCTGTTTCCTTTAACAGTTGAAGCCAAATGGCTTTTCAGTTGAGCTTTGGCCCTTCTAATTTTCTCCCTGCATAGCCTCACAACAACTTTGTAGTCCTTCTGAGTGGCCTGGCCCTTCTTCCACTGACCATGAACTCCCCTTTATTCCCTCAACTTGCAACCAAATGTCTCTATCCAGCCCGGCTGGCCTTCTTCCTTGCTGGCCCATCTTTTGGCACATAGGGGTGGCCTGTTCCCACACCTCTAAGTCTTTTTTCCTGAACAGTACCAAGCTTCCTGGACTCTTTGGCCCTTTATAACTGGCTTTAAAGGGATTCTGAAGGCAGTCTTTGAAAAAGGCCAAAGTATTCCTGCCGTAATTCCAAGGTGGCAGTTCTGCTGACCCTCCTCTTCTCCAATAATTGAGAATGCTATCATTTCATGATCTCTGTGTCCAAGATGACACACAATCATTTCTACAAGGGCTAGCAATCATGAGACATCTCCCAGGTGCTTAAAGAATATTTTAACTGTCTCTTTGTCCTGGCTGGGTGGTGTATTTTCAACCTCTGGAGGTCCTTTTCAACCTCTACCATTTTGTTTTGAGGAGATTGAAAGCACTCATCTTGAGCTAAAGTAACTGGAATTGAGGTACCAAAGCTCTTTACAGAAAAGTAAGTCTATCTGGAACATTGAATGCCTTTAAAATTACATCTTAGCAACCTCAACACATTCTCCATGAAACTCAGATTCATCACTTTTCAATGCAGCCTTGATAAGGCTCTGATTTCCCCATTGTTTATACCAGCACATATTGTAATAGAGAGGGTGGATTGTTAGTGGTTTGTTAGCCTTCAAGTACACTGCTGGAAGAGTAGTCTCCTTTCACAGCAATGTCTTTCAAAGCATCAGTCATATCAGAGATAGTGAGCTAGCACAGAGATGAGTCAGTCAGACGAACAGTCTTAGAGAAACTGTTTCAGAAACAGCCTTAAATGGATCTTCAGACTGTGTACTGGTTTTATGCAGAAATGTAATATATATAATTCAGTATTTGCAAGCACAGTATTGCTGATACCTTGCATTTCCTCATTTATACAGTTAGTGTTAGTTTCCAAGAGTTGTGTGGATTAGATCAAGGCTAAGTCTTAACAAAAGTAAGTCTGCCACATGGTCACCCTGCATAATTAAAGTGTGTCACATGAAGGAAGGTAAGTATGAGCATCTGCTATCTGAGGTACACAACTGAAAAGGGAAAACTCAGAGTGAAATCATCAAGCCACATCAGCCAAAGTGAACAGATAAGAAAAGGGTATAACACTGGAATTGTAAACAATCACTCAGAGACTGGACTTCTGCACAGAACTGTGCATGCTTTTTTGATGTGAAAACTAAAATGTTGATAGTGGTAAGAAAACTCAACCGAAACATAATGGAAAAAAAAAAAGGCAAGCACAAATCCCAGCAGTGGTTTAGACAAGAAGTGTTCACAATGGTGAGCGCAGCAATAATCATTATGTGTGTACAAAAAGTGTTATCTTGTGTGTCACTGGACACTGCTCTGCAAAAGAAGGAACTTAGAAGCAAGGATATTCAACAAGTCCAAGTGCTGGGTGCTGCACTTTGGCCACAACAACCCCATGCAGAGCTACAGGCTGGGGTCAGAGTGGCTGGAGAGCTCCCAAACAGAGAGGGACCTGGGGGTGCTGATCGACAGCTGCCTGAACATGAGACATCGAGACACTTGAATGTGTCCAGAGAAGGGCAACAAGGCTGGTGAGAGGCCTTGAGCACAAGCCCTATGAGGAGAGGCTGAGGGAGCTGGGGTTGTTTAGCCGGGAGAAGAGGAGGTTCAGGGGAGACCTCATTGCTCTCTACAACTACCTGAAAGGTGGTTGTAGTCAGGAAGGGGTTGGTCTCTTCTCTCTAGCAACCAGCACCAGAACAACAGGACACAGTCTCAAGCTGCACCAGGGGAAGTTTAGGCTGGAGGTGAGGAGAAAGTTCTTCCCAGAGAGAGTCATTCACCATTGGAATGTGCTGCCCATGGAGGTGGTGGAGTCACCGTCCCTTGAGGTGTTCAAGCGGGGACTGGATGTGGCACTTGGTGTCATGGTCCAGTCATGAGGTCTGTGGTGACAGGTTGGACTCAATGAACTTTGAGGTCTCTTCCAACCTTGATGATACTGTGATAAATGTGAAATCAACTGCCACTGGTCTGTCACTGTGCTCATGTATGTATGTTCATCCTGTGAGAAATTGTTTTTAATAGTTGGCTTTTGCAAGGGGAATTGCTGGGGACCGTGAGGTTCGATCTTTGGGCTGATTGGTTGGTCAGGGTCTTTTTTGGGTGATGTGTGGGGTTCGATCTTTGTGTATTGGGAGAGAAAGGTCAGGTGCTGATATGTCTGAAGACTGGCCAGGTCAAAAGTGCAGGTTTTGTCCCAGCCCTGATGGAGAAGGGTGGGAACGTACTGGGGAAAGGTATGAATGTGTATGAATATGTATGTTTGACATCTATATAAGTTCAACTCGTGTTGTTATGGTGCGCCTTGAGCAAACCTGCTCTGTGCCCAGCGCTGCTTTGCCTTTATTTTATGATAAACTGGTTGTATTTAAAATTTAGCAGTGAGCTTGTTTATCACAATCCTGGGACCTCACACCCAGCTTCTTGCCACAGTTCTGATGATGTCATTGACTGTGTGCCACAGCTCTTGCTGCTGCTCCACCAGCTTGGCTTGGCATCCAGCACTCTTCTCAACCACCACAAGAAACAGGTCATGCATGTGCATGTGCTGCTTGTAGCCTCTCTCCTTCTTATTTTTTTCTTCTTCCCTTATGAATGTTTCTCTGAAACCAGATGTGTTCATGTTTGATGTAGGGATATCAGATAAAATGCTTGTAAAATCAGAGAAAGAAATCACAATGACAAGAAGAGTGCACCATTTCCTCTTGAATGGAATTGTTACTGCTGTCGGTTCCTCACATTTGCCCAGATTCTGCTCTTTTAGAGTTGAGGCATTCTCAGCCTCACAAAATATGAGAGTTACCTATATGTTTTAAGTCACTTTTAAAGGACATTTTGGTAGAAGAGATGTGCTGGTTTGAGCTTTACCTGGAGTCTAAAAGCCCAAATGGTAACAGATAGCGATTCCTCCCCCTTCCCTTTCCTGGTAAGGTAAAACAAAATCAGATAGGAGAAAGGAGAGGTAAATTAATGAAATAAATAGTCTGGAATGAGTTTGGAAGTAAAAGAGGTAAATTTTTAAACAAACAAACAAAGATATATCAATAACAGGGAGGGTTCATAAAGGTAAAGGTCTGGAATGAGTTTGGAAGTAAAAGAGGTAAATTTTTAAACAAACAAACAAAGATATATCAATAACAGGGAGGGTTCATAAAGGTAAAGGATAAGGACAAATAGGAAAATATATAAAACCAAGGCTGGATGGCCTTGTATTCCCTGGGTGTAGGTGGATTCATTTCTTTAGAAAGCTTGGATGTAGCTTGGAAAGCAGGCCCCCACCACATGGTCAGTGCAGGGAGCAGCAGCAGCAGCAGCAGCAGCAGCAGATCTCTCTCGAGCAGGCGAGGCACAGAAAGAGAGAGCAGTAAAAGATGTCTGCCCTTTTTATAGGCTTGCTGGACAGGAAGGGAGAGTGGAACAGATCACCTTTCACCCAGGGAACCCCTCCTCCAGGGAGAGGGAAAACAAAGTCTCTCTCTGCCCACCTGGATCAAGTTTCTTTTGTCCACCTGGGGTCTGGGTTCTTTCAGCCCCCCATCGAGGATGGGTGTAACCTAGCACAGGAAACAATCAAATTAGCACATAATGGAACCATTCAGGCAGTGCTGCTGACTGCTGACATAGCTCTTAGTAAGAATGTGCAAGTTGTGCTATTTTTACTCACTACTTGTCTAGCACTGGACTTGTTTGGAATAATTATTTAACTCTGGCTTACAAAGGTATATATCCAGCAACAAGAATTTAGAGGCATTTTCAGATACTAGTAGAATTCTCGCAAGACTTCTGTTGCGGAGGGAGAGAGAAAACCTTGCTGAAAGAAGCTTTGAATCAGCTTTAGAAAAAGGTGTAAATACATTTCTCATTCCCCTCCAAACACTCAACATTTTTGCCTGTGGTGAGCACACATTTGTCATGCCACTTCATTCCTTCCTGATAAGTTTTTGTATTTTGCCCACTTGTCTAGTTCAGTGGGCTTTATTCCCTTGTTTTCAGCCAATACCCTTTCCCAGTTTTCCACCTCTCATGCAGACACCATCTGGCTTTACTCCCAGGGTTTCCTACACAAGGGCAATCTAGTCAGCCTTGTGAAATCCAAACCCCAGGCAAAACAAAAAACGTACAAACCCTCCATGAGGCAGGCTTTGTCACTTCTGTGTGAAAGTACAACTGTCAGAACAGAAATCACATCTTGAGCATTAAAGTTATCTTCTCAGGCAACCTACTCTTTCCCCCAGACTTTTCCTTTCTGTTTACTGAACTTACTACCAGTTTGTTCCAGTGAAGAGAAAGTTTGGCCAACGTGCATGTGTAATTACAGAGCTTCGGAGTGGAACATCGTGTAATAAACTGTCTATAAAAGTGCTTGGAATAAAATAGATTGAGAACATATTTACTAAAGAAATTAGGAAGTCATTCCAGCGTTCTTTTCTGTTCTAAACAACATAGAGCAAATAAATCTCTGAGGGAAGTTTCTGGACAAAGACATTTCTGTGAAAAAATGACCACAAGATTCACGGTCTTGTTAATGGAGAAAACAGTAAGAATTGGTCTCAGCCTGAGACTCTCCAAGTGCTGATCCTTTTGAACAACATGGTGAAATACAGGAGATTGTCCAATGTATTCATACTTGAGCAGAAACAACCCAAATATCTCTGTGCTCTGCCTGTCTCATAGGAGCTGAAAAAGCCCCAATGAACCCCTCCCTTCTTTTTCATGTTTGCTAACTTCTAGATTTTCTGAAGGAAGTTGTTTGGGCAAGGCATTTCAAGCTGTATATCTGATTTTACTTGAGAAATTGTGATCCAGTTGCACAATTTACTGGTTTGGAGCCAGATATTCTTTTATTTGGGAATTTAAAATCAGTAAGCAACTGCATCTCTGCATGGATGCAGTTGCTTGGTGCGGGCCATAGGGTGAGGACTGAGGTGAGTTTTCCACAGCGACACAGGCATCCCAACTCTGAAGACTTAATATTTATTTACCATAACTTCTTGTATTTTGTTTTCTCCCCTGACTTAATGGTTATTCCTGTGTGTCTTCATAAGAAAAGTGTGGATCATGGTCCTGCTCATAGGATCAGTGAAATGAAGAGGAGCAAGTTCCCTACTGTTGTACACTGTGGAAAGGTATAAATATAATCATCAGCTTTCTGTGCTTGGCAGACTGGAAAGAAGGGTGTACATAACAATATCTGGGAACCAGTGATAGAGATAATAACTTTTAACCTTGCTAAATTAGACTAGACTAGACTACAATTAACCAGGTTGGAAAACACCTTTGAGATTATTGAGTCCAACCCATCACCCAACACTATCCAGTCAACTAAACCATGGCACCAAGTGCCACATCCAATCCCCTCTTGAACACGTCCAGGGACGGTGACTCCACCACCTCCTTGGGAAACAGATTCCAATGCCCAATAACTCCTTCTGGGAAGAACTTTCTCCTCACCTCCAGCCTAAACCTCCCCTGGCACAGCTTGAGACTGTGTCCTCTTGTTCTGGTGCTGGTTGCCTGGGAGAAGAGACCAACCCCTACCTGGCTACAACCTCCCTTCAGGTGGTTGCAGAGAGCAATGAGGTCTCCCTGAGCCTCCTCTTCTCCAGGCTAAGCAATCCCAGCTCCCTCAGCCTCTCCTCATAGGGCTGTGTTCCAAACCCCTCCCCAGCTTTGTTGCCCTTCTCTGGACAATACAATATACCAGGTTGGAAGAGACCTTCAAGATCATCACGTCCAACCCATCAACCAATCCAACACACCTAAACAACTAACCCATGGCACCAAGCACCCCATCAAGTCTTCTCCTGAACACCTCCAATGAAGGTGACTCCACCACTTCCATGAGCAGCCCATTCCAATGGGAAATCACTCTCTCTGTATAGAACTTCTTCCTAACATCCAGCCTAAACCTCCCCTGGTGCAGCCTGAGACTGTGTCCTCTTGTTCTGGTGCTGGTTGCCTAGGAGAAGAGACCAACCTCTGCCTGTCCACAACCTCCCTTCAGGGAGTTGTAGGGAGTAATAAGGTCACCCCTGAGTCTCCTGTTCTCCAGGCTAAGCAACCCCAGCTCCCTCAGCCTCTCCTCATAGGGCTTGTGTTCCAAACCCCTCACCAACTTTGTTGCCCTCCTCTGGACACATTCCAACAAGTCAACATCCTTCCTAAACTGAGGGGCCCAGGACTGGACACAGGACTCAAGGTGTAGCCTAACCAGTGCAGTGTACAGGGGCAGAATGACCTCCCTGCTCCTGCTGGCCACACTGTTCCTGATGCAGGCCAGGATGCCATTGGCCTTCTTGGCTGCCTGGGCACACTGCAGGCTCATGTTCAGCCTACAGTCAACCAGTACCCCCAGGTCCCTTTCTGCCTGGCCGCTCTCCAGCCACTCTGACCCCAGCCTGTAGCACTGCCTGGGGTTGCTGTGGCCAATGTGCAGAATCCGGCACTTGGATGTGTTCAATCTCCTGCCCTTGGACTCTGCCCACCTGTCCAGCCTGTCGAGGTCCCTCTGCAAAGCCTCTCTGCCCTCCAGCAGATCAACTCCTGCCCCCAGCTTCGTGTCATCTGCAAATTTACTGATGATGGAAATTCTTGTGTCAGTTAGCAAACAGATATTTATCACCAGTCTTAGAAGGGTGACAGGAATCTCCATTTTTAATCACAGTGAATGCACAAATTCCTTTAGAGTCCCAATGAAGATGTTTGGAGCTGAAGACCACAACATATTTGAAATAATTTTCATGCTAATTTTGCACAGTTCCAAGGTATCTAGTATGTGGCTAGTAATAATAGCAGGTGCTGTCTGTTCTTTTCAGCATGTGCCATGAAAGTAGTGTGGTCAAACAGCTATGCATTATTTACATGGTGTTAATGTGTCAGCAAGTGGAATGGCAGAGAGCCAGGTTAAATCACTTCTGGTTTTAAATGCAGGACACTGAATAATAGCTCTGTGTTGAGGACACTGGAATCTGGCAAATCAGCAGTAGGATTTGTGTCAGGATCATCTGAATGGCTTCATCCCCACTTTCAAATAATGGAAGATTCAGAACCAGAAGTCAAGGAAACTGTACAAAGTTGCCCCTGACAAAAGATTGTATGCAGTAGAGAGGCTCTCTGATTGCTTAATATAAAGATATATTGGCCTTTGCACTCGAACATTCGTGTCTTCTTCTGCGAATGGGCACATACCCCAACTTCTAAATGAATATTTTATAGGTCCACAGTCTCAGGTAAGTGTGTTTATCAGTGGCAACCATGTTACTTAGAATGGGTGCTTTGAGGGTTTGAGGTCTCCCAAGAAAATCTTGTGAGTGCTGTTCTCAGCCATGGCTTCTTTTGCCCCATCTCTGATTTCTGTATTACCCCTAGGGCTGCTTCACTTTGCCAGATGCTATATAACTCAGCAAAATAAAAGCTTTCTGCTTTCTGTTGGTTTAGTAATGCATTTGGCTTCACCTAGGAACCACATGAAAATTAGGGCAAGTGGAAGAGAAGGAGTGGGCCTCTATGCCAGGGAATGAAAGACGCAGGGAGAAGTTTAGGAAACAGGACTGACTGTGAAACCTTACTCGAGAATGATTAATGCACAGGAAAGGAACCATTAGAAGGTTAAAAGAAGCATCCAAAATACTGGGATTCATTTTACCTTGTCACCATAATACACTTTTTATGAAACTAGAGGTATGTATGCCCTTAAAAGCTTGAGCTTTTTTTTTTTTTTTCTTTTAAAGCATAATGCAACCATTGGAGCCTGTGCACAGTTCCTTCACTTAAAGTGCTTAGTTCAACATTCCTCTTCAATTTCCTGTTAGAAAATACTTCATGTAAAAGCAACTTTAACCTTTCAGAAGGGTTCATTGACTGTTATGTTTGGTATCAGCTTTCCAAAAACTGCAGCCTGCTTTTGGCATATTATGAGTTTTGGTTTCAATATTGGTTTCGAAAAAGAGGTCATATGTCATAAGTCAGAAATAAAATACACCAGAATTCTCTCTATACATGAATTCACCCCATGAGCAAGTAGTTTAAAGTAAGTTTGATCACTTCAAGCCAAGACTTGGCCTCAATCTATCCATGAACCAGTTGGTAATGAACAACACGCTCACGCATTGGTCACAGGAGACTGTTAGGTTACCTTTTTATAGGCAACTACAATGCACAAGCTGATATCATATAAACTTGGAAAGTGCTGAACACCTATCATATGCACATGAATAAGGGTAATAAAGATGAAAGACCCGAACTGAGCTTTAATTCCCTTTTTTCTGCTTTTGATTTATCAGCTGCTTCCAAATTATTCATTTCTATTTGGCCTAAAATTAGATAGATGTTTGAATTGCTTAGTATGATCACATCAGACTGAAGCTTCCCTCTCTGTCAGTGTGACAGATGATAAATATAACACTTGGTAGTGCTTTCTTCCTTCCTTTTCAGCATTATTGTGTGTCCATTTCTGAAGTGATGAGTGCTATAAAAATCCACGGCAGTGGACAGTTCTCAGCCATGCGTCACTGTTATGGAGGTCCTGCAGTCATGGTGAGATGGGCACTGAACTGGCTGAGTTGTGTCTAGGTGACTCTGAACTAGAGCTATATCTGACTGAAAACATAGCTGAGCTGCTTTTGAGACCTTACAGATTCTCTCTATAGTGCTGCAGGACTATCTCAGCTCTTAGGTTTGCTCAGGAGTCTTTGCAATGTGGTCCACTGCCATGTATGGATGAATTCTGGGAATGATCTTCCACAGGATGTCTGCTGCCAATAAGTACCTTTTACAGAAAAAAGGGCCTTCAGACAGTCTTGGCCATGAGTGAGACAATAAAGACTAATCCTCCGTGCTGCTGAGCCTCAGCTTCTAATAAAGGACTCAGAACTTGTAAGGCTAAAGCTTCAAAGTAAGTACAGATTTACAGAGGGAGGGCAGATAGGATGGTTGTAGACCACCCATAAAGACCACCTGGTCTTAATATATGGTTGCAGTAAGGCTTTGTGCAGCACAGTCTCTCCATCCCCTAACCCTGTTCCAGGGAGTGAGATTCTCAAGAATTCAACTGGTGATGTACTTACCAAAGTTGGGTGCACATAGAGGTTAAGCCTGTCAGTCATACTTAAGAGTTTTTCTGTCATTCACACATAGTAGTTTTATTACCCCTTGATTTGCAGCAGTTAAGTCTGACAGTGGTGGCGAAACAGACCTAAGTAAAATAACATTAATGGTCTTTAATGTCACTGATATTTTCTAATGATGAATGCGTGCCCGACGCTTTGAAGGCAGAAAGATCTGCAAAAGTACAAACTATTATTTTATCTGGAATTGTGTTTTGTGGCATCCCAAAGAATATTCATGCTGCTTCTCACTTTTTTTTGTGTATGTGAAGGAGTTCTCATGATTTTTCAGCAATGAGTCCATATGGGAATAATTTCATTGTGAGAAGAAGTCTTCCATTCCATCATTAAAAAAAAAAAAAAAAAAGGCTGCCTGGAAGTCACGGAAAGCTACAGAAGAAAGTATTTGCCATTGTTTGAAAACATTGTGGCCTATGGAGATGGAAACCAGAGCGTGGATCTGCCTCCAAATTTTATGAGATTCTAGAAACCCAACCGATGGGAAACAAATGCAAAAAGTTCACGAGCGTAGTGGTTGCTTGGAAAGAAAAGTCTATAAGCCCTCTTGCTGCTATGATGAGCAGACCTGGTGAAAAGGATACTACATCTTGAGTGCTATTGTTTAAACAGGTAGAGCTATCCTCAGTATTTTTTGGTGAGTGTTGCACTCTTCAGTCGCTAATAACGCAGTTATCAGGAACTGGAACAAATTATTAAGAGGAATAGCGAGCTTACCATTTCCTGAAGTTTGCAAGCTGGGAGTGGATGGTATGCTTTAGCAAACAATGGAGACACAGCTGGGTGAAATTACAGAGTTACACTACAGAGTAGAATAGAATAGAATAGAATAGAATAGAATAGAATAGAATAGAATAGAATAGAATAGAATAGATTAGATTAGATTAGACTAGACCAGGTTGGAAGAAACCTTCAAGATCATCGTGTCCAACCTATCATCCAACACCACCTAACCAACTAAACCATGGCACCAAGCACCCCATCAAGTCTCCTCCTGAACACCTCCAGTGATGGTGACTCCACCACCTCCTCAGGCAGCCCCTTCCAATGAGCAATCACTCTCTCTGTGTAGAACTTCCTCCTAACTTCCAGCCTAAACCTCCCCTGGCACAGCTTGAGACTGTGTCCCCTGAAGAAAAGGGTACATGAGATATTCCTTCTAGCTTTAAGAGCTAACGGTCTATAATTTCAAACAACAAACTTAGAAGTGGTAAGCACCAACCTGAATCCATCTCCTGGTTTGGGGTTTATTATTCCAAAGTATTAAAAAATTACAGGCTGTAGCATGTTCCTGTGAGTGTTTAAAACTATCTTTGTGGCTCACTTCTACAGGCGTATGCTGTGCCTAAAGAAGTATCTCAACTGTCCTGCATCTGGAAGGCTGCAAGACACAGTTTAGCTGAACACAGTGTGTTAGTCAGATCCAGTGAAGAGAGTGCAGTGTAAGAGAGCCCAGAGGAAATTTGGTACCTTGTGACATACAGGCATGCACATTGCTCTAGCAAGCAGTCTTTTCTGGTCTTAAATTTCACAAATTTGTAACCTGTGTTGATTCAAATAATTTCAACTTTCTCTTACTACTATGTTTTGTGCTCTTGAGAGAAAAAATGATGGGAAAAACTGGATGATAAAGAAGAGAAGAGGCCTCTGGCTACTCTGAAGTTTTTCAAATATATTATCCATTAAAAACCATCAACTTAATGAGGGTGATGATAGGGCTGAGTCCCTATGGGTTAGAATCAGGAGTAAGGCCAGCAAGAGTCATATCGTGGTGGGAATCTGTTATAGACCACCCAACCAGGATGAAAAGGTAGATGATTTTTTTATAAGCAGTTGAGAGAGGTTTCACAATCGCTGCCCCTTGAGACTTCAACTCCCCACATGTCTGTTGGAGATACAATACAGCAGGGACAGAACAGTCCTGGAGGTCCCTGGAGTATGTGGAAGATAACTTTCTGACACAACTGGTGAGGGAGCTAACCAGGGAAGGTGCCCTCCTGGACCTGCTTTTTGTGAACAGGGAAGAACTTGTGGGGGAAGCAAAGGCTGGAGACCACCTAGGGCTCAGCGATCATGAATTCTCTACCCATGGGGAAACAAGAAGAGGGGTCAGTAAAGCTGCCATCTTGAACTTCCAGAGGGCAAACTTTGACCTGCTCAGGAGACTGATTGACAAATTCTCTTGGGAGGCCACCCTGAAGAATATAGGAGTCCAGGAAGGCTGGGCATACTTCAAGAGGGAAGTCTTGAAGGCACAGGAGCAGCTGTCCCTGTGTACCAAAGTACGAGTCGTTGGGGATGGCATCCAGCCTGGCTGAATAGGACCTCTGGCTGGACCTCAAGAACAAAAGGAGATTCTGTGGCCTTTGGAAGAGGGGACAGGTCTCTCATCAGGACTATAAAGATGTGGAGAAGCTATGCAAGGAGAAAATTAGGAGAGCCAAAGCACAGCTAGAGCTCAGCCTAGCTACAGCTGCTAAGGACAATAAAAAACGTTTCTATAAATTCATTAGGAACGAAAGTAGGACTGGGGAAAATCTTCATCCTTTATTGGAGGCAGAGTAAAGCATAGTGACTAAGGATGAAGCAAACGCTGAGGTGCTCAGTGCCTATTTTGCCTCAGTCTTTTGCACTGGAACCAGGAGTTCCCTGGACACCCAGCCTCATGAACTAGGAGTCAGAGAGGGGAATAAGAATGAAGTCATCACAATAAATGAGGAAGTAGTCACTGACCTGCTATGCCACACAAATCTGTGGGGCCAGATGGGCTACACCCAAGGGTGCTGAAGAAGTTGGCAGATGTGCACACCAAGCCACTTTCCATTATTTACCTGAAGTCCTGGCTAACTGGGGAGATCCCATTGGACTGGAGGGTAGCGAATCATAGAATCATAGAATGTAACACCTCTCTACAAGAAAGGAGGATCCAGGAAACTATAGACCTGTCAGTCTGACTTCGGCACCAGGGAAGGTCATGGAGCAGGCCAACTCAAGCGCTCTTACATGCCATATAGAGAAGGATCAGGTCCAGGCAGCATGAGTTTATGAGAGACAGGTCCTGCCTGGCAAACCTGATCTCTTTCTATGACCAGATGACCCAACTATTAGATGAAGGAAATGCTGTGGACATTGTCTACCTAGACTTTCAAGAAGCTTTTGACACTGTTTCCCATAGAATTCTTGTGGACACACTGGCTGCACATGACTTGGATGAGCACGTGCTCTGCTGGAGAAAGCACTGGCTGGATGAATGGGCCCAAAGAATGGTCCTCAACGGAGTTAAATCCAGTTGGTGGCAGGTCACAAGTGGCGTTCCTCAGGGCTCAGTGTTGGGACCAGTTCTGTTCAACATCTTTATTGATGATCTTGATGAAGACATAGAGTGTGTCATCAGTAAGTTTACAGAACACAGCAAGTTAGGTGGGAGTGCATGAGGGTAGAGAGGGACTTACATAGATTGGATTGTTGGGCCAGAATTAATGGGATGAGCTTCAACAAGGCCAAATACCAGGTCCTGCACTTGGGTCACAACAACCTCAATGCTAACAGGCTTGGGGAAGTGTAGCTGGAAAGCTGTCTAGAAGAAAGGGACCTGGGGGTTCTAATTGAGAGACAGATGAATATGAGCAAGCAGTGTGCCCAGGTGCCCAAGAAAACAAATGGTATCCTGGCTTGTATTAGAAATCTGTGCCCAGAAACAGATTTTCCTCTTGTACTCAGCACTAGTGAGGTCACACCTCAAGCACTGTATTGAGTTTTGGGCAGCTCAATACAAGAGAGATGTTGAGGTGCTAGGAGCAAGTGCAGAGGATGACAAAGTTGGTGAAGGGCCTGGAGAATAAATAGTATTAAGAGCAACTGAAGGAGCTGGAGCTGTTTAGTTTGAAAAAGAAGAGGCTGAAACCTCATCTTTGTCTACAACTACCTGAAAGGACGTTGTGGAGAGGTTGGTTCTGGTCTCTTCTCACAGGTAATTAGTGATAGAACAAAAGGGAATGGCTTCGAGCTGTGACTGGGTAGGTTTAGACTGTACCTCAGGACAAAAAAAATTCACAGCAAGAGTGGTCAGGCATTGGGATGTGCTGCTCAGGGAGGTGGTTGAGTCACCAACTCTGGATGTGTTCAAAGGTCATTTGGATGTGGTTCTTGGGGCTATGGTTTAGGGGTGAACCTTGGAGAGTAGGGTTATCGGTTGGACGTGGTGATCCCGAGGGTCTTTTCCAAACCGAATGTTTCTGTGGTTCTGGGAAAAAATTCCCCACAAATCACTACATTGCAACAGTTCCAGAATCAACACTGATTAATCTGTTTGCCATTGTGACAGTTTTAGGCTGTGCCCTTAAGAAAGGGACAGCTACAGAATTCTCTAGCTGAGTGTTTAGGTGTAAAAGAAAACCAAAGATAATTCTAAACAAATTTCATTGGTAGATGAGTAGAATGATGCTTTAAGAACTTATAGTCTGTCTTCATCCCCTTCTTTCTGTTCCTGGCCAGCCTGCATGCAACTGACCTTGGACTGAAACTGATGAGATAAGAAAACTAACTTTCTTAACAACTGCTTTGAACTAGCGATTTCCCCTTAATATCCATTTCTCTTTTTCCTCCTTTTTTTCATCTAGTTGGCCTTGACAAGAAAGGGGGAAGAGAGGGATGGGGGGAACCCGGTGGGGATTCTCCTCGGGAGGGTGTTTCTGAGTTCTGTTCTTTCCTGTCTATTTTTGTACATACTGTGATACTGTCTATTTTGTGCATACTCACTGCATTTCATTCTGCTTGTAAAATGCAGCTTTCCATTCGCGTCTCTGACTGCGTTTAGCTGTGCTTTATGTGGTGGGAGGATTAAACCCTCACACTACCACAGCCATGCAAAGGCCATAACAAAATACAGGTGTGTATGATTAATACTTAACTTTCATCAACCTACAAGGACAATTTTGGGTTGATTCGGTTGAAGGAACTGTTTGGTTTTAATCCCCTAAAGACTGTGTAGCTCTCCTCTACGAAGTGCAGTAATAGAAAAAAGTTAAAAAAAAAAGAGAAGGGGATGAGATGTTGCTAAACATGTGAAAGTTAGGAGGTCTAGACTGTGTTTCCATTCATCAGGCTCATTCTCAAAACCAAATTTTTGACCCACGCTGAAAGGAAATGGGGACGAGTTTGAACTGCTAATATTCCCTTTGCTGTGTGGATTTAGAGAAAACGGTTTCCTTGTCCCACAAAGATTCTATTGACTTTGAAATTTTAGGCCTGGCATGGGGCTCGGTAAATACATGAGAGACTTAGGAAACAAACAACTAAAAAATTTCATTTTAATACTGACTTTTTTTCTTTCTCTTTTAAGCTTTTAATATAAATTAAATCAAGTTTCAACAGGACAAGATGCTTTTAATTTTGAAACAAAGACTTTTTGTTCAAAAAATGTTGAAATGGCACATTTATAGAATTGCAAAACAAATCATTTATTTATTTCTTTATAGGACAGTATGCTTCTCTGGGAATAATTTCAGTTCTGATGAACTGTCAGTTGTGACCATTTCTCTTCTCTATGAAAGCCCTGCTCTCTATCTCTGACCCAGGCTTCCAAGACTTTCCAGAAGTCTAAGGTGTGATTGACTTAGTTAATGTGGTGAATTGAGCCGTAACTGGGACTTAAGAACTCAGATGGGGGCCAGGCTGAGACTCCCTCTCCTGCTCCCCCTCCTCTTTCCCAATAGAGAGGAAAAGAAAGAAGAGGAGCAAATCCATCAAGAATTAATTGGGAGTCAGCTTGGAAATAGGTAAAGAATTTTCTTTAAACAGTATATCTATATCTATATCTATATCTATATCTATATCTATATCTATATCTATATCTATATCTATATCTATATCTCCTGTAACAATAGCAGGTAGGATTCGCAAGGGTAAGGAACAAGGATGGTTAGGGAAAAAAAAGAAACATGAAATACAAAGCCAGTGCTTTGCAAAGGCGTGGGTACAGCAGAGAAGCAGGGAGCCAGCGGCAGTCCTTGTCAAGGCTAAAGGCAGGGTCCCAGAGAGTTAATGGCTGCAGCATCCTCCTTTTTATAGTCTTGCTGGGCAGGGAAGGGGAGTGGAACAGACTTATTTAGTTTCCCAGGGGGAAAACCCCCTGCAGGGAGGGGCAATGCTCTCACAAGCCCTCCCCCTTGCTTCCAGGATGGGCTTTAACCCATCACAGTTACCTCAGCAATCCATTGTCTTTTGTCAATTGTCTTTATCCACCAGTGTGATGAGACAGCAGTGAAAGTGTGGGGGTGGTCTTAATGGGATTCTTCTCCTTCTAACAGCCCTATGAGGAGAGGCTGAGGGAGCTGGGGTTGCTAAGCCTGGAGAAGAGGAGGCTGAGAGACCTTCTTGCTTTCTACAACTACCTGAAGGGAGGTTGTAGCCAGGTGGGGGTTGGTCTCTTGTCCCAGGCAACCAGCACCGGAACAAGAGGACACAGTCTCAAGCTGTGCCAGGGGAGGTTTAGACTGGAGGTGAGGAGAAAGTTCTTCACAGAGTTGTTAGCCATTGGAATGTGCTGCCCAGGGAGGTCGTGGAGTCCCTGTCTCTAGAAGTGTTCAAAACGGGATTGGACATGGCACTTGGTGCCATGGTTTAGTAGTCATGAGGTGATGGGTGACAGGTTGGACTTGACAATCTTTGAGGTCTTTTCCAACCTTGTTGATTCTATGATTCTGTGATTCTATGATTCTCCCATCTTCAGCCAAGCACTACTGTATAATGTCTACCAGTTAGTAAATGTGTATTATTTTATATAAGAACAAAGTACTGACATTTTTAATCACTTTAATAGCTTGTAATCCTACTATTTGGTAACATTGGAAATGTGCTTTATTCATAAAATTGCGTCATTTACTCAGCTATGCTTCCATGGGCATCATTAACGTGCAGAGCCTTAGAATGTCAGTGTCCAGGGGGCACCCAGCATTCCTGCTTGACCCCTGGACCCCACAGCCCAGAATCTGATGTCAGCCCTCAGGGCAGCCAGCCCCTGCCCCAGTGAAGACACAGCAGGGCAGGTCACCTGCAAGCCCACAGCCTGGCCTGGCCTTGGCCTGTTCCCATTCCCAGGGAAGTGTGAAATGCCTGGGGCCGGGGCTGCCCTGGTATGTGCCAGCTGCTCACTTCTGGCTGAGGTGGTGGGACAGGACCTCGTTGGTGAGATCCTTCCCTGATGGACCCATGGAGGGCTGTCCAACGCTGCTGTTGCCCCTGCTGCAGGGAGTCACTGCCCCTGCTGCCCACAGGGGACAGGGATTCCCCCATTGCATCCAAATACAGTGGATGCAGACTTTTCTATCAGTATGTTCTTGTAAGCTAGCATTGGCATCCAGAGGGAATGTATTTGCCATGGTAGGGGTGCTGCCCTTCATCCTCACTAACGAACCATTCTTCTGCTGGAAGCTGGTATTGAAAACTGCCTTCTCTCTTACCTTTATTGTAGCACATGACTGGTGTTCTGTAAGACAATAATGCATTTGGACCAAAAGTGCAATTTTCAATTGTCAGCTGTCTGAAATTAAGTACAGGTTTGCCGCTTTTCATACTTGAGCAAAGTACTACCTTTTTGCTTCAGGCTTGGCTGGGAAAGAGCTGAGATTTTCTATTGCAAATATTATCTTTGCAATAATAGCTTATACCGTGAGTTTTTGCTCAAAAATGGTGAAGGCCTTGTGTGGGGATGCCTGGCTTCTATGGGGCTTCCATCACATTATTCAGCCACAGTAAGTTCCATCACAACCAAATCTCAGATGGCTTTAAGTACATAATTTAAGATCTATTTGCAGTCACAGGTCTCTACTCTTTTTAAAGCAAAGTCTTGAAATGATAACAAATAATCTGAGATCCATCTGGAGACCAATTAACACTGTCTCTGCTATCAAGATGTCTTCAGTGCTAGACAGCTGAAAGGACATATATGTGCTCCATTGATGTGTGTCTGTATATCCTGCATACTGTCAAGATTATTAAGGAGAACCATTCTGAGCTGGAGGAATTAGCAGTGGCCTCTGCAAAGCATCAGCACTTCTCTGCATCACCGGCGAGCTATAGTGCTTTGTAATTTTTTCCAAGTAATAGTTTTGACTTCACCATCCTCTTGTCCTTCCAGCCTATGAAACCAGAGATGTTTTCTGTGCCAAGACCTCCTTCCAGCCATACTGCAAACTGGCAATGCACAAAGAGCAGCTAGCGGAATGTCCCATTAGTCAAATATAGCAACAAAATCAAATGCCCTGCTGATGCACTAGCCTCCATGTAACAGAGCACTCTAAGTTTGATCCATTGTTGCCTGTGCTAATCAGCAGCACTCTTTTGCTGTTTAGTTGTTAATTTTGTATTGTTTCAAATCCTAAATGTGAAGCATAACACTGGTGTTATTTTTGGTGTATTGTAGAAGATCAATGGAGAGATTTTGGCAGTGGGATATGGAGCATGAGGGCTTGCAGTGTTGCCCTTTGTGCTTGGAGTCAAGGCAGGAGTGGAGGCTTGTGACAGAGGGCAGAACTATGCTCTGCTTACTGTTGGGCACAAGCAGTCTGCAGCTGAAAGCAGAGGAGGCTTGATTTTCATGCACCTTTTGAGCACTGTGAAAGTGACTAACTGCTCTTTCCTTTTGAAACTGGAAAGAACATCTGGTGGGTTTAGGCTATGCCTTTAAAATTTAGTTACAGATTTTGAGCAGAGAAGTAGAAAAATAAAAATAAATCACTATTGGGTGTAAAAAGGAAAACAAAAGATTATTCTAAACAAATTCATTGGAGAGAGATCTGCCATAAAATTAGCTGTACCCAAACAATTCTTTCTCTTTTCTGATCTCTCTTTGCTTGCTGCACTCAGGAGAGATTTAACTTGCCTCTTTTCGGCTGACCTCGGCTTGGCTGTGATGTTTAGTTAACTCTAACCCATTGCTTTCTCTCTGCTCTTCTCTCATGGGACAGGGGGATGGGGGTGGGGCAGTGGAACAGCTTTCCTGGTCTCTGACCAGGGGAGTTTTCGTGTTGTTTGCTAACTGTAACTATCTGTATAATATTGTAACCCCTGCATATTTTGTACATATCCATTGCATTCCAGTGTAGAGTGTAGTTTTGCCTGTAAATACAGCTTGCATTTGCTTCTGACTGAATTGATCTGGCAAAGATAATGTGTGTGTGTGTGTTAATTTTAGCCACATTACACACATCTGGTTTTGTTTCAATGGCAATTCTTGTTTCTGAATCCTGATGATCATTTGGTTTTGCTGATTGTGAGTTTGAAGCATGTGTAGACTCAGGAAAATTTCAGCAGCTTCTGTATGAGATCAGTTTTAATATCTTTCTCCATGACTGTTGGATAACAACTTCTCTATAAAAAGAAGAATAATGCTTCTTGTGTACAGTTACACGACAATGGGAAAAATACAGTCATTGGGAGGTTAATGATAATGGCATTTAACCACATTATTTACCTGGCCTGCTTACAGCTGACCTGTGGCAGTGTTCTGAACCTATAGCTGCATAATAAAATGAGTGATAATCATCATAGTACATAGAAACTTTATTTAAGATAATATTGCCTCTGAAAATAAGTAATCTCACAGGAGCCTCATTTTAGTATTGTATTTTCTACCCTGATCATATATATGTCTTGAATGTTCACTGTTGGTTCAGAAGTTTGTTTGGTGGTTGTAACCTCATTCTCTCATTGCATTGCTTAACTAGTGTATTAAGTACTGTAGCAGGATATAACAAAAACATTGGATCCTGAATAATTTTGTATTATGCATTCACTAAGAAATTATGCTCCTGACTATTTCAGGCCTTTGAGCAGGCTTACATATATGCTACAAGTTGGATACAAGCCCCTTCTGTTTGAAAGAAATAATATACTTAATACTTGAAGAAAAACTCAGGTTTATGTTGCAACTTTGTTTTCCTTTCCCGCTTTTGGCAGCATATTTTCTGTACTTTTGCACTCAGCTCAGAAGTACATTTGCAATTGTTTGTTATCTACATGAATCCCTGCTGTCATAGATTGGTTAGAACTTGACTTCATCATACCAGGCTCCTGCCTTCTTACAGGAGCAGCTTACAAGTTTGACTGAAGTGGCCTCTAGTTGGTAATACACTATGAAGGGCAGCATTTCATATTGACTTACAAGAAGAGAAGGTTTATTTTGGACTTAGGAGATGTTACTTTTACACCTACTTTTGAAAGCTGAAGGGAGAACAGTAGCCTTCTACCCCATTCCCCCTGAAGCAAAGAAACTAGACAACTGTGAATGGAACAAGCTGAGGCCATGTTAGAGATGGCTATTTAAGTTGCACAGCATGGATGGAATTGTTGAATAAGTATTCTTTCTTTTTCTTGAATCACACAGATTCTTGTAAAAATGTAACAAGCTACTATTCTGAATATGCCAAATAAGAAACAGATGGATCTCTTCAAAGAATAGTCCATCAGTGAAATTAATGGGATCTCATGTTTAGGGACCAGGCACCTCCCTTTCCTCATGCCAGCCTTCTTGGCTTGAATAAAGAGGTTCCTCTAGCAATGACTTGCTCATGGCAAAGAAGAAGAAAGAAGTTCTGATAGCTACAAAATAAGACACTATTTCCCTCCCCCCTTTAATAACGTATTCCTATTGTGTCATACCCTTGGCTCTTGTTGTAGGTTGAGAGACCAGTTCTCCCACCACGAGCAAAAGAAAGACTCAGACAAACGGATTGCAGAAATGGTGGAAAGTTTAAATGGAAAAACAATGAAAGTTTTACAGAGAACCACAAACTCTGTGACAAAAGAGAGATCCCAAAACGTACCCAAGAACATCCCACCCTCACCTGGGGGTACAACCAAAACCCCCCAGGGCTCTTTCTCCCCACCCCCCAACCCAGGGCTCAGCCTATTACCTAGGCAGCGGTGAGGGAAGAAAGAAACAGAGAGGACCCCCTGCTGATATTTTATAGGGGAGCAGGGCATTATGGGATGAAATACCTGGCTTCCTGTGACCACCCAGAGGTTGGCAGAGGTTGGTCTCTTCTCCCAGGCAACCAGCACCAGAACAAGAGGACACAGGCTCAGGCCGTGCCAGGGGAGGTTTAGGCTGGCGGTTAGGAGGAAGTTCTACACAGAGAGAGTGATTGCCCATTGGAATGGGCTGCCCAGGGAGGTGGTGGAGTCACCATCATTGGAGGTGTTCAGAAGGAGACTTGATAGGGTGCTTGGTTGCATGGTTTAGTTGATTAGGTGGTGTTGGATGATAGGTTGGACATGATGATCTTGAAGGTCTCTTCCAACCTGGTTTATTCTATATTCTATATTCTTCACCCACTGTCTGGGCCCTCTTTTGGCACATCACAGGTGTGGCTTGTGTGGCAGCACCCAGCCTAAACCACCACAGCTATTATGCAGAAGGTTTTCTGTGGTGGTCTGATTTTTACACAAGGCTTAACCTTGTTGTTGATGTCTCTTTCAGGCCAGAATTCAGCTTGTGTAACTCCATTGCCTCAGTGGAGTTTCTCTGACTTGACTGTGATGCTCTCCTGTTAATGCTGTGTAGAGCTATATTCATGTGACAGTGCAAAAGTTTTCTGAATGAAGAAAATTCCAGTTGCTACAGCATGCAATGGGATGTACATGATACTTCTTAGACAGCAGCTTGTGCATTTTAGATTAGAACTTTGCTTCAGGTTTTGCAATACCTTTCTGCTTTAGCTGAAGCTGCCCTGTTTTCTTGCCTTGTGCCACCTTTCTCAATAAAATAAGCTTAGAGGTATGAATGACTAAGTACCTCTACCACCTTCATATTTGAGCTGCTTAGACCATCATGAGTATACATAGCATGTCAAGCCTTGGGATGCTTGTGAAACAGCCAAATGGGAAGAAAGCAAGCATGAGACAAATCCTGTGATTCCTGTAGCTGCTCTGAGTGCTCCCAAGGGTGTTACAGGGAAAACACATGAGCTACGTGAAAGATGAACTTCAGAAAAGTCAGGTAGTAAAGCTGGGATGTTCCTTTACTGCTGTTATTTTATTTTACTTGAGGTATTTCCAAGGTTAGGTCAATGGAATGTACAGTCCTTTTTTGCTGATAAAAAGACAAGTTAACCCAGATAAAGCTGATAAATATTGCTATTTTGATAAGAGAAACAAGACTCACCTTTAGAAGGGAAATACAATACAGTAAACATCCTTTTGTACTGACCTAGTTATTCTTCTAAACTTGTGCCAGGTTGAGGTATTTGCCTTCCAAAACAGAATTTTTGCAGGAGTCTGCAAAGTTCTGCAATACCTTTCCCAGTAGCTGTTGAGTGAGCCAAAGGCCTGTGGTCAAGTGGACGTCTCAGTTACAAATCTTTACTGAGCATCTAATACATTAGGCTCCAAGCCCCATAGACCATTCTCTTCCTGAGCAAGGCTACAGAGCATTTAATTTCCAAGTTCACCCTAGTTCCAATGAAAACACCAGGAAAAGAATCCAGTCTTCAAAAGGTGTTGTCCATGAATCTTGGATGTCCATGATGTTTTGGTTTAAACTATTGTAAGTGGTTAGGAAGATATTCTTATATGTTAACATGATTTTAAGCCAACCTGAAAACACAGAGGAAAAACCCATAGATTTTCAAATTATAGCACTTCTCTGGAAGCACTGAGTATTTCAGGAGTTGTTGTGAAGCTGTCCTGTTCAGATTTTCTCCCCTTCTTGTGCATCTCACCTTTACTGCATTTGAGAATAATTTTAAAGTAAATATTTGGAATTTTAAAGTAAATATTTGGTACAACCAGTGTTGGTCTGTGGATGTTACTGCCATAGGTCTCAGACTGTACTAAGATTACTTGGTGTAAACAAAGTAGAGATCAGAATGGAGGTAGATGTGAGTGCTGCTACCCACAGTACTGAGGGTAGTTATGCCAAGTTACTGGCCTGGGATGCTCCCACTTAGTGATAGCTCTCATCAGTGCCTCTGGTTCATTGTGCAATTTCAGTGTCAAAATGAACATGTTTCCGTGCTACCTCATAACCTTTCAGAGGACGGAAACACCTTTCTTAGAGAAGAGAGGGTAGACTAGGTAGTGAGAACTGGTGTGAAAATAAGTCATATTTCTTTTATAAAGACATCTGTGTTCAGAATCAGTCTGATGTGAGGCTGGAGGAACCTGATGTGCTTAGGCTTGTGCTTAGACCTGCTATAATAGTAACTGTTATGCCCTAATTCAGGGCTTCTGCACTTCTGTCTCCAGCATGCCAGGGGGCTGGAGAAAAAAGAAGCCCAGCAAATGCTTTTATGCTCTGCTATGATAATAGTGGTCTCAACATGCTCTAGAATAGTATAGTGTCTGTATGGTGGAGAGAAAAGAAATATTTGAATAGAATAGAATAGGATTAACCAGGTTGGAAAAGACCTCAGAGATCACTGAGTCCAACCTATCACCCAACACTATCCAGTCAACTAGACCATGGCACCAGGTGCCTCATCCAGCCTCCTCCTAAACACCTCCAGTGATGGTGACTCCACCACCTCCCTGGGCAGCACATTCCAATGGCCAATCACTCTCTCTATGAAGAACTTCTTCCTAACATCCAGCCTAAACCTCCCCTGGTGCAGCTTGAGACTGTGTCCTCTTGTTCTGGTGCTGGTTGCCTGGGAGAAGAGACCACTCCCCACCTGGCTACAACCTCCTTTCAGGTAGCTGTAGACAGCAATAAGGTCTCCCCTTGAGCCTCCTCTTCTCCAGGCTAAGCAACCCCAGCTCCCTCAGCCTCTCCTCACAGGGCTGTGCTCCAGACCCCTCCCCAGCTTTTTCGCCCTTCTCTGGACACATTCCAGCAACTCAACATCTTTCCTATACTGAGGGGCCCAGAACTGGACACAGGACTCAAGGGGTGGCCTAACCAGTGCCGAGTCCAGGGACACAATGACTTCCCTGCTCCTGCTGGCCACACTATTCCTGATACAGGCCAGGATGCCATTTGCCTTCTTGGCTGCCTGGGCACATTGTTGGCTCATGTTCAGTCTACTATTAACCACTACCTTCAGGTCCTTATCTGCCTGGCTGCTCTCCAGCCACTCTGACCCCAGCCTGTAGCACTGCCTGGGGTTGTTGTGGCCAATGTGCTGAACCCGGCACTTGGATGTGTTCAATCTCATGCCTTTGGACTCTGCCCATCTGTCCAGCCTGTCAAGGTCCTTCTGCAGATCTCTCCTATCCTCTAACAGATCAACTCCAGCCCTCAGCTTGGTGTCATCTGCAAATTGACTGATAATGGACTCAATCCCCTCATCCAGATCATCAATGAAGATGTTGACCAGGATGGGGCCCAGCACTGATCCCTGGGGTACACCGCTAGTGCCTGGCTGCCAGCTGGCTGTGGCACCATTCACCACCACTCTCTGGGCTCGGCCCTCCAGCCATACCTTAAAGGGAGGAGAAGGATGCACATGGAAAATTGCCTGAGTGTTTTGTGTTTCACGTTCTCTTTCCATGCCAGTGAGTGTTCTGGTAGCACAAGGTAACTTGCATTTAGAAATCTTCCTAGAAACATTCAAAACAGTTCATCTTTACAGCAGATGAAGGTTCCTTGAAAAGCAGAGCTCCTTCCTGATGGGATGCTCGAGGTTTTGGAATATATGTGGTTTATTTTTGTCATGAATTAGAACAGAGTATCAAAAGCATTTTAAATGTTGTTGAAATTGAAATGTTTCTCTTTGGTACCATCAGAACAAATGTAGGAAAAAGAAACCCTCTCCTTTCAGAGAAGAAATGCTGGATATTTGATGATGACAATATTAATGACCTTGGAAAGTGCATTATAAATCCAGGCCAATGTCAACATTGGTATCAGTGATAGGTAAATTTGTTTAGAGAACATTGAAAGCAGTTTATTAATGATGTTTAGAAATGTCTTATTGTACTTAGAACTTATAGTTATTATAGTTGGAGGTGACCTGTTGCTCAGTTACCTGGAACTCAAAAGTTTTCCTTGCAATCTATCATATTTCCTTGGAAGGAAACAAGGCTGGCAAAAATCAGCATTACTGATAACTTTGTTTCCAAAGTTGAGGAGTGAAGTGAAAAAGTCCTTCTTCATCTGAATGGTGTTGTATACCAACATGTTCCACTGTCAATTATAGTCAAGAGAATCCTCATTTAGAGTCTCTGAACAATGATGGTACATTTTTTTCTCTGGGTAAAGAACAATGCTGGCTATGCTTGTCTGTGGGATAGTCATTAGTAGTTTGATTAGCATTGTTCTGAAATTGGTGTTCCAGCCAAAACCTAGTAACCTCCCCCAATCCCCCTCTGTGAAAATGATGCTAAAACTCTGTAGGAAACAATGCCGTTTTCAATTATTTTGTATGAACTTCTTTCTTTGTTTGTTCTTGGCTGTGTCTGGACATGAAGGGGGAAACTGCAAACTGGTGAACATTCTCATCCCCCCACTAACTTTGAGAAGAAGCACCAGTTTAATTAATTCTTAATACCACTTTCTAAGTGCTTTCCATTCAGAATTATCAAGATGACCTTATCAAAATGCTCTCTTTCAGAAGTGTGTATGTTTTACCCCATCTGTTCCAGGTGAACTGAAAATGTGCACCTCTTCACTCTCTCTTGTAGATCTGATGAGGTTTTCTATTAATATGGGAGTGTTTTTCTCCATGAATCTGTGAGCCATCATAAACCAGTTCTGCTCTTTTTATATCCTTCAGTGATGGCAGACAGGGTAGAATGCATGATGTCTGAATTTCAGTAACTTGTTCGTAGATATAGAAACATGAGGAGATAAAGGATACACTCCTTTTAGCTGGCCTGATCATAGAATCATAGATTCATAGAAGCAATAAGGTTGGAAAAGACCTCAAAGATCATCAAGTCTAACCTGTCACCCAACACCTCATGACTACTAAACCATGGCACCAAGTGCCACGTCCAATCCCCTCTTGAACAACTCCAGGGACGGTGATTCCACCACCTCCCTGGGCAGCACATTCCAACAGCTAACAACTTTCTCTGTGAAGAACTTTCTCCTCACCTCAAGCCTAAACCTTCCCTGGTGCAGCTTGAGACTGTGTCCTCTTGTTCTGTTGGTGGTTGCCTGAGAGAAGAGACCAGCCCCCACCTGGCTACAACCTCCCTTCCAGTAGTTGTAGAGAGCCATAAGGTCTCCCCTGAGCCTCCTCTTCTCCAGGCTAAACAACCTGAGCTCCCTCAGCCTCTCCTCATAGGGCTTGTGCTCAAGGCCTCTCCCCAGCCCCATTGCCTTGTAGATATCATAGAATTTAGTGTACTATGTCTTGTAATGGTCACAGAGATGAAGACATAAATGTGGCCAGAAGTAGGTTGAAGGCTACAAGACTAGTGCAGAAATTGTCATTGTTGTTTGTTTGGCAGGAATTGCACTGTGTAGGTAGTTGAAGGTTGTATCAGCAGTATCCAGTGAAAACCAGCATTTCTTTCTCCACATGGAACAGCAGGAAAGGGGCCTTGAATGAACTTACACAGGAAGTGAGCCATCCAAAAACATGATTTCTAAATCTTTCATGGTTAGAGAAGGGGAAGGAAGGCCTCCATCTGTGAGGTACACAGATGATCACAGGTTTTTCCAGAAGAAATGGGTGTTCTGACTTCATCTGAGGTTTAGACTGAGTGAAGTCTGAGCAGCAAGAGCCAATCTTTGGTCTGTGTTATGGATCAGTGGAGACTTTTAGGCAACTGTTCTCGGGTTTCTATCATTTTACAGCATGATGTTACCTGCGTATGAACTTTTTCCTTACACAAATCTTTTCAACAGTGCATGAATTTGTCAGTCTGGGAAGGGGTTGTGATGTCAATAAGGAAAAACTTTATTAGACTCTGTTAAAATGAGAAGGGATTTCCACCCCCACTCCCCCCACACCCCCCCCCAGTCAATTAATAGTGAAGAAATAAAGAAAACCCAATGTCTTCTCCAACACAGCACACCATGTACTTGTTATTAAGGACAATGTGTGTGTGTGCTGAGTGCCACATTTCAAACTTCAGCTGGTTTTGCTGTTGCACTATTGAAAAACAAGTGGGGTTAGAATTTCATAACAATGGTAGAAGTATGTGTGTGTACATTTGTTTCCCACTGAATTTGCTCCCATTTTAGCAAAGTGCCCTGGTGGTGTGTTTTGTTTTGGTTTTACCCTAAAGCATGAAAAACCCCCAACAAAAATCAGCATCAGCAGTGGATGGATGTGTGAAACCAAGAGGCTAAGGACGAAATTGTTTTCTGAATCTAACTGGTATTTATGCTACTATTGTGATAGCTGGCTGAATTCTTCAGCTAAGGATCTCAAAAAGATATATCTGAAAATCAAAGGCATAAAATCAAAGATATCATTAGTGTTTGTATTTCTGTAGGCTGAGCTAACATCAGGCTGTTTTATGGTGCTGTATGTTACCTCTGCAAGTGACTTCGTGGCTTCTGTATTTCACTGCAGAAATCTTTTTGTGGCTGCATATGAGGCTTTCAGGGCTTTGTTACATGATTTCAACCACATTATGCAGGGTGAAAGGGTTAGTGTACCTGTCTAATTTGACAAGACAGATGAAGTGAAGGAACCAGTCTTTATTGTTGAGATAAGGAAATGAGGTGAAGGAGACATATGGCATTGATCAGATAGATTAATGGTAAGAACTGAGGCCATGTCTTACAATTCCCTGAATGATCAGAGAAAGTGTTTCTGTTTGGTTATGGCAAACTTGCACAGGTAGTGTGCCATAGCAGAGTCAGGTCTGGTTAGGTCTTCTGGAATTCCCCTCCTTTCTCCCCTGAGTATTCGCAGCAAAATGCATTTTCACTTACAATGCTTCTGCAGCGCTTTTGTGCGACGTGCACGGGAAGCTGAATGACTGTCTGGGGACCTTTTAACTGGATCTATAAAAAGTCTGTGTCGATAAAGTCCTGTCAGATCTATCCTTCAGTGCTGTGATTACAGAGGGGGAAAAAGAAAGGCATTGCTCAATGCGGCTGTTCTATTCCAGCATGTAATCTTCTCCCATGTGGTCATGTTTCCTCAGATAAGAAAAGTTGCTGCCCTGGTGTCAGTGGGGATGGGGTCGGTGAATGAGAACAGGAGCATTTGGATTTTTTTTTGTTTCCCACAATGGACAGTTGTTTTCCTGATTAAATAAACTACCTCCATGGTTACTGAGCAAAGTTTACTTCTGTGAGAAATAGGTAACCATGTTTGTGCAGCGCAGGTATCGGAACACAGAGGATCTGAAAGGACAGGTCCAGAGGTCGTCAGCGTAGTGGATACGGTGAGGGAAATGCACAGACACACTTTGTGTGGGTTCTGACGTGTACTTCATGGGATGCTTCCTTTCAAGCACTGGTGAGCCAGACAGGCAAAAAGTGCATGGAGATATTGAATGACTAATGTAGGATCATGCTAAAATATGTGAAATAAGGTGTTGACTGGAATTTAAGCCAGTGCTTTAATGGAAGGATGTCATAGTATCATAGTATCAGTCAGGGTTGGAAGGGACCACAAGGATCATCTAGTTCCAACCCCCTGACATGGCCAGGGACACCCTACACCAGATCAGGCTGGCCAGAGCCTCATCCAGCCTGGGCTTAAACACCTCCAGGGACAGGGCCCCAACCACCTCCCTGGACAACACATTCCAGGGCTTCACCACTCTCATGGTAAAGAACTTCTTCCTCACATCTAGCCTGAACCTCCCCACATCCAGCTTCATTCCATTCCCCCTAGTCCTATCACTACCTGAGATCCTGAGAAGTCCCTCCCCAGCCTTCCTGGGGCTACTTTTGTTTCACTGTTGCTTTGTGCTTCCTATGTGCATATGTGTATACATGTTTTGGTTGTACTTGAATTGTAAGCAAATATTCATGTTAGAAAACATGCCTGTGGCAACATCAGATGTGACAGTATCCCTGGCTGCTTGTTACCATAATTTTGAACTGGCTGGTGGAATGGGATGCAAGAAAGTTCCTTGCCTGCCCTAGTGCAGAAGCCACCTCTGTCTTGCTTGATGGTTGATGGTGACTGGATGATGTCATGGTGGAGCAGGTTAGAAAAGCGTTCACCAAGACCATTTCTATTAAAAATATGCCAGGACCTTGTACAATGGTCTAGAAAAATTGTACTTATGAAACTCATCATTACATTCCTCATATCCTCCAAAGCATCTAAAAGCCTTCAGATCGTTGAAGTTTCTCTAAAGGTGGGTAGAAAGGTGTGGATCAGACTGCATTCATAGTAGAATACAATTTTTGCATGGGTAACTTACATGTCTGAACTCTAGTGGGCTTTCCACGTTACCTTTTCTCTTATTGGGTGAATATTCTTGGTAATGGGTTCCTGTAATGCAATCTAATACTTGAGTTTGTGTTGTACAACCATCTCACTGCTTTTATGGCCACAATAATATCTCATAGTTGCAGCGTGTTTTTTGTACAGCACAAGAAAGTCATTAGTTCTCACAGCATGCCTGAGGTGCTGCTGGGGGCTGTAATGGAAAAAGCAAAATTAGGTATTAGAGTAGTTATTTGGTTCATATAGTCCACTTGAGGGAAGCAGACAGTTAGTGAGGGGCAGGGAGCTTCCATGTTAGCGGTGACTCTTAGGGGTAATGTCAGCTGAAGCTGTGCGTTGCCTGTGTGCAGGAGGATATATGATGATTGGTGTTATAGATCATGGATTTGCTGCAAAATAATATGGGTGTTCAGCCTGGGTGGAGGCAACCCCCAGTGCCTGTTGGAAGGCTATCAAAGGGGTGGTATTAGGCTGTGTACAGCAGCATGTAGGGGAAAGATCCACAGGATGTTTACTGAAACAAGAGAGGATCAAACTGTATACAGGGAGAAACCTTTGCTACATGAGGGGACTCAGGCACTGAAGCAGTGGACTAAATGCCCTGAGAGGTTGTGCGGTCTCTGTTCTTAGTGGTTTTCAAGACACAGTTAATGACAGCCCTGAGCATTCTGGGCTGACCTCATGGCTGAGTCAGCTTTGAGCAGGAGGTTGGACTTGAGCCATCCTGAGGTCCCTTCCAACCTAAAGTATCCTCTGATACCATGACACCTTATACCCCACCAGTCTATCATGGTAGTTTCTTGAGAACAATGATATTTTTTTTTTCAGTGGAATCATGTTTCTCTCAGAAATTATTTCAGCTTTGATTAAAGAATTATATCCTGTTACAAGGACTTTGTTTGTTATGCTTGGGTGAGAGCTTACTTCAAAACTCTCCATCCTAAATTTCATAATACCTTTTTCATAAAACCTCCTACCCCTTCTCTGCTCCCCCCTTTTTTTCCCCTCTTCCTCCTTCGTTTCCAGAAAAAGTTTGCAAATAGAATTACAAAACCTCCTGATTTTTAAGTCAAGTATCAATATGGAGGACAATATTTATTAGTCCAATCTTTGGCTCCATTGCAGTGGTTTTTTTGGTTTTGTTTTTCAATAAATCAAGGGCAATCTCCTTTTGTTGTCATTCCAAGAAGCTTCTCCTGAGTCATTGGGGCACATTTGTAGAGCAAGGGTGAATTATGGGAATACATTACTTTTCAGACATACATTGAGCTGGCAACTGAAAGTTCCCACCATCTTGCTTTAGGGGTTAATACTCAAGCATAAGCATTTTTTTTTTCTATCTGCAAAAGTCAAAGAAGTATTGTTATAGTCTTAGTTCTACTTTATTATGTTGCAGAAATGAAGTTGCAGAAAATACAAAAGAAGAATAAACAGCATGACATTGTTCCAAGATATCTATTAGGAATTCTCTGTGCTACGTCCACACTAGAAATTAAGGTATGTTTTTTGTTTGAATTTTGAAGTGACCTGATGTACATAGCTCAGTTTTTATTCACCATGTACAAGTCATGAGGGAGATGATAAGATTTGGAAATCTGCACAGAGAGAGTGATTGCCCATTGGAATGGGCTACCCGAAGAGGTGGTGGAGTCACCAGCACTGGAGGGGTTGAGGAGGAGACTTGACGGGGTGCTTGGTGCCATGGTTTAGTTGATTAGGTGGTGTTGGATGATAGGTTGGACACGATGATCTTGAAGGTCTCTTCCAACCTGGTTTATCCTATCCTATCCTATTCTATCCTATTCTATTCTATCCTATTCCTATTCTATCCTATTCTATTCTATTCTATTCTATTCTATTCTATTCTATTCTATTCTATTCTATTCTATTCTATTCTATTCTATTCTATGGCTTGTTTGTTGCATTTAATTGGAGAAAGAATGTGATAGGAATCACATTCACATGGAATTTGAAAAAGGAGAAAAAAAGGATTATATCATGCTGTCAACTCTACCAGCTTTTTTAACCTAATCAGCTGTGTGGTGGGACTTCAGAGCTCAGATGGGGGCAAGGCTGAGAATCCCTGTCCCACTCCCCCCTCCTCTTTCCTGATCGAGAGAAAAAGAAAGGGAAGGAGCAAATCTACTGAGAAATAGTTTGGAGTTGGTTTGGAAGTAAAGAGGTAAAAATTTTCTTAAAAAAAAATAAAAATTAACACAATAACAGGAAGGGTTCACAAGCGTAAGGAACAAGGATGGATGGGGAAAAAAACCACAAACATACACAAAACCAGTCCTTTGAAGTCCTTTGAAAAGGCGTGGATGTAGCAGGGAGGAGACCAGGCCTCCAAACCACGTTACAACCCTAAACACATATTTGTACCAGTTCCCCCAAGCTCTTGGCCATGAATTTAAGGTTAGTCCATTATCCAGGGATTAGCGAGCCCAGGAAAGACAAAGTGATGTCAAGGGGGTAGAGCTAAGCAGCCAGAATTGTAGCTGCAGAATCAATACACCTAATATGTTCTCTGTTCTAAGCGCTGAAAGTTTAATTATAAAATTGATTAGTGGCTAGTTATGAAATGGATTTAAAAGGTTTAGTGTTAAAACTTTGCAGTGCTCACTGATGAATATGCTGCTTCCCTCACTAGCAGTGAGGGAAATAATTTTTCACCAGATATCTATTCTCAGCAGGAAATATCTGGTCCTTGCTTATGGCCAAGTGGCTAAGAGACATGAATGGCTTGCTCTGCATGAAGTAGATTAGTTTTAGTGAGTAACTTTTAAAAACATTTCTCCAGTCATCTTTGTGATTGGAACAAAATGAGGTTGCCTCTTCTATAGGCTTCCCATTCGTAACAGATGAGGCAGCCTCAGAGCTCCTGAGCACTACGCTACTTGTATTTGACTGACTTGCACAACATCAGTCCCGTGCTTTACACTGTCAGTAGGTCCAGCCGTCAGCAGATTGTGCTGGCTCTTCAGATGTTTCGAAAGGAACCATGCATTATTCATATGCCATAATATGAATTCATGGCCATCCTGCAAAGGAAATTACTTCTACCTACTTCTAAGGCTTCTCCCATTCAAGAAAGTTAAATGAAGCATTCAGACATGTTTTTAATTGCTCATTACTCAATTGAGAAACTTCTAAGAATGAGTTTCTTTCTATAATGTAACTTGAGAGCTCATTCATTGAATGCAATTATGCTGTATGATGGATTAAGAAGTGGAGAGGTAAATAAGATGGAGATGATAAAATAACGGTAATGAAAATTATAGTGCTTGGGTTACGTTGGAATGGGCTGCCCAGGGAGGTGGTGGAGTCACCATCATTGGAGGTGTTCAGGAGGAGACTTGATGGGGTGCTTGGTGCCATGGTTTAGTTGATTAGGTGGGTTGGATTGGTTGATAGGTTGGACGTGATGATCTTGAAGGTCTCTTCCAACCTGGTCCTATTCTATTCTATTCTATTCTATTCTATTCTATTCTATTCTATTCTATTCTATTCTATTCTATTCTATTCTATTCTATTCTATTCTATTCTATTCTATTCTATTCTATTCTATTCTATTCTTCCTCACAGTGTACATGTTCACATTGTCACTATCTTTGAATACTAATGCAGCCTTGTGGCTTCTTCCTGCAGCATATATTGAGCTTAAGGTATGCATTGTCTGTCTTTTGGACTTTAGTGTACCAGTGGCTTGGCTTCAGCCATTGGTGCTCTTTTTAGAGACAGGATTAAGAGGGCATTTTGCCCTCTCTGTGGAGAGGGGTGCTACCCCTCTCATCTGTGAGACCGGGCAGTAATTTTCACAGCTAGAAACACTAACCATCCCTCTGCTCTTTCCCTGCCTGGGGGCTCAGCTGGAGCATCCAAAGAGCTCTAAAAGCTGCTGGGCACAGACCCATGTGTGTAACACCATGGTGACCTAGATAAGGTACTGAAGTTGTTTACCACTAATGAAACCTCCATGACTTTTTCAATAGCAGTATTAATAAAGGCTTTTATAGATTCTTTAACTCAAAGCAAACACATTTTATCAGTCACATGAATGAGTGTCTTTGTCTGTCTAAATTGCTGTATGGTACCAGGCCTGTTAATCTGTAACTGGAAGGCTGGCTGGAAAAGAAACACTTTGCCACCTCAGTGAACACTTCACTGAGGTCTGCAAAAGTGGAGGATAGCCCATATGTTCATAGAAAGTAACTCATGCAGGTGACTGAGTTGCAGCTTCAAGGAGGGAATAGGAACACTTCTGCACATGGGGTATGTGGGGAGGAAGGGCTTATAGATGAACATTTTCTTTTCTGAGTGTTAACTTTTGCTGTAACTTAAGAAACCAGACTTCATGTGCTTTCCAGACTCTGGTTTTGTCTAGTGACATGAATCCAGTCTTTCCTACTTTTCTGTTTCTCTTTTTCCACCCTGTTCCAGATGTGCAGGCCTGCACAAACCAGCAGGATTCCAATTGTAATGATACTTTCTCATTCACTATTCATCCAGTTTTTTCTTGATGTGGAAATGAAATGTGACCCAAAATAACCCAGTTAGAGGGGCATGACTCAATCATTACATGCATTTGATTTAGTTTTCCAGAGTGTTACTTGAATTGTAACATTATTTTTTTTCCAAGAACTAAAACAAACAAAACCCCCAAACCCAAACCCCAAACAAAACCAACAAAAAACCCCAAAGAAACCAACCCACCCCAAACACAGAAAGCAACCCACAAACAAGAACAGAAAAATTGGATGTATGCAGGTGACTCCTATTCAAGCCAATGGCCTCTGAGGACAGAAATTGTCTCCTAGATGGAACAAATCAGCAAGACTGAGACATAATGACTGCTGGCTAACAAAAACAATACCAAGGCCCATAGTGGTGAGACTTACAAAAATGAATTCTTCAACAAATGCCAACGTTCTTGCTAGGAGGATGCAGATGAATATTAAGAAGTACATAGAGCAAAACTTCTGACATTAAGTCCCAAAGCAAAATTTTAATTTACTTCAATATCAGCTTTTCCAAAAGCACACAAATATTGAATAGTATAGAACAACTGAAAAAGAAATATTATAGTAATTACCTCACATTTGATACTGGTTAGGGGGAGAAGAGAGAGAAGAGAAGAGAAGAGAAGAGAAGAGAGAGAAGAGAAGAGAAGAGAAGAGAAGAGAAGAGAAGAGAAGAGAAGAGAAAGAAGAAGAGAAGAGAAGAGAAGAGAAGAGAAAGAAGAAGAGAAGAGAAGAGAAGAGAAGAGAAGAGAAGAGAAGAGAAGAGAAGAGAAGAGAAGAGAAGAGAAGAGAAGAGAAGAGAAGAGAAGAGAAGAGACCAGGTTGGAAGAGACCTTCGAGATCATCGAGTCCAACCTACCACCCAACACCATCTAATCAACTAAACCATGGCACCCAGCACCCCATCTGGTCTCCTCCTAAACAGCTCCAACGATGGCGACTCCAGAACCTCCCTGGGCAGCCCATGTCAATGGCCAGTCGCTCTCTCTCTGAAGAATTTCTTCCTCACCTCCAGCCTAAACCTTTCCTGGTGCAGCCTGAGACTGTGTCCTCTTGTTCTGGTGCTGGTTGCCTGGGAGAAGAGACCAACCTCCACCTGTCTACAATCTCCCTTCAGGTAGTTGTAGAGAGCAAGAAGGTCTCCCCTGAGCCTCCTCTTCTCCAAGCTAAGCAACCCCAGCTCCCTCAGCCTCTTCTCACAGGGCTGTGCTCCAAACCCCTCACCAACTTTGTTGCCCTTCTCTGGACACGTTCCAGCAACTCAACATCTTTCCTTAAACTGAGGGGCCCAGAACTGGACACAGGACTCAAGGTGTGGCCTAACCAGTGCAGTGTACAGGGGCAGAATGACCTCCCTGCTCCTGCTGGCCACACTGTTCCTGATGCAGGCCAGGATGCCACTGGCCCTCTTGGCTGCCTGGGCACACTGCAGGCTCATGTTCAGCCTACCATCAACCAGCACCCCCAGGTCCCTTTCTGCCTGGCTGCTCTCCAGCCACTCTGACCCCAGCCTGTAGCACTGCATGGGGTTGCTGTGGCCAATGTGCAGCACCCAGCACTTGGATGTGTTCAATCTCATGCCCTTGGACTCTGCCCATCTGTCCAGCCTGTCAAGGTCCCTCTGCAGAGCCCTTCTACTGTTCTATTTTTCTTTTCCAGGTAAGGTGTGAGACAAAAATGTATTGGTTCAATGATTCAGCTTGATGATCTTAAAGATCTCTTCCACTAAAATGATTCTGCAGTTGGTTTGTGTTCTGCAGATCAGAATTGGGATGTGTGGCATTCTAGAGGTTAAACAATAGCCAGAGGCAAGCTGAAGAATACTTGGGAGTCTAAGCTTACTTCATCTTCCATGCTCTTTTCAGAAATAAAAAACAGCCTTTAAAGAGCAAGCTGTGTTGTTTTCAGTTATGGTGGAAGCTGAATGAAGATATGGGAACTTTGTAATATAGGCCAGAAAAGGCCAGAGAAAAGAGCACAAAGATCCTGATATAATTTTTGGTAGTGTCCCTCCAGGAAAACTGAATTATCATTTGACATCAGATTGAAGATAGCATGGCTGGCTCTCTTCTCCTTGTATCTGAGAAGCTCTCAACAGTGCTTTTCTACAACAGCCTTTTGGGTTTTGTTGAAGGCAAAATCTTTCTAAAACTTGTTATAAAAGAGTAAATGTGGAAGCTGGTTTGATTTCTGTTGCTCAACAATCCAAGGTTAGGGGTTTTGGTAACTGACAAACTCACAAGAATGTGCTAAACTATTCTGAAGAAACTGTTTTCAAAATCAGCTGTTTCAAATTACTTGGGCTCTCAGGTATGGATAGCACATGTCCCATGCCAAAGCTAATTCCTAGTCTTAAGATCAATGCATAGGTTTCAGGAAACCAGAGCACAAAATTGTGTGCTGATGTAAAGCATAATGGATCCAATCAACCTCCCCAAACTGCTCGACCTGATTACCCCATCTCGGCATCCCATTCCTGGCCCTTAAATATCAAACTTAAAGCTGTTCATCAAACCCCTCACATATCCATTCAGTTAAAATGTTTGTTGACTTTAAACATTTTAGACACTTTAGCCTCATTCCTCTTTCCATTCCTAGAAGCTGCTGAGGTTTTTAATGGTTGCAGCTGGTCTCACTAAATGATATTTGGTACCTCTGAAAACCTGCATCTCTAATGACTGTATCCTTCCAGGGACACGCAGGATGTATTTCTGCTACGGTAATGGAAGGTGAGGATGATTTTTCCTCTTTTTCCCCTCTTGACATTTACTTAGTCACATACTTAGTACTTTCAAAAATCTGCAATGAAAGACATAAAATAAAACTAAAATAAAAGATGATTAAGTGAATGGAACATCTTCCTTATGAGGAAAGGGTGAGGGAGCTGGGTCTTTTTATCTTGAATAAGAGGAGTCCCAGGGGTGACCTCATTAATGTTTATAAATATACGTGAAGGGTGAGTGCCAGGAGGATGAAGCCAGGCTCTTCTCAGTGATGTCCAATGATAGGACAAGGGGCAACAGGTGTAAGCTGGAGCATAGAAGGTTCCACATGAGCATAAGGATAAATTTTTTCACCGCCTGGTTGGTAGAGAGGTTGTGGATTCTGCTTTTCTGGAGAAAATCAGACCCTGCCTGGATGCATTCCTGTGTGACCTACTCTAGGTAATCCTACTCTGGCATGCAGGCTGGACTAGATGATCTTTTGAGGTCCCTTCCAATGCCTACCATTCTGTGATTCTGTGTGATAGTCTTACAATAGGGAAGAACCTTGTAGTTGGTTGCTTATCTACAGACCTTTTCACAGATTATGAAATGTTTTCCTAGCAGTACCATGCTTTGTCATAGTTCTGAATACAGGACTCAAGGTTCCAAATAAATCAACATCTTTAAAGTTTTCTTGTATAACTACCAGTGTTTCCTAGACTAGTTTCTGTGTAAAACTCTAGGCTATAGTTGTAAATCTTTTGTGCTCCTCTGCCTGGCTAGTATCATTATCTGTATCTGAATCTGAATTTGTATCTGGTAATCTGTGCCTTTTGCAGTTCAAATGCAGAACGTGGTGCTCTGACCGGGCCAGACGCCTCCACTTGTAAACAGTCCCCATGAGCCTAAGTATATATTTTAAATAGATTGGTTTGAAAACTGCTTCTGTGCCATCAACAAAATCTGAATTGAGAAGGTGTTATTCATGGGAAACTTCTTGTTTACACCAAAGGAAACTTTCTAGCACAGGGCTAATCTATAAACTTAGAAGTAACTGAGAAGTGTGTTCCTATCCAAATAGAAGAGTCAAAAGAATATTTTCCTCATTTAGATAGATTTATGCAGAGCATAGAAATGCAGTGAATATAGGTTAGCTTTTCAGCTCCTGCAGTCCTGAAACAGAAAGGTTTTTAGCTTCCGAAAATTACCAGAAATCCAGTGCTGCGCAATCACAGCTTTCTAACACCTCACCTGTTGTTTTCCTCTCCCCCAATTTGGGCTGCCATTTGGTGATGAATGAAGGCACGAACACTGCTGCCCTATAGCAACAAGATTTCAGAAATGCAGAGGATCTCAGATGTCCTTTATTGCTGTCTTGTAGAATGCCCAGCATTCCAGAGTCCCAGCGTCCCACTTACAGAAGTCGTCCTGGAAGCCTTTAACAGATGAAGCAATTAACAGAAGTCCCAAGTGTATCCCTCACAGCTTCCTTATACGAAGCCCTTGCCAGACAAAGTAGCAAACTAACAGAAGCAAAGTCCCTAGCAGCCCTCACCCCACAATCTACCTTATAGCTCAGAGTGGTTGCTTTTATACTCTTTATTATCAATCCCTTAACCAGTAAAGCCCAACCACATATATAAGATAAAATCTTTTCCCAATAAGAGGTGCCAACATGTCAAGGAGGTGGCTCCTGCAGCATGTTCCAGTTGAAGGGTGCCAATGTGAAGATGTTGTTCTTGGCACACATGGAATGTGGTTGTTTTGCTCTATGCAGCTAAGGAATTGGTCAGCTAAGGAATCCTGCACTCTGCACATGTCCAGCAGCTACCCTTAGAACAGTGGCTGCAACACCCACCCATCTGCAATGTGAGGAAATGATGGCACCCAAACTTAGTGCTCTCTTGTTTTAGCTGGCAGTTGGGCCTGAAACCTGGAAGGTTTGAATTTCTTGTGCTTTGATAATGTTTGTGTTTAGTAAAACAGATACCGAAAGGAATATTTCTGGGAGAGGGGTAGGGGAGATTTGGAAAGGAGAAAGAGAGTGCACAGTTCTGACAGACCTAAACTGAGAAAAAGCCTTCTCATCATCCTTCTTTTTATTTAGTTTTTTCATTTGTTTGTGGGTTTTGTTTTTGTTCTGTTGTGGTTTGTTTGGTTTGGTTTATGTTTGGGTTTTTTTTTCCCCAGCTGGTAACATTGAGAACATAGCCTGTAATTGTGAATTGTGAAATATCTGCCAGAGATTAAAATATCATCAATAGATTCATCACAAGAAAAAAAAAATGCCATGTGGATTGCTCATGGAAAATCTAATTTTGAAGTGTTGCTTGGCTGTGATTTGTTGGAAAACTGTATGGCATCATTCCTCTGGGCTGATGTGATGAAAGTTGAGGTGCTACTACGTACTCTGAGCTACTTTGTGATTTCCTATGAAGGACATAGGACATATTATAGAATAGATATACTGGCCTTCATTTAATGCTTTCTGGGTATGCACATGCAATAATTCTTGCTTGTGGGTATTAGAATAGAATAGAATAGAATAGAATAGAATAGAATAGAATAGAATAGAATAGAATAGAACTGAACCAGGTTGGAAGAGACCTTCGAGATCATCACATCCAACCCATCATCCAACACCATCTAATCAACTAAACCATGGCGCCAAGCACCCCATCAAGTCTCCTCTTGTGACAAATACACAATTCAGCTGTCATTAGTTCCACTTTCACTAAAAAACATGTTTGTCAACTTTACAATATTTCAGTTTATCTCTACTCTTTTAAGTTGTGCTGTGGAATTCTATGCAGTTACAGCCATAGTTAATTTTAATTTCAAGCTAACCTCTAAACTAATCTATCTTGACTGCCTTTCTATGCTCTGCATAAATCTATTTAAGTGAGGAAAATATTCTTCTATTTGGATAGGAAAATACACCAGTCATTTCATAAGTGGTAAGAAACTGAGAGAATAAAGGCTTAAAGGTTGAGTACTGTGTCCAGTTCTGGGCCCCTCAGTTCAGGAAGGATGTTGCCTTGTTGGAGCGTGTCCAGAGAAGGGCAACAAGGTTTGTGAGGGGTTTGGAACACAAGCCCTATGAGGAGAGGCTGAGGGAGCTGGGGTTGCTTAGCCTGGAGAAGAGGAGACTCAGGGGTGACCTTATTGCTCTCTACAACTCCCTGAAGGGAGGTTGTAGACAGGTGGAGGTTGGTCTCTTCTCCCAGGCAGCCAGCACCAGAACAAGAGGACACAGGCTCAGGCTGTGCCAGGGCAGGTTTAGGCCGGATGCTAGGAAGAAGTTCTACACAGAGAGAGTGATTGCCCATTGGAATGGGCTGCCTGGGGAGGTGGTGGAGTAACCATCATTGGAGGTGTTCAGGAGGAGACTTGCTGGGGTGCTTGGTGCCATGGTTTAGTTATTTGGGTGTGTTGGATTGGTTGATGGGTTGGACGTGATGATCTTGAAGGTCTCTTCCAACCTGGTGTATTCCAATGTATTGTATTGTGAACACTACATAATTAGTGTGTTATTCTTGATGTGAGCAATTTTTGTCTCTTCATTTTCAAACCTCCATCTGTAGTTTTTTGACTTCATGGAGAGTCAGCCTCCTTAGAATTGCTGAATCAGATGGTGGAAGTGTCATTTACTAAAGTTCAAATATGGATATATTTTTAATAGGCATTAATAGCAAATATATATTTTTTCTTTCCAAAAGTAATTTATATAAATTATTTCGATTTGGTTGACAATGAATGACACAAAAAATGACCAAAGAACCTCCTGATTCCACAAGGAAACACAGGATTTTCAGAAAATCTGTAAGGAGGATGATCACAGGCTGAAGTGCAAGGACAAAGAAAATAATCATGGGGATTAGTTGTATCTGGATGAACTAGAGAAAGGACATAAAACCATTAGTATTTCACTGGCTGAGAATGTCACAAATCAAATCAAGGAAGGGGGGCATCCATCTGTGAGAGACTAAATCTTGTGTCTCTTGATGTGACTCAACAAAGATAAAATCACCTTTGCTGCTTGCCCAGACAATAGCTGATGTGTACTGGGCAGACACCACCGCATAACGACTCTTTGGAATGTGCACAGACAAGACCATCTCTACCCATCAGCTACCCCGGAAAGGGAGGATGATGCAAAGGATCAAGATTGCTCACCAGACTGCAGCTGCCCTGGAAATAATGGGCAGAAGCCACCACTATCAATACTCTCTAGAATATGCATATTCACCACCTGGACTCATACCTAAAAACTGCATAAGAGGTCTGAGCAACTACTAGCTGAAGAGAAGGAAAAGACCAGGGCAATGCTGCTCTGAAGAAGAAAAATGGAGAGAATACCAAGAGAGAAAAGGACAGACAGGAGAAAGGACATCACCATGTAGCCTGGAGGCAGCAGACCAGGAGGAACCCTCTCTCCATGTCCTAAGTTCCACCTGCTGCAACTCATGGAGCTGAAGAAGCTGGTCAGAGAAGAGCTTGGACTTGGGCTTTGGGGTCTCTTCCTCCCCTCCTCCAGTGGAGGACAGCACAGCCAACAAGGATGACCTCACCTCCACACAAAAGCTGCAGCAGCCTTCCTCCACATACCCAACATCTCCTCCAGGCCTAAGCAGTGGCACTCTTCCTCCACAGACTCAAACTGTCTTGGGGGTGAGGGGTAAGGTAATATAATTCCTTTCCTCTTCTCTCTCCTCTTCTCTCTCTCTGTTTTTTTCTCTCTCTCTCTCCTTCTGATCCAGGCACTTTATTCTGCTAATAAATAGCTTTGCTGCTGATATTTTGGCCTCATTTGTGCCTCTAATTTCATAACGAGGGAATATTCAAAAGAACTGAGACTCTTTCTCTCTCTGGATCAAGACACCATCCTTCAAGAATTTCCCTTAATTTCTGTCATTCTCTGTAAGTGCTGCATTATAAGAATCCTTTGTACATGTTAAAAAGCAGTGAAATTCTCCATCTCCACCGTGCACTTCCGCTGTGTGTCCCTTCTTAAGAGAAGACTTTTTTATGAGCTGGGAAGCATTCTTTTTTTTTCAGTAACTGTGAGCATGTGCTTTAGGAATTTTGCATGCTTAAGGGTAAAATGCACATTACACTCAAATCATTTTGACAAGTTTTTGCTGTGTGCTGTTTTGGGTTGGAGGATAACGCACCTTGGTGGCTATTTAACTGACAGCGAATACCTGTGCACATTTTCAGCTAATTCACAGACAGAGTGAAATTGTTAGCAGTAACACATCCACCTGTAAATGGTGCTACATTGTTGAAGTTGAAATAAGTGGATTCTTAATTTATTTACCAATGTTTTTAGTTGGAATCACTGTTGACTGAAAAAGAAAAATTGAAAATGAATTGCAAACCTTTCATATGCATATTGATAAACAACCTTCAGAACTGCTCTGACCAGACATGACCAGACACCTCAGTCACCACAGAAAGTCAAGCTCTTACCCTGTGTTTGTACACCGCCAAAGGAAGATTTAATACAATGCTCAGTATAGAATCTTAGAATCATAGAATCAATAAGGTTGGAAAAGACCTCAAAGATGATCAAGTCCAACCTGTCACCCAACACCTCATGACTACTAAACCATGGCGCCCAGTGCCATGTCCAATCCCGCCTTGAATACCTCCAGGGATGGTGAATCCACCACCTCCTTGGGCAGCACATTCCAATGGCTAACGACTCTGTGAAGAACTTTCTCCTCACCTCCAGCCTAAACTTCCCCTGGCACAGCCTGAGACTGTGTCCTCTTGTTCTGGTGCTGATGGACTGGGGGAAGAGACCAACCCCTACCTGTCTACAACCTCCCTTCAGGTAGTTGTAGACAGCAAGAAGGTCTCCCTGAGCCTCCTCATCTCCAGGCTAAACAACCCCAGCTCCCTCAGCCTCTCCTCACAGGGCTGTGCTCAAGGCCTCTCCCCAGCCTCGTTGCCCTTCTCTGGACACGTTCAAGAGTCTCAATGTCCTTCTGAACTTGAGGGTCCCAGAACTGGACACAGGACTCAAGGTGCGGCCTAACCAGTGCTGAGTCCAGGGGCACAATGACTTCCCTGCTCCTGCTGGCCACCCTATTCCTGATGCAGGCCAGGATGCCCTTGGCTTTCTTGGCCACCTGGGCATACTGCTGGCTCATGTTGAGCTGGCTGTCAATCAGTACCCCCAGGTCCCTTTCTGCTTGGCCATTCCCCATCCACCCCCAGCCTGTAGCACTGCATGGGGTTGTTGTGGCCAAAGTGCAGCACCAGGCACTTGGACTTGTTGAATGTCATCTTGTTGGACTTTGCCCATCTCTCCAGCCTGGCAAGGGCCCTCTGGAGAGCCCTTCTATATATAATTACAATCTGATGAAACTTGGAGAATATTACTCTTTCAGTCAAGTGTATTGTATGAATGATGTAAAACTAAACCTTGGTCCATTTTAATAACTCTAGTAGCACTTAGCTTTTTTGCCATTGGAATGTGCTGCCCAGGGAGGTGGTGGAGTCACCCTCACTGGAGGTGTTTAGGATGAGACTTGATGGAGTGCTTGGTGCCATGGTTTAGTTGATTAGATGGTATTGGGTGATGAGTTGGAGTTGTTGATCTTGAAGGTCTTTTTCAACCTGGTTAATTCTATTCTATTCTATTCTATTCTATTCTATTCTATTCTATTCTATTCTATTCTATTCTATTCTATTCTATTCTATTCCATTCCATTCCATTCCATTCCATTCTAAAATCTCTGCAGACATTTTGTACTGAGAGGAGAATCAGGAAGACACAGAAGGCAGAGCAATGTATAACCACTTTTCACTCTTGACGATTTTCTTCTGACATCTCAAACATTCATTGCGTGCTATGTGCTCTTCTATCAGATCAGACTGACATGTGGGGTGGGGTAAAAGTGAGGAGAAAGATTATTCTACAAGCTGTGAAACACCACTCCTCTTGTTGGGAAAAAGAATAAAATAGTGATATCATGTTTTGAGAAAGCATTCATCCTAGGGAAATCCCCCAGTGTGATTTTGGTATAGCATCCATTAATTTCCCTTACATCTGCTTCAGTATTTTCTGTGACATCTCTATTAATTATAAAATCTAGTTGTTGCACTAGCAGTTTCCAGCCTCTGATGTTCACTGTAGGAAATCTGCTAAGGTTGCAAAAGCAAGGACTTCACCTGGCTGAGATGACTTTTCAAATATTATGGAGAGTGGCTTTGCAACTATGTCAGCCAATTCCTTCAGAACTCTGGAATGCTTCTCATCAGGTCCCATAGATCTGTGCACACTGAGGCTCCTCGGGTGGCCCTGAGCAGTCTTTCCGTTTCTTTGTGTTTCATATAGAGGTGCAAAGATGTGCAGTTGTGGTGGCTTTTGTACAATTAATCATAAAACAGAAGCTCAGGTAATTTGTCTCACAAATAATTTTTTCTGCATGGAGGCATCAGAGCTTCATGGCAGAATCACTAATTGCAATTTTCAATGTGTATGATGTGCATTTAACTCTGTGCTAAGCAAATTCTCTAAGTAGCGACTATTGTGAATTAAAATGTTGAAGATCTAAAAGGTGTTTGGCAGCTTGAGTATATCTGAACCCTCACTTTCCCCTTCTCAACAGTGGTCCCCATAGTGTGTTTGTTTTGTATCTCTGTGGTCTTGAAAGAGAGGGGGAAATACAACAGTGTAGGAGATGATGTCAGACTGTTATCAAAAGGTACTGTGAGTGTGTGTGAGTGTGTGTGTTTGGAAAAGAGGAAAAGACACTGGCTTTGAACCCTAGTAAGACAGCTGCATCTGCCATACCACTACTGTTGCTGGTTCAGTACTGAGAGAGGGGAACAAAAGTCCTTTGGACCCTCTGCTTCTGCAGCTGTTGGACAAAGGTCTGAGCTTCCTGCAAATGATGTGAAGACATCATCTCTCAAAGGGTTTAGGAAAGTTCTATAAAAGCAGAGAGATGGAGGGAAACCTCTCCCCTCTCCCCTCCCCCTCTCCCCTCTCCCTCTCCCCTCTCCCTCTCCCTCTGCCCTCTCCTTCCTATCTATAGGGCACTTTTCCACTGGTGTGTCAGAAATGAAGTGATTTTCTGTCCATTCTGCCTATACAGGTTCATTTCCTGCGCATGCTTGGGCCCAAATCCTCAGCTAGTTTGGCACAGTTCTTCCCAAGTAAATGGAGCTGCCCCACTGAGGACCTAGCAGCTGAGGATACAGCATTATTCTTAGGCTTGCTGGCATGCTGAATGCAGAGAGGAGTACGGTGCTAGTCTATGCACCCTTTGACTGGATTAGCTGATCTTACAGCTATGAAGCTGGGGAGATGTGATTTCTGGAGAGAGGATCCTCTGTTTTCTGGGAACCAAGTTCTGGCTTTTGTTCTGTGTTTACTTCAAGGGTGGAAATCTAACCTGTTTGGTCAGAGTTAAATCCTTTGGGAAAGCAGAGTTTTCATGAATCTGATACTCTGAACTTACGCACTCTGCTTTGTTATAACTAATCTCAAATATGGGGTTTTTTTTGTTTTCATTTTTATATTTTGTGCCTGAATTTCTGCCAGATTACACCCAGGGGGACCTTGAGCCACATAATGGGTGAGTGAGCTTAAGGAAGTATACATTTTCTGCACCTTAATCATTCTAAGGATCACAAAAGTACATCTAATGCATTTGTAAACCAGTCACACGGGACGGAAGGTCTGGAAGTGTTGAGCAAATTGGGATTACTTGCTGAGTGTTTTGAGAAATTCTTCCACTTTTTAGGTGGAATGTGACAACTGTTAGTCATGGCAAACACAGGACAGTTTGGGATAGAATGGGAGACAGGAATACAATATTCTTGTGGGAACTGTGGGGGAAAGGGAGAGAGACATTCGTACAACAAGGCCCGGGATCTGTTTATACAGAGGAATGCACAATTGGAGGGGTGGAGAGTGAAAGGAAAGAGAAGAATGGGAAAAATAGACTTTGCCTCCATGAAATGGGCATTATTTGAAACAATAGCTGAAAATTTATCAAATCACCAAAAAACATGATGCTGAAGAATACAGAGACTAACACACAACTGAAGAGTGGGAAAGAGAGAGCAAAAGAACTCTGAAAATTAGATGGACAGTGCTGGTAATTTCAAGACTGGAGGAGGAATACTTGTTCTGATCTGTGAACCCTCTGGATGCTAATTAAAAAGTGCATGGAAGAGAATTTTACCAGAATTGCTATCATGGAATATAAAACTATGGATATTTCCAAGTGGGGACTTCCTAAGTTTAATTTTAAATAGGACTAATAAAGAAATTTCTCTTCTTAAGGCTTTTGCTTTGTATTTGCAGTTGCTTTCAAGGGATAATGCTAATTCTGAGCCTAGGGCCTCATAACTAAAAGGCAGCTTTCAGAAGAATTTGGCTCCTGCTTTTATCTTAGGATATGGGACAAAGTTTCTAGTTCTTTTAGTGTACCTTTTCCAAACCACAGATCCCTCAGTGTGTGGCTATAAGCTGTTAGGTACTGAACACTTTAAAAAACCTGGGCCTTCTTTTGCTGCTTAATTAGACAGCACTTATGGATGGTGGAGCATGAGAAAGATTGCTCTTTGCCCCAAATGTCAGAAAAGATGACGCTCAACCTCTCTTGTGCTCTCTAGGTTCCACTTTGTCTGAGATAGTACATCAGAGATGTGGTTCACTGTTACTTAATCTTCAGATTTTCTGTGTTCCTGAGGGCCTGACCTGTGAGATTCTGACTACTGCTGCTGAAATCCTTTATCACAGTATCACCAAGGTTGGAAGAGACCTCAAAGATCACCAGGTCCAACCTGTCACCACAGACTTCGTGACTGGACCATGACACCAAGTGCCACATCCAGTCCCCGCTTAAACACCTCAAGGGACGGTGACTCCACCACCTCCATGGGCAGCCCATTCCAATGGCGAATGACTCTCTCTGGGAAGAACTTTCTCCTCACCTCCAGCCTAAACTTCCCCTGGTGCAGCTTGAGACTGTGTCCTGTTGTTCTGGTGCTGGTTGCTAGAGAGAAGAGACCAACCCTTCCTGACTACAACCACCTTTCAGGTAGTTGTAGAGAGCAATGAGGTCTCCCTGAGCCTCCTCTTCTCCAGGCTAAACAACCCCAGCTCCCTCAGCCTCTCCTCATAGGGCTTGTGCTCAAGGCCTCTCCCCAGCCTTGTTGCCCTTCTCTGGACATGTTCAAGTGTCTCGATGTCCTTTCTAAATTGAGGGGCCCAAAACTGGACACAGGACTCAAGGTGCGGCCTAACCAATGCAGAGTACAGGGGCACAATGACTTCCCTGCTCCTGCTGGCCACACTATTCTTAATGCAGGCCAGGATGCCATTGGCCTTCTTGGCCACCTGGGCACACTGCGGGCTCATGTTTAAGCAGCTGTCAATCAGCACCCCCAGGTCCCTCTCTGTTTGGCTGCTCTCCAGCCACTCTGACCCCAGCCTGTAGCTCTGAATGGCGTTGCTGTGGCCAAAGTGCAGCACCAGGCACTTGGACTTGTTGAATGTCATCCTGTTGGACTCTGCCCATCTGTCCAGTCGGTCGAGGGCCCTCTGCAGAGCCCTTCTGCCCTCTAACTGACCAACACCTGCTCCCAACTTGGTGTCATCTGCAAATTTGCTGATGATTGTCTCAATCCCCTCATCCAGATCATCAATGAAGATATTAAAGAGATTGGGGCCCAGCACTGATCCCTGGGGGATGCCACTGGTGCCTGGCCTCCAGCTGGATGTGACACCATTCACCACCACTCTCTGGGCTCAGCCCTCCAGCCAGTTCCTAACCCAGCACAGAGTGCTGCTGTCCAAGCCACGAGCTGATAGCTTAGCCAGCAGTTTGCTGTGGGGACGGTGTCAAAGGCTTTGCTGAAGTCCAGGTAGACCACATCCACAGGCCTCCCCACATTTAGCTGGAGAGTATTCTACAACTCACCAGCCCAAGTCTGATGGTGTTACTCTGTCATATACTTCCCTTCTTCTGTAAGTGCTGGAGTATTTTCTTTCTTTTTCCTGAAGTGAATTCACAATGTGATTTGACTCAAGAGTTTTGCAACTGCTCTTATTACTGATGCTATAAAGTGGAGCATGTAGTGCAGATAAGCCTACTATGTTTGAAGAATCTTGATCTTTATGGCAGAATTTCTAAGCCTCTGTCAACTTCAATGAGGACAGAAATCTACTGGTGCAGCTCAGGCCCCAATTTTGCAACCAGGACTCTGTTTCATTTTTCCATAATGCAGCCTGTCAGCAGAAACACAAAGGGTAGGGGCAAAGGATCCAGGCTCCTATGCTTGCTCTGAATAATAGCTTTCCCTTGGAAACCAGTAAGTTATGGATTAAGGACTGCTCCATTTAAAACTATCTTGAGCTTTATGAGTAGAAGGATTTAATACGATAGGGGTGAGGGTAGTTAGGACTCACAAAAAGGCTTTGCTTGCAGTAGAAAAGCACAGCAAGTACTTAAAAATATCTTTGCTGGTTTTATTTTGAAAACGGAAAAAGTGAGTCGGCAATGACAGCTTTGTATTCACTGCTGTGTCCAAACTCAGTTACTCTGGATAGTATCTCCACTCCCTCCTCCCATCTATGCTGTGGGCACAAGTGAATATATATAGCTACTCCTAATTTAGCAACACGCCATCGCTACCTTCGCATGGGCTCTAACTATGATCCTGAGAGCTTTTCTGATGTAGGGATTCCTTTTCCATTGCTGTGAGTCCTGTGTCCAGCTCTGGGCCCCTCAGTTTAGGAAAGATGTTGAGTTGCTGGAACGTGTCCAGAGAAGGGCAAAAAGCTGGGGAGGGGTTTGGAGCACAGCCCTGTGAGGAGAGGCTGAGGGAGCTGGGGTTGCTTAGCCTGGAGAAGAGGAGGCTCAGGGGAGACCTTCTTGCTGTCTACAACTCCCTGAAGGGAGGTTGCAGCCAGGTGGGGGTTGGTCTCTTCTCCCAGGCTACCAGCACCAGAACAAGAGGACACAGCCTCAAGCTGCACCAGGGATGTTTAGGCTGGATGTTAGGAAGAAGTTCTTCACAGAAAGAGAGATTGCCCATTGGAATGTGCTGCCCAGGGAGGTGGTGGAGTCATCATCACTGGAGGTGTTTAGGGGGGCTGAATGAGGCACTTGGTGCCATGGGTTAGTTGATTAGATGGTGTTGGGTGATAGGTTGGACTTGATGATCTCGAAGGTCTCTTCCAACCTGGTTTAGTCTATTCTATTCTATTCTATTCTATTCTATTCTATTCTATTCTATTCTATTCTATTCTATTCTATTCTATTCCATTCCATTCCATTCCATTCCATTCCATTCCATTCCATTCCATTCCATTCCACTCTATTCTACCCATGGTGGCCTCTGTGCAAAAATACAAGGAAAATAATATGCATGAATAATTTTCAGGTGACAAGTGTGTTCAGTCTCCAGACTGCTGGAACAAGAAAGTGATTCTGGTGGAGCATAGCTCCACTAACAATACAATACAATACAATACACCAGGTTGGAAGAGACCTTCAAGATCATCGCGTCCAACCCATCAAACAATCCAACCCACCCAACAACTAGACCATACAGCCAAGCACCCCATCAAGTCTTCTCCTGAACACCTCCTGTGAAGGTGACTCCACCACCTCCACGGGTAGCTGATTCCAATGGCCAATCACTCTCTCCGTGTAGAACTTCTTCCTAACATCCAGCCTAAACCTGCCCTGGCGCAGCCTGAGACTGTGTCCTCTTGTTCTGGTGCTGGATGCCTGGGAGAAGAGGCCAACCTCTGCCTGGCTACAACCTCCCTTCAGGTAGTTAAATGGATTTTCACATAAAATTATCCTTATTTATACATGCTCTAGAGGTTGTGGCAATAGCTCTGGGCATACCTACAGAAATGTTTCAAAATTCCCAGAGATTTTGTGGCTGCATCATGTTCTTTATCAGCTCTGATGCCATTTCATATTTTGCATTGTGGTAAATGGCTGAATCGCCCTATCAGAGGGTCTCTAGCAGTTAGCAGGTCCATAAGAAAGAAATAAGGGTGGACTGTTTTCTTTGACAAGAAGCATAGATACTGTGGTGTTACCAAGGTCTGAATGAAAATGTGGAACATGCCATCTTCCATCTCCTCATGCAGAAAGTCTTCCTGCCTGGCATGAAATACTTTTTCCTGAATAAAAGCTAATTTATCTCCTTTTTTTTTCCTTTTTTTCCAGTGGGTCACAGTCTGACAGGGGTTTCAGTGCACACTGCATGCCTAAGTGAAACTCACACTGTGATACTTTCTGTTAAGAGGTCTCTGAGGCTTATACAGTGCTGGACTGCAGTGTAAACCGTCTTCAGGATGGAAGCAACCTAGGATTAACACTTATTCTTGTCAGGGCCTCTTGATTTGAGACAAGAGAAGGAAATGTGTGTGTGCTGTATACGTGAGTTTTAGGAGGCATATAAACCACAGTTAGCAAATCTGATGTGCATCTAACCATCAGCATGTCTGAACTGGGTTTGATAAAAGGGGCAATGAGCTGCGGTTATGCCGTGACTCCTCCTCTGCTACTAGAGAACAGCCAGAACTATTTGTGTGTAATTCCTGAGCATTTGGTAACTTTTGCAGTGTCACTATAGGTTAGTTCATTTTTCAGCCACACTACAGTGGTCTTCTTGTCAAGTGATTCAGCAAGGCAGCTGAGCATCTGACAGCCTGTTTGTAGCTTCTGTACAACAGCCAGTGCCTAGTATCTGGAGGGTTGTCTGAAGTTCTGGGTTGACACCGGTGGTTGCATGCTGGCCTTCAGATACTGCAAGTTTTGCTTTATGAAAGGTGAGATTTTCTGGAGGTCACTCCGAAGTTCCCAACCAGATGTCTACAAGGACTGCTTGTTGTGACAGAGTTCACTTACCTCCAGTCTCAGTGAAAGACAGGCTGCTTCCACTTAGCCTTCCCTAACAGCTCGACAAGCTGCCTTCTGAAAACACGTACAGGCTGGGAGATGTCACAGACACAGAAGAATAGTGAAGAGATGATTGGAACAGTCAGCATGGCTTCACCAAGGGCAAATCCTGCCTGACAAACCTGGTGGCCTTCTATGAACAGGTGACAACATTAATAGATGAGGGGCGAGCAATTGATGTCGTTTACCTGGCCCTGAGCAAAGCCTTCAACACTGTTCCGCACCACCTCCTGGTCTCCAAGCTGGTGACACATGGGTTTGATGGGTGACCACTGGATGGATACAGAACTGGCTTGATGGCCGCACCCAAAGAGTGGCTGTCAATGGGTCCATGTCCCAGTGGAGACCAGGGACAAGCAGAGTCCCTCAGGGATCAGTCCTGGGACCTGTCTTGTTCAACATCTTTGTGGGTGCCATGGACAGTGGCATCGAGTGCACCCTCAGCAAGGTTGCTGATGACACCAAGCTGTGTGGTGCAGTGGACACGCTGGAGGGAAGGGATGCCATCCAGAGGGACCTAGACAGGCTGGAGAGGTGGGCACAAGCCAACCTCATGAGCTTCAACAAGACCAAGTGCAGGGTCCTGCATCTGGGTCAAGGCTAATCCCAGGCAAGAAGGCTGGGGAGGGACTTCTCAGGATCTCAGGTAGTGGTAGGACTAGGGGGAATGGAATGAAGCTGGAGGTGGGGAGATTCAGAGGAGGAAGTTCTTCACCATGAGAGTGGTGAAGGCCTGGAATGGGTTGTCCAGGGAGGTGGTTGAGGCCCCGTCCCTGGAGGTGTTTAAGCCCAGGCTGGATGAGGCTCTGGCCAGCCTGATCTAGTGTGGGGTGTCCCTGCCCATGGCAGGTGGGTTGGAACTAGATGATCCTTGTGGTCCTTTCCAACCCTGACTGATTCTATGATTCTATGTCCTCTTAGACTTCCAGACAGGACATTCCTGGGTTCTTGAAGGGCAGGTCCTGCTTGATGAACCTGATCTCCTTCCACAACAAAATGTCCAGAGAAGGGCAACAAAGCTGGGGAGGGGTCTGGAGCACAGCCCTATGAGGAGAGGCTGAGGGAGCTCGGGTTGCTTAGGCTGGAGAAGAGGAGGCTCAGGGCAGAACTTACTGCTGTCTACAACTCCCTGAAGGGAGGTTGTAGCCAGGTGGGGGTTGGTCTCTTCTCCCAGGCAACCAGCACCAGAACAAGAGGACACAGTTTCAAGCTGCACCAGGGGAGGTTTAGGCTCGAGGTGAGGAAAAGTTCTTCCCAGAAAGAGTTGTTAGCCATTGGAATGTGCTGCCCAGGGAGGTGGTGGAGTCACCGTCCCTTGAGGTGTTCAAGAGGGGACTGGATGTGGCACTTAGTCCATGGTTTAGTAGTCTTGAGGTGTTGGGTGACAAGTTGGACTTGATGACCTCTGAGGTCTTTTCCAACCTTATTGATTCTATGATTCTATGAACATAGAAAAAAGAACACAGATTTCCTCTCTAGCAGGTGAGTGTTGCAGGCACCAGGATATGGAAGACTTACATAGTTTGTGTTGTTTCTATAAAGCCAGGCTTTACAAGTGTAATTTGTTCTAGAAGAGAAAGATCCTAGCTCCTCTCAGGCGGGGGAAAGGTTTGAATTTGTGTCTCTTGGGAATGCAAATGACAGTGAAAAAGTAAAATGACAGTGGGACAGTGTCAAAGGCCTTGCTGAAGTCCAGGCAGACCACATCCACAGGCCTCCCCACATCCACCAGGCAGTCACCTGATCATAGAAGGAGATCAGGTTAGAGAGGCAGGACCTGCCCTTCCTAAATCCATATATAATAACCCATATAATTAATATATCATTTGAGAATTATTGTTTTCAGTGAAAGTACTTTGTTTTCTTTTGCATTTTATCATGTATCAGTGGAATTTAGATATATGCAGTGTTTGCACAATGGAAACTAATGACAAGTAATTAAACACAATTTAAAAACTAATATAGAGAAGCAAGGGATACATAAGGAGATTTTTAAAGTGTTTTGTCCAAATGAATTTTGTGACTATCAAAGACAAAATGGAAATTAATTATAAATGAAAGAGTAACTTGATATACTTCTAATGTGTGAAATCCTTTAGCTTGTTCCAGGAGAAGAGTGTAACTGGGTTATTTTTACCAGGGAGGTGCAAAGCTAAAATGAGATTTATGTATTAGCTTGCACATACTTTTAGAATAGAATAGAATAGAATAGAATAGAATAGAATAGAATAGAATAGAATAGAATAGACCAGGTTTGAAGAGAGACCTTCAAGATCATTGCACCCAAACTATTTTATGCCATTGTCAATTGTTTTCCCTATCATGTTTGTCTTCTGGTTTTTTTGGCATGTTAGTCTGTTCCTAACACAGAACTCAAAAGAAAACATCAGATTTCAAGTCAGGCTGAAGATAGACTGTGACTGATTAAGGGCAGAATGGAGTTATGTGTTCTGCTGTTATATTAATTGTTTGAAAAGATCTGTGCTAATTGAAGAGTCACATATGTGCAGCATCTTTTCCATAGGGTGTTCAGACTGCTCTGTGAAATGGTGCCAGTGCCTGCATGCCCCTGCATTCCTATAGGCCCAGAAGAAGAAAGGCCTAGGGCCTGTGTGTAAGAGGCACTGGGCAATGGAAAGCTTCTGTAGCTCCTGCTGATCTGGCAATGCTGTGAAATCACTTAAAGGCCAGGCAGTGTCTTGTCCTAGACCGCTGTAACAGTGTGTTATGACCAGTCGTGAAAAGGATCACCTTACAAACTCCCATGTCATCAGACGTCTAACTTTCACACTGCTCTAGGAACCTACCTTCTAACCTTACCCCTTAACCCTTAGCAGGGATGTAGATGTGAAAGCACTTTAGTTTAGGAATTCAGGACCAGAGAGGCTCATTGCCAAAGGCGGTTTTCTGCACTCCTACAGTTCACGTAATTTGTAATTTTATGCTAATGATGCAGGAGTAGTTTGATTATGTATTATGTGTCTTCATAGGTCATAGCATCACTGGTTTCAGAAAAGTTATTTTTTTCTGCTTTCTTCTGGTGGAAATTAAAGTTGTATGGTATTGTTGAAAGATATCTGTAGTGGTTTGAGCCTTAACTGGGACTTATGGGCTCTGATGGGGGCAAGGCTGAGAATTCCCCCCACCCACTCCTCCCTCCTCCCTCCCAACAGAGAGAGGGAAAAAAAGGGAAGGAGCAAATCCACCAAGAAATAATTTGGAGTTGGCTTGGAAGTAGAGAGGTAAAGAGTTTTCTTTAAACAATAAATATATATATATATATAAAAACAATAACAGGTGAGGCTCACAAGGGCAAGGAACGAGGATGGATGGGAGGAGAAGGAAACCCCAAGAATACAAAACCAGTCTCTTTCTGAAGAGGCAAGGAGACAGCAGGGAGAAGGATCAGGCCCGACCACGAGGCAGAGGAGCAGGAAGACAGCTGCAGTAGCTCTTGTCCAGGAAGGCAGGTGCCAAAAAGAGACCTAATGGCTGCAATACCCTACCTGGGCAGGGAGGGGGAGTTGAACAGACTCAGTTTCCCAGGGGGAAAACACCCTGCAGGGAGGGCAAAGCACTCGCAAGCCCTTCCCCCTTTGTTTTCAGGATGGGCATCAACCCACCACAATATCTTACCTGGACAACACCACTCTTAAATGATCATGGTGAGATGCTACTTTTGGATTTCTTTCATGGTTGTGCACTAAAGATGTTAAGCACTCTGGTTTTGTTTCGTGTTGTGACTGACTTTATGTCAGGGATCTCCTTCACCTCCTGTGTAGCGGTGGAGCCATGCTAACAGCCCGCTGCTAAACACACAGAGGCAACAAAGCTGCAGACATTTGGGTTCTAAGGCAAAATTGCCCCAGCTGTTGAAAAAACCCTTTTGCCTCCTTGGTTACAACATTCCATATTACTTTGTAAACTAGTTGTTGACTGATCTAGATGAAATTACCTTCTAGAGCAATACAACAAAGTGTATTTAAGTGAGTACATGTACCCTTTATTTCCTACATTGTGATGAGAACTCTGTTTACACAATAGTTTCAGTGGAAATTCAGGGTCCTTGTCACCTTGAAACACTATTTCAATAAATTATGAGCTTTTGAGACTACTCTGCTTTATAGTTTTTGAAGTGCCCTGCATATTTATGGCACAATAAATAACAATCCTTAATCTAGCACCAGTGCCTTGTAATAAAAATAAATATATAATAGAAAACCAGTCTTAATAAAGAGCACTGTCTTTGAAAGAGTTTTCCCACACCGTTGGAAAGACCTAAGTTCATTTTCAATCAAAAGAAGAGACACTTCCTGTGGATGTAGAAGTAGGTTTCCCAAGTTTAGAATTTAATTAGATTTTGTAATAGGTTTTTTGCCTAACAGAATATGCCCTATGAGGAGAGACTGAGAGCCCTGGGGCTTTTTACTCTGGAGAAGAGAAGACTGAGAGGGGATTTATATATGTTTATAAATATCTGAGGGCTGAGTGTCAGGAGGGAGGGAACAGGCTCTTCTCCATTGCACCCTGTGACAGGACAAGGGGCAATGGATATAAACTACAGCACAGGACATTCCACCTCAACATGAGCAGGAACTTCTTCACTGTGAGGGTCACAGAGCACTGGAACAGTCTGCTCAAGGAGCTTGTGGAGTCTCCTCTTCTGGAGAATTTCAAGACCTCTCTGGATGTGTGCCTGTGTGATATGTGCAAGATTCTATGGTCCTGCTCTGGCAGGGGGGTTGGACTTGATGATCTTCAGAGGTCCCTTCCAACCCCTAACATCCTACGAGTCTATGATTTCTGCAGTTAAAATAGAAAGCCCTACATTAATAATTGTGGTAAATACAGGTGGCATTATCCAGCCACACCAAAACTGAGCTTTATACCCAGTGTCCCAAAATTAAGACTGTGGCAGTGAAAGGGCCGGTAGTGAAGCACACTGGCTGCAGCTCAGTCCACTCCAGGGTCTGTTTGACACCGTCACAGCTCTCACCATACACCTATCTTCTAAGGACAGCCAGGTATAATGGGGGTAATGGGTGAGGAAATTGTTGCTCAGGCTGGTCCTACCCGAAGATGCAGTCAGAATGTGGTGAAAGGGCATGCTCCACCTGGGAACTCCAGTCCCCTCCTGTGTCCTAATGTATAGCTTTTCATTTTCTTTTTTGGAGACTGGAGAACATGAACTCTTCAGGACTGGAGCGTCAGCAGTTAATCTACATTTTAAATATTTGTTGTCTAGCTACTGCCAAAAGCAAAAGCAAGAATGCATTTACAATGTGCAGCATATTTACTAATGCCTCAGGAACTGCGCTGATCAATGCTGTTCCCCTTGAAAGATAACACAGTGTATATTGTCCATTTAAACTCCTTTGAGTGAATGGTTCATTCCATGGCTTTTCTTCTACATGTAGAGTATATCACAGAGCAGATATACTAGCTCAAGTTCAGGAAAGAAAACCATTATTTATTGTGATTCTACAGGCAGAAGTACAAAACCTGAGCTTTGGTAACCCTTACTGTATGCAGGAAGCTACAACATAGTGACCCCAAACATTGCACTGAAATTGCAGTCAGACTCCTATCTGGTTAGAATTTTGGATTGGAGTGGCAACTCTGGCGCTGGGGAGAGCTGCTGACTTTGGTGTGGAGATGTTCAGATAGTGTGCATCTTGTCCCACAGGAATTGTTTGGAGTCAAAGGGAGTATAAGCCTAGCATACCACAGAGTATGATTGCCATACACACACTGTGCCTCATAGTTACAGCTGGTTCTTCCCTGAGGGGGAAGTCTTGTTTCCTTTCACCACTAGCTTCTTGACACTCCAAGTACATAGAATCATAAAATCAGCGAAGTTGGAAAAGACCTTAGAAATCATCAAGTCCAACCTATCACCCAACACCTCATGACTGACTAAACCATGGCTTGCTGCAGAGTTTGTGGCTGAGTCTGGAACTGCATCAGCATCTTTATGCCTCAACCTATTGTCTTAGTCACTCTGTTCTTTGGGGTCTCACTCAGCTCTCCCCAGATAGCCCAATTTCCCCCTTTTTTTTTCTCCTGGTTTGGTGCTCTTCCCCTGCAGCAAACTTCTGTCTCTACTTCTCTTTCCCTTCTTGCCACTCTTCATTATTTGATCTTTAAATATTCAGAAAACTCAATGAATGGCAATTTGTGGAAAAAAATGTAGCGGCTGGATGATGCTACATAATCTTATTAGTTATTGTGTTAGAGGTGATTGATTGTGTTTCATCAGTTTGTGAATAGGTTACTCTTTCCCAAATACTGGCATGTCTTTTCTTTTTATGCTCACAATTGATCCTGTGAATTCCATGCTATTTAATTTTCATTTTTTAAGACTAAGCTCCTTTACAGAGGGAAAGAGGAGGATACCAAATTCTCTCTGGGTAGATTCATGGGTTTTGCCAGTGTGCAGGCTCTTGATGTTTAGGCTGGAAAAAATGTGGAAATTATAAAACATCATCCAAGACAGAAAAGAAATTGAAGGATTCCTTTTAAGCATGGTTATAAGAAACAAAAATCATCCCTAAAGATGTTCTACCCCCTACAACGAAAGCAACATTTACAGAAAAGGGTTACAGAGGATGATGTCAGGCTTCAAGGCATTACTCTCAAAAATTATGCCTTATCTGGCATAATTCTGGCATATCTGGCATCTCTTCATTTAAACAACATGGTCAGAGTTTGAATTAGTAATACTGGCACTATATTCTCCATAAATGTATTAACAACCTTTATGTTGCGTAGCTACATTTCAGTTTGGTGAGAGCTGGCCCGGCTCACTTTCCCATTCAATCCCATTCAGATATCCCTGCAGAGTCAAGTAAGGTGCCGTGCATACAGAATGGGTAGAAGAGGGAAGAATAGTCTTAGCCTCTGTTTTCTGCAGGTTTATGGACAACATGCTGGGTTTATTGCAATGATATCAGTGATTTGTGGTTTTTACTTTATTTTACCCTGTTTTTCTCCTCATGCAGGTTGCCTGTAGGAAACAGTCTTTTTGTTTGCAGGTTTTCTTGTAATTTCCCCTATCTGATGGGAAACTGCAACATTATCACTTGCCACGAATAGTAAAATCTGAATGAGATATTTGAGCAGTCCCAATGGAGGTCCTGCCTCATGCAAAGAAACTACAGAATTAATGCTGGAACTATACATGCCAATGTGTTGCTTTATAGATTGTCTTGTCACAGAACCATTCATTTAGTCATTTACATGATTGTGCCTGGTGTCTTTTTCCCCTGCCACATACCTTTCCTACCAATTCTCCACAGGAAGCTAGGAAGCTGTTTTGATCCAGTCACTCGATCAGAGCAGCTCTGCCTTCTGAGAAATTTCAGGCCCGTGCTGGAGAGTCATGCCCACCTGTAGCTATAACTGATAATGGATTAACTTTTGTTTCAACAGTTGTGCAGAAATCTTTTCTTTCTGAAGACTCTGCTTTTGGAGCCTGTTGCTGAAAGTCAGGGCAGTGAACGATTAGAAGCTGCAGTTCCCTGCTCTCATTATCTTTTTTTGCTGAGGCACTTTTCCTACTGCTGATTTCTGGACTTTGACAGCGAGTGAGCTTGCAGCAAATCAGCGCACATTAGCACCCTCAAAACAAGAAAACCAAAGCTAACTCATGCAGATGTAGTACTTTAGGCAGTCTGTAGAGTGATTTACTTTCTATATCAGGGTTATGCTCACACTGCTGTGTGGCAAAGTGTAAAGGTAAACGCCCAAAGAGGGAAAGGCAGTGGCCGTGGAGCGAGCTGTAAATGCAGCAGTCTGTGAATCAAACCACTCTCTCTCTCCCACCCTTTCTAGAGATCTATCAAGCTGGCAGGCTGCCCTGCTTGAAACAAATGTGGAAAATATTATGTAAGTTTGCCCTGTGTGCTGTGCTGACAGCGCAGGCACTAGGCAGGTTTTAGTTACACTATCTGCTGTGGCTATTTTTGGTGACCAAAAGCTTCTCTCTTTAAATTTACGGCTCTGTTTCCTTTCCCTCCACCCTCTCCTGAAGTTTTTAATTTATTTTTTTTAAATCACTGACAACAGAATGCAACTCAACATCTGCAAACAGGAAAACAACATCAGCAAAGATGTTTAAGGGCAGGCTATTCCCCCTTTTTAAAGCAAAACAAAACAAAACAGCAAAGAAACAAAAACCAAAACCCAAAACATACTGCCAGAGAAAGGATATATTGCCTCTAACTGGAGCCAAGCGCTGAAACAGTCTCAGATCCCCTCCCCTGAAGTTATATGCTGTGTCAATACCTCCCTCTGCTGAAAGCTCTACATTCTTCCTTTCTTACTTGCCTATTTTTTCCTCTGACAGCACTTGCATAGATTAGGAGCAATCTGTGATATGTAATAGAGCAGCCTGCTTATGGCAACACAGCTGCTCTGATTATAAGCTCTGGGGTGCATAAACCTAAACTGTCCGTCCTTCCTCAGCATGACTATTTGCAGGCTAGAATCTGAGATTAGGAGAAGATGATAATTCAGAGTCAGATGACTTTTTAAAATCCTGGGGTGGTTATTAGGGAGCTCAAACTCCAGGCCTCAGTTTTTCAGAGGCTGTGGGATTAGGCACCCAAACTGTTAATTTCTTGTCTCAGGTAATCACAGGATAAAGATTGGAGAGTGACCAGCAGATTTTATTTTTCCCTGTTTCAGGTACCCTGAATTGACACAACGAAAGGGTAGAGATTTTGTTAGAGGTGAATGACTGGACTTAGTGGAGAATTGGGGAGTTCAAGATGCCTTGAGTTAACCCCTAATTTCAGTGAAGGTCTAAATGTAAAAGAGCCTGGTTTATAAAGAACATTTTCCTTTATGTCTGCTCACTCTCTCAGAAATGCTGAATTCCTGTCAGTGTGCTCAGAAAGGCTAATTCCTTTTTTTTCTTTTAGCAGTAACTAAGCTGCAGCAATTCACAGCATTTTCAAATTAATAATCCTTAATAATTTTTTTCCTCATTATATTCAGATGCTTCAAAGGCAGGTGAAATTTCCCTCTACTTGGTAGCATATGGGAATAACCATTTTATATCAGCCTTGATTTGGAAAAAATACAAATTGGAAAATTCCTGTGGACTTTTTCAATAGCACTTTTTAATGTCTTCAGGGGCTTGAATAATGCTAGAGGCGAAAGGAGGAAAAAGTCACACAAGTAGGTAAATATTTAAGGAAAAGAGTAATTTCTGTGTACAAGTAAATTGTCTTGATTGGATGGGGGTTCAAAAAACCCCAGCAGACAAGGCAGGGAAAGGGGAGAAGGCTGATAACAGGGTGCAGGAAGGATCACAAATGTAGGGAATAAAAACACTCAGGGGAAGGTCACACAAGGAGGAGAAGCAGCAATCATCATCATATGGGTGAAGTTTTCAGGAAGGTGCTATTATATGCAATACAATACGATACAATACAATACAATACACCAGGTTGGAAGAGACCTTCAAGATCATCGCGTCCAACCCATCAACCAATCCAACCCACCCAAACAACTAAACCATGGCACCAAGCACCCCATCAAGTCTCCTCCTGAACACCCCCAATGAAGATTTGTAAGGAGACCTGGTCATATAAAGGATGGCTTGACAAAAAATGATGGTAGGAACTAGGGTCTGGAGGAAGAGAGAGTTGTTTCATTGGAAGTGTGTTGTGGGCTTGGGGTTTTATAACTCTTTGGAGATGATTTCTCCAAGGAGGAACAGGTTTGGCCATGGAAGCACGGCGTGAGGAATGGCACTCTAGACAAAAAGAAATGTCAGTGATATCCATATGACACATTAAACATCAGGGTGTTTTTATGGAGGTTTGCTCATTCTTAATCACTGTGCAGTACATAGGATCCTTTTTACTTCATAATGTAGATATTTATAACTAAGAATAATGCTAGAAAGATTGCTGGTTATATGGAAAGGAAATCTTGGTGTTTCTTCAGATTGCTATGATATTTAGAGTTGATTTGGATGTTAATTCCCTCGTGCATGTCTTCTATAAGATACCAGATGCGAATGCGACCTCCTGAGCTGAAGAGGTGAAAAATCACTTAACAGATATGAAAAGCAAACCCTTACTGACTTTTCTAGTCTTTGGTGCTTTTGGGACATGCCAAGATTTCTAGCATTAGGTTGATGTTATTATTGCTGAAGAAAAATGAGGGTTTTTTCTTCACCCCAGCCTGTGGTGAACAAGGGTGATTTAGAGAAAGACATGTAGATCTGACTGAACTTTTAAGCATTACTGAACTTTTTGTTAGCTTGTGCTCTGTGAGAGTTTTAGATGGGTTAAGAGATCAGTGCCATTCCATGCTTTGGAGTTTATTTAGATACTGCAAGCACTCAGCTAAATGTCTCTTCTGAACAGAGCTAGATTTAGATGGGGGAGGCAGGCTGCGAAACATGCATCCCAGCTGTCAGAAATATATCTGTAATGCTGTGGGTGTGCATGTGTTTGCAGTCAGCTGAGTGACAAAGCCTAATCCAGTGACTGGGTTCAATTCTGTGAGCTCTGTAGAGTTTACCAACACTCCACAAGACTCTTCAGTGATGGAAGTCCTTTATGGAAGACATAAAATGAGGATGTGAAGGCCTTCCACTCATAGCATAACTACACTAGATTTTGATCAGTGCCTTTAGCAACAGGGTATATATTTCTGTAGTCTTCTTTAGCTCAGCATGGTAGCTATACATCTGGGCTGACAACGCATTGAACAGATGAATGCCTAAGATAGGATTTGTAAGGGGCACAGTCCTCTTACAGAAGTAGTGTCTCATGTTTGTATTGTTCAGCCATTAGAAAGTAAAACAAAAGACTCAAGGAAATGGAACATATATCAAACTTTATCATTAGCAGTTATACTAAATGCTCAGTGATGTATGAGACGAGGCGAATCTCAATTGACTTCAAGTTTTCTTACAGTCAAAACTCAGATCAGGTTCTTTGAGAGTGCAAGAATTTCTGAGCAAACCCTGATCTGCTGAATACTTGGAATTTGAACAGCAGCTTTATAACACGTGTTCAAAGCACTTGCTATAAACATTAATAAATTTCCACAGAACCCACATGATGTAGAGAAGTTTGATTAGCCTCCTCTCAGAGTTCAGCCCAGAGGCAAAGAAAGCAGAATATTTGTTCAGAGTCTTAGTATTCAGTGATGCATCTGAAAATATCATTGAGTGACTAGCTTCCATAAGCAGGCCCTCTAGGACCTACAAAGCTTTAAAAGTATTGTACTGAACAGGTTATCTTGATGAACTCTGGTTGTGATGAGAGCTATTTGCACTCAGTGCTTTGTGACAAGAATATAGATCCTCTTTTAGGTTTGTAAAAGGATTTTTATATTGGTACACCTGGCTGAGACACAGACCATTAGGTGAGCCCTTGTGGGTATATCGAGATTTTCTGTGTAAGTGTTATGATCTGAGTCCTGGTACTATTCTCACTATCCCTAAATACAATGGCTTCAATTCCCAGTGAGAAGCACAGTTTTTATACTTGAATATTCGGCTGAGCACGTACTGACGTACATCTTCTGCCAGCTGGTGATTTTTAGCAGGCCTCTGATAGAAAAATGAGCTGCACCATCACATAGAGTAGTTAATTTGCAGGCACATGGGTGTGTTTCTATTCATGCACATCTCCTCTCCCCTTGGTTCCCAAAGGTATTATACAATGTACCTATGCAAAAGAGACAGGATGGCCTCTTAATTAAGTTGCTGAAGAGAAAATGATGAGAGTTAACTCCTGTTCCTGACTCTGTGAAGCTTTCTGCCTGCAAGTCTGGATTGGTGTAATTTGTTGTTGTGATACATGAATGTGTCTTAAAAAATACTGTGCACTGGGCATTCATAAATTTTCTGTCTCCTTTCTGTGTCTGTTCCCTGGATGTCTTATGATGTATGAATTCAGTGTTGCTTTTCCACTACAGTGGAAGCATTCCTGTTTCCTTAAGGGAATGTCTCATGTATGCAAGAAAAAAGAGAGTCACTTCTACAGGTCAATTGCCTTAAAAAAGGATGGGATATTTAGCACTCATCTTTGCTCTATCTACTCACTTTAAATATGAAATTTAGAATCTCCTAGGCCATGGGAAACCTGTCTTAAAACAGATTAAGTCAATAGAGAGCTGGAAGATCTTAAAAAATTTATTTCCTCTTTCTGAGCCATAGAGAGAACTTATGATGAAATCCTGTAGAAATTCCTGAGCAGTACTTCAGGAATCAAATTTCATCTTCTAAAGGAAAAAAATAAGGCAGATGTTTAATGGATGCAACTTCAGGAACCTATTTTTGTGCCTCTGTTCCTCTCTTAACCTAGAGTTCCAGCTCTGGACTGGCCAGCAGTGGAAGCTAGGGAGTGAAGCAATTGGCACCTGCCTATCCAAACACCAGGACATCCATTCTGTCTGTCTGGAATGCAGACGCTGGGCTGGCTTTGGGTTTATAAACCTTGATTGATAACTGCGCCTGTGTGACTGCCAAGGTCAGACACCCTTTGGAATAATGTTTTGTCACCATGGGCACCTTGCTTGATGCAAGATTTAGGGATGTGGCCTATCACTGATGACATGGTTCTGTCAGTTTTAAAGGATTTCGTTGCAAGACAAAAGTAAAGTCTAGCCAGATGACAGCTTTGCTTTTTGATAACTATCAGGAACTTTGAACAAGGAGGAAAGTCTAAACTTCAACCAGTGTTGTCAATGCCTGGTGTTAATACCACATAATAACTGTTATCTGCTTATGAATATGTTGTTTCTGAGGGTTTTTGGTTAAAGAAGTTAGAGATTCTTTGCACTGTTTTTGTTTTGTAATGCAGTTGCAGGTATGACTTCCGCAGAGCAGTGTATTTGTCTTGCAGGGAGAGGGATGGCTAGCAAGTCAGATTAGGTTGCCCAGGGATTTTTTTCAGATGGGTATTCAAAACCTCTCTATATAAAGGCTCACAGACGCATTAGACAACCAACTTCCTTGTCCTCATGGGGTGGAGAGCTTCTTCTTTTATCTAGCCTGAATTTATTTCAGTTTATGCCTGTTGTCTCTCATCATCCCAAGACACATCACCATGTGTCTTTTATACTCCCCGCAGGCACTGTGGAACTGTTGTTAGCATCCCCAGGGGGCAGCTTTCTCCAGACTGAGCACATCTTGGGCTCTTCGTCCTGTCCTTGCTGGGCCATGGGCTCCAGCCATGCTGACCCTTTTGTCATCAGAATACTGAAGAGCAGACATCTAGAAAGAAAAAAAGGTAAAGGGACATTGCAAAGAAGACTAGGGTAGATGAAAGGAAAAGATAGCCTTTGAGAGTAAGAGGTTATTCTATTATTGCCTCAGCCCCACCCTTGAAATAAGCAGAGAGATTATCTGTAAAAAGAGACTGAGACAGCCAGAGGTAATAGCTTAATATATTGATTGCAGGTGATGCAGCAAAGAGTTGAATCTGCAGAAGACAGTGTAGCTGGGAAAACACACATGTCACTTCTGCTTGGCAGGGTGAAAAGAAAGTTGGGGAAAGCTATGGGCTGTGCACTGTTCTAATTCATCAGGACTTTGAGCTGAGATTGAGAAGACACAGTGAGTTGGTCATAATGATAACCTTTGAGAACTGGTACAACTTTTAAGCAGACATTTAATTATGTTGTACTCCTTTAAGCTCTGTTTACTAGCCTCAGTTGTCACTTATTGAGACTAAAGTTTCATAAATCATGCATGGTTTAGTTGATTAGGTGGTGTTGGATGATAGGTTGGACACGATGATCTTGAAGGTCTCTTCCAACCTGGTCTGGTCTGGTCTGGTCTGGTCTGGTCTGGTCTATTCTATTCTATTCTATTCTATTCTATTCTATTCTATTCTATTCTATTCCATTCCATTCCATTCCATTCCATTCCATTCCATTCCATTCCATTCCAAAGACTTGAATATAGTCTTTCTCCAAGCCTTGCAAGCTGGAGTTTCAAACATGACCTACATTTAAAAAACAGAAGCTACCAAGTTATTGGTGAGGTTGCTTCTCACCTCTTCCAGGGCCTCGACACGTCTCTGCAATGACAGCATTATGCTGAATATAGCATATTTTTCCTGATCCTTCTTCAGTAATGTTTATTCAGAATGCCCTCCTCTGAAATGATTGAAAGTAAAAGAAGTCAGTAGGATGCTTAAGTGCTACGTTACATTAATCTGTCTTACAGTATTTGACTTTTACTTATGCTAAGGCAACCATTTTGGAACAAAACTTGTTGCTGCAAGATGTTACTAATGGAAGGGTTATAGATATTAGGTTATGTGGCATGTTTGAATTTTTCTGTAGTGGTTTATGGTCCCTTGATATCCATGAAATCACTGCTTGTACTTATGACAAGACTGCCAACAGATATAAATAACGCGCTGCTGCTTTTTCACTTCCTGATGGGCAATTGGTATATTGCACAAAAGTCCAACTTTAACAGAATAGTACTCTGGAAAAACGTAAGTCTTCCCAGTGATTTGAGTAATACAAAAGTCTGTCAAGCTTAGGCAGTGATGCTAAAGCTTTTCTAAAGAAGCTTGTGTCACAGGATAAATATAGGTGTCATTTTTAATCCACACTGTTTCAGAGAGTTCCTTCTGCTGGATCACAGGAGTAGAACAATACTTTGGGTCTCCATGTATGGATTTGAGCAGGAAAAGGATGCTGAGTCACTTTTATTTCATAGATTTTTGGATTGTGTGTTTGAAAGTGAAATGCACCAAAAGTTGTTTAGGGCTGGTGGGTGATGTGGTGGTCGGAGGGTGTTTAGGCACCAGTGACCACGACATAATAGAGTTTTCAGTATGCAGCCAAGCCAAGAGGGGCAGCAAGAAGACCTCCACTCTGGACTTCCGGAGGGCAGACTTCAGGCTGCTCAAGGAACTAATTCAGAAGGTTCCTTGGGAATCAGCCCTTAAAAACAAAGGGGTCCAGGAGAGCTGGACCTACTTCAAGGAAGAACTATTGAAGGTGCAAGAACAGGCTGTGCCGGTGTGCCGGAAGATGAGCCGCCGGGGCAGACGGCCAGCCTGGATGGGCAATGAACTTTTAATAGAACTTAGGGAAAAAAGAGGGTGTATCATCTTTGGAAGAAAGGGGAGGCAACCTACAGAATGTTTAGGGATGTTGCTAGGTTGTGCAGGAAGAAAATTAGGGAGGCAAAAGCCCATTTAGAACTTAGACTGGCCTCTGCTGTGAAGGATAACAAAAAGTCCTTCTATAAATACATCAATAGCAAGAAGAAGGGCAAGGACAACCTCCACTCCTTGGTTGACACGGAGGGGAACGTTGTAACAAAGAATGAGGAAAAGGCAGAGGTACTTAACACCTTCTTTGCCTCAGTCTTCACTAGCAGGGCAGAACGTCTTCCAGACAGCTGGCCTGCAGAGCTGGCAGAAGGAGCCAGAGAGCTGCATAGTTTCCCACTGCTCCAAGAGGAAGTTAGAGATCTACTGAGCCGCTTGGACCCCCACAAGGCCATGGGACCGGATGGGATCCATCCTAGGGTGCTGAGATTGCTGACAGATGAGCTGTCCAAGCCACTTTCCATCATTTTTCAGCAGTCCTGGCTCACTGGAGAGGTCCCAGAAGACTGGAAGCTGGCTAACGTGGTGCCCATCCACAAGAAGGGCCGGTTGGATGAGCCAGGGAATTATAGGCCTGTCAGCCTGACCTCAGTGCCAGGCAAGATTATGGAACGGGTCATCTCGAGTGCGATCACACAGCACTTACAGGATGACCAGGGGCTCAGGCCTAGCCAGCATGGATTTAGGAGGGGCAGGTCCTGCCTGACCAACCTGATCTCCTTCTATGATCAGGTGACCCGCCTGGTGGATGTGGGGAGGCCTGTGGATGTGGTCTACCTGGACCTCAGCAAGGCCTTTGACACCGTTCCCCACAGCAAACTCCTGGCCAAGCTGGCAGCCCGTGGCTTGACAGGAGCACACTGCGTTGGGTTAGGAACTGGCTGGAGGGCCGAGCCCAGAGAGTAATGGTGAATGGCACCACATCCAGCTGGCGGCCTGTCACTAGTGGTGTGCCCCAGGGATCAGTACTGGGCCCCATGCTCTTCAACATCTTTATTGATGATCTGGATGAGGGCATTGAGTCCATCATCAGTAAATTTGCAGATGACACCAAGCTGGGGGCAGCAGTTGATTTGCTGGAGGGCAGAGAGGCATTGCAGAGGGACCTCGACAGGCTGGACAGATGGGCAGAGTCCAATGGCATGAGATTTAACACATCCAAGTGCCGGATTCTGCACATTGGCCACAACAACCCCAGGCAGTGCTACAGGCTGGGGTCAGAGTGGCTGGAGAGTGGCCAGGCAGAGAGGGACCTGGGGGTACTGGTTGATTGTAGGCTGAACATGAGCCTGCAGTGTGCCCAGGCAGCCAAGAAGGCTAATGGCATCCTGGCTTGCATCAGGAACAGTGTGGCCAGCAGGAGCAGGGAGGTCATTGTGCCCCTGTACACTGCACTGGTTAGGCCGCACCTTGAGTACTGTGTCCAGTTCTGGGCCCCTCAGTTTAGGAAGGATGTTGACTTGCTGGAATGTGTCCAGAGAAGGGCAACAAAGCTGGTGAGGGGTTTGGAACACAAGCCCTATGAGGAAAGGCTGAGGGAGCTGGGGTTGCTTAGCCTGGAGAAGAGGAGACTGAGGGGTGACCTTATTGCTCTCTACAACTACCTGAAGGGAGGTTGTAGCCAGGCAGAGGTTGGCCTCTTCTCCCAGGCATCCAGCACCAGAACAAGAGGACACAGTCTCAGGCTGCGCCAGGGCAGGTTTAGGCTGGATGTTAGGAAGAAGTTCTACACGGAGAGAGTGATTGCCCATTGGAATCGGCTACCCGTGGAGGTGGTGGAGTCACCTTCACAGGAGGTGTTCAGGAGAAGACTTGATGGGGTGCTTGGCTGTATGGTCTAGTTGTTGGGTGGGTTGGATTGTTTGATGGGTTGGACGCGATGATCTTGAAGGTCTCTTCCAACCTGGTGTATTGTATTGTATTGTATTGTATTGTATTGTATTGTATTGTATTGTATTGTATAGATGCTCTAAACAACAGAGGGAAGGTCTAGGTTTCAGGCACTGTTAGAAGATGAGGGTGAAGATCTTCAGGAATCTCATAACGATGGATCTAACGTGTGGACAAATAAATGTCCTTTTGACATACCTGAATGAAAGTATAAAATGTATTTCCATGTTTAGACTTTTCGTCTGTATTATTGACAGCCAGACTTTACTAGGACTGAATTTCATTTTACATCACCTATTTTCCTTCAAACTGTGCAAACTGTTTTGTCCCCTGCTGCACAGTCTCCCATTTGGCTGTTATTTCTCTCTGACAAACACACGTTGACTCTGTAAACTTGCTTTGTCTCTCGACTGTATGCTTTTTCATGTGTGCTCTTGCATCATGACTATCTATTTATTGAGGCACTCTTGTATTTTCCCTGCTTATGGAGGTAGTAGAGAGAACTGCCCAGGGATTAATCTGAGGAAAACAGCTCTCAATCTTAGAAAGGAAACTCCGTAATATCCTGGAGGCCAAGCTCTATCCAAATTTCTTATCCCAAATAGTAACTGCAAAGATTTGAAGAAACTTACTGGGCTTTGGACAAGTCTTTTGAATTCTGTGTTTTAAATGTCAAGTCTTTGAATTCAATGGAGTAGGTCTAGTCATGCAAAACACTGTGGCCAGCATGGACAGTGAGGTGATCATTCCCCTGTACTCAGGACTGGTAAGGCCCCACCTGAGGTACTTGTTTGGTTTTGGGCCCCTCCCTCTAGGAAGGCTATTGAGATGCTGGAGTGTGTCCAGAGAAGGCTTGTGAAGGGTCTGGCCCATGTCACCTGCAAGGAGCTTGTAAGGGAGCTGGGGTTGTTTAGTCTGGAGGAGAGGATGCTGTGAGGAGAGACCTTATCAGTCTCTGCAAATACCTGAAGGGAGGTTAGAGGGAGGAGCAGCTCAGCTTCTTCTCCTTGATGACAAGCGACAGGACTAGAGGAAATGGTTTCAAGCTGTGACAGGGGAGGTTCAGGCTGGATGCTAGGAAATAATTTTTCACTGAAAGGGTTATCAAACATTGGAATGGTCTGCCCAGGGCAGTGGTGGAGTGGTGTTCAAGCAGCAGTATGTGGCCCTGGTGCTTAGGTACATGGTTTAGTGTTGACCCTTCAATACTGGGTTGAAAGTTGGACTGGAAGATCTTTGATGTCTCTTCCAACCAGAGATATATTCTGTGATAATCTGAAAGTGAATAGGTATATTGGCATTGCTGGTGAGCTTTAGTCCTTTGATTTAAAGAGTTGTGGTTCTTCACTATGTGGTTCTGTGCCATACTGACTATCAATTTAATGCCAAGTATTTTACCCCCTTTCCAAATAGTAATACTGGGACACTGCGGAATGGCATGCAAAATAATGTTTATCCTGATGGTCCCCATCCAAGCAGATCTTTGGGTATGGCAGTCTGCTGTTGTCATCCATTTTTACAGGGACAATAGCTAAGCTTATTTACAGCTATGCTGCAATCTGTAAGCACCCAAGTGCAAATTTGTGATCTCCCACACTTTTAGACAAAGTGAGCATGTCTCAAAAGCTGATCTGCAGAGAAACTGGAACAGGAAGTAAAAAATGAGACCACGTGCCCTTACATCTTCTTCAATCTGTTTACAGCCCAGAGACCTGGCACTATTTCCACTGCAGATGGTGGAAAAAGCATTTTTCTTATTGGAATATATTTGTCTTAATTATACAATAATAATACAATAATACAATAATACATACACCAGGTTGGAAGAGACCTTCAAGATCATCGCGTCCAACCCATCAAACAATCCAACCCACCCAACAACTAGACCATACAGCCAAGCACCCCATCAAGTCTTCTCCTGAACACCTCCAGTGAAGGTGACTCCACCACCTCCACGGGTAGCCGATTCCAATGGGCAATCACTCTCTCCGTGTAGAACTTCTTCCTAACATCCAGCCTAAACCTGCCCTGGCGCAGCCTGAGACTGTGTCCTCTTGTTCTGGTGCTGGCTGCCTGGGAGAAGAGGCCAACCTCTGCCTGGCTACAACCTCCCTTCAGGTAGTTGTAGAGAGCAATAAGGTCACCCCTCAGTCTCCTCTTCTCCAGGCTAAGCAACCCCAGCTCCCTCAGCCTTTCCTCATAGGGCTTGTGTTCCAAACCCCTCACCAGCTTTGTTGCCCTTCTCTGGACACGTTCCAGCAAGTCAACATCCTTCCTGAACTGAGGGGCCCAGAACTGGACACAGGACTCAAGGTGTGGCCTAACCAGTGCAGTGTACAGGGGCACAATGACCTCCCTGCTCCTGCTGGCCACACTGTTCCTGAGGCAAGCCAGGATGCCACTGGCCTTCCTGGCTGCCTGGGCACACTGCAGGCTCATGTTCAGCCTACAATCAACCAGCACCCCCAGGTCCCTCTCTGCCTGGCCACTCTCCAGCCACTCTGACCCCAGCCTGTAGCACTGCCTGGGGTTGTTGTGGCCAATGTGCAGAATCCGGCACTTGGATGTGTTAAATCTCATGCCATTGGACTCTGCCCATCTGTCCAGCCTGTCGAGGTCCCTCTGCAAAGCCTCTCTGCCCTCCAGCAAATCAACTGCTGCCCCCAGCTTGGTGTCATCTGCAAATTTACTGATGATGGACTCAATGCCCTCATCCAGATCATCAATAAAGATGTTGAAGAGCATGGGGCCCAGTACTGATCCCTGGGGCACACCACTAGTGACAGGCCGCCAGCTGGATGTGGTGCCATTCACCATTACTCTCTGGGCTCGGCCCTCCAGCCAGTTCCTAACCCAACGCAGTGTGCTCCTGTCCAAGCCACGGGCTGCCAGCTTGGCCAGGAGTTTGCTGTGGGGACGGTGTCAAAGGCCTTGCTGAGGTCCAGGTAGACCACATCCACAGGCCTCCCCACATCCACCAGGCAGTCACCTGATCATAGAAGGAGATCAGGTTGGTCAGGCAGGACCTGCCCCTCCTAAATCCATGCTGGCTAGGCCTGAGCCCCTGGTCATCCTGTAAGTGCTGTGTGATCGCACTCGAGATGACCCGTTCCATAATCTTGCCTGGCACTGAGGTCAGGCTGACAGGCCTATAATTCCCTGGCTCATCCAACCGGCCCTTCTTGTGGATGGGCACCACGTTAGCCAGCTTCCAGTCTTCTGGGACCTCTCCAGTGAGCCAGGACTGCTGAAAAATGATGGAAAGTGGCTTGGACAGCTCATCTGTCAGCAATCTCAGCACCCTAGGATGGATCCCATCCGGTCCCATGGCCTTGTGGGGGTCCAAGCGGCTCAGTAGATCTCTAACTTCCTCTTGGAGCAGTGGGAAACTATGCAGCTCTCTGGCTCCTTCTGCCAGCTCTGCAGGCCAGCTGTCTGGAAGACGTTCTGCCCTGCTAGTGAAGACTGAGGCAAAGAAGGTGTTAAGTACCTCTGCCTTTTCCTCATTCTTTGTTACAACGTTCCCCTCCGTGCCCACCAAGGAGTGGAGGTTGTCCTTGCCCTTCTTCTTGCTATTGATGTATTTATAGAAGGACTTTTTGTTGTCCTTCACAGCAGAGGCCAGTCTAAGTTCTAAATGGGCTTTTGCCTCCCTAATTTTCTTCCTGCACAACCTAGCAACATCCCTAAACATTCTGTAGGTTGCCTCCCCTTTCTTCCAAAGATGATACACCCTCTTTTTTCCCCTAAGTTCTATTAAAAGTTCATTGCCCATCCAGGCTGGCCGTCTGCCCCGGCGGCTCATCTTCCGGCACACCGGCACAGCCTGTTCTTGCACCTTCAATAGTTCTTCCTTGAAGTAGGTCCAGCTCTCCTGGACCCCTTTGTTTTTAAGGGCTGATTCCCAAGGAACCTTCTGAATTAGTTCCTTGAGTAGCCTGAAGTCTGCCCTCCTGAAGTCCAGAGTGGAGGTCTTCTTGCTCCCCCTCTTGGCTTGGCTGCATACTGAAAACTCTATTATGTCGTGGTCACTGGTGCCTAAACACCCTCCGACCACCACATCACCCACCAGCCCTTCCCTGTTGGTGAAGAGGAGGTCAAGCATAGCCTTACCCCTGGTAGGCTCACGCAGCACCTGGGATAAGAAGCTGTCCTCCATGCACTCTAAGAACCTCCTAGACTGCCTCCTCTCTGCTGTGTTGAGATCCCAACAGATATCAGGCAGGTTGAAGTCACCCATGAGAATGAGGTCAGGTGATCTTGAGACAGCCTTAAGCTGCCTATAGAATGCCTCATCGACATCCTCCTCCTGGTTGGGTGGTCTATAACAGACGCCAACCAGGATGTCTGCCCTGTTGGTCTTCCCTCTAATTCTCACCCACAAGCACTCAACCCTATCATCCCTGATCTCCATCTCAACAGCATCCAGTGCCTCCCTGACGTACAGGGCCACCCCTCCACCCCTTCTTCCTTGCCTGTCTCTCCTGAAGAGCCTGTAGCCTGTATCTTCTTGTTTTAATGGTATGTTCTGAATCCATTTTAACCTACTTCTAGAAATCCCTAAGAGGGCAAGATTTTGGTGTGGTGTTTGCTGTCAGAATGAATAACTGAAAGAATGTATTCTGGGAGGCTCAGAATTTCACCACTGTCATGTGACAAGCGGATAAGCAGGCTCCCCTCCCACTGCCTGGTTTTCTGTTTTGTGAGGGAAAGAGTTAAAACCCTGGACCAACTAGTAGTTTTGGGTCACATAGGGTGATTCTTTTTCAAAACATGATGTTTACAGTAGCATTGGATGAAGTGCAATTTGGTTGCTAAGACAGAGCATAAAACACACAACTTTTAACTTCTGATTGAGTGTGTATATATATGTATACTCATTTTAGTCAGTTTCTATTTCTTCTGTCATTGTGTATGAGCATAGATATGAAAGCTTTACCTCTGCTAGATTCATATCACATGTTTGCCATTTCTAACATTGTTGCTGTTTTGGTAGAGACTGCGAGAATCAGCATCCGCCTGTACAGTTTGATCCGTAGCTCCTGAAGTGTGAAACTGTGCAAGGTGTAAACACACAGCATTTTAGCATCACTCCGTCACCTCAGAAGTGTGAAACCTCATATGGAAACCAAATGGGTGTGAGGTTCAGAATGTGCCTTCTTGTTTTTCTGTTGTTTTCTAACTTGAGCATAGCATGTAAACAAATGGTTTTATTCCTTTTGCTTAGCACATGTCTCTGTGACAGCTTTCTCCAGTCAACTACATCACCAGAGAAGTGCGACGATTTCCCTTGAGCGGCTCTGTAAAGATGGTAGCCTTCTGCCCTTGAAATCTGTAGGCCATCCTCAAGCTTTTCATTGAGCAAAATTGGTTGACTTTCAGTAGTCTTGTTTCAATAAAAGAATGCAATTTTTTTTATTCCAATCAAGATTTAAAGCATACATAATTTTTTATTGTCCTGCTTTGACACTGTAAAATGAATGTGCAGTTTTAAATATTTCCTTAAGCACTCAACCTCAATATGCAAGCAATGAGAAAACAAAGGAGAAAGTCTCTTCAAAAAAGTCTTCCTGCATAAGTTGCATTTTAAAAGCACTTAAAAGCAGAATTAGGCCTGTGGTGCTCACCAAAAGTCTGTTGGTAATGTAAAAACTCCTCCTTTGGAACTATTTGCTACTGTTAATAGAAAATATTCACAATAAGGCAAGGTACCTATTTCACCTGCAGCAGTATTCACCACGTATGACTTTGTATTCATTTGTGTTGGTGAACTTTGGAAAGACAGAAGAAATTGGATGAGTTCACACTAAAATACTGAGTGTAAAATCGTAATGAAGAAGTTTGGTTTCAAATCAACTTAAAACAATGTAGGGGATTTGTCATCAGTTGAAATCTTGACCTCCACACGATGCATTTCTGTAAGAATATGCTTAGTTTAAGTTTTGCAACAGGACTTGCTAGGTAAAATTCTTTTCAGTTTATGTAGGACATTAGCCCAAGTGGTTTTCTTGTTTCTGCTTCTTATGTAACTGCCATTCATAGAATCATAGAATCAACAAGGTTGGAAAAGACCTCAAAGATCATCAAGTCCAACCCGTCACCCAAGACCTCACAACTACTAAACACTAGAGGCAATGTAGACCCAGTGCTGAATGGTGTGAGTGCCTTGGTGACAAAGGATACAAAGAAGGCAAAGTTACTAAATGCCTTCTTTGTCTCCATTTATACTGATGGAGTCATTCCTCAGTCGTGCCAGACCCCTGAGGCCCCAGAGGAAGTCATGAAAAAGGAGGGGTTTTCCTTGGTTGATGAGGACTAGGTTAGGGAACAGTTATCTGGACATCCCTAAATCCATGGGTCCTGATGGGATGCACCCGTGAGTGATGAGGGAACTGGCATAGGTCATTGCCAGACCTCTCTCCACCATATTTGGTAAGTCATAGTGGACATGAGAGGTGCAAAGTCTTGCACCTGGGAAAGTACAACCCCATGGATCAGTATAGGTTGTGTCTTCTTGTTCCGGTGCTGGTTGCTAGAGAGAAGAGACCAACCCCTTCCTGGCTACAACCACCCTTCAGGTAGTTGTAGAGAGCAATGAGGTCTCCCCTGAGCCTCCTCTTCTCCAGGCTAAACAACCCCAGCTCCCTCAGCCTCTCCTCATAGGGCTGTGCTCAAGGCCTCTCACCAGCCTCATTGCCCTTCTCTGGACACATTCAAGTGTCTCGATGTCCTTCCTAAACTGAGGGGCCCAGAACTGGACACAGGACTCAAGGTGTGGCCTAACCAGTGCTGAGTACAGGGGCACAATGATATCCCTGCTCCTGCTGGCCACACTGTTCCTAATGCAGGCCAGGATGCCATTGGCCTTCTTGGCTACCTGGGCACACTGCTGGCCCATGTTTAGGTGGGTGTCAGTCAGCACCCCCAGGTCCCTATCTTGTAGAATGATTCCTCAAGTGTCAATCAGATTCCCTTGTAGATGGGAAAAGGCTGTTCTGGCAGTAACGCAGAGGAAGTCAATAAAGCTCATCTGGGACACAATGTGTCATGAAATATAACTGCAAAACCTGGACTATGCAAACCTGAGTTCTAATTGCAGCCTCAGTACTGAACATTTTTCATCCTGGGTGAAAAGCTTTAACTCATGCCTCTTTCCTGTCTTCTGTCTGGCTTGTGTATGCTGGCTTTGTCTCCAAGATTCAAATATACCAATGGGAGTGAAAGAGTTTTAAGCTAAAGTTGCAAGTTATGTGAAAAAATTACAAAAGCAAGCACCAAACCAAACCAAAACCAACCCCAAACAAGAATTAAACCACTAAATCTGTTTTAGCTTGTATCTGTCTTATCTCCCTTTGCTTACATTTTACTTTTTGTTTTCTCATCCCCTCACTTTTTTTTTTTTTTTTTTTTACTCCCCCCCCAAACATATCACTTTAAGAAGTGAAAAACTGAGATGAAGCTTAGGGATTTGTGATGGTTTAACCCACGCACATCAACAAAAGCTCAGCTGAACCCAGTCAGAGAAGCGAATGAAGCTATATTTTACAAGCAATAATGGAATACAATGAATAAGTATATAATATACAGTATTTACAATATTATACAGGTATTTACAAAAGGCAAACAGCACAGAAATCCTCCTTGGGCAGGAGGATTCCACCTTGCCTCCCTCAACCTCCCCTGTCCCTTTTTCCTCTGGTTAATTGGAAGAAAAGAGAAAAGGTGAGATGTTAGAGAGATTTTTGGTTAGCTCAAAGCATATTTAAGAAGTTAGTATTGCTTATCTCAAGGCCATAGATAAGAGGTCTCTCTCTCTCTCTGTCCAGAACAGCATGCATGCCAGCAGAAAGAGAAGGAGAGAACAGAATGAGAAAAGAATGTAAGATTGTAAAACTACATCCCACTCCTCTGACCAGTGAAATTAGTTTAGAATTATCACTCTTGTTTTCCTTTTTACACTGACTGTAGATTTGATCAGAATTTTTTTTAAAGGCACAGCCTAAACTGTCACAGGATTGCCCCTTGCTATGCTACAAATTCTCTCTGAAGATGGGAAGTTGCTCTGAGATTTCTACAGTTTATTTCCTGGATGTATATCAGTCTGTCATCTGCAGTAAATGCTAGATGAATTTAGGAAGATCTCAGAAAGTCAGGAGCAGGTTCACCAGGTCTTTTAGGGGCTGCAATAATAATACGAGCCAAAACGGCATCCTGGCCAATGGCAGCCTGGCCTGCATTAGGAATAGTGTGGCCAGCAGGAGCAGGGAAGTCATTGTGCCCCTGGACTCTGCATTGGTTAGGTTACACCTTGAGTACTGTGTCAATTTCTGGGCCCCTCAGCTCAGGAAGGACATCGAGACACTTGAACGTGTCCAGAGAAGGGCAACAAGGCTGAGGAGAGGCCTTGAGCACAAGCCCTATGAGGAGAGGCTGAGGGAGCTGGGGTTGTTTAGCCTGGAGAAGAGGAGGCTCAGGGGAGACCTCATTGCTCTCTACAACTACCTAAAAGGTGGTTGTGGCCAGGAATAGGTTTGTCTCTTCTCTCTAGCAACCAGCACCAGAACAAGAGGACACAGTCTCAAGCTGTGCCAGGGGAAGTTTAGGCTGGAGGTGAGGAGAAAGTTCTTCACCGAGAGAGCTGTTAGCCAGTGGAATGTGCTGCCCAGGGAGGTGGTGCAGTCACTGTCGCTGGAGGCGTTCAAGAGGGGATTGGATGTGGCACTTGGTGCCATGGTCCAGTTATGAGGTCTGTGGTGACAGGTTGGACTCAATGACCTTTGAGGTCTCTTCCAACCTTGGCGATACTCTGATACTGTGATACTGTGAAAAATGTCATGCTATTGCATTGCACCCTTGATCTCAACTGAGCTTGCCTCTTTGGGCTGTATCTGCTTACCTTGTGTCTTGCCTCCTTATTGGAGGCAATCCCCCAGATCCTACTGTAATTCTGCATTATCTGAACAACTTTGTTGCAGAGCTATCAAACTGAGACACTAAAGGACCAGTGAAGTTGCATATGCTGGTGGCAACCGTGTAGGTATTCAGAGAGGGGGTGTGTGTACTCTGGTCCCTGCGCGTACCTAAGGAATAAGCCTGCCTGAGCTCCAGCAGCAGAGTTGCCTGTTGCCAAATGTCAGCTGGTTGAAAGTACCATTTTCACGGCATGTTCTCAAAAAATTTCTTTGGGGTTTTTTTATTTTCCCTGGTCTGTTTGTTTGGTTTAGTTCTGTGAACATATTCTCACGCAAATGACGATTGTTACTGGGTGCCAGTCCATACCGTCGCACGCATTGCATACCACGGCAACCTACTTATTTTTCTGAAAACAGTGTTTTTCTGAAATTCTTACTCCTGTTTCAATCAGCTTTTAAAGGTGGCTCAATTGGCTTTGCCTCACACGAGGTTTTACTCTAGAATTGCTTTTTTAGCGTTTGGGTGTTCATCTGGATTGTCACTTGTTACAATTAAAGACAAATGAGTCCTTTGAGTCTGTTCCAATTTTAATTTCTATATAAACCCTCCAAAAGCCTATAGCAGCCAACTCCCGTCTGATGTTTTCTACTCAACAAAATATTTCTAACATTACATATATTCCTTTATCAGCTATATGATGGGAAATCAGGCACAGCTTTGCTCTTCACTAGGTAAGTAATTACCATATCAGAATGTTAACACTTCAAGACCTTGTGTGGTGATAGAAAGGACAGTAAAAAATTTATATAGCTATTAATTTCAAATGCCTCAGTAGAGGTCTTGACAGCTACTGTTAGCCTCTCAGAGCAACAGCACTGAGAGAGAGCCACTGGCTCTAACAGCAATGTGATCTCATTACATTGGGCAGGAATATAAAGTGACGAGACAAAACCCTGCTAATTTTAGGTTTCATTTGTGACATGTCTTTAAAGCTGTCTTCACAGCGTCTAGTTTGAATGAATCTCTTCAATAACATCTGATTTGAACAACTCCCCCATGAACAATGCAGCTTCTTGGTGCTGCTTTGCCTCCTGGTTGGTAGTGGAAGGCTTTTATATTTATTTTGGCACTTTCCTCTTGCAGAATTTTTGTATCAGTATCAGCTGGAGCAAAGCATTATCTACAAGCTGCATGTGGGGAGCCGCAGGTTCAAGCTGACAAGAGTCGAGTAACATTTTGACTGAACCCATCTCTAGTGTTTTAATCCTATGTGCATTTTTTAAAGAAAAATGGAGGTGGGAATCCACAAGCAGTACAGTTCTCAAATGCTGTTTCTTTAGATTATTAATTTGCTTGTACCCTTTTATGTCACTTCCAGATGATCCATACAACGTCAGTGCAGTTGTTCTAATTCTGTAACGTACTTTTGTTAGTAATGGGCGGGAATTCTGGGACACCTTAACACCAGAGCCATACCCAAAGCTGATCTAGCACCTCTGTGCTGCTCCAGTAGCTCAAAGAACTTGAAGCCAACCAATTTCCTCAGCTGGGGATTCCCCAGGCACAGGGCAATCTGCAGGTGGTGCTCTCTCTGCATAGTTGTCTCTCTCCATGAACACCAAGCTGAAGCTTCTCACAGGGGAGCCTGTTGGGAGCAGCCACCAGGCGAGCAATCTAGGGTCGCTTTGTGGTGGCGCTGACACTTGCCCAAGAGTTGCACTTTTTGTAGTCTGTCCAAAGCCTGAATGTATTAGAAACCCTACTTTAAAAGACAGAAGGGGATGGGGGTTCAACCCACACAGATTGTTGACTGCAGTGATCCACAGGTGGTTTGGATTACTTGTGTATGATCTGAACTCTTCAAGTTATATAAGAAATGTCTCCCTCTCACGCTCTATGGCATAAGCCAACATAAAAGCTTAGATTTTCGGGAGGATTTAGGATGTTAGGCTCATAAACCCCATCGAATTTTAATGGAATTTAAGGTATTATTTGGTCTTTCTTGAAAAACGAAGCTTAAATCTGTTTGGGATTAGAGGGAACTCTCGCTGCGAACAGAACTGTTTTTCCTAATAAAGCACACCTTTTCCTGAAGCTTCTAGCCGCTGCTACAGCACTCCAAATATCGCCTCATGCCTGGCGAGTCGGGCAGAAATCTTTTAGCTTCCCTCAGTTCAGTAGGCTGCACACTGCTCTAATTTACAGCAGAGATTCCTATGGCCCCATGAAACTCTAGTCTTGTCTTCTATTTCAGTTAATAGAATGAACATTTACACAACTCTATTAACAGTTGCTTGAGGTGAAGAACATATTAGACAAGGGTGACAAGAGTGGGGTTTCCTCTAATTTTTTTTAATTGGTAAATTAGGTGGTCTCTGGTGTTTTAATTGACATGATGGAACATGTATACTTTTCTTTAAAAGTGTACATGCTCTGTTTTTGTAACAATTCTTCAGGCTTTCACAGTCATAGGAGTTACAATAGGTATCCTAAGCAATATTGCCAATATATCATAGAATCATAGAATCATAGAATCAGTCAGGGTTGGCAGGGACCACAAGGATCATCTAGTTCCAACCCCCCTGCCATAGGCAGGGACACCCCACACTAGATCAGGCTGGCCAGAGCCTCGTCCAGCCTATCTTCATCCTCAAGCTCTGTTACTCCGCTCAAACAACTGTCAGATGTTCTGCCCTGCAGAGTCTGCCTTTGGGTCCCTGTAGCTGCATAAAGTCTCCCCTATCGTTTCCTTTTGAGATAGGGCAGTTCACAGGTAGTGTTCAGTGCTGTAAAAGTCAGTTACCAGATATCTCTCAGCTGCAGAAAAGAGCTCTGTTCCAGAAAATTCTCCAGTTTTATATCATTATTAGCTGTTGCCCATCAACTTGCATCTCTTCCCCTACTGCTCTCCTTGCTAAGCTAGCTTCATTCCTGTCTTGGAGAGGAGGAATCTCCTGATGCTGTTTGGCTTCCAAACTATTTAGACTGAAACATCCTTGTAGAAGTGGAAAGAAGCAAAGGTCACATTAACAACCCCACGCTAAAGGTCAGTAATACCATGGTAACATCAGAAATCCACCCAGCTGCCTGCAGAAAAGTTGAGATCCTTATGAATAGGAAATAACCCAAATAACCAGGGTCTCTGATAAAAAGCAATATCATATCCCTGAGCCTTGCATCAAGTGGAAATATAACATTTGAGAGCTCATTGGGTACTTCCTATGCCTTTGTTGCTTGAAATACCAAACTTAGCAAATATTCAGAAAAATAACTGCCTTGTAAATGCTCTGACTCTCAACCTGAGGCTTTTCTTTTTTTACTGCAAGTGTGTAATGCAGCCAAGTGTTGTTTAGTATCCTTCCTGTGCCTTGAAGTGTGACTTTTATAGGTGATGTTATGTTTACGGGTCTTTGTTCATCCTCGGCCTCATGTACCCTACTGCTGTTTCCTCTGAGGCTTTACCGCCACACCGCAGGGTGTTAATTTCCTGTTTTGAGTCTGTCACAGACAAATTCAGAGCCTCGATTAAAACACAGCACACACATACATGCTGCTGACAAAAGCACTAATAAAACTATAAAGTTTAAAGGTGGCCCTGGTGTTTCCTCACTGAGAAGCATGGGGACCTTTCACCTCTTGGAGACATGCTGTTTGCAAAGGTTTCTTTTCTTTTTAATTAGGCCTTGCCTGAATGAGTTTCAGCAAGCTGCTGCAGCATTTGGTGTTCTTGTTTTATGGATGCATTGACTATAAAACATGCAGAGCTTTTTTTCCTTTTCTTTCCTTTCCCCCCCCAAAAGGCAGCCTTATAAAACTTTCAGGAACTGTGAAGTGGGGAAAAAAAAAGGCTCTAAGAGAAAGTATTTTAGTTACGGTGACAGGTCTGGTATGTATGCTCTCTGCAAGACATGTACATGGGCATCTGAATTTCCTGACCTCTTATCCTGGCCACTGAACAGAAGAAAGGGGGGGGGGGGGGGGGGGGGGGGATGGGGGGATGTGGCACGGGGAAGCCAGCTTTTTCTTGCTTTTGTGAAAGTCCCTTCCTTTTTCACTTGCATGCAGCAGTGGAAGACTTGCAAAAGTCGTCCTCCCAGGCATGAATTTCTACAGAATTTTTCCCCCATTTGTTCATCTAGCACAGTTTAAATTGTCTCAGTACACTTATTTTAGACCATCTGGTGGAGTCACAGATCTGACGAGCAAAAATCTTTTCCTATTACTCAGTACGAGGTTTTTTCTCTCCATCAATTTGTTGTGTTCTACCTAGCACTGCTGTGAAAGCCTTTGTCCCCTATAAGAATAGCATACACAAGTTTGCAAGAGTGCATTTTAGGCTTGGATTTGTTCTCATGGAGGGCTTGCTGCTCTTGTGCAGCCTGCCTTCTTCTTGATGTTCTTAATATTTCTTATGACGCACATATTTCTGTACCCTAAACAATTTCAACATGAAGAAGTATATTTGAAAGCTGATGTTTCTTGCCCAGGCATTTTAATGTGTGACTGCTTGTTTTCATGGGTGCTACAGAATTCCAAATACCTGATCAGAGTCCCCTCATGTGCTCTTCAGTTTCTCAAATGATTTATCTTAGGGGTATCTTTTGCAATGCACTTGTTTAACTGAACTTAGGCTAAATATAAGTGGAGAACCAATTTTGTAGACTGATTTCTTTCAGATGCAGCTGTGCCACTCTTTCATATCAAGGGAAATACCAGCCATGTGCACTTCATAGCCTTTGGATAGAAAGGATCTTTAAAGTCTTGTAGCACCTGCCTCTGACCACCTTTTCCTAGCTATCTTAAGCCTGCTATGTCATCTTTCCCTGCCTTGTTCTCTTGTGTTCTTTCTCATCTCTCCTGTATACTGCCAACTGAAGTGGTACCCTGCAACTCTGTCCTCAGAGCCAACATTCCTTACCCTCCAAGCCAAGTCTCAGGGTGGCTATGAGGATCCTTGATTCATGGAGAGAGCATCATGCTAGGTAGTGTGAGAGTTCACATGTTGCATATCACCTTGTACACATTATTCTCTAATACAGGGTAGAGGAAGTTGGCTTCAAACTGCACATTTCTTCTGTCTTTTTGCTGCAATGTATTCTAGAGCTAACATCAAAAGCCTTATGCGGCACCCAATGGGTACCTGACCCCCTGTATAGGCTGTCTTGCAGTCGAAAGAAGAACTACAGCTGTAATTACTACTCCTTATTATCTGTCCAGTCAGGCCATAAAACTTAGCTGTGGGGAGCAGGGAAGGTGGTCTAGGTCACACCCTCAGTGGCTTAGTAAGTGAAATCTGGTACCTCTAAAGACAGCTACCTCACCAGGTCCAGTGGAGCAAGGCCCTGGGCCAAATAAACTGCTGCAGGTTTTTCTCTGATTCTGACAGACTATTAATCTAATCTCTTTGAGCTGCTTTACTTAATGTTCTGCTTCCTTTGCTTTTCTATCAGATGTGCTTTGTCCTCAAGACTTACTCTTCCTCTATGGTTTACTTTTCTCTTTGGTGGTTATTTTCACTTCTCTCATTTTATCCTATTCCATCCAAATTCTCACCCAGGAGGGTGAAAAAAAAAAAAGGCAACAGCAAAATACCTCTAATAGCTATTGTGTTTTCTGTAGTTGTTGTGTTTGTTGTTTTTGTAGGCTGCTCCTGTCCTAGACTGCCTGTCTGTCATGAATATTTAGATGCCACTGTGGATAATCTATAGATAGGAAGCTACTCTTCTGCAAAGGTTAAGTATGCCAGACTTCCTCATAAATGGTGGGGTTTGTGTTCAACAAATGTGATTATTACCTTAATCTAAGTAGCTGGTATATCCTTTGTACAGGCCATGTTTGTATGTGCAACGCAGAACTGCTACTACATACTCCTCCTACATGTCTCCAGGCTTAGTTCTTGAAAGCAGCTCTGAATTCAGGCTCTGAAATTCAAATTCCAATCAAGAAAATTCTGGCTCACAAGCAAGCCTAATGCTTAAGTGCAGGCAGACCTTCCCTGCTGCTAGTCCCAAAGCAAAAGGTGGTCATCAGATAAGTAGTCATTCCCTCTGTGCAGAGACTGTATCAAAGATCAAATAGGATGTAGTATCTCTGTGTTCCACAAGCTGTAACTGCAAGGTAGGGAGTGAAGTACTACAAAACTTCAGTATAAGTTAGAGCATTGAGAAGAGATTCTTAACTCTCTTGAAGAACAAGTACAACACATTTAAACACCTCTGTTGTGTCCTTACAGGAGCCCATTTGTGTTTTCAGAATGTATCACTGTTATCTGCTGTGGCTGAGCTGACCTAAGGATTGATAGGAGAATCAAGCTGTAAGTCTTCTGAGGCAGCAATTCTTTCTTTGACTCTGGTGTATAAACATAAGTAATGGGTGGCAGCCCATAAATGAGATCCAGGCATGCCTGTTCTGTGTGTGATACAAGTGCTAGATGAATGTCCTACATTTCTGCTCTGAAATGATACATTCTTCATTGGTCATGCCTTCAAGGTTTCTCTTGTGGGGAACAATACCTCATAGTGGTAATCTTTTTAATTTTGGGGTGGTTGGTTTTTGCTTGGCTTGTTGTTTGGGGTTTTGGTTGCTTTGGGTTTTGGTTTTTTCTGTTTGTTAGAATAGAATAGAATAGAATAGAATAGAATAGAATAGAATAGAATAGAATAGAATAGAATAGAATAGAATAGAATAGAATAGAATAGGTTGGAAGAGACCTTTGAGATCATTTTGTCCAACCCATCATCCAACACCATCTAATCAATTAAACCATGGCACAAAGCACTCCATCAAGTCTCCTCCTAAACACCTCTAGTGATGGTGACTCCACCACCTCCCCAGGCAGCCCATTCCCATGGGCAATCACTCTCTCTATGAAGAATTTCTTCCTAACATCCAGTCTAAACTTCCCCTGCTGCAGCTTAAGACTGTGTCCTCTTGTTCTGGTGCTGCTTGCCTGGGAGAAGAGACCAACCTCTTCCTGGCTACAACCTCCCTTCAGGGAGTTGTAGAGAGCAAGAAGGTCTCCCCTGAGCCTCCTCTTCTCCAGGCTAAGCAACCCCAGCTCCCTCAGCCTCTCCTCACAGGGCTGTGCTCCAGACCCCTCGCCAGCTTTGTTGCCCTTCTCTGGACACCTTCCAGCAGCTCAACATCTTTCCTAAACTGAGGGGCCCAGAACTGGATGCAGGACTCAAGGTGTGGCCTAACTAGTGCTGAGTACACTGAGTACACATGATCAAATCTGCAGAGCTCTCTGCACTGAACGACACAGGAAAATGAAGAGTCTTTTGTGGTGTATAGCCAAAAATACCCTGAAAATCCTTCGGCTTTGGTCACATCTCTCCAAGAATGGCATTACAAAAGGCAGTGTTGACTTGCCACAGGTTAGACGACAGATTGAGATTTCTGCATCATTCTCAGGAGAAGGTCTTGCAGCATGTCTTCATCAAAGTTTGGCTCATGTGCTGGAGGTGTAGCACAGATGCAGGATGTTTCTGCTTGCATGATATGAGAGTGCTGCTGGATATCTTTATATTCTTTGACTCTACTTGACCTTTGCAAGCTGAATTTAGCAAAAAGTTAATTGCTATTGTAGCAAACTAAGTAGGTGGTACGAGATAACAGGAAAATCAGTATGTTCAGTGGAATAAATCTACTGATTTGTAGGGTTCCAGGTGTCATCAGCTTGATCACAAGAAGGCTGAAGAAGGGTTGCCACTGTTTTTATATTGGCTAGAGGCAAAGACAGACTGTAAAATGATTTGACGTTTGTATGAGTATTCCTTATTATAGCAGGCTATGAAATGGAAAAGGTTCCAGCCGTCCAACTCAAACACTAGGGCCACCAGACTGAAGGAAGCCTTATAATTGCTGAGGATACTTGACTCTGCCCAATCAAAATCTTGCCAAGATCGCTATGGCAGGAGTCACTAGATGGCAACATCACCTGTACTCTTACAAATCCGTCTGTATTGGCATTGTCCAACCTTTTGAAGAAGCATGCCTTGTTCTGTGACAACCTTTATTTTGTGGGAGCTGTTCAGGCCAGCAATAAGAATGAAGCCATCTTTCTTTCCAACCACTTCCTGAATGGGGAAATTAGGTGAATGCTGGTAACTGCACACAGAGTGTCAAATAAGTCACCCTAATGGTATACCACCAGTTTCTCTTTATGTTACCATGCCAGAAAGCAAACAGTAATTTAGGAGTGTGTATGTATCCTACTCAGCTGTGCCTGCTGTCAGGGGAAAAGCTGTAGGGGGATGCTGGATGGGAGGCTGCAGTCAACAGACCTTATTGCTCCCTACAACTACCTGAAGGGAGGTTGTAGCCAGGTGGGGGCTGGTCCCTTCTCCCAGACAAGCAGCACCAGAACAAGAGGACACAGTCTCAAGCTGTGACCGGGGAGGTTTAGGCTGGATGTTAGGAAGAAATTCTTCATAGAGAGAGCAATTTGGCATTGAAATGTGCTGCCCAGGGAGGTGGTGGAGTCACCATCACTGGAGGTGTTTAGGAGGAGACTTGATGGAGTGCTTTGTGCCATGGTTTAATTGATTAGATGGTGTTGGATGATGGGTTGGACAAGATGATCTTGAAGGTCTCTTCGAACCTGGTCTATTCTATTCTATTCTATTCTATTCTATTCTATTCTATTCTATTCTATTCTATTCTATTCTATTCTATTCTATTCTATTCTATAGCACACTCACCTAAATCTGCCAGCGGATATGAATTAAGACCCCTTTTACAGTTTTGACTGGTGGCTGTACTGCCGGGGCTCCACATTTACTACCAGTCAGAGAAACAGAGAGTGTCATTCATCATTCTGAGCTCAGCAGGTTTTGCATACGGCTCTGATTTTTTGTGAGGTTGTTCTCAGGGATGTGCCATAGAGGTTATGCTAATCTACCCAAAAAAGTGTTCATGGGATTTCAGTTTAGCATTTCAATACCTCTGTGAGAAGTGTGGTTAAATCTATCTGTTTGTAGTTGACAGAGGAATGCCTAGATAAGGTGTATGATACTGTTAGCACTAGATTTAGCTCATTTTGCCTAAGTTTTCCTTGTTAGAATTCTGCAGCAACATTTTAACATGCTGTTTTTTTCTTTAATTCAAATTTTCATTGACAAACTTATGACTGCTTCAGGTAGGTAATGACTGCTTCAGGTAGGTAATGACTGCTTCAGGTAGGTAATGACTGCTTCAGGTAGGTTATGACTGCTTCAGATAGGTTATGACTGCTTCAGGTAGGTTATCTGGAAATTAGAGCTGCTGAAGTATGCGAAAGTTCTGCCCTCTGTCTGCCCTTGCTGCTGTAGATGTTTTTTTCTATTGTCAAGTGTTTTGACTGAAAAATCTAATTGAAAAAAACATCTTAGGGGGAACCTCAGTTCAGAAAAGTCCTGATGCAGTTAATTATTTCCTCTGAATTCACGCTTGAATGGAAAACTACAAACAATAGAGCTTTGAGAGTAAATGCAAAATCAACCAAAACTTCCCCTGATGAACTTTCATTAAAATACCACAATTGGGATATATTTACTTTAAATAATGAAACTTTTTATGACGATGGAAAATATTATTTGGGACAGATTAGTAGTTTACATTCTCTTCACATTGGTCAAATTTTCCCACCACAGTGAACGCACCGTACTTTTTGTTTTGGCAGATACATATCCTATGAGGAAAGCCCATCCCAGGCTCTCATGTGAGACAGTCTTTTCTCAACTCCATCGTCAGCAGAGTAAGTCTAAAAACCATTAGTTTTCCCTTGCCTACATCATGTTTTTTTATTTGTGAACTGATTCTTGAAGAAAATTTTAAGGTCTGCTATGAGACACATACTTTTGAGGTAGGGAATACTGTCACGTTAACCTTCATCTTGTAGATAAACCCCAGAAACAGAGATGTAAATATTTTTTTTCCCCACCAAGGAGTAAAAAACCAAACCATGCAGCCCCTTTGGAGGTCATTGTGCTTTATCCTATTATCCTGAAAAGAAAACGAAACTGTGGTTGTGCAATGTGAGTTATAGCGTAAAATAAATTGATAGTCACACAGTTGTGCTCTTCTCCCCCTCTAGTCCCATAATCTCCTGTGTTGATATTCACAGTATCACAGTATTGCCAAGGTTGGAAGAGATCTCAAAGATCATTGAGTCCAACCTGTCATCATAGACCTCATGACTAGACCATGGCACCAAGTGCCACGTCCCATCCCCTCTTGAACACCTCCAGGGATGGTGACTCCACCACCTCCCTGGGCAGCAAATTCCAATGACAAATGACTCTCTCAGTGAAGAACTTTCTCCTCACCTCCAGCCTAAACTTCCCCTGGCACAGCTTGAGACTGTGTCCTCTTGTTCTGGTGCTGGTTGCTAGAGAGAAGAGACAAACCTCTTCCTGGCTACAACCTCCCTTCAGGTAGTTGTAGAGAGCAATGAGGTCTCCCCTGAGCCTCCTCTTCTCCAGGCTAAACAGCCCCAGCTCCCTCAGCCTCTCCTCACAGGGCTGTGCTCAAGGACCCTCCCCAGCCTTGTTGCCCTTCTCTGGACATGTTCAAGTGTCTCAACGTCCTTCCTAAACTGAGGGGCCCAGAACCGGACACATTCATCTCCACAAGTTTCATTGCATTTAGGAGTAGCATCTTACAGGATCCAAAATAATTTTCTACTCATAAAGATGCATCAAGAACAGGGAAACAACTGATGGAGATGTTATGCTTATCCCCTGGTGTGCTTTCTCTAGCAAGTAGTTGTTTTGCATGTTCATTTGTTTGGGGCTTTCATGTGTTTGTTTGTGTTTTTCTCAAAAGACCTCATTTACTCCCTTTTTTTGAGGGATAATCTCGCTATAAAGATAGCAACTGATATTAAAATATGAAAACTGTGTTCATTACCAGCGATGAATAACCTCACCTGTATGGGCTGCTCACCCCATACTTCGTGAGCTGCTCAATGCCAGGCCCAAGAGGCATCACTGACAACCGCTGTTGAGGGCTGCCAGGCCAGCTTAGTTTGCAGAGCACCAGGTTTTTTCCTGACTCTTATTTACACTTGACAAGGGCCCCTGGTGAGCACTAGAGCTGCTGCTCCTCATATTGAGTGAGGAAATTGAAATGTACTTGAATTAAAAACAGATGACTGGCATTTTGAGATGGGTTAAAACTGCTCTAAAACAAAGGGCAAGAGTGATATAATTAGTCTGGCTTTTGTGACTTGTTTGCTTATGGTACATATTAGAGCCCTTTTTATAGATGTAAAAAGTAACAGAAGGAAAATTAAATGAGTGTATATAGAAATGTAACTCCTGGATTGGAACTTTACACTTCATTCTTACATCTAAAATATCTCAAAAGAAAATGCTGGAATTTGATTCTGCCAGTCCAGGTTTTTCACTGGAACCAGTAAGATGGTTTCAAACTGAAGCTGGCATTAAAGGACTACAGTGAAATTACTTCCCCTCTGCTGAAAATTTGACTAGCCACCTTAATTTTATAGAAGCTTGAGCCACTGTTTAAGTCATAAGGCTTGGATCCATCTTAAAGCTTGAACTATAGGACAGATTTTTATTTTTGGTAATGACCTCTTTTGGATGCTTTGTCTGGCACTAGCTGTGCTCCAGGATCATGGCGATGCTGACATCCCCTGTTCCGATGGGTTGGCCAATGCAGAGCTGAAGACTTGGAAAGCCTTGGTTTTCAGAAGGCATGTAGCAATTGAAAACAAAAAAGTGAAGCAGATTTAGTAACTGACTAGTTCAGATGCTGATACTTGTTTTCACCTTGTCCTTTAGAGTCCTTAGCTGTTAGGTGAGATTGTTTTACATAGCATCAGTGTGAATGGGTTCACTAACACCTCTGATCAAATAAACATAATCCTGTGAATAATCAATTCCTCTTACAGCTGAAGGAGTTGAATGATTTATGCCAAATCATAGCAGAAGGCCACAGCAGTTTTATTGCTGCAAACAGCAAAATGTTCAGCACATTCAGGCTCTTTGTTTCATAAAAGCATAGATGAAAGGGGTGATGGAAGCACAAGCGCTCCCTTTGGTGTCACAGACTCATCTTCTTTAGACGAGATTAGCTTAAGGTAAGGGAGAGATCTCTGACCTCAGAAGTGACTGTGATGGAAGAAATGTAGGTTAACATTTATTGTATATTGTTTATCTTAAGGCATGGATACTGCAGCAAGGAAAAATACCTGAAGTGGTCAAGTAGTTGTGCATGTAAAATGTGAGAGTCACAGGATTTTGGCAACACTCAGGTGAAAACTCAAGAGCATGTTTTCCAGATCAGCATGGGGTTTTTTTTGGCTGTACAGTGACCTTCACAGAGGCCCTTCATAGAAGCCCTTCATCTGGAGCTCCTAGTTGTTACTGTGTAATATGTAATTTGAGCTAGTAGTTAAAAAAAAAAAAAAAATCATTTGAAGCATTTCTTTTTCCAGAAATGCAGTTTTGTTGAGTTTGTGGTATTACAGGAACATAAAGTTTGTAAGTATTGGGTTTTTTTCACTGAGGAAAACTTGTTCCTTTCCATCTTTTGGAATGTCTTAATTTAGCCTGTATCTTTAAAATGCTAGAGAATATTTGAATGCCTTGCTCTTTTAATGTACAATACACACATTTACAGAATCACAGAATGGTCCAGGCTGGAAAGGACCTCCAAAGGTCATCCAGTCCAACTTCCCTGCTGTCAGCAGGGACACCCCCAACTAGACCAGGTTGCCCAGGGCCCTGTCAAGTCTCATCTTGAATATCTCCAGGGAAGGGGACTCAGCCACCTCCCTGGCCAACCTGTTCCAGTGTTCCACTACCTCTACAGTAAAGAATTTGTCCCTAACATCCAATCTAAATATGCTCTTCTCTAGCTTAAAGCCATTGCCCCTCATCCTGTCACTGCAGACCTTTGTAATCAGACTCTCCCCATCCTTCTTGTACTGGAAGGCTGCTATTAGGTCTCCCCAGAGCCTCCTCTTCTCTTCTCCAGGCTGCACAACCCCAGCTTACTCAGCCTGTCCTCGTAGCAGAGATGCTCCAACCCCTGATCATTCTTGTGGCCCTCCTCTGCACCAGCTCCATCAGGCTCATGTCCTTCCTATCTTGAGGGCTCCAGACCTGTAATGTAGTTATGACTATAAATTTATCCAGATCTTTCAGGAAAGCTGAAAAACTTTAGCCTGTTGCTTCAAATCTCTTTTGCTTCTCCCCTTGCAAAAAAATACCTGATTTTTGACAGGCTTTCCACACAGCAAAGCAATATCAGGCACCCAGTATGTTGCTCCTGCTGTTTCCCCACTCTGAGAGGTGAGTGTTTACATGGGGGAAAAGGTACAGCTGCTTTCCCCACTGAACACACATGTTGGTTTTAGTGATTTATGGCAAAACTGCTTGATGGGCTACTGCACAATGTGACTGCAGCTACTTGGATATATCTGGACTACTCACAGATCTCTGAAGAGCGAGTCAGTGTTTTGGCTTCTCTGAGAGGGAGAGGAAGAAGTTTGGCTTGGAAAGAATGGTGGGGAAGCGAATGTTGGGTGCTGGGCACACAGACACCTCGGAGCTTTAGCACCAACGGCTGCCAGCCTCCTTATTGACTACACATCATAACTTAAATACTTTTGTCCCCCACACTCCCATCACTTTCCCAGGCTGAGGAAAGCTTTGTTGTCCACATCTGTGCCCTTTCCCAGTACTGTTTGCCTTTCAAGTTAAGGGGAGGATGTTCAGGCCCAGCTTCAAGGCCATACTTAATTGGCCTCTCAGTACACAGCAAGTGAAGACCCAGAAACTTGGCCTTAGTGTATAGCTTGGCTCTTTGGCTATCACTGAGCTCATGGACAGAAAATCATTTGAATACCTGGAAGTCAAACAGCCACTTTATATAAAAAAAGGTCTTGTTGCATTGCTGAGGCTTTCAACAATATCACAGTTGTTAGGTTTGCTTTAAGAAGTGTCTTTCCTCTGAATCCAGGTGGGATTTCCATAGTGTCCCCACCCGCACAGAATCAACAAACCCAGTGAGCCTTTAAAAACATTTCTGTTTGTGCAGCGGGGGACAGACATGACAAGTTAAAGCTTGCTGCTGCTAATGCAGTATGAGCAGTCACAATAGCAAACCAGAGAAAAGGATTTGGCTGAGTGCATTGCAGATGTGCTTAATGGGATTGCTTGGTTTTCCTTATGCCTTTCTGCCTGTTTTCTCTCTGTTCAGCTGTAGAAGCTGCCAGGTTAGACTGACCTGAGTACAGCTCAGACTCCCTGTTGGCGAAGGAGGGGGTCACTGTATTTCTCCTCTATTTAGCTCTGCACCCTGGACTGGCATGCCAAGCCCCTGGTGTGGCCTCATACAGCTGAACTTGCGCTGCCCTCTGTTAAGGAAATGTCTGAGGCATTGTCAGCTTTAGGACACATTTAAGTGTCTATTGCCTAATTAAGTTGTACAAAGGCGCCTTAAAAATGCGGAAGATCTGCGTGTCTGGCTACCATGATTTTTCCAAGTAATTGCCAATGTTTGACATGCCAGAGCTGCCAGATTCTGAACCGCTATTTTGTTAGCGTTAAATTATAGTAAGAAATTGCATTGTCTCCATAGAATTCTCAAAATTTAATTAAAAAATCAGATTTTCCACTTCAATGCAATGAAACATCTGTGAAAATACTCCAGAGCACATGCTGATAACCAAAATCTGCAGCTGTTTTGAGAGCTGATCTCAGATCTGTGGTCAATGCTGATTTTAGTTTTGTACTTTGTGTGGGGTTTCAACTATTACTTATAAAGTCTTATTCCAAAATGTTTCATCCACTCTTTAAATAGGGGATGATTTTGAGAGTCTAGAAATAAGCTTGTTATAAATCAAGCAATTTACTAAACAATTCTTAATTGGAGATCTCATCACAGAGCACTCTTCCGTTCTCACACAGGATCTCCAAAACACATTAGCAGTTAAAATTGCATTTCACCATGATTAAAATTAAAGTAAAACTTGAGAGCAGGTTATGTTTTTAGAGAAGCTTTTAGAAGCATGGGTGAATTGCTGCCATTATTTATCAGACTGGAATGTGGTAGTGCAGTTCTTTTCACCCACAAAATTACTTTCTTCATGGTGTCATGAAGGGTTTGTTTTTGTAATGATAGAATTCAGATTTAAGGATCTTTGAACAAAAATGGCTTTAACTACAGTTTGAACAAGTTGGAGTCTGGGTTTGTAGCATTACTAATGATGATTAGTGTAACAATTTATCATGGAAAGACACCCAACAATCATTTGACTCCTTTTCATAGTCTCTGTCCTCATGCATAACTTTCTACTAGGAAGCATCTGTTTCTGGGTGGTCTCACTTTGAACCTCAACTTCCTGTCACAGTATTACCACCGTAATACTCCTATCATATCCATTGCAAAGATGTCTCTCACTGGTGCTTATTAAAGAAGGAAAAAAAGACAAAAGTGTGCTTGTTTAATAATACCTTGCTCTGGTGATTTCTCTTTTTATCCATGGGGTCATAATTTGATGTGTGATTTTTGGCTTCTCTGGTCTTGCTCTGAAGCATAGGAGACCAACCACAGTAAAAGAAGGGATTTAGGCTGTGTATATTTAGCCTGGAGAAGAGGAGGCTCAGGGGAGACTTTCTTGCTGTCAACAACTACCCGAAAGGTGGTTGTAGCCAGGAGGGGGTTGGTCTCTTTTCCCAGGCAACCAGCACCAGAACAAGAGGACACAGTCTCAAGCTGCACCAGGGGAGGTTTAGGCTGGATGTTAGGAAGAAATTCTTCATAGAGAGAGTGACTGGTCATTGGAATGTGCTGCCCAGGGTGGTGGTGGAGTCACCATCGCTGGAGGTGTTTAAGAGGAGACTTGATAGGGTTCTTGGTGCCATGGTTTAGTTGATTAGGTGGTGTTGGCTGATGGGTTGGACACGATCTCGAAGGTCTCTTCCAACCTGGTCTGGTCTATTCTATTCTATTTATTCTATATCATGAGAACTATGTGTGATTACCTCAGCTAATAATCTGATTAACCTAATAATACAATGCTTATTCCCTTAGCATATTTGCAGAAGCAGCACAGTGAAATACAAGAGGAAATAAAAAAACCAAACAGCATAAAGCAGAAAACCAGAACCAGCAGCCACCTGACTCCCACTTGTTCCACCGCCACGTCTGCCTAAAAAGAGACCACACCCAAGAAGCTGGAACCCAGAAGCAGCAACTGGAGCAGGAAGCCTCCCATGTTGCAATGTGAACTTCAAGCCCTATAATACTTTGCTCCAGTTAGCACTTTCATTTCTGAAGCGGGCATGGCTGCAGCAAGTTCAGCTCAAGCTGTGACAGCTCCCTGTCCAGAAAATTTTTAAACTAGAAGCAAAAGTGGATGTTTGAGTCCTATGCTTTGAAGTAGAGTCCTTAGTGTATTCTGTTCAACACAAGCAGTAAAGAACAGCTGCTGCTTAAATATATCCGAGTTCCATGAAGAATTGAAAAGGTGAATAGACTGTGCTAGAAGAATGCAGGACAAAACAAGAGTAGGAATTGTTTACCTTTTGCTCAGAACCACAACGATGGTGTGAATGGAGTGGAATAAAGAGGTGGAGCACAACAAGCCCAGAGAAGAAAGATTCTGAAATTGGAGGGCAAAACCTTTACAATATGCAATGTAGATGGACTGCAGCAAAACAAACCCTGCAGAGGCAGGCTTTCTTTTATCTCTTTGCTGAGTGATGGATGCCAGTGCCTTTTATTTCTTTTGAGTTTCCATGCTGCCTTCACACCTCAGGGTATTTGTGCTCCTGCTACCTGCAAATGGAAGGAGCTGATAAGGGCCGTATGAGAATATGCACAGAGCAACCAGCTGGACCAGATCCTCTTGGTCCACTGTAATAATTCAAAGCCTTAAGTGTCAAAATTTCCCTCTGTGTGCAATTGCTGCTGGATTTCCCAATTTGTTACCTTTGCTTTGAGGGGTTTGTTTGTATGTCTGGTTTTGTTATTACTGGAACTTTTGTATTATTTATTTATATGTTCTGTGCTGAATCTTTGCATACTGCTATATTATAACTCATTCTACATGTTCAGCTGCAGCTCATATCTTTGGCACACTGTACCCCATGCAGGTCCATGATCTGCAGGGAAGTGTATAAAGTGTGTGTCACAAGAGAGATTGATTGGCTCTGTAGTGTCAGTGTATAGGAGCTTCTCTGTACCTACTTACACTGAAATAGCACTGACCCTTTCTTTCCTTTCTAAGCATAATAAATGAGTAACTAACAAATTGTGGTTTTCCTGGAGATGTGAAGAATCTGCAAGATTGTTTCAAAATCTGTCTTTAATATTTTCATCCAGTTTGTATGTCCCTTCAGTTCAAACTTGATGCTGTTATCAGTGTGTCATCTTTGCTGTGGTAAAAGCTCATGGATTACTATCAATGCTTGAATAATCCAGCAGCTGGAAGCATGATAAAACTGATGCAAAATAGTAGATTTAGAATCATAGAATCAATAAGGTTGGAAAAGACCTCAAAGATCATCAAGTCCAACCTGTCACCCAACACCTCATGACTACTAAACCATGGCACTAAGTGCCACATCCAGTCCCCTCTTGAACACCTCCAGGAACGGTGACTCCACCACCTCCCTGGGCAGCACATTCCAATGGCAAATCACTCTCTCAGTGAAGAACTTTCTCCTCACCTCCAGCCTAAACCTCCCCTGGTGCAGCTTGAGACTGTGTCCTCTTGTTCTGGTGCTGGTTGCCTGGGAGAAGAGACCAAACCCTTCCTGGCTACAACCTCCCTTCAGGGAGTTGTAGACAGCAAGAAGGTCTCTCCTGAGCCTCCTCTTCTCCAGGCTAAGCAACCCCAGCTCCCTCAGCCTCTCCTCATAGGGCTGTTCTCAAGGCCTCTCCTCAGCCTCATTGCCCTTCTCTGGACACCTTCAAGTGTCTCAATGTCCTTCTTAAATTGAGCAATGATGAATACCACAGCTGTCAGTCAACATACATTTGAATGGATTGTCAGCTGTGAGGCATAGTAGGGTTAAAAGTTTTTTCTCCAAGATACAGTCTTGGACACACATACTTTTTTTCCTTCTAGTGTATTCCTCTGCTTTGTGTGGCACTCAAAGCTGCCCCATACAAGTTTGCTCTAGACCTTATGTTGAAATAAAGACAGGAGTTGTGTTTGACTGAATCTTGTTGGCTGTGTTAGTCCCAAATGTATAAAGCTCTTTGTCTTAACTGTAGGTTAAGACACTTCCATCAGTCCTCAATTAAAATAAGTAACCTGAAGTCACTGAGCTGAACCCTGACTTCTGTAAGACATCCCTTTTTTTGGTTTGCGGGGCCATGCTGGAATCAAACAGACTCTTGGCACAATGTAGGGCTGAATAATAACTTTGAGAATTAGCCCTTAGGAATGTCCTGTTTAAAGAATTCTGGGCCTGGCCATGAACTTCGTATATGCAGCATACACAACGCCAGAAGCATGTATTCTCTCTTACAAAGCTGAGGGAATTGAAGGTACTCACGGATTTTATCAGAACCTGCAGGACCTCTGACAGCTGAGAGATACCAGTGTTGTATCCATAGGGCATGAGTTACCTTAATATTCACATTACTGCATAGCAATCAATTACAATATGTAGCTTTACTCAAGACAGTTGAAGTCTAATTCTTAGTACAAAATATCTGTATTTTAATTTTTTTCCCTTCATATGCTATTTTAAACCTGGTTGATCCTAAATTGTTACAGAAGCTGCTTCGAGGTTATCACCTGAGTGATCATAGATTCATAGAATCAACAAGGTTGGAAAAGACCTCAAAGATCAAGTCCAACCTGTCACCCGAGACCTCACCTTAAAACAAAACTTTGATCCATTCACAAACAACTCAGCAGACATTTAAAAGCACATTTGGTATAACCCTGAAGCCAGTAAACATTTAACCAGAATTTACAAAAACTCCCAACAAAGCCACGTAGGAGAAGCTGTCACCCAATTGGAAGCTTCAGTCTTGGGGACAGGAGGAGCTGTTGGGTGAAGGCTCAACATAGAGGGCCAGGTCTGTGTGCCCCTATTTGTGCTTCTTGCAAATGACCAAATGTAGAAACTTTACAATCAATTTAGAGCTATCAGAGGTATGAGGTTCCCCCAAAATATATGACAGATGCTGTTTTGCACTTGTACAGTATATTCTAGGATAGGGCAACGTTTTCTGCTCAATTATCCCAGGCTGATTGACAGGGAGATTTAGGGCTTGGGCTGAGCAGCCTTTCCCATGGCTTGGTCTGGTTCATGTTTCTAAAAATAGAGGGCTTTTTTTTTTTTTTTTTTTCAACCTAGATTTGTGTCTGTCTCATAATTATTTTCCTAATCTGCTTATGAGAATATTAACAGGCTCAAGTAAGGTCTCACAAAAGCCAGTGCTTACGTGTCTCCGTGAGGCATACGCTCTCTTCTTAGGGACAGATCTTGTTACTCGCTCAACACAAGAAATTAGATTAATGTAACTTCATTTCTTCCTGGCAAATCGGTACCAACGCTTCTTACCCCACTGCATTCTCGTGTCACCTGCTGGTGTCTGCTGCAACAGTTTCTGAGCAGTCCATAGACCTCCTGCCTGAGTAATGGAAAACAGAGCATTTGAAAATGGTCTGACAGGTATGATGATATTACTTTGAGGGCTCCTGGTGGCCTTTTCAGTTCAAGACTTTGGAAATGACTGTTGTAGATCTGCTTACAAATTGCTTCATCACCTATATGATATACAAATAGATACTAACAGATCATAGTTCCTCATGACCTCCCATGCTGTTACTTTTCTGTTCCCTGAATCTTCTCCCACTTTTCTCACATTTGGGCTTCGTTGTCTCTATTCTCTTTTGAGCTTTTGGAAACATTTGAAACTGTGAAGCTTACTAAAGAAAATGCAATCAGTCCCTGCTGGCCAGAATTTATCTTGTCTAAATATTTTTAAGGTGTTCTGGCTGACACTCCTACTCCCTGTAAGTATCTTAGCAGGTTTAAGAGGTTTAAGCATGTTTTCACCATGAACCTTTGTGGTAGGAAGAGGACTGCTCCAGCTCTGTTGGGCTGTGGTAATGGTGTGATCAGCTGCAGTTTGTGATAAAAGGCAAGTGCAGTTTCCCACTAGCCAAAAGTGCTTCAGGGCTGTGAATTCCCTTTACAAATGATCATCTTGCTCAGCACCATCTCCTTGTAACATTTCTTCCTGGTTAACTCAGGTGGCTTCTTGTCTTTTTTTTTTTTCTTTTTCCTTTCTGTTTGTTTGGGTTTTCCCCCCTTGTCTGAGTTGCCATCTTTGACACTAATTTCTTCTGGTACACTTTACAGAGTGTATTGGGTCCTAACTGATGATTTTTTATGTCAATTTTTAAACATAGGGCTGAGGAAGTTCTCACTGTTGCTGTTGTCAAGAAGCCTTGAGAACTATACCACCAGTGGAGTAAAGGTTGTTTCCACTCTGTGCTTGAACTGGCAAAAACCCTCTTGACTACTCAGAAAAAAAAACCCAACAATCCTCTTACCTGACTGCACCATGCTAAAGCACTCAATGATTTAATAAATGATTGCTCTCTTTGGGCTAAACTGGGTTTAATTTTCCTGACAGTTTCTCCTTCCTGAGTTTTACTGAGGCCTTGTCCATGCTTACAAACTTTGTCAACAGTGACTGAAAGGTTTGAAAAGCAAGAAAAGCCACAATATTCAGGAACTAAATTAAGAGATGGTGACTGAGAAGGCCTTTTGCCACTACTGTCATTAGGGCAGAGTAGAGGGGGAGAAGAACCTCCCTCAGTCTGCTGGACATGCTCTTCTGAAGGCACTCCACAATACCACTGGCCTTCCTGGCCACAAGGGCACATTGCTGTCCCATGGATACCTTCTTTTCCACCAGCACTCCCAGGTCCTTCTCCACAAGGCTGCTCTACAGAAAATCACCTCCCAGCCTGTACTGTGCAATTTATTATTCCTTCCCAAATGCAGGACACTGTACTTATCCTTATTGAGCCTCATTAGGTTCCTCTCTGCCCAGCTCTCCAGGCTGTCCAAGTCTCACTGATCAGCTGCACAGCCATCAAATATATCAGCCAAGCCTCCCAGTTTGGTATTGTTGGCAAACTTGCTGAGCAGACACTCTGACCCCTCATCAATGTCACTGAACAGGACTGGACCCAGCACTGATCCCTAGGGGACTCCACTAGTCACAGCTCTCCAGCTGGACTTGGCACCATTGACCACCACTCTTTGGACTCTAGTGTGTAACCAGCTCCTAATCCAGCTCACTGTCTGTTCTTCTATCCCACACTTCCTGAGCTTGCTCACAAGGATGTTATGGGAGACAGTGTCAAAAGCCTTACTAAGGTCAAGGTAGACGACATCCACTACACTCCCTGCATCTACTCATTCAGTTATGGCATCACAGAACGTTATCAGCTTAGTCAAGCATGATTTCCCCTTGGTAAATCCATGCTGACTACTCCTGATCATCACCTTCACTTTTAAGTGCCTAGAGATCACCTCCAGAAAGAGCCACTCCATTGTTTTTCCAGGGAAGGAGGTGAGGCTGACTGGTCTGTGCATAAATTTCACTGGAGATCAGTACCCTACCATGGACTGGAGAAGAAGGATCAGTGAATGCTGAAGTTCTATGCATAAATTTCACTGGGGATCAGTACCTTACCATGGACTGGAGAAGAAGGATCAGTGAATGCTGAATTGGCACCCTTTGACACCTGAACAGTCCTGAGAGACTGAGGGCAGTGATAAATAGGACCTGCTTCTTTTCTGCCCCTTCACACACTCCTGGGTTCAGGGGACCAATGTCTGTCACAGTGGGATCCAGAGAGAAAGGCCTTGGCCTTCACAGGCAGATCCCTCCCTATGTTGTCCACATTTCCCACAAGTCTCACAGTGAATTCCTTGTCACTAATTCTGGAGGGACATTCCCATGCTTATAGTTGCCTGTCCATCCCTAACAAATTATCATTAATGGTAAAGAGCATCCACTAGGCTGAACTCCAGATATGCTGCACATGCAGCACGTGGAGAAAGGAATTAGTGCATTTTCATGTGATGCCAGTGTGAGTAATTTATGTACAGCTGCCTGGGAGGAGGTGAGGAAGACTACAGATACCCTATACAAACCAAAGTGTTACTTTTCCTGGTGTGTAGTTCCCCATGTAGTGGTGTCTGTAAAAATAATGTGTAGACAGGAATAAAATGCCCCTCTGAAAGAAACAAAGAGGATGGTAGAAGATGAGTCATGTTTTTGCTAGCCAATACTGCTCAGTTTGTTATTTCCTCCTACTAACAGGTGGAGATTTGGGTCAAATTCCAAAAAGTGCTATGAGAGATCAGTGTGAGATGTTGTATAAGACAATAATTACTAAAATGGTGTTTTCCAGCTATCAGTCTTATCTTTTGGGGTGCAACCTGCCAGGTGCTTTGCAACCAAAGGGTAATCAATAGAAACTGTTGAATAATTTTTTAGAACCTTTGTTTGTTTGTTCAATTTAAGAAGGACATTGAGACTCTTGAAGGTGTCCAGAGAAGGGCAACGAGGCTGGGGAGAGGCCTTGAGCACAGCCCTGTGAGGAGAGGCTGAGGGAGCTGGGGTTGCTTAGCCTGGAGAAGAGGAGGCTCAGGGAGACCTTCTTGCTGTCTACAACTCCCTGAAGGGAGGTTGTAGCCAGGAAGGGGTTTGGTCTCTTCTCCCAGGCAACCAGCACCAGAACAAGAGGACACAGTTTCAAGCTGCACCAGGGGAGGTTTAGGCTGGAGGTGAGGAGAAAGTTCTTCCCAGAAAGAGTTGTTAGCCATTGGAATGTGCTGCCCAGGGAGGTGGTGGAGTCACCGTTCCTGGAGGTGTTCAAGAGGGGACTGGATGTGGCACTTAGTGCCATGGTTTAGTAGTCATGAGGTGTTGGGTGACAGGTTGGACTTGATGATCTTTGAGGTCTTTTCCAACCTTACTGATTCTATGATTCTGTGATTGTATGATTTGTTAAACCATTTAATTCCCTCTGTTCCACCTGCTTTTTTCTAAAGACTTAATGGGTGCAATGGTGTAAAATTAGCTATTGAATTTTTGGAAGGAAACAGATTCTATGCTTTCAGACTAGATTTTCAAAACACTTCCCCACCAGATCAGATTTATTCTGCACTGGATATTCAAAAGGGAAATAGTACATTATGTCACTGTGTCCTTTGGCTGAGAAACAAACCAATTTGAATTGAGTGCATTATGCTGGAGCAGGGAATGCAATATTTCTCTAGGGTGGGCTGTGGCTGAGGTCATTCTCTTTGTCCTAGATTCTGTAGTGGGTGGTCAGAGAGATGATTTCATGTAGCTCTATAATGAATGACATTTGGACAAATCTTCTTCAGGAGCACTAAAAATATCTTGTTCTATTTAGCCTTTTTTTCCCCCTGTTCTAAACAAAGAAGACTTCTGGGAAAAACAAAACAAAACAAAACAAATCATACTAAAATGCAACAAAACGGAGTCTGTATCCTCGCATCTGTGTTAGGGATACAGGAAATCACTACCCAAAAGAATTCTTAGACCTTCATCTGTAATGGCATCTTCAGCGCTGTATTTGTAGTCTTTGTTTCCTCAAGCAGAGGTACTCAGAACAAGCTGAGCCCTGTATCATGTTTTTCCATGCATTGGTAACACCCATACTAATTTGTAATGTATTTTCCTTCCGTATACCACAGCAGCATGTGGATATACTGAATCATTGCATCACTGGCAGGAAAGGGTGGGGGCTCAAGGCATGCTATTTCTGACCTTGCATCTCTCAACACAAATGGCTGCTGTAACTACAGGTTCAGGTCAGATTTCAGAGATCATATGGGAAGAAAGTATTTATTACTCCTTTGAAATAGCAGGTGACGTGCAAACACTGGCATACAGATCTTTATGGACCCTCTTAGTACTTGCAGAAGAGGTCAGGCTCTAAGTGAACACAAATTTAACTGGAAGGGACAGATACAAGTGGGGGTATGCCACCATAAGGGAGCAGGTAGCCCCACTTGAAGTAAAGGTAACAGAGGGGACTATGTGGAAAAGTTGGAGGGCTATGCATCCATGTGAACTTATCTTCACTCTTTAATTTTGAGTGTATTGTTTTTTTAGGTAGAATCACTTTTATTGCTTGATAATACAATACAATACAATACAATACAATACAATACAATACAATACAATACAATACAATACAATAAACCAGGTTGGAAGAGACCTTCAAGATCATTGTGTCCAACCCATCAACCAATCCAACCCACCTAAACCACTAGACCATGGCACCAAGCACCCCATCAAGTCTCCTCCTGAACACCTCCAGTGATGGTGACTCCACCACCTCCCTGGGCAGCCCATTCCAATGGGCAATCACTCTCTGTATAGAATTTCTTCCTAACATCCAGCCTAAACCTCCCCTGGTGCAGCTTGAGACTGTGTCCTCTTGTTCTGGTGCTGGCTGCCTGGGAGAAGAGACCAACCTCCACCTGTCTACAACCTCCCTTCAGGTAGTTGCAAAGAGCAATAAGGTCACCCCTGAGTCTCCTCTTCTCCAGGCTAAGCAACCTCAGGATGTTTACAATTTCTTCTGCATGTGATTTGACTTACCTCTTTGGTAAGAGTCCTCAAGACAATTCTTATGCAACTCCATTTTCTGACTTTTATACTCTGCCTGGAAGCAGATTCATAGATTTTGAAGACAGAGGGGACTGCTAGGATCATCTTATCAGATCTCTTATGTAAGACTTCCTTGAATTATTTCTGTCTGGAACTAGGGGAAGTCTTTCAAAAATAAAAAAGGCAAAGATTCTTTGATTCTTGATTTTAAGTAGAGATTGTCTTTATTAAAAATAAAAGAAAGTTGCTTTGATTTGTTGAGATTTAAAGTCACTCAGCCCCTAGCATTTTAAGGCTGTTCTAATGGTTAATGTTTTAAAATTGTAAATTTGCTAAAAAATTTGATTCCTGAAGTACAGTGCTGGGAGAAACAGTATTTGCTACAGGTATGTGTGGCCAGCAGGAGCAGGGAGGTCATTCTGCCCCTGGACTCAGCACAGGTTAGGCCACACCTTGAGTCCTATGTCCAGTTCTGGGCCCCTTGGTTTAGGAAAGATGTTGAGTTGCTGAAAGGTGTCCAGAGAAGGGCAACAAAGGTGGGGAGGGGTTTGGAGCACAGCCCTGTGAGGAGAGGCTGAGGGAGCTGGGGTTGCTTAGCCTGGAGAAGAGGAGGCTCAGGGAGACCTTCTTGCTGTCTACAACTACCTGAAGGGAGGTTGTAGCCAGGAGTGGGTTGGTCTCTTCTCCCAGGCAACCAGCACCAGAACAAGACGCTTGGTCCAGTCTCAAGCTGCACCAGGGGAGGTTTAGGCTGGTTGTTGGGAAGAAGTTCTTCACAGAAAGAGAGATTGGCCATTGGAATGTGCTGCCCAGGGCGGTGGTGGAGTCACCATCACTGGAGGTGTTTAGGAGGAGACTGAATGGGGTGCTTGGTGCCATGGTTTAGTTGATTAGATGGTGTTGGGTGATAGGTTGGACTCGGTGATCTCAAAGGTTTCTTCCAACCTGGGTAATTCTATTCTATTCTATTCTATTCTATTCTATTCTATTCTATTCTATTCTATTCTATTTCTATTCTATTCTAGCCTTTCAATACCTTTCACTTCTCCTTCTCCTTAGGTACTCCTAGATAACCCAACTGAGACAGGGATTACTATGCCGTGCTAATTCAGAAGGATGTATGTGTTTGCTACCCAGGTGTCACGTGGACTTCATGATTTCTGTGTGCTTTTTCTCATGTTGGGAGCACTCAATTAAATCTCTTAGCTCTCTCTTTTCACAAAACTCAATCTTTGAGATTTCCATCCTGCTTCTATACTTGAAATTGCCCAGTCAATTCAAACCAGGCAGGAGGTGAACAGCCAGATCGGTAATGGTCATGGCTAAGCCCTATTCCCTACTACATTGAACTGACATCTGGTAAAATCTTAAAAGCTGGAAGTGTGAAAGACTTAATAATTCCACTTATGGTTTTGAATTGAGCCCACAGATTCAGATGTTCCTTAACTTTATATTTCAGGGGAAGTGTAAACTTTGCAGCTGGCTACAGTTCATGGAGGAAGTGAGCACAATTATCTTTGGGAAATTTGAAGCTGAACTGTGTACATTAGGCTCTCTCTGATCATATTGTCCGTGTCCTCTGACAGTACAGTGCGATTTTATCCTTTGGCTTTTTCAGGGCAAATAGAGTTTCAGATTTGTTTCCGAAAGTCAAATGTGTTATATAATTTCATTTAGCAAATCTAATATAAATTGGGAATTCAATACCACGTGGTTATGGTAGACAGAGAATTTCACAGCTATTATGATGTTTTATGGCTTTTGGGTTTGCTGAGAACTGTGATTTTAAGAGGCACCAGTCATTAATGAGTATGGAAACCAAATTGCTGCTACACTGCAGAAAGAGGAATTATAACTCTAGGTCATGGGTTAAAGTGATGAAGCAACAAACTGAAAGGAGTCAACAGCACACTGCCCACTGGCAATTCCTTTTGGGTTGTGGCTATGATGATTTTCCACATGGTCCTAAAAAGATTCTCCATCTTTATTACAGGCAGAGCTGGCAGTAATAATTTCTGGACACCAACCATTACTGAAGGTAGAGTCTATGTGGGCAGTTATCAACAACAATTTAAATTCCTCTGCTGGATTCAAACAGGCACATCCAAGTGTTACTGATGAGATCATAAGAATGAGCTGCATTTCTCTTGGCTGAAGATGGTTAACCAGCCTGGTGAACTGCACGTGTACACAGTTTTTTTCCAGTGTTGATGATTTGGAGCGCTCCTGCCTAAAGGCAAAAGGCTCTAGGAATGTGAGCCTTTGCCTTTTCACACACAGAGGAAAGTAATAACAGCCTTTACTGGGTTATTCAAAAGACCATTAAAATAATCAAATGGAGAACTCACATGTTGGAAGCCCAGTTATGAATGGAAACTTGATTAAAAAATAGAGGCTGTAATGTCCAAAGCAGCAGAAGGCAAATTAGTGTTTCTGTCACTGCTGTGAGGTGCAACAGCATGTTCCAACATCTACCATTTAGTCTGGTGACAGAAAGACACTGTAACAAGTGCTGTCATCATCTTACTGGCTTTGACACAAAATTCAGTTGTGTGAGTTGTCCTGTGGGTTGAAAGAGAACATACTTATTCTGACCATTGAGAAGGTGCCATTCTAGTCTGGGCCCTATGTAAATGAAGGTGAGCCATGCCATATGACTGAAGAGATATGTGAAAGGATGTGTCATGATCTGAAGCATATATGGCAAACTTGCTGATCTCACTTTGCAGAGAGCTGATATATGTCATCCTGAGGAGGAAGAGTTTGTGCTGTGAATTTGGGGTTCCACCTTCATTTTGAAATAGAAGTAATAAATGAAGCTGTATCTTGATTTGAGATTGCATTCCATATTTCTAGATTGTAGTTTTGCTGGTAAATACAGCTTCATTTGCTTTCCCACTGAGCTGAGCTGGCAATTTGATGGTGGGGGGAATTTCAACCCACCACCCAGGTTCGAAAGAATCACTGTGAACAGGCTGATCTTTTCTGGATCTAGGGATTAGCTATGTTGGTTGAAGACACTAGCAACCTTAATGCTTAGCATGGCCCACCAGTTGCAACTTGCAGTGTATGTAGTTCTTTATTGGGTTATAAAAAGAAATTGTCATTGCTAGCAGCTGTAGTCTCATGAGTCTTGGGTCAATATTTGCTAGCATGCAGATAATGTTGAGCACCACAAGATACACCCATATTTAGCTTGCCTGGCTGCTCTTGACAAAATTAATACATATCCACCTTGAGTACTGGGTCCAGTTCTGGGCCCCTCAGTTTGTGAAGGACATTGAGACTCTTGAACATATCCAGAGAAGGGCAACAAGGCTGGGAAGAAGAGGTTTGGAGCACAAGCCCTGTAAGAAGATGCTGAGGGAGCTGGGGTTGTTTAGCCTGGAGAAGGGGAGGCGCAGGGGAGACCTTCTTGCTGTCTACAACAACCTAAAGGAAGGTTATAGCCAGGTGAGGGTTGGTCTCTTCTCCCAGGCAACCAGAACAAGAGTACACAGTCTCAGGCTGTGCCAGGGGAAGTTTAGGCTGGAGGTGAGGAGAAAGTTCTTCCCAGAAAGAGTTGTTAGCCATTGGAATGTGCTGCCCAGGGAGGTGGTGGAGTCACCATCCCTGGTGGTGTTCAAAAAGGGATTGGACATGGCACTTGAAGCCATAGTTTAGTAGTCATGAGGTGCAGGGTGACAGGCTGGACTTGATAATCTTTGAGGTCTTTTCCAACCTTACTGATTCTATGATCTATGATCTACAGCTTCAGAAACTCTCGCTTTATCTTCAAACTCTCTAACCAAGCCAGATCATTAGAAATTCTGTCTCAGAATTTGACTTGAGATATTGAAATGCTGGTGTAATTTACAAAAGGTAGGTTTGGGGTTGTTTTGGCTTGGTTTATTATCTGTCAACTTAATGTTGCCTTTTCCCTGTGTTTGCACAGGCCTTTGGGTGTTTGGTTTTCCAATGATGTTTTCTACACACAAGCACGATGCACGCGGTTCAGTCTAAGCAGTATGAAAGTGTGAATGAATGGCCAAGGATAGAAGTGGCTTAAGATGACTTGTGCAGTATTGTTGCTGAAATTGTAATTACAAGGTCAAGTTACTTCTGGTAACAAGCCCAGTTTCAGAAGAGCTGATGTCTTGGGCTGTAGCTGTGGGAGTGTGACAGCCCAATCATCTATTGTCTCAACACAATGCAGGTGGCAGGAGTGGATTGATAGCCCATAATGACTCTATTGTCTTAAGGTATGACATATGTGGTCTTGAATAGACAGGGTGATGAACTTAACTCTGGAAGAGAGCTGCTGCCATAACAATGAAAGGAGATAACTCCTGCAGGAAGTGAACATTCCCTCTTTAAACCTATGTGGAGCAGCACCATGTGAGAGAGAATGCACCACAGGAACCTCTCTCTGTGGTTTGGAGACCAAGCATGTGTGTCATCTGTTCTTTCCCTGCTCCAGCCAAAAGAACCACAGAAGACCCTGCTGGAGAGTACACCCACCACCAAAAACTGGGACGATGCCCATAGACCTCGTGGGAGCCAAGGGCTGTGATATGGTTCTTTTTCTCTGACTGCTTAAATCACTCTCTCTGCCTCGGTCTCATTTTCCCTCTTCTCTGGTCCATTACTGAGAGTTTTCTTTGGCTGTGATAAACCCAACTCAGCATCTTAACTCTTGAGCTCTTTGGTCTGTTTGCTTTAATTTACTCCAAGGGAATTTTTGAATCTTAGCATGACCTCCCCTACTGCCCAGAGCTGGGGCTACCAGTTTGTGACAGGGAGGGAAGGTTAAAAATCAGCTAAAATACCTTAAAATGCTGTGTATTTGCTGGAGCTAAGACTCTTGGTTTATATGATACCCTCATAATGAAATGAGGGAAATAGAAGATGAGATTCTTCCAGAAAGTGGCAAAATAGAATAGAATAGACCAGACCAGGTTGGAAAAGAACTCTGAGATCACCAAGTCCAGCCTATCACCCAACACCATCTAATTAACTAAACCATGGCACCAAGTGCCTCATCCAGTCTCCTCCTGAACACCTCCAGTGATGGTGACTCCACCACCTCCCTGGGCAGCACATTCCAATGTCAAATCTCTCTTCCTGTGAAGAACTTCTTCCTAACATCCAGCCTAAACCTCCCCTGGAGCAGCTTGAGACTGTGTCCTCTTGTTCTGGTGCTGGTTGCCTGGGAGAAGAGATCAACCCCTACATGGCTGCAACCTCCCTTCAGGGAGCTGTAAACAGCAATAAGGTCTCCCCGAGCCTCCCCTTCTCCAGGCTAAGCAACCCCAGCTCCCTCAGCCTCTCCTCACAGGGGCTGTGCTCCAAACCCCTCCCCAGCTTTGTTGCCCTTCTCTGGACACCTTCCAGCAACTCAACATCTTTCCTAAACTGAGGGGCCCAGAACTGGACACAGGACTCAAGGTGTGGCTGAGCCCAGGGGCAGAAAGACTTCCCTGCTCCTGCTGGCCACACTGTTCCTGATACAGGCCAGGATGCCATTGGCCTTCTTGGCCATCTGGGCACACTGCTGGCTCATGTTTAGGCAGCTGTCAACCAGTACCCCCAGGTCTCTTTCTGCCCAGCTGCTCTCCAACCACTCCACCCCCAGCCTGCAGCACTGCATGGGGCTGTTGTGGCCAATGTGTAGAACCCGGCACTTGGATGTGTTCAATCTCATGCCCATCTGTCCAGCCTGTCAAGGTCCCTCTGCAGAGCTCTCCTACCCTGCCTGCAGCTTGGTGTCATCTGCAAATTTACTGAAGGAAGAAAGGAAGACATTGCAAATTATCCTCTCTGGAGGACCTCTGCAGGGGTCTCTCTTTATCTTAGTTTTGTGGAAAATTTACACAATCTGGACTATGCTTTGAAAGTTTGCAGGTAATACCCAAACTGAGCCTGCCTGAGGAATGACTGAAATGTGAAAAGAATTTGAATAAACCACCTGAGGAAATGGGATGTAGTTCAATAAGAGTAAGTGCAGAGGAGAGGTGACTTGAACAGGTAGCAGTACAGGTGCAAGACAGAATAATGTATGTAGCTCTCTAGTAGGGGAGAGTCTGGTGCTGCAATGGCTATGCAGCCTGAACAGGAACCAAGACTGTCATGTGGCTGAAAAAAGGGAAAAACCTCGGTGCTACAGCAGGGTGTAAAAAGACATCGCTTTGCAGGCTGCATGCAATGCATCTTCCCATCTTGCATTACCCTCAGGTTTAAGCTTTTGGATGCAGGTACTGATCAGATGAGGAGAAGAGCTGAAATAGAGATTTTAAAAAAATGATTAAGAGACCTTCATTAGAACACTGGAATCTAACTTCCCTAGCTTGTGTGAGGGAAGAATGAGAGGGGAAGCCACAGTTTTAAAGTAAGTACCACACAGCTGTGAAGAGGAAGGGATCAGTCTGATAACCATGAACCGTTTTCCTGGTAGTTAAGGGAGGAAGTTAATGGGCATACATTTGAACTCTACTCAGCTCTGGCAAGACCCCACCTGGAGTACTGCCTCCAGTTCTGGAGCCCCTATTACAAGAGGGATCTGGAGGTGCCGGAAGGTGTCCAGAGAAGGGCCACGAGGATGAGCAGAGGGCTGGAGCACCTCTGACTCTGTGGTATGTCACCCTTGACAGTCTCTCTTCACCTTTCCCTCTGGGTTAAAAGTAGAATTACTTGGTATTGTGGTAAGGAATGAGTGAGAGGGTGAACAAAGGACTTCACATGAGGTGAGCTCAGGGATGTGCCTTCTCAACGTGGCAGAAAGGAGATGGTTGTTTCTGATGCTTTGTGTTATTGAAAGCACAGGCCAGGGCTGCAGAGTGACTTAGCCATGGCAGACGGGCAACTGAAAGCCATTTCTGAAGTAGGCTGAAGGCATTCCTGAAAGGACAGGGATAACGATGGATTTTGAGGAGGTTTTTTCCCTTACCTGTTTGCTGCTGAAACAGTTGTCTAGACCCTGGCTGATTTCTTATAGTTCTTAGCACAACACTCACAGAGTGCATGTTATCAGGCCCACAACCAGAGCATAGCTGAAGCTTGCATATTTTAATTTGTTTCCTTATTACTTTTTTCTGTGTCATCCATCCCGTGCATCTGTAGTTTATCACCTGCAGTTACAGTAATGCCAGGTGGCCCTCTGTGTTTTGTTTCTTGTGATTATTTATGTACATACAACTTATGTGACCGGTTGGCCAAAAGCACTTGTGATTTACTTTTTCCCCTATTAAAAAAGAGGGGAAAATGATGCCCAGGGTCTCCTGGGAAGACTTGACTAAGTCTTTTAAAGTGTCTGGTCAGTGAGCACCTGATATGCTTTATTGCTTTTTTCCCCCCACCTTTCCTTGTTTGTGAAAGGAAGCAGTGAAGGGGAAGAAATGGTCTGTAAATGAGGCCCAAAAGCAAAGATTTATGGAATGTTGAGAGCAGACTCAAGGGGCCTCCAGGTAAAACCAGTGTAATTACCATAATGTCATCTGACTAAACAGCTCCTGCTCCTCCTCCACCACCACTCTTGCACCCATCCCAGAGACAGGAGCAAGACCCTCACCAGCCAAGATAGCACACAGAGGAGTTCAGTCCCAGCAAGGAACCCCAGCCAGCACCCGTGGATGATACTGGAGAAGTAATCAATCATTGCCCTAACAACCGGGGGCCACCAGGCCCCCCGGCCTTTGTTGTCACCACCACCATCACCCAGTGTGCACCAGGGGCACTCACCAGAGATGAGAGGAGGATCCTCAGCCCAGATGGGCTCAGCTTAGGGCTTCTGCCTTTCCTGGGGGGATTAAATAGGGGAGTGGGTGGGGAGGACCAAGTGGCCACACCTGGGGTGGGAGGAGACTCCAACAAAGCCCAGGTGCTCTGGGATTTGAGGGGGAAAAGGGGGAAAATGGGGCAGGTGAGGGACTTCTAGGGTGTCAGGGAGTGATATGACTGGGGGGAATGGAAAAAAAATAGAAATGGATAAATTCAGATTGGATGTTAGGAAGAAGTTCTTCACGGAAAGAGAGATTGGCCATTGGAATGTGCTGCCCAGGAGGTGGTGGAGTCACCATCACTGGAACCGTTTAAAATAAGACTGGATGAGGCACTTGGTGCCATGGTTTAGTTGATTAGATGGTGTTGGGTGACAGGTTGGACTTGATGATCTTGAAGGTCTTTTCCAACCTGGTTAATTCTGTGATTCTGTGATTCTATTCCAGGAAAAGATGCCTTATTACAAGACCTGATACTTCCAATCATAGAATCATAGAATCAACCAGGTTGGAAGAGACCTTCAAGATCATCCAGCCCAACCTATTACACAGACCTGTCCAATCATCCAGATCATGGCACTAAGTGCCTCATCCAGTCTTTCCTTGAAGATCTCCAGGGATGGCAGCTCCACCACCTCGCTGGGCAGCACATTCCAATGGCCAATCACTCTCTCTGTGAAGAGCTCCTTCCTAGCATCCAGACTAAACCTCCCCTGGCACAACTTGAGACTGTGTCCCCTCATTCTGTTGGTGGTGGCCTGGGAGAAGAGACCAACCCCCACCTATCTATAACCTCCCTTCAGGGAGTTGTAGACAGCAAGAAGGTCTCCCTGAGCTTCCTCTTCTCCAGGATAAGCAACCCCAGCTCCCTCAGCCTCTCTTCACAAGACTTTGTTCCAGGACTCTCACCAGTTTTGTCACCCTTCTCTGGACACGTTCTAGTACTTAACATTTGTCTTGAATTGACTTTTTTTCTGCTTACAGCTTTACAATTGCTTATGATGGCTAGAGACCTAGTCCTTGAACACATTTGTCTGACTGTTACTGTCCTTATAAGCTCTGCTTGGTGGGAGGGAAGGTGCAGTCTCTTTTGTTATTTGCAAATATAGTTTCTCATCACCAGCATTACACACCATATGGTTTTGCTCAGTGCAAGGCAGAAGATGGCACGTGGCTTCAGACTGTGCTGACTGTGCAGCCTGGTTTGTAGCACTTCCCACACCACTAGTGCACTCTCCACTGCAGTTTCCTACTACCAAAATTACTTTTCCACAACTTGTAACAGACAAGAGAAAGCAAGAGCAAACAGACTACAACTCAGAGGTCAGGAGATTGTCTAAAGAGATGAGGAAAGCCTCACCATGGTTTCCTGCAGCTATCATTGCAAGAACAGTCTCTCCTCGTAAAGTTAGCATGGTGACTATCTTTTTCTTTTGAGGTCTAGTGATAGCAGCTTTCTCATGGAACACTTTAAGACACTTGCACCAGACATATCAAGAATCTTTGCTATTTCAACAACATCAGCACAATTTCCTATGTAGTCCTGTTCTGCCAGCTCTAAAAGATGGATGTTTGTTCACTGAGACTCAGTAAACTACCTAAATGTTGTAATTGCATTAGAAAATGCCCTACACTTATCAGGCAGAGACGAGATAATGTGTGTTAGGTTTTCACAAATCTGCTTGTATTCTGAAAAAGACACTGAGGTTTCTAGTGCAAGGCTAGAGGGATCCAGTGACATGCAGTTTGTTATCTAACATATCAGGATTTCTATCACTGGAGGTCCTTTACAGATTCCCCAGGTAATTTTTGCCAGAGATTTATCACCTATCTTTACCAGTAAGAAAACTGACATGAGTATTTCATAGTATCATAGAATCAGTCAGGGTTGGCAGGGACCACAAGGATCATCTAGTTCCAGCGCCCCTGACATGGGCAGGGACACCCCACACTAGATCAGGCTGGCCAAAGCCTCATCCAGCCTGGGCTTAAACACCTCTCTTTCCGTGAAGAACTTCTTCCTAACATCCAATCTGAATTTATCCATTTCTATTTTTTTTCCATTCCCCCCAGTCATATCACTCCCTGACACCCTAGAAGTCCCTCACCTGCCCCATTTTCCCCCTTTTCCCCCTCAAATCCCAGAGCACCTGGGCTTTGTTGGAGTCTCCTCCCACCCCAGGTGTGGCCACTTGGTCCTCCCCACCCACTCCCCTATTTAATCCCCCCCCAGGAAAGGCAGAAGCCCTAAGCTGAGCCCATCTGGGCTGAGGATCCTCCTCTCATCTCTGGTGAGTGCCCCTGGTGCACACTGGGTGATGGTGGTGGTGACAACAAAGGCCGGGGGCCTGGTGGCCCCCGGTTGTTAGGGCAATGATTGATTACTTCTCCAGTATCATCCACGGGTGCTGGCTGGGGTTCCTTGCTGGGACTGAACTCCTCTGTGTGCTATCTTGGCTGGTGAGGGTCTTGCTCCTGTCTCTGGGATGGGTGCAAGAGTGGTGGTGGAGGAGGAGCAGGAGCTGTTTAGTCAGATGACATTATGGTAATTACACTGGTTTTACCTGGAGGCCCCTTGAGTCTGCTCTCAACATTCCATAAATCTCTGCTTTTGGGCCTCATTTACAGACCATTTCTTCCCCTTCACTGCTTCCTTTCACAAACAAGGAAAGGTGGGGGGAAAAAAAAGCAATAAAGCATATCAGGTGCTCACTGACCAGACACTTTAAAAGACTTAGTCAAGTCTTCCCTTTGGATGCTTTGCCAATGCAATTGTTTCAGTTTTATAAGTCTCAGTCTGCTCAGCCTATCTTGCTCTTGAACTTGTCTTGAGAAACTCTAGGTAGCATTACCAAGTGTCCATCCTCTCAAGGAAGAGTTACTTTTGTTTCACTCTCTCTATGATATACTGTGAATGGAGGAACAAAATAAAATTGAGCAGGGGCTTTGTGATGATTGGAAGTTTAAGAAAACACTCTGTGACTGCTGAGCGCGCCCCTTTGCTCGGTAGTGCAAGTGACAGCCTGGCGTCTCCAATTCAGAGTGCGGTTTGAACGGGATTAGTTCGCTCGGAGGCTTGGTTTAATTTTGGAATAGGGTTCTCTGTTCTATGGCTCATAACATCTCAGTCAGTTATGGTGGCATCCATGAGGCTCACCTGGTCACAGAATCGCAGAAATATTCAGGTTGGAAAAGACCCTCAGGATCACCAAATCCGACCAGAGTTGCCACTCTGCAGAGTTCACTCCTAAACCACAGAATAAAGGAGAGAGTAGAGTTAGAGCTGTTCCCTGGGCAGGGAATGAAAGATACGTACTAGGTGCCAAGAGATGAGCTGCACAGAGCACATCTACCAGCTGTTATTGGGGTGATACTGTAGGGAAGTGTGTCAGGGCAGGTGGTGACCCTGGCTCGGGACTGACATGGAATTTAGGCATCGTTTAAAGTTGCAGGGCCCAAGTGACTCCAGAATCTGTCTGCTTTTGGAGCCAGCTTGTACCTCTGTGCACAAAGCACATGTCAGCTCTGTTCACAAGGGTGTGGCAGAAAGAAGCCTCAGTTAACAGAGAGAGATGGTGTTGAAAATGGGAAATACGTAGCTGCAATAGCGTGGTGCTATGGTGGGCGTGCAGGACCTGCTAAATCGCTGTATGAATGAAGCTCTGCTGGGTTTTGGGGGTAGCTCTGTGGAGCTGGGCTGTGTGGAAGCCTTGCTTGGTGATGGTGCTACCTCAGATGCTTTGAGCTGTGACTTAGCTATTGCTCTGGCTTTCCAAAATGATTCTGAAAATGGATGTGCCTTTTCCTGTGTGGGTCAGACCTCTCAATACCATCAGAAGCAGTATCTGTGTATTTTATAATATGGGCCAAGGGACCTTTCCATTGCAGAACTCAACCTTTTGGGGGACCAAAATGAGTCAGAAAATATTTCTTAGCTGTGTAATTTGCTAAATAGTTCTTGTCACTGGAATTTTCTAATGTTGTTCACTTTTGAATGTAGTCTTGCTGGCAAAGACTGTTCTATTCTATTACTCTGAAAGGACAATGACTTTTAATGTTTCCACCATTACCTTCATATGGTGGAGGAGAGAAGCTGAGTTTTCACCACATAATGGGGAATTTGTTTCTTTCCTTCTCACACAAGAATAGTGATTTTGAGATAACCAACCCACTGTGAACCCAGAGCAAAACAGAAAATCACTCCTCCTTTCTGCCAAAAAAACAACCAACCCAAACCATCTATTTTTCCCCCCTCCTCGTCAGCAATGTGATGACAGTTCATACGTCTGACTGTCACGCATACCGAGATATAAATATGCTGTGCTTCTTTTCTGCTACTTATCTCGGTGTGAAATCCTATTTTGGTGTAGAAAAAGACATGTTTTATCATTACTGCTCTCCTTGCTTAAGAGAGAGGCTCTGGTTGTGTGGGGTGTGGGAGAGTGGTTAAGCTTCTCGATGTAAAGGGATCGAGTCCATATAGCAACATATAATTTTTGGGCAGCTATAGGATTGCAAACTATTTTGTAGGCCAGCCTACTTGCCCATTAATGTTTCCATCACTGAAGATCCCTGACAGGCTGAATTCAGCTGCAATGATGTCAAAGCCTGGAATAAGTCAAAGCAGAAACCAACTGTGGGTACAAACTGCTCTAGAAAGTACTAAATGAAGGTACTGCATGATATGATATGATATGATATGAAGATACTGAATCATATGCTCAGAGTGTATGCAAAGTGAGACTGGTGGCACTACTTTTGGTTGAAGCAGGCATGTGTATGTGATTGACTTTGCATGCAGAAGTAGACATGAGAAGTAGACATTGCCAAGCCCAGAGAGTGGTGGTGAATGGTGCCACATCCAGCTGGAGGCCAGTCACCAGTGGCATCCCCCAGGGATCAGTGCTGGGCCCCATCCTCTTTAACATCTTCACTGATGATCTGGATGAGGGGATTGAGACAGTCATCAGCAAATTTGCAGATGACACCAAGTTGGGAGCAGATGTTGGTCAGTTAGAGGCCAGAAGAGCTCTGCAGAGGGACCTTGACAGCCTGGACAGATGGGCAGAGTCCAAGAGGATGGCATTCAACAAATCCAAGTGCCGGGTGCTGCACTTTGGCCACAGCAACCCCATGCAGAGCTACAGGCTGGGGTCAGAGTGGCTGGAGAGCTGCCAAACAGAGAGGGACCTGGGGGTGCTGATTGACAGCTGCTGAAACATGAGCCAGCAGTGTGCCCAGGTGGCCAAGAAGGTCAATGGCATCCTGGCCTGCATTAGGAATAGTGTGGCCAGGAGAAGCAGGGAAGTCATTGTGCCCCTGGACTCAGCACTGGTTAGGCCACACCCTAAGTCCTGTGTCCAGTTCTGGGCCCCTCCATTTAAGAAGGACATTGAGACACTTGAACGTGTCCAGAGAAGAGCAACAAGGCTGGGGAGAGGCCTTGAGCACAAGCCCTATGAGGGCTTAGTTTGTGCTCATGCAGTTTGCTTTACTACTCTATTTGTCTCTGAAGAGTCATTTAAAATGTCTTCGCAATTCAAAATGAAACTGTCAAATTTTTCTCCATGTTACCTAATTCTGCTGTGAAACTGCATATTTCTCATGGCTCCTTAGATCACAAAGTTCTGCTGAGGCTGGGCCCCAACTGACTGAATAGTTATGCAAAGGAAGCAAATTTTCCCATGAGCTAAGTTTCATGTTTGCAATGAAATCTGAACTTAGGCAAATTATGTGTGGTTTTAATTGCAAGTGTCGGCAGTGCAAGCAAACTCTGCCCCTTCCTCTCTGCGCTCTGGAATGAGTTGTGTTTTTCATTTTTCTCAAGTTTCCTATGTTAAAGCCATAACAGAGTTGTTAATTTGCAGTTTAATATCTCCATGTTAGCCATTAGGCAGAGTGTTTGCTATAATTTTGCAATCTGTTTCTAGTAATTTGGGCAATTAGAATTTGACTGATGATTTGCATATTAAGATCTTAGCCATGCATGAAAAAAAAATCTCCCTTTTCTTCTTGGCATCGTCTGAAAACCCAGATGTACTGCTGTTTGTTTGTTTGTTTGCAAGCGTGTGGCATTTGAAACAGAAGGCCAGCTGATTAGCATGGGTGTCTCGTCACCTTCTGCCAGATCTTTTATTTGGGCTGGAGAGGCTGGTGGCTGGTGTTTTGGTAGATTAGCAAGTAGTGTAATTACACAGAGCCCTCCCACCCCCATACAGCATATTTGGAGTGTTTAGTGCCACACTGTGGTGGTGGTTTGAGCCTTAACTGGGATTTAAGAGCTCAGATGAGGGGTGAGACTGAGAATCGCTCCCCCACTCCCCCTGCCTCTTTCCCGGTTGAGAGAAAAAGGGGAAGGAACAGGGAGACATCAGGGAAGGGAAAAAAAGGAAAGAAAGGGGGATAAGGAAAAAAAGAGAGAAAAGGGAGGAGGTATATCTACTGAGAAATAATTTGGAGTCAGCTTGGAAGTAGAGAGGTAAAATTTTCTTTAAACAATATACACATAAATTTATATATATAAAACAATAACAGGAAGGGTTTGCAAGGGTGAGGAACAAGGAGGGGTAGGGAGATGTACAAAACCAACAGCGCTTTGAAGAAGCGTGGATGCAGCAGGGAGGAGGACCAGGCCTGACCATGTGGCAGAGAACCAGGAAGCCAGCAGCAGCTCTCTTAGTCCTTTCATCCTGGTGAGGCAGAAGGAAAAGAGCCAAATGCTTGCTGTACCCTCCCCTTTATATTTTTGCTGGACAGGGAGGGGGAGTGGAACAGACTAACTCAGTTTCCTGGGGTGAAAATCCCCCTCCAGGGAGAGCAGAGCTCTCACAATCCCTCCCCCTCAATTTCAGGATGGGTGTAACCCATCACACACACTTTCAAGTTCACAGAAAACTGCCCTTGGTGCAGACAGCTTTGCATTGGCTGGTGGCAGTTCATTCAGCA